>OZ038000.1:6445803-6568303 GCA_964035705.1 Porites rus
TATGTAAGCATTAGACGACTTATAGAAAAGTAACGACATACTACCGCAGCTTTGTCTACATGCGTATAATTTTAAGCGGTTTCACCAACTTTAAATTGAGCGTTTTGGTTGCACTTTTCATACTAAACAACTACCCGATACGGTCAGCAAATTAAGCGTGCGCATATCCATACCATCCCCTCAGCAGGACCCATGGACAAGTGCCGTTTGTCCGTGTTAAGGCTCTGAAGCTTGGGGTATCCTTAGAAAAAAAAAAGCTAACTGTTTCAGTTACGATTACTGTCACGAAGCGAGTGCCAAATCGCCCCTTAACCATTTCGAACTTCTCAGTATCTACTACCCTGCTTCTTCCAGCTTCTCTGACGACTATTTTTATTTTCGTAGGTTATGGCTGAAGAATGAAATTACAATTCTTCATTCGCTGTTGCTTGAGTTGATCAAGACTTTTATCACAAGAGCCAAAGTGTGAGTATAGCATTTAAAAGCTAGGGATTCCACAATATACTAGGAAGGCAGTGTGGCCGTGTGGTGAGCGCGCCGGCGGTTTCCGAGCAGTAGCTGTATTTGTTACCGGTGGTCCCGAGTTAAAATCCTCAGGAATACTTGTAAATAGCCAGCTGGTTACCGTCTGCCCAGCCTGCGTAGCAGGCTCCGGTTCCACTCGCCCTTGAATCGGGAGCTTGAGCAACAAAGATGGCGACGACTACGAAAACGTCACTTAAAGGGTGAATTCGCGCGGCTTAAAACTTTATGATCGCGCTTATTCCATCTTTTTAATCTTTATCTTTATTCTTTAATTGAAATAATTGCCTCTAGCAAGCTAATATGGCAATGGACGGTCAGTACACGGAAGCTCATGACATTGACAGCGAGATAAATAAACAAAATGAAAACAAATAACTATAAAATACATACAAGAGAAATTACAAGTCATATGAAAAAGTGAATAAATAAATAAATAAATAAAATTAAAATCGTCCAAACATAAAATTATTACAAATACTTGAATGGAACACAGCAACGGAATCAGCACGTATGGAAACAGGAGACAAAGCGTTCCAAGCGGGAACAGGCCATCACGTTCGATTCGTCAAATGTTGGCAGATTTTTCTGGAGCTGAATTCTAAAAGACTAAGTCGAAGTTCTGGGAAAGAAAAAGAAAGTCGTTATCTTGTGTTCACGTCCTCCACAAGACATGAAAGTAGGCATTTTCACATCGTAGTCATACAGTGAAGGTAAAGAAAATCGTGAAGCACGTACAAAGTTGTTGTTTTGCCAATCTAAACCTTTTGCGTTTTGCCCTTCTCGTTGACGTCGCGGTCGTCGTTGCTTAAGCTCCCTAATAACCGGCGCCTGCTACGCAGGTTACCTCTTCCACGCAGCCGTTTTTGACTCGTCACGCAACGCTTCTCCCCAAAAAGTAGACTGCGTAGCAAGCGTTTCCGTGTGGTTTTGGAGAAAAGAAAGACCGAAGAACGCGGTCTGACTCTAGTTCCTCGTTATTTGCTCCGAAACCGCGCGGAAACGCTTGCTACGAAGGCTACCCAACAAGGAGACAACCCGACACCACACGTGATACGATAGAATGCAAGTTATGATTGGAAGGCATGTGAAAGGATTGGCGCGAAACCGTTTCAGAAAATAGAACAGTAGCTGTGATTGGTTCAAGTCGGGAAATGAATGTGGTTCGAATGTTAGCAGCCGTTTGTTGGGGAGAAGCGCGCGGTGTGTGACGAGACAAAAATGGCAGCGAGGGCGACTGGCTACCTGTTGCCAGTTAGATTTTTTGATCCTGTTCTGTTACATTTGTTTCAAATTATTTGATAGCCTGAGAAAACAGCCGACATTTTGCAACCCTTTCCCCGACACAACTTTCTTTTTTTGTGTGTTATTCTTAGAGAGATGGATGTCTTAATGCCGGGATACACCCATATGCAGGTACAGAAGTGATGTTCTTCTTTTTGTTTTTTCAAAAATTATACAACTTCCCTGCAACTACTTGATCACATTTTTGTGTGTGTTCTTTTCAGCGGGCTCAACCGATTAGATGGAGTCATTGGTTATTAAGGTAAGTAGCATAACGCTTAAATTCTAGTCGTATTTACAATCAAATTAAAGTTCTCTATAAGATCCCTCATTACATGTAGCCTGCGTAGCTGGCGAGATTGATATGCGCGGGGTACTTTTTCTCGCGTCTCCGCCTCGAAAAAACAGCACTAATCCCCCGCTAATCCTGCCAGCTACACAGGCTAAGACAGCATGCAAAGAAAGTAGTGTCCGATAGCCCGGGACTAGTGGATTAATTGCTATTAGTCTGGCCCCAGTTGTTAAAAGGTGGATAGCGCTATCCGATGGATAAATCTCTGTCCAGTGGATAACGCGATCGGTTTCTCAAATATACTTATCCGCTGGATAGTGATTTATCTGGTGGATAGCGCTATCCAACTTTTGCCTGGTGAATACTGTTCGTAAGTTAGGCGACCGGCAGGTGAAGTTTTTTGGGGAATTCAGACTACAGAAGAACCGTAATCACTGTAATCAGTGGTCTTCAAAAATTTTATTGCGGGCTAGTTGAAATGACTTTTCGGCAGCTTGCCCAAATGGCAAGCTGTAAAACTTCCGTAAGGCGTTTTGTATCGGCCGTTTTATGAACAACAGTGGCTTAATCTAGAATACAAAAGTGAAACAGGAATACCAAGGGAAATGTCACATGCTGGAATCAGCTCTAAACCGTTTCACTGATTCTCTCTCTAGGGAACCTCATCAGTTTGTTCAAGCTGCATCTCTGTTCGGCGTCTCACCCATTTTTTTTCTTTTTCGCAATGATCGGTAAATCGATGGATAAGCAGATAAATACGTGTATATACTAATTTGCAGCTTATAAAAATTAGGTTGTAGTAAAAAAATTCCAACTTCTTTGTTGGTTAATACGTGCCATATATTTGTTATTGATGTTCCGAAATTTCTGACGCGCTTTAATGTAGCTATACCTGGGCACTAAAGAGAGACGCTGAAAGACTGAGTGAACTATCAAACAGAGTCGACGTCAATCCTTTGGGAAGGTAAGGAGGTTGCCGTGGAGAGTATTAGCTTAACGTTAAGTTTTGCCAAAACGTCTGCTACATGTATTATTAGAGACTTAAAGATCCAACGACGCGACGGCAACGAGAACGTCGCTTAAAAAGTGAATTTGCGTTCTTTCAGTCTTTATCGCAATTATTCCTACCCAGTTACTTTGTCAAATGTAGGCGAACCCTCCTGGAGTTGAATTCCTAGGGACCATATCCAGGTACAGAAAGAGAGACAAAATTTCGTCGTTGCTTGTTTACGTACTCCATAAAACTGAAACGCGAAGTTATATTAGGCATTTTCACGTCGTGGTCGTGCAAAAACGGGCAAAGAAATGTACAAAAAAGCGTGATGCACGTGCAAAGTTGTTGTTTTGCTTTCAGCTTATTAAACCTATTGTTTTTTTTTGACGTCCTCGTTGCCGTCCGCGTCGTTGGATCTTAAAGTCCCTATTATTGGGCTCTGAGCTTCGTTCATGCAGCGCTTATCCTGTGCTTCAGTTTTCTGTAACATGAAACTTCCAGCCCCCTCCCTCCCTGCTAGTTCACTGTCCCTTTTCAATCGCTCCGTGCACAATCTGTGCGGACAGGCTGCGACACGGAGGTAGTGAATGAGCCGAGAGGAACCTGGGGAGAGGAGGGAGGAAAAGGGACCTTCGGGACTCTCTCTACCTTATAACTGAGCCAGGTTAACTCAGATTCAGTTAACGCACGTTTTTCAAAAAAATCTCAGTTAATGTAAATTAAAGTTTTTACTGAATCATTTGCCTCCGACTTACTTTCAGTGGTGCCATTGCGGGAAATCCTTTTGGTATTGACCGACAGTTTCTTGCCAAAGGTAGGATCTAAAGTCTCTGTTGATCCGGTAACGCTGATATCTACAAACGGCTTAATTTTTTTTTCTTTTTTTGCGAGGCTGTGCCCTAAATGACATTTCTTACTTCTTGTCTGGCACTTTCTGGAAAGTTTTGTTAAAAAAAATCCAGGGAAAAGTGTACTTTTTTCCCCCGAGCTCACTTATGCCTTTATAGCTTTGGGCAAAGACTTTAGTCGGGATGGGAAGGAAGTAACCTTTTCGAGCGGAGCCTCCAGGTATAGGGCTTTGTTTTAATGTTCTGTTCAGGTAGTAAATGTTATCTTTTATCTCTACACAGAGTTAGGTTTCTCAGGTGTTACAGGGAACAGTATGGACGCTGTCGGGGACAGAGACTACATCGTCGAGTTCCTCTTTTGGGCTTCCTTATTATCCACACATCTCAGGTTTGTTTTAATCTATCTTTTTAATCCCGTCAGAAAAGTGCCCAATTTACTAATTCTTCTTACAAAGCCTTTAGCAATCCCCCTTCCGTGAATATGGAGTATCTGTTTGGCGTTACGTTTCAATTGTCCCATTAACGTTGTGCTTGTGTCAGCGAAGGTTAGCCGCTGGTAGTCCATTGTGGGAATTTACGGATTTTCGGTCTGATTATTTCAACTGGCCAGAGCTCAATACGTCTTAACCTGGCCTACAATGACTTGAGCTTTTGTTTGCGTGTGGCGTAAAAATATGTTTTCTCCAGCTGCTGCTGCATCATCATCGTCGTCGTCGTTGTCGTCGTCATTATCATTCATTCATTCATAGAGTGGTTTTCGTTTGAGTGTCGTAAAACTAAAACCAAAGTAATTACTCTGGCCAATCACATAGGACACAGACAATACATTGAACCAATCAAAACTCGAAGTAATTACATGTGGCTGACGCAAAGCGCGGGAAAATGCATGCGAGCGCGTCACAATTGGCTTTGGTTTTACTTCTGATTGGATGAAAAGGTGGCGCGAATCTTTTAAGCCAATCGCATCGTGTAGAAAGTGCAAAACCAATTACTTTTCGACACTCAAATGAAAACCGCTCATATTTATGTACTTATTAACGTATTCACATAACGCCTAAGAGCTTAACTAGCTATTTCACAATACTTGCGTCCTTTCTCCTTGAAAATGTTTTCGTTGATGAAAGAACTGTGGTAGTTTCATATGAAGTCATCTATTGTCGTCAAAGATCTAATCTTTTTTTTTTCTAAAAGTTTGTTTTCCTCTTTTTCTTAGTCGCTGGGCAGAAGATATGATTCTTTATTCTACAAAGGAGTTTGGTTTTATTTCTTTATCAGATGCTTATAGGTAGGAATTTTACTAAGTAGATACTTCTTGACGATAACCTGCGTTATCACTGTTATATGTATACCTTTACTTGTTGCTGTTACACGAAAGGCCACACTTTGTTTTCCAATCAATCGTTCGTGTAACTGCTTTAGAGGGGAAGACATTTTCGTTCTCTACAATATTCTCAGGCAACAAACTGCAAATTTCTAATGAAATACCCATCCGAGAAACTTGAGTTGTCTACAAATGATAGCGCTTACTTTTTGCATGGGCTTTAGCCCTCCGTCAGAGAAAGTTTAGATCTGGGGTCAGCTACATGAGAGCAAGTCGGACGTAAGTCGTAACTTTTTTTTTATGTGGCGGTAAAGTAAAGAGTTTGACAGAGCTGAACTTTGGACGTTAACTGTTTGAGTATTGGCGAGGGGCTAGTACTCATTTCGGGATTTCATGGCAGTCAGGGTTTCCATGGACCCTTTCAAGGTCTTTTTTAAATTTTTGATAACTTCAAGTTTGAAGGTGACACGTCCAAAGCGAACGAAGGTATTGCTCCACAAACTCGCGAAATTTTAGTGACGTTTGTACACGTATGTTGGGGGCAAGAACATATAAAAGTCTCTAGACTGTTCACAGTCCCCCACTTTTCCGTAAGATCGTCGAGATCGAGCGCTATGCGTTACGGGCTGCCATCTTGGATGAGTGTCAAAACTACTTAGGGGGCGGGGGGCGGTTTGGGAGGAAGCGAGAAAAATAGAGGGACTGTAATAACATCATTGCACCTCGCGTTCAGGAGGCGTGACAGGAATTTCACGCCTTTTACCATTCATTAATTAAGAAACTCCGCTGGCGATGAAAAACATGCCAGACACAGTTAGCACCGATTTGGCGTGTTTACAAATATCTTCCTTCGAAACAGTGATTTTATACAGTTTCTGGGACATTCATTCCAATAATATCGGCCCCCTCCCCCTAGAGCTACATGTATAATCCCAGACGCCCGCCCCCTCGGTACATTTGAAAATCAAGATGGCCGCAATTAACGGTAAGACGCGCTATATCACGACGATCTCACGGAAAAATAGGGGACTGTGAACAGTCTAAAAAGTCTCTAACTTCGTGACTTTGCGTAGCTATGTCTTCCTTAGTTTTCAGCAAATCTCTCTTAACTCTTGGTTACGTTACTGATATCAAGGCGTTCTTTTCAGCGGTGCTAACGGACTTCGCTTACTGGTCCCAGTCATAAGTTAAAAACCGTGGATGGGTCTATCTCTTGGTCCTTTTACCCTCTGGCTTCAGTGAAAACCACAATCCTCGTCACATTAAGTTGGGACACCCCATGTTGTACCCATATTTCGACAAAACGTTGTGCTCCTTCCCTCCCAGTCTTGATTTTTTTCTGCTTCTGACATGCGAACGCTCAAAACCAACATTAAGGGGGCAGAAAATACCACTACTGTCCTAACTAATGTGACGAGTATTGCAGGTTTTTTTTGTCTGTTCTTTTATGTTGACATCTTAGCACAGGAAGCAGCCTCATGCCACAAAAGAAAAACGCTGACAGTTTGGAGCTCATTCGAGGAAAGTCGGGAAGAATATTTGGTCGAGTAAGTGAAAGAAGGATAAGCAGTCTTAAATGTTTTCTACTTGAAACTTCTAATACAAAAACAAGAAGATTTTTCGTCATTTTTTCCACGCGGCCACAAGTTTTTGATATATCTCCATCTTTTTCCTTTCAGTGCGCGGGTATGCAGATGACGTTAAAGGTAAAAACATTTTAATACATTTCGCCCCGATGGAAGAGGGTCTTCTTTATAAAAGGCGCCTATAAGTCTACGCGTTTCAGAGATGAAGATTACAAGGATTCCAGTAAATAAACAATCATAGCGATTGTTATTTAGTCATTTGTATCTCTATGTCACGTGGATTTTTTCCTCTGGCTATCTTAAGGATCGAGCCTCTCATTCAGACTCGTACCCAGTCGCTATTTAAGTGTTTTTTGGGATGAGAGAAGATTGGGGATTAAGTTGAGGCGCGCGTGGGGTCTGCTCCTCATTATCATGCATCCTGTGTATGGGATAAAAGTTACATACTTTGACTTTGAATTATTTGTCACCCCCTTCACCCGGTTTTGCTCTAATTATTTTACTGCCCCAATCCTTTTTATTCATTTCCGTGCAATCCCAACTTTCATTTCCAACAAATGGCTTCTCTAGAGGGGCGCGTTTGGGGTCAATGGACCCTTGTGATCCCCAAGTTTATCTGTTGCTTTCGTCGTGCCCTAAGGTGACTTTCTCTTTATTTGAAAGTGATTTGACACGTGAGATGGGGGATCTTACTAGCTTTAAACTCGCCATATCTTAGGATATAACTTTTATCATGTTTTTATCTTATTTCTAATACTCATTTCTTGCTTTTATATTGTATTGTTAGTTAATCACTAGTCTTAATTTTTATAAATTGTAATTATCACACGGCATGTCTGAAAACCAGCTTGCTGAGCCATTTACCGTGTTTAAATAAAGTTGACTGATTGATTGATTGATTGATTGATATATGAAGAGCTTCTGTGAATAAATGCAAGTGATTTTTTTTTTAATATATATATATTTTTTTACCAAGGGTATACCCAGTACATACAACAAAGACCTGCAGGTTAGGTTATTATAATTTTTTGTTGGTACTTTTTCTCTCCGTTTGGGACAATTTTTTTTCGATGGCTGATTTGAACCGGAAGAGTAGATACCGATAGTAACCAAAGGAGTAACGAAATAAGGGCATAGTTAGTAGAGGAGACTTGCTATGAAAGGCTGCAAACATCAAAGGTAAAAACAATGGTGCTTCAGTCTGACGAGCTTCATAACCATTCCACTCTATTAACTATGACAGGGTGATATCGTTTAAATGAAGGAAGTATCAGCCGTCTCTTCGTTCACCCCCACCCCACCCCCTAACCAACCGGCGACCAGGCAAGAGAGTCTCTCTCGCCTTGTCGTCCCTTGAGAGGTGTGGGGAGGGTGGGGCGAAGAGACGGCTGTGAATCGCCATTTCCGAGTTGTTGCAAGCCTCTGTTTAAAAGCGAGGCTCAGTGCTAAGCTATTGCTATAAAAATGATTTCTTATTCTCATGCAAATAAAACTCACTTTTACAAGAAAGGTTTTGAACCAAGCCTCGCTTTGAAAATGAGAGATTTTTGGAACTCAGAAGTGGCCTATTTGAAATAAAAAAATCCCTTTCAAGGGAAAAGAAAACCTCCGTAAAGTATCAACAGCAAAAGTTTTTTCGTCAGGATTGATTTCCTTCACATTGTACTGTAATTTTCAGGGAGTTATAATAATTCCTCTAGTGGGGCTAATTTAACTCCTTACAGTGGAGTTATTTTTCGTGGAGTTATTTTAACTCAAAAAGGAGTTTAAAGAACTCTTTTCCAGGAGAAAAAGTGACCCCAGATATTGAGGAGTTAAAATAACCCCAAAAAAGGAGTTATCCTGCACCTAAAATTTTTGCTCCACTTTCAGAGTTAAATTAACTCCAAAAAGAGTAAAAACAACCGATGTAAGGAGTACAAGTAACCCCATTTCGGAGTGATTTTAACTCGAGACTGGGGAGTAAAAAGAACTCTTTTTCAGGAGTAAAAATGACCCCAAATTCGGAGTTAAATTAGGAGTTAAAGTAACCCCAAAAAAGGGGTTATCCTGTACCTAAAATTTTTACTCCATTTTTAGAGTTATAATAACTCCCTAAAAAGTACGTTGTGGAACTCTTTTCGGTTTCATCTCGGCGGCTTCTGATTTCTGTCATAGCCGGGCTTATGCTCATAGTTGTTGTCTCTGTTAATTATGTTCATGTTAGAAAAACCTTAGAGACAATCAACGGAAACTATCAGGTAACAAAGGTTGTAGAGGATGGTACAGATTGAAGTGGATCAGAAAGAACGCTTTTTTGAGGTTAAGGCGGGGTGTTAGTTACTTTTCAATGTTTCGCGTTGACTTCGGCCCGTTTCAAACGTCGTGCTATTGCCGTGCCGAACTTAATTGATCGAATTAAATTCGACTTTAGCACGGCAGTTATATAGCTCGACTTGGTTTCAAACGTCGTGCTACAGCCATGCCGAACTCAATTTATGAATTAAAAATACTTTAGAATATATTTAAAAGTTTGCTAAACCGTTTCTTTATTTTTGTGGTTTGTTTTAGCAACAGCCGTTCCATTCCACTGTCATTGTGTGAATTAAATTAGACGTTTGAAACCAAGTCGTGCTAATGTCATGCTGCAGTCGAGCTACAGTCGAGCCAGCTTAGCACGGCAGTAGCACGACGTTTGAAACAGCCCTTAACAATTTAAATGATCTCACTAAACTTCATTTCTCGGAATCTCCGTACGAAAAGTTTTAGGTAGCAAAATGAGACTTAGACTTGAGTATTTAGACTTGAGTATTTTTACTACTTATAGGAAGATAAAGAGCCTCTTTTTGATGTTTGTGACACGCTGCGGGGCTTACTAAAGGTGGCTACAGGAACATTAAGCACTTTAAAGGTTAGTTTGAGCTTTCTCGTTTACCGTATCAATCGTTGACGCTCTGATAAGTGATGAGCATTCAGCTTTTTTTTTTCGCAAAAGCGATACTTAAACAGTCAGGGACTTCTTAGGAATTAGGCGTAGAACTAATCAAGATGGATTCATTATCTTGTTCTTAACAGTTTAACCCCACCATTGCCTTAATAAGTTTTTAGAGACCACTTAGAAGAATAGGTCATTTCCAAGTAAACCCAAGCTTCTGTTTTAAAGCGAGAATAAGAGTGAAGCGTGCGAAGCCATTGATATGAGACTGATTTTTTATTCTGAAGCCTCGTTTTGAAAGTGAGGATCGGAACTCGGAATTGGCCTATTAGTAGTCTAGTCTGTAGTTTGGGGATAAAGTTTAAAGGATTGATATTTTAAAGACAATTTTGTTTCTTTTATTTGGAGCTTGTCTCATAAAAATGAACTTATCTTTCTAACTTACCCTTTTTTGGGGGGAGGGGGGTTAGGGTTAGGGTCCCAGTAAGTCATCCTGGAGCACTAAATCATGTCATACTGCTCTTATATACAATTCATCACTAATTATTTGTCCTCTTGGTCAGATTCATAAGGAAAACATGTTAGCTGCTCTGAGTCCGGACATGTTAGCTACCGACCTCGCTTACTATCTTGCTCGAAAAGGGGTAGGTATATATTTTTGGTGGTTATTCTAGTTTACCCCAGCCTTCGAGTGGCAAAATTGAATTGTACTTCTAAGGACGTTGTTTCTGTTCTATTATGATTGTTGTGAAAGCAATAGATAAGAGAAGTGATGAGCTGACAAAAGTTAAATTTATGAATTTATGAGATAGTTTTGTATATCCAGAAAAAAAAAACAAGGTGAAAGATGTCCACGTGCTAAAAATGAGCCTGTTGGTGCAAAATTGTTGGGAGATATAAGCAATGTTATGCTCTGCATCAGATGATAAAACAAAATGGACCGGTTTGTTAGCTAGAGCCTGCCCTTTTTATTCTCTCTAATTATGTTGATTTGAATATTTGATTACGGGCCCAAAAAAATTACGAGGACTTTCAAGAAACGGGCCGCTCGATCGTAAACGTTTATACGATCCAAGCTAATTTAGAAGGATTTTCATGGAGTCATCAGAACATAACAATGCTTATATCTGCCCACCAATTTACACTAACAGGCTGATTTTTCGCAATGGGGCTCCTTTTTTTTACCTTGTTCTTTCTGAATATGCCAACCAATCCCATAATGCAACTAGCGCCAAGCGCGGGAAAATAAGTTACACTGCGCCAGCAATAAGCAGCTGTCTACTTTTGTTGGTTTTATGTCTGATTGGTTTTGACAATGCCAAAAACTCTAGCGTAGAAAATTGAAAACCCGGTTACTGTAATGTTCTTCTCACAGTTCTGTTCTGTAATGTTCTGTAATGTGGTAGGGCCCCTTAAGACGTTTTCAGCTTTCTTTCAGGTTCCCTTTCGCGAAGCTCATAGTCTTTCAGGAGCTGCGGTTCATGCTGCCGAAAAGAAGAGCTGTCCTTTGAACGAACTAACTTTGGAGGACTTGAAGGAAGTCAGGTGTGTTTCACATGTGAAGGAAATTCTTGTAACTGACAATGGGCAGCGTGCATTGAAAGAATTCTGAAAAGAAAAGAATCTTGTTTGTCAACTAGCCTGCGAGCAAGCTCTCCGATTATGGCAAGCGAAGTGAGTCGCGAGAGCACGTTCACGCGAGGAGCTCTGGCGTGATTTCTCTCGCGACTCCCTCAAATTGAGAGCTTACTTGCAGGCAACTTTTAATAGCCTATTTGTTTGAACATAGCATTGCATTATCCTTCCATAGATTTTATAGTTTAATTACTGCCTCTTATGTTACATGGTCCGGCTGAAATAGAAAAGTTTTGAATGCGTAATCGAAATACGTGTCTATAAAATTAGAAAACCAACAGCTTAACTTTAGTATATGCAGTTGTGCCATACTCGCCTTATCAAAGCCTTTGCAATTACCCTTGAGTCCAAAACTGATTTAAACGTACCTAATATTAAAGGCTTTTAGCCTGACCTAAAGTTTGCATAAGGCTTGACAACTGAGCAAAAAAATCAAGCAGGAGCTAACTCAAATCGCAGCTGCTTGATTTTGTGCCTTATGACTTTTCAGTCAAGCGTTTTGTAAGTGTAAAGAGGACGCGCGCATTTGCGCTCGTTCACGCAGTCATATTTTGCGTTATTTCTTGAATCTTGCGATATAGTTTCAATCAAGTGCTAAACTGCGTGGCTGGAAAAATAAGAGCGGTTTAGTTAGTGCTATTTGTAGACGGGGCCGCCTCACAACAAAGGCACTACACCAGTTACTTAGGCTAATCATTCCTTAGTGGAACAAGTTTAATAGGCTATTCATTCACGTGGCACGAAAACCCCTATGCTCGAGAGTAAGAAACGTAATGGGAGAGGACAAACAAAGTAGTTACCATTTTAAATGATGTGAGCTCTTTATTTTTATTGTTCCAGTCAGTGCACCCCGTCCGCTCCCTTTATGTGGTTTTTTTCGTGATTGGACCAGGTCTCGCCATATTAGGGAGCTTCAGCAACGGCAGCGGCAACGGTAACGACGACGTGAAAAAATTGATAGGTTTGTTAAGCGGAACAACAATTCTGCACGTGCAGCACACTTTTTGTTTGGGTTCGGTCTCCACGAATTCAATTCCAGGGAAATTTACTTGCATTTGACATTTTAAACGAGTTGAAATGATCGCGTAAAAACGGGAAAACTTTTATATAGTGACGTTTTCACTGCCTTCTCCGTCGTCATTGCCAAGGCTCCCTATTATTTACGCAACCGACCGCTGATAAATACGCCTTACGATCTCATTAGGGCGAACGCATAATATTCATGGCAATGTTATTAAGTAGGTCGGCATTGTTAATGATTTTTTTCCTTTTATATATAGCCCTCTGTTTGAGGAGGACGTCAGCGATGTGTGGGATTATGAACACAGTGTGGAACAGTACACCGCTGAAGGTGGAACTGCTAAGGATTCTGTTCAGAAACAGATAAAGAAGCTGCAAGAGTGGTTAAACTATCACGGAGAATAGACCCTGGGCACAATGCGCAATTTTCTCTTGGAAATTTTTACTTTTCAAAAGTAGGTTTTCGCTTTGACTAAAATGATTTATTTATCACAAAGAGAATTTTTTCTTGTAATAAATGGGAAAAAGGGCTAGGAAAAGCCCAAGATGTTTTAAAATGCAACAAGAAAGCAAGATTTAATAAAATAAATAAAAAATGGTCGGCGAAACATGTTTATTTGTCCTGGGTTTGAAACAGTTATTGAAGAAGATTGGCTCTAAAATTTTCTCATGAACCGGAGGTTGCTTTACAAATTAGCTGACGAACTGAGAGTGAATCCGGATACGTGTTGACGGGCGAATTCGAGTTAAATACAGATACGTGTGGACGTGGAAAGTATTGAATCCGCAAAGAAAAATTTGCGGATTCAAAAATCTCAGAATACAGCCGGCGTTGTGCTGCGTCACGCACGACTCTACAACAAGCTATTTTGGGGGGCGTTCCTACCAGACGTCGTCCGACAGCAGTTGTCCCTTTCCTAAACGGATGTTGATATTTTTAAAACACTTAGGGTCTGTTTACATGGAGGTGGGGGACCCCAGGTAGGTGAGGTAACCCGCTTTGGTGGGGTAACCCGCCTGTCGATGTAAATTCTCATTTTTGATCACGTTTACATGAAAGGTAGGGTGAGCCGCCACATGTTACCTCACCTATCTGGGGTCCCCCACCTTGCTTTAAACAGACCCTTAGAAAAGTTTGACCTGTTATTGAGAGTGTTCCGCTTAAAAAGAAGGACAATCCCGCGCAGCCCTGGGTCGAACCCGGAACCTCGAACCCGAACCTGTCGTATCTTAACCTTTCTCCTTTGCCACTACACTACCACACGGACCCGCCAAAATTCCAAAATTCCGAAAAATTTAAATGGAGACACTAGCAAACGGGTTACGGGCTGCCATCTTGGATGAGTGTCAAAACTACTTAGGGGGCGGGGGGGCGGTTTGGGAGGAAGCGAGAAAAATAGAGGGACTGTAATAACATCATTGCACCTCGCGTTCAGGAGGCGTGACAGGAATTTCACGCCTTTTACCATTCATTAATTAAGAAACTCCGCTGGCGATGAAAAACATGCCAGACACAGTTAGCACCGATTTGGCGTGTTTACAAATATCTTCCTTCGAAACAGTGATTTTATACAGTTTCTGGGACATTCATTCCAATAATATCGCCCCCCTCCCCCTAGAGCTACATGTATAATCGCAGACGCCCGCCCCCTCGGTACATTTGAAAATCAAGATGGCCGCAATTAACGGTAAGACGCGCTATATCACGACGATCTCACGGAAAAATAGGGGACTGTGAACAGTCTAAAAAGTCTCTAACTTCGTGACTTTGCGTAGCTATGTCTTCCTTAGTTTTCAGCAAATCTCTCTTAACTCTTGGTTACGTTACTGATATCAAGGCGTTCTTTTCAGCGGTGCTAACGGACTTCGCTTACTGGTCCCAGTCATAAGTTAAAAACCGTGGATGGGTCTATCTCTTGGTCCTTTTACCCTCTGGCTTCAGTGAAAACCACAATCCTCGTCACATTAAGTTGGGACACCCCATGTTGTACCCATATTTCGACAAAACGTTGTGCTCCTTCCCTCCCAGTCTTGATTTTTTTCTGCTTCTGACATGCGAACGCTCAAAACCAACATTAAGGGGGCAGAAAATACCACTACTGTCCTAACTAATGTGACGAGTATTGCAGGTTTTTTTTGTCTGTTCTTTTATGTTGACATCTTAGCACAGGAAGCAGCCTCATGCCACAAAAGAAAAACGCTGACAGTTTGGAGCTCATTCGAGGAAAGTCGGGAAGAATATTTGGTCGAGTAAGTGAAAGAAGGATAAGCAGTCTTAAATGTTTTCTACTTGAAACTTTTAATACAAAAACAAGAAGATTTTTCGTCATTTTTTCCACGCGGCCACAAGTTTTTGATATATCTCCATCTTTTTCCTTTCAGTGCGCGGGTATGCAGATGACGTTAAAGGTAAAAACATTTTAATACATTTCGCCCCGATGGAAGAGGGTCTTCTTTATAAAAGGCGCCTATAAGTCTACGCGTTTCAGAGATGAAGATTACAAGGATTCCAGTAAATAAACAATCATAGCGATTGTTATTTAGTCATTTGTATCTCTATGTCACGTAGATTTTTTCCTCTGGCTATCTTAAGGATCGAGCCTCTCATTCAGACTCGTACCCAGTCGCTATTTAAGTGTTTTTTGGGATGAGAGAAGATTGGGGATTAAGTTGAGGCGCGCGTGGGGTCTGCTCCTCATTATCATGCATCCTGTGTATGGGATAAAAGTTACATACTTTGACTTTGAATTATTTGTCACCCCCTTCACCCGGTTTTGCTCTAATTATTTTACTGCCCCAATCCTTTTTATTCATTTCCGTGCAATCCCAACTTTCATTTCCAACAAATGGCTTCTCTAGAGGGGCGCGTTTGGGGTCAATGGACCCTTGTGATCCCCAAGTTTATCTGTTGCTTTCGTCGTGCCCTAAGGTGACTTTCTCTTTATTTGAAAGTGATTTGACACGTGAGATGGGGGATCTTACTAGCTTTAAACTCGCCATATCTTAGGATATAACTTTTATCATGTTTTTATCTTATTTCTAATACTCATTTCTTGCTTTTATATTGTATTGTTAGTTAATCACTAGTCTTAATTTTTATAAATTGTAATTATCACACGGCATGTCTGAAAACCAGCTTGCTGAGCCATTTACCGTGTTTAAATAAAGTTGACTGATTGATTGATTGATTGATTGATTGATTGATATATGAAGAGCTTCTGTGAATAAATGCAAGTGATTTTTTTTTTAATATATATATATTTTTTTACCAAGGGTATACCCAGTACATACAACAAAGACCTGCAGGTTAGGTTATTATAATTTTTTGTTGGTACTTTTTCTCTCCGTTTGGGACAATTTTTTTTCGGTGGCTGATTTGAACCGGAAGAGTAGATACCGATAGTAACCAAAGGAGTAACTAAATAAGGGCATAGTTAGTAGAGGAGACTTGCTATGAAAGGCTGCAAACATCAAAGGTAAAAACAATGGTGCTTCAGTCTGGCGAGCTTCATAACCATTCCACTCTATTAACTATGACAGGGTGATATCTTTTAAATGAAGGAAGTATCAGCCGTCTCTTCGTTCACCCCCACCCCACCCCCTAACCAACTGGCGACCAGGCAAGAGAGTCTCTCTCGCCTTGTCGTCCCTTGAGAGGTGTGGGGAGGGTGGGGCGAAGAGACGGCTGTGAATCGCCATTTCCGAGTTGTTGCAAGCCTCTGTTTAAAAGCGAGGCTCAGTGCTAAGCTATTGCTATAAAAATGATTTCTTAATCTCATGCAAATAAAACTCACTTTTACAAGAAAGGTTTTGAACCAAGCCTCGCTTTGAAAATGAGAGATTTTTGGAACTCAGAAGTGGCCTATTTGAAATAAAAAAATCCCTTTCAAGGGAAAAGAAAACCTCCGTAAAGTATCAACAGCAAAAGTTTTTTCGTCAGGATTGATTTCCTTCACATTGTACTGTAATTTTCAGGGAGTTATAATAATTCCTCTAGTGGGGCTAATTTAACTCCTTACAGTGGAGTTATTTTTCGTGGAGTTATTTTAACTCAAAAAGGAGTTTAAAGAACTCTTTTCCAGGAGAAAAAGTGACCCCAGATATTGAGGAGTTAAAATAACCCCAAAAAAGGAGTTATCCTGCACCTAAAATTTTTGCTCCACTTTCAGAGTTAAATTAACTCCAAAAAGAGTAAAAACAACCCATGTAAGGAGTACAAGTAACCCCATTTCGGAGTGATTTTAACTCGAGACTGGGGAGTAAAAAGAACTCTTTTTCAGGAGTAAAAATGACCCCAAATTCGGAGTTAAATTAGGAGTTAAAGTAACCCCAAAAAAGGGGTTATCCTGTACCTAAAATTTTTACTCCATTTTTAGAGTTATAATAACTCCCTAAAAACTACGGTGTGGAACTCTTTTCGGTTTCATCTCGGCGGTTTCTGATTTCTGTCATAGCCGGGCTTATGCTCATAGTTGTTGTCTCTGTTAATTATGTTCATGTTAGAAAAACCTTAGAGACAATCAACAGAAACTATCAGGTAACAAAGGTTGTAGAGGATGGTACAGATTGAAGTGGATCAGAAAGAACGCTTTTTTGAGGTTAAGGCGGGGTGTTAGTTACTTTTCAATGTTTCGCGTTGACTTCGGCCCGTTTCAAACGTCGTGCTATTGCCGTGCCGAACTCAATTGATTGAATTAAATTCGACTTTAGCACGGCAGTTATATAGCTCGACTTGGTTTCAAACGTCGTGCTACAGCCATGCCGAACTCAATTTATGAATTAAAAATACTTTAGAATATATTTAAAAGTTTGCTAAACCGTTTCTTTATTTTTGTGGTTTGTTTTTAGCAACAGCCGTTCCATTCCACTGTCATTGTGTGAATTAAATTAGACGTTTGAAACCAAGTCGTGCTAATGTCATGCTGCAGTCGAGCTACAGTCGAGCCAGCTTAGCACGGCAGTAGCACGACGTTTGAAACAGACCTTAACAATTTAAATGATCTCACTAAACTTCATTTCTCGGAATCTCCGTACGAAAAGTTTTAGGTAGCAAAATGAGACTTAGACTTGAGTATTTAGACTTGAGTATTTTTACTACTTATAGGAAGATAAAGAGCCTCTTTTTGATGTTTGTGACACGCTGCGGGGCTTACTAAAGGTGGCTACAGGAACATTAAGCACTTTAAAGGTTAGTTTGAGCTTTCTCGTTTACCGTATCAATCGTTGACGCTCTGATAAGTGATGAGCATTCAGCTTTTTTTTTTCGCAAAAGCGATACTTAAACAGTCAGGGACTTCTTAGGAATTAGGCGTAGAACTAATCAAAATGGATTCATTATCTTGTTCTTAACAGTTTAACCCCACCATTGCCTTAATAAGTTTTTAGAGACCACTTAGAAGAATAGGTCATTTCCAAGTAAACCCAAGCTTCTGTTTTAAAGCGAGAATAAGAGTGAAGCGTGCGAAGCCATTGATATGAGACTGATTTTTTATTCTGAAGCCTCGTTTTGAAAGTGAGGATCGGAACTCGGAATTGGCCTATTAGTAGTCTAGTCTGTAGTTTGGGGATAAAGTTTAAAGGATTGATATTTTAAAGACAATTTTGTTTCTTTTATTTGGAGCTTGTCTCATAAAAATGAACTTATCTTTCTAACTTACCCTTTTTTGGGGGGAGGGGGGTTAGGGTTAGGGTCCCAGTAAGTCATCCTGGAGCACTAAATCATGTCATACTGCTCTTATATACAATTCATCACTAATTATTTGTCCTCTTGGTCAGATTCATAAGGAAAACATGTTAGCTGCTCTGAGTCCGGACATGTTAGCTACCGACCTCGCTTACTATCTTGCTCGAAAAGGGGTAGGTATATATTTTTGGTGGTTACTCTAGTTTACCCCAGCCTTCGAGTGGCAAAATTGAATTGTACTTCTAAGGACGTTGTTTCTGTTCTATTATGATTGTTGTGAAAGCAATAGATAAGAGAAGTGATGAGCTGACAAAAGTTAAATTTATGAATTTATGAGATAGTTTTGTATATCCAGAAAAAAAAAAACAAGGTGAAAGATGTCCACGTGCTAAAAATGAGCCTGTTGGTGCAAAATTGTTGGGAGATATAAGCAATGTTATGCTCTGCATCAGATGATAAAACAAAATGGACCGGTTTGTTAGCTAGAGCCTGCCCTTTTTATTCTCTCTAATTATGTTGATTTGAATATTTGATTACGGGCCCAAAAAAATTACGAGGACTTTCAAGAAACGGGCCGCTCGATCGTAAACGTTTATACGATCCAAGCTAATTTAGAAGGATTTTCATGGAGTCATCAGAACATAACAATGCTTATATCTGCCCACCAATTTACACTAACAGGCTGATTTTTCGCAATGGGGCTCCTTTTTTTTACCTTGTTCTTTCTGAATATGCCAACCAATCCCATAATGCAACTAGCGCCAAGCGCGGGAAAATAAGTTACACTGCGCCAGCAATAAGCAGCTGTCTACTTTTGTTGGTTTTATGTCTGATTGGTTTTGACAATGCCAAAAACTCTAGCGTAGAAAATTGAAAACCCGGTTACTGTAATGTTCTTCTCACAGTTCTGTTCTGTAATGTTCTGTAATGTGGTAGGGCCCCTTAAGACGTTTTCAGCTTTCTTTCAGGTTCCCTTTCGCGAAGCTCATAGTCTTTCAGGAGCTGCGGTTCATGCTGCCGAAAAGAAGAGCTGTCCTTTGAACGAACTAACTTTGGAGGACTTGAAGGAAGTCAGGTGTGTTTCACATGTGAAGGAAATTCTTGTAACTGACAATGGGCAGCGTGCATTGAAAGAATTCTGAAAAGAAAAGAATCTTGTTTGTCAACTAGCCTGCGAGCAAGCTCTCCGATTATGGCAAGCGAAGTGAGTCGCGAGAGCACGTTCACGCGAGGAGCTCTGGCGTGATTTCTCTCGCGACTCCCTCAAATTGAGAGCTTACTTGCAGGCAACTTTTAATAGCCTATTTGTTTGAACATAGCATTGCATTATCCTTCCATAGATTTTATAGTTTAATTACTGCCTCTTATGTTACATGGTCCGGCTGAAATAGAAAAGTTTTGAATGCGTAATCGAAATACGTGTCTATAAAATTAGAAAACCAACAGCTTAACTTTAGTATATGCAGTTGTGCCATACTCGCCTTATCAAAGCCTTTGCAATTACCCTTGAGTCCAAAACTGATTTAAACGTACCTAATATTAAAGGCTTTTAGCCTGACCTAAAGTTTGCATAAGGCTTGACAACTGAGCAAAAAAATCAAGCAGGAGCTAACTCAAATCGCAGCTGCTTGATTTTGTGCCTTATGACTTTTCAGTCAAGCGTTTTGTAAGTGTAAAGAGGACGCGCGCATTTGCGCTCGTTCACGCAGTCATATTTTGCGTTATTTCTTGAATCTTGCGATATAGTTTCAATCAAGTGCTAAACTGCGTGGCTGGAAAAATAAGAGCGGTTTAGTTAGTGCTATTTGTAGACGGGGCCGCCTCACAACAAAGGCACTACACCAGTTACTTAGGCTAATCATTCCTTAGTGGAACAAGTTTAATAGGCTATTCATTCACGTGGCACGAAAACCCCTATGCTCGAGAGTAAGAAACGTAATGGGAGAAGACAAACAAAGTAGTTACCATTTTAAATGATGTGAGCTCTTTATTTTTATTGTTCCAGTCAGTGCACCCCGTCCGCTCCCTTTATGTGGTTTTTTTCGTGATTGGACCAGGTCTCGCCATATTAGGGAGCTTCAGCAACGGCAGCGGCAACGGTAACGACGACGTGAAAAAATTGATAGGTTTGTTAAGCGGAACAACAATTCTGCACGTGCAGCACACTTTTTGTTTGGGTTCGGTCTCCACGAATTCAATTCCAGGGAAATTTACTTGCATTTGACATTTTAAACGAGTTGAAATGATCGCGTAAAAACGGGAAAACTTTTATATAGTGACGTTTTCACTGCCTTCTCCGTCGTCATTGCCAAGGCTCCCTATTATTTACGCAACCGACCGCTGATAAATACGCCTTACGATCTCATTAGGGCGAACGCATAATATTCATGGCAATGTTATTAAGTAGGTCGGCATTGTTAATGATTTTTTTCCTTTTATATATAGCCCTCTGTTTGAGGAGGACGTCAGCGATGTGTGGGATTATGAACACAGTGTGGAACAGTACACCGCTGAAGGTGGAACTGCTAAGGATTCTGTTCAGAAACAGATAAAGAAGCTGCAAGAGTGGTTAAACTATCACGGAGAATAGACCCTGGGCACAATGCGCAATTTTCTCTTGGAAATTTTTACTTTTCAAAAGTAGGTTTTCGCTTTGACTAAAATGATTTATTTATCACAAAGAGAATTTTTTCTTGTAATAAATGGGAAAAAGGGCTAGGAAAAGCCCAAGATGTTTTAAAATGCAACAAGAAAGCAAGATTTAATAAAATAAATAAAAAATGGTCGGCGAAACATGTTTATTTGTCCTGGGTTTGAAACAGTTATTGAAGAAGATTGGCTCTAAAATTTTCTCATGAACCGGAGGTTGCTTTACAAATTAGCTGACGAACTGAGAGTGAATCCGGATACGTGTTGACGGGCGAATTCGAGTTAAATACAGATACGTGTGGACGTGGAAAGTATTGAATCCGCAAAGAAAAATTTGCGGATTCAAAAATCTCAGAATACAGCCGGCGTTGTGCTGCGTCACGCACGACTCTACAACAAGCTATTTTGGGGGGCGTTCCTACCAGACGTCGTCCGACAGCAGTTGTCCCTTTCCTAAACGGATGTTGATATTTTTAAAACACTTAGGGTCTGTTTACATGGAGGTGGGGGACCCCAGGTAGGTGAGGTAACCCGCTTTGGTGGGGTAACCCGCCTGTCGATGTAAATTCTCATTTTTGATCACGTTTACATGAAAGGTAGGGTGAGCCGCCACATGTTACCTCACCTATCTGGGGTCCCCCACCTTGCTTTAAACAGACCCTTAGAAAAGTTTGACCTGTTATTGAGAGTGTTCCGCTTAAAAAGAAGGACAATCCCGCGCAGCCCTGGGTCGAACCCGGAACCTCGAACCCGAACCTGTCGTATCTTAACCTTTCTCCTTTGCCACTACACTACCACACGGACCCGCCAAAATTCCAAAATTCCGAAAAATTTAAATGGAGACACTAGCAAACTGTCTTTCTTAACTGTTACATCAGGACATTTTTTTCCAAAAAAATCTAATTCCAGGGTGAAAACTTCAAAAGCAAAACGAAGCCAATCAGGGTCTTAAAATAAGGTCTCTCGTCCAGACGGTACACCTCTACCTACATTTATTTTCCAAGTACTGGCTCTCCATCCATACGATGATTCTTAGCTAGAGGTCAGCGGCCTCACTAATGGTAATAACTAATAATAAGAATAAAATAACCATAATTATAACATGTCCAGCTGGGCTCTGAAAGAGTTTATGTTTTGTGCCTCGATCATCAACGACGATCAGGGGAAGGCTGTTCCAGTCCCTAATGGTATTAGGGGAAAAAGAGTATAAGCCGCAGCGATAGTTTGTTTCAGACGCCTGTACTTTATACGAGAGTCTGTTCGTATGCCTGCTGGATCGGCCGGCTGGCTCGAGATATTAATTTCTGTTGGTCTATCGCAACTAAGTTACATTGCATTTTATACAGCATTGTTAGACTAGCTTTCTTTCTACGTAGTTCAAAATTACAGGGCCACCCAAAGGGAAATTTTGAGAAAAAGACCAAAAAAAAAACAACAAAGCGTGAATAAAGTTTTCTGAGACTATTTTAAGCAATTTGGGAGATTGCTGGAAAAAAATTATCTGTTCCTCACTCCCAGCAAGACTGATGGAAGAGTTCCCAGCCAGCAACCTTACAACCTGCAACCTGACTTACTGGGCAGTTTCATAGGGCACAATTCAGATCTCGAGTGGTAAGTAACCCATACAAGTAACCCGTAGCAGCTATTCTAGACTTCAAATTCCCCTCTGACACCCTGAATTATCTTTTTCCCAGCAACACTTTCCTTCCAAGAACTATTATTTCTTTCACATCTCCCAGCCAGCAAAAATGTGCCTGAAGAACAGATATTTTGAGCAACAGATCCATTGGGTGCCCCTGAAATTAGTTTCCCAATCCGAGTTGTTTCAACATATCGGTGACAATGGCAGACGTTTCGTAACAATTTAGGACATAACGTGCTGGTCTACGTTGCACCATTTCCCTGGAGGGAGTGTCCTAAGTGCCCCCTCCTCGCTAACAAAAATTCTGGATCTGACTCTGATATTTGTTCTCGATGTTATCAGTCCAGCTACGCTTGTTGAAAAGTTCGATAGCGCTATCCAGGCAAGTACAGACCCCCCTCCCCTCAAAAAAATTCGAGGAGGGGTCTATACCCAGGCTATCCCGTCTGGGTGAAATTAAATATGGCGGACGCATTCGACGGCCGTGACAGCAGGGCAGCACAACAGCACAAGCATTTCCTGCATTCTACACCGCAAATCAAGAATAATGAGGCTTTCGACAATCTTTCGTGTAAAAAAGTTATTATTTGGGGCTTTTCTAGTGTTCTTCGTGTTGAAATGGGCTGTTGTGCCGCTGTACAGCGCCATGAAAAGGTTTGTACATTGAGCTTTTGTGCGAAAGAATCAACTTAAGTTGTCTTCGGATATAAGCAAGTTTTTTATCATTATTGTTGCTTTTTTTTCAAACACACTCTGTTATTTAAGCAATAGAAAACGTTTTCTGTGTTTGCATAGCCTGATATAAACACGAGAGAGGTTGGGAGAATTCGAGACAGTTATGCAAACCCGGGACGAAGTCGAGGGTTTGCATAACCGTCGAGAATTCTCCCAACGCCTCGAGTGTTTCTATCAGGCTATGCAAACACAGGAAAAAGTTTTCTATTGCTTTTATAAAATAACTTTCACGAGAAAAAACGCAAAACTTTTTGTATGGCACTGATTAAAAGAGAAATTCTTACTAGTCGCAAAATCTTGTCCACGAAGTCTTGCATGCGTAATCAGCTCTTGTTTTGCAAAAAGATGCTTTGCAAAATACGGATTTTTCCTCGCTCAAAATGCCAGCTTAAGCAAAGAATAATTGGCTCACCTTCTTTGTAATGATTTTCCATGTTTCAGCCGACGAAGGAATGGGTAAATAAAGTAAACTTGTCGAGTTTTGAACTCGAAAACTTTTTCAAATTCGTGCTTGCGTGATTAGCACGCGAAAAGCCAAACAACTTGACACCACAACCATGTTTACATACTCTCATGCAAACACTCCTCTCGGCCAATCAGAGCGCGCGTACTATCTTAGTTATTTTATAAAGTAACTTAGTAACTGTCTAGAAGTGATCTACTTGGCTGTCAGTAGCAAATTATTTGTCAGTATTTGACTTCTGGATCAAACGTAAGACGAAAAAGCACTATTTTGATATTTGATTTTTATTATATTCTCTGTTATAATCTTCAGGAATATGTGCCAGTCTGTTCATAATGTTCTGTTTCTCAAAACCCACAAGACTGGCAGCAGCTCTGTAAGCAACATTTTCTTTAGATTTTCTAAAAGCAGAGGTTTGACAGTGGCTTTACCAAGGAAACAAATCTATTCCTTTTACTGGCCTTGGAGTTTTCAAGCTAACTTTGTGGATAATTTACCAGAGGAAAAGCCTAACATTCTCTGCAGTCATGCAAGGTAAAATTACTAAAACCCACATCACACGTATAAATTAACAAATAGACAACACTTTTCCATGGTCTATACTCTTATCAACAGTAAAATGTTTAAAACTCAAGTGAAGGGGAGTGATTTCACTGCAAAGCGTCCTGCAAGTGCACAAAAACAAAAAAACAAATTACACCACCATCACATCATTTCCATGGTCTGTAGTCTTATTGACCATAGCTTTTGACCAAACACTGTGAGAAATCAGCTCAGCAGTTATTGTAAAAATATATATGTCCCTTTGCTTTGTTAGAAATTGTTGTGAAAGACGTCATGTCCATTATGTTGGGAATGGGAGACCATGGGTGCTTACCATTTGACAGAAAAATCCGGTTGGGGTGTCGAAAGCATAATGGTAAGCGATTTGCCAGTTTACCGCAGAATTGCCACATCCGTTACGGTTTGAATCCAAAAAAGGGGGGCATTTGTGTAGCGTGAGTCTGGTACCGAGAAGGAACCGAGAAATTGGTTAATGGTAAGCAACATTCCGTTTGGTTCGTACCAACCGGAATGAAAGGACTACCTCAAAACGTACCCCTCAATTTTCGGTTAGAATTTCCGAAAAAGTGACCTTACCATTTACCTTCCATCCGGAATTTCCGAAATTTTCTGTCAAATGGTAAGCACCCCATGATGATCATTCGAGTTTCCAATGAAATATGAAACCGTGATGACATCTCACAAGTGTGTAGATATAACATCATTATGTCATTTAGTATAACTCTTCCACAAAAGCCATTTTAGAGACACAGATACTGGTAGATGGCTGTGTTAGAGAGATTGCCTTGGCAGAGCCATTGACAAAACTGGTATTGGACTGGATTAAATCAGCCACTGTGACCCCATCCCTTACCTATTGTCTTTTTGTAAGTCACAGGGAAAGGTCCAATTTGAGATGTCTGTGGTAGAGAGGTGGCCATAAGATTATAGGTTTGAATTGTGTGTCCAGAACATTGTCTGGACCAAAATTTCCTTTGTTTTAATTGTTTTTACAGCGGTTAATTACCACTAACATGCATCATCCTTGAATGTTTTTTTTTCTCTGTTGAAACCTGAGTTTTCATGGACTTCAATCAATACCCTTTTCTGTGGTTTTCTCATGTGCTCTGACAGAGAGGGTTCCTTCGTCGCTGAATGAGGAAGACTTACCAGAATAATTTGAATGATGACGGCATTTTTAATTTTATTTATTCCATTCAGATGAAGGATTACATTATTAAAACAATGAGGTCTCTTCGAGCTGAGGGAAATATAGCTGAAATACTCTCTATAGTCAACCTGAAGGTTTTCAGGTTGTTTATTTATTTGTTTGAAAGAATGCGCGGGGGCCTCGAACGAATTGCCAAGGAGCATATATTCAAAGAAATGAAGATATCACACTGACAAGGAACGAAGGTTTCCTCTGAACAAAGGCTGTTTTAGAAAATGAATTCTGTAACTTACAGATCTACTTATCATTCTTCATGTTATCGAACAGAATCCTGAACTAGCAAGAACTCAGAGGAGTTAATTGCGAGGATGTATTGAGAAAGCTATTATGTGGTTGTAACTTGCAGTGCTTATTAAGTTGACAATTTGAATTTCCTGTGACAAACACACAACAAACTCGTACTCCTTGTAATCTTGACATGAAGTGGTGTCAGATCCTGTAGCAAAATATTGCAAAAACGGCTTAAACACCAATATTTTCCTCTCAGTGCTCAAGAATACGGGGAAAGACTCTTTTCTTGGCCAATGCGTGAAAACCATGGTAACGGTTGATTGACGTCCACCAAACCACAGGTTTGAACTGAACAAGAAACCCTTTGACAGTGCGTGTTAGTTATAACCGCTGTAAGTGAATTTAACTTGTAATATTTGTATAAAATAAAATTTGACAAAAGTACAAATTTCATCTTGTAATATAATGCTGAAAAACAAATTTATTTCATAGATAAAGTGCTGATATTAGATAAAGGCGCTTCATTTGAGTGGTCACACTATAGGATTTCATTCTCAGACTCAAAAGTTATAATAATAATATTATAATAATATTTAAAAATTTATAGCATGAAATATCTATTTGAATTTATAATCAAATGCACAATGAAAATGATTATTACTTAGAAAATTGGAATCACCATCAAGGAATCGATCATTCACTCTATAATGAACTTAGATTGTTAAAGGTTTTAGTTTTACTTATTATAGTTAATTTTGTTTTTACGTGTTTACTGGTAGATACAACCAAACCACAATGCAATCATTTATGCCTCCTGGGACAAATTTTGTCACCATTCTTCGACATCCCCTTTCAAGGTTTGAATCAGCTTTTCTCTTTGAAGATTTTCCAGCTTTTCTTGGCATTCCAGCATCTGCAAATCCATTCCAACACTTCTTTGAACACTTTGAGAAATTCAAGCATGATATAAACTCAATGTATACTCTTAGAAATGGAATGAGCTTTGATCTTGGTTTGGAACCTGATGATTTCGAAGACACTACAGCAATCAGAAATTTCATCTTGTCAGTAGAGAATGATTTTCATCTTGTGTTACTCATGGAATACTTTGATGAGTCTTTGGTTATGTTAAAGCAACATTTTTGTTGGACTTTGGAGGATGTATTGTATCTGAAGCATAACTCGAGACTGCATTCATTGAAGAAGCATCACATTCCAAGGCAGTTTAGGAATAAATTTTTGGATTGGAACAAAGCTGATGTCTTACTTTATGAACACTTTAATCAAACATTTTGGAGAAAGGTTAAGTCTCAGTATGACAATTTCTGGTCTGAAGTGAGGCTTTTGAAAGAGAAATCACATGCAATGGCCAAGGAATGTTTACTACCAGGAGAGCACAAAGACGAGAGAAGGAAAAATATTGCTACAAAGTTAATGTTAAATCCAAG
Source organism: Porites rus (assembly GCA_964035705.1). Taxonomy (NCBI): domain Eukaryota; kingdom Metazoa; phylum Cnidaria; class Anthozoa; order Scleractinia; family Poritidae; genus Porites; species Porites rus. The sequence continues at coordinate 6,472,845 of OZ038000.1, forward strand.
AGTAGGCCATGATATGGAACATTTATGTCGGGATCTTGTGAAAGATGAAGATGGTTATTTAACTTATTTTAGGGATATACAACTAAGAGAACAATGACAAATTGTGAAACTACTAGATATAAAAAGAACTATATTTTTCTGATTTGTAAGGTGAATGATACTGTTGATTTTTATTAAAAGCGGATTGGGATGTGTTGTTTCTGTATTATTTCATAAGGGTATATAATTAAAGTACATTATCAAAGTTAGAAAAGAATTTGTAGCAGAGCTTCTACCCATTCTTAAGGTTGCAGGAAAGGACAGTTTGCAGAAATCCTATCAAGCTAGACTTAGTTGTGCCACATTAGGCCACGTTCACACAGGGCACCCAACATAGCAACACAAAGATTGCTCAAGATCGATATTATTGCCCAAGTCATGCTCTCGGCCTTGTTACCTCTTAACTCCCATAGGCAAGTCATTAACCTAGTTGATAAAATTCATCCTTCATAGACATGATCATGGTCAGTGAAACAATCCTGAAAATGCTATCCTGTGCATATTTACTTCTTCTTTGGGTACCCTCCCTAGTTTTTCTTAAAAAGTCATGTAGTTTCTAGTATAGCCTGTTCCAGGCTCCCAGATAGTTGCTCCTTCTCTCCCCTGTTTCCTCCCGTTTTATTTTTGTGTTCGCACTTTCTCAATTCAGCGGGTCTGAGTATCTCGGAGCCTGGAACAGACTATTTCTAGTATGGAACAGATCATGTCAAAGTCCATTGTCCTTCAACTGAAGGGACCGTGGACAGACTCATATAGCTATAGTTAAATTTGACGGTTAACCCTGTGTTAATGACCGTGGCTATTGTCAATTGCCCCCCCCCCCCCTCCCAAAGGAATTAAGATCTTAACAAAGTTTTAGTAAGAAAGCAAAGGAGATTTGACACTCAGTTGCCCAGGTAGTTAAGACGGTTATTATATACCTGCCAACTTTTTCTGAGATATAAGCGTGAGATTTTTATGCTGGGAGTGCTGGAATTTTTGAAGACGACACGATCATTTCCGAAGATTCCCGAAGAAGTCCGAAGTCTACCGAAGGCGAAGTTATCGAGAAAACGCTTATCCACAAGGACCGACGTTAGTTGATAAAAATCAGAGATCGCGAGGAAGGTATTGTCATTTATTCATTTTACACATGGTTTTCGTTCCTTACATGGGTCTGAGTTAACATATTTTTGGAAATTGTGTCAAGCAAGACGGCAACAACTCACATTTTTCAATCAGGCGTGAGAAATTGGCCCGCAAGCGTGAGGCGGCGTGAGATCGAAGTTTTCAACCCGCACGCGTGAGAGTTGGCAGGTATATTATTAACACCAGCTGAGACAATAACTGAGGAAATACAAACAGAGGAGCGTAGGCACTTGCACCGATAGATAATATATTTTCCAATGAGTTTTAATCGCTTTGGGATTTAGTTAGAATAGCACATTAAACTCAAATTCATTCACTACACAATAGGATAATCACCCTCATACTGCCTCTTGACTATAGCATACACCTAATATATTTGTCCCTTTGGTCACTTTCATGACACCGCCCATATGAAAACACGCGGTAGCAGATACAGCATGAGTTAACAAGCCAGGCGGCCCTAGAGGGAAAACTTTTCAGCCGAATTTAAGAGACAAAATCAGTGCCAGGCCTTATCTTCGCTAAGAGAAAGTGTGCGGCCTGGAACGTCTTAGACCTCTCTGATAGATGAGTTACTGCTGAATGATGATCTTGGAGACACACTAGTTGACACAACATGCACCACGGAGACTATATTTGGAACTTTTTACCAATGAGACAACAAGACACTGTCAGGCATGCATAGTACTTCCGTGTGATATGATGCACTCCATATTTAAGCTATTTAAGCCGCTTTAAAAAACCTAAGCTACTTTGCTCGTATACTAAGAAAACGATTCAACTAGGTTTACGCTAGAATTCTGTGCCCTGTGAATGTCCAGGAAAAGAAAGGAAAAAATCCGACCCGTGCAAACTAGTTTGCCTTATCGGTTTCCTTAAGCAGGATGCCATTTTTCGCTTTTAAGCCTTTATAAGGGTTTCAATTTTTCGTTCATGTTAAATAGGGATAGTTTTAAGAGCCTTTACAACACACACCTGTCCTTACTTTTATGCAGTTCTGGCCTCTGGGAAGAAGTTGTTTTCAAAGACTAGTGAAGACTACATTGTTTTGTAACCATCGACTTTGGAGACACTCAAACAAATGCTGGCCGGTTTGACCGCAGTTCTGTTATACTAAAGGCGCCTTCCGCAATTGTAAAATGATTGTAATACTTGCAAAAAGACAGCGAAAATAACTGGCAAATGATGAGTAATTTTCACTATTATTCCAAACGTTCCTCTCAGCTACAGTCTTTTTTTCACTTCATGTGATATTCCTCATAATGTTGAACTCCTTCGTGAGCAGTATCAAAGATAAATTTACATATTTTACAGACATAATTGGCATCAAGCCAGTCCAGAAGTGTTGTTCTTTTTCCGTCGATGACCCAAGCCGACACCCTCTTGTCCTTTCGTAAAATCTTCGCCAACTCTTCGTAACGGCGACCCTCTCCGGAAACCAGGTACACATCGGGTTTCTTGAATCGGGAGAAGTCGTATGAACTTGCGTAGTAGACGAGTATGTCTTCGACAGCCTTCGGGAATGTGGTGAGGGACGAGTGTTTTATGACAATCGGTCGTCTATCGTCGTAAAGCTTTTTGTCGGGAATAGTGTTGCGAAGTTGGTTTTGATCTGCGTCTTTGCGGTGAAATACGTGAATTTCTATTTGGCTTCGCGACGGAAATCTTATGTCTCGTAAAAAGTCCTTACAAGCTTCCCACTCGATGAAAAACACAGTGTATACAAATGTCATCTTTTACAGGCGGTCGTAGAGTCTGAAAGAGAAACTCCAACAATTAAAAAAAAAGGAAGAAAAAGAAAGAATAAACACTAAAATTTGTCAGCCCACAACGCCGCACAAGAATGTTAATCAGTGAATTTCTTTTTTTCTTTTTAGTAAAAAAAACCGATGATCTATGCTAGCTGTAAAAGGTGAAATTATCACCACAACTATGAGAGCCTTAATTTACGGCGCTTTAAAGACCAGAAAATGTGTTCCGCAAAACCACCTAAAAGATATGAAATACCGCGATGGATAACTTGCGAATTTATGGAGGATCCTAAATCCACTACAAGGAAAAAATACTCACCAGGCTCGTAAATTCAAATTTTAGAAACACAAAATTTGTCAGACATTTAAGCCAGAAAGAAACGTCGCGCTAACATGGGTTGGGGCCTCGAAGTCGTTTGATTTTACAGCATTGTCATATGTCTGTTTCTTGTGTTTTTCACTAGTGTAATGTGTTTTTCTATTGTGGCTCAGAAAATGTCCTGTGTGATGTCTTTGGGATTAAGGATATCACAGTTTTCGTCCAATTAGGGAGATTGTTTTCTTTAGGGGAGCTCATTTCCAGTGTCTTGTATTCGACAAATTGGCGTTGTTTTCCAGTATACCATGATCTTCCGTCGCACCTGTCTTTCTGTTTCTCGATTAATGACTCAAAAATTGTTTTGTATATGGTGTGGTTCAATTTTATCCTTGGTTTAATTTTTATTTCCCTTTGTTTTTGGGTATGGTAATGGATGAAAATGAGTTTAAAACAAGGGAAATAAAGTTTAAACCAAGGATAAAATTGAACCACAATATATACACATGAGTCAAAGTACCAGACTGGAACTGAAACACATTGGTGACGTCGACAGTCTTTGAATTCCAAGCGGCAGGAGTAAACGTCTATTTAATGTATTCTATAACCATATACGGAAGCTCCTTCAGTATAAGGGAGTAAACATTGATTGGTCGCGAAATTTTTCCTTAGTATTAAATCGAAGCAATTTTTTTTTTTTTTTTTTTCGTGAAAAGCTTCTAATTGTTCTTCATTAAATATGCGTCCTTTATATTGTTTAGTTTTTTTTTCTCTCTCTCTCTCTCTGGACGCTTTTAAATTTCCATGCTGACCACATGATTATCGTTCTTTGATTTCTAAAAAGCATTTTCTGACTCCGCTGTCTACTCTGAATTTGAGGTATTCTTGAGTGATTTCGTCGCCGCACAGTTATTAAGTGGTGTAATATCGGCCAATATCGTGCGTTAGTTAATCCGTAGATTTGTCATCTCTATCGCTTAGTGTTCATTCTCCCGAGTCAATAACCTTTATCTTACTTTGTTTTCCCACACGGCTGTGACAATTTAGCATAAGAGATTTCCCTCGGTTTTACGTAAGGAGAGCCTACAATTTTCTTTACTAATCGCTCTGACTTATTTCTCATAATCAGTTCACCTGGCCCCAACAGTTCGAAAGCTGGATAGCGCTATATCCACGGGATAAGTCACTAGGTATCCACTGGATATAAGTGTTCTGTAGGCAAACCAACTGCGATTTTTCCGGTGAATAGCGTTTACAACTTTTTGAACACTGAACTTGGGCCTGATCACTAATGTCGTGACTGTTAAAGCCCTGAAAACCATCTTCAGTACAACAAACCGCCAGCAGAAATCTTATCATGTATTTTGCTTTTAAGTTTCAATTTTAGTAGAAATTAGCATCTTTTGCCTTGTCTCAACTTAACTTGCTTACCCTCCACGATGTGGCCTGAAATGATTAAGCCAATATAGCGATGAGGCAACTGCAAAGGTGCGTTACGACAGAGCAATTAAGCGGAATTTACATAACACAAATGTCCTTAATGTCGGAACTCCCGTGATCAACTGTATTTTTATTTTAATCCAATCTATCACTTTTAAAAGCTCGTATCCGTCGGTATTATAAAACAATTCAGTACAGTTTCATCTGCAGGAAAATGTGGCAAAAAGATAAACGGTTTTATTATTTTTTTTAATTTCCCGAATTACAGGATGAGACGTCAAAGACGGAAGATCTTGTTTTTCGGTTTTGAAAACTTCAGAATTAAGAAAGAGCTTACTTTGATCTTTATGCTGAACAAATTCAGTTCTCATGATATTTCAATTTTGCCGTCATCAGAGGTCGAGATTATGGCGGGTCTCTGTATATCTCAAGAGCAAGACGTCGTAAAACAGCCGACGAAACAGTTCTACTTTTTGACGCCTGTCCAAACGATGATCGACTTCTAACAGTAATACTTTTTATGAAACATGAAATGTTGTTGACCTTATCTTTATATCTTTTGCCTTGGCGAAATTTTTTCTACCGTCAAATTAAAAATTAATCGCTGTCAGGCTCTCACACTGAATCAGAGGATCAACGAATTTTCACCAAGGGTTTAACAGTTAAAACGAATACACGCGAAAAGTAGCCCTATCTGTGTAAACCATTATGTTACTGAAAACAGGCTTCTCTCCCAGGACGGTCATTAAAAGAAATAGAATCGACTTTCCTGCTACGTATATTTGTGAAAGACACCGTAAAAATAAAATGAACTAAAGGCACATTTTTACGACAGCTTCTTCTTCAAAACGCATTAAAGGAAAGAACAATTTGAATATGCTCTATTAACACTGATAAGAATACTAAAATATTCAGTAAAATCTTACTTGGCGCTCCTTATTAACTTGAAGACGTCTTCACGTTACTTGCGTAGCTTTCCGCGGGGTTGAAACTTGTGGATGAGATAAAACTGAATTTAGACTGGAATTATTTTTGTTCACCCGCTGGGAAGTGGCGTAGCTTTGTATATATAAGTTAATAATGATATCATGGGCACATACTTCTCCGTTATTGGGTGAATACTGACCACAGAACTCTTATCAACACGTATACTTATACATTACGTAAACCTAAAAGCGAAGCTCCAACTAATAGACTATAAATTAAATACAAGCTAAGTAGTCACTAAAAGGACTTTTTGTCGCGATATTTTTGACCAACTAGTTGGATTTTACTAAAACAATTATTCCTCTCGCCCTCATGGCCTCTTAGTCAGTAGCCCATTCGGCGCTATTGACTCTGAGGCTCGAGGAATAATTGTTAAAGAGAAAGATGCCTATAAAAGGTACAGGTCCTCTCAATGCTTGTAGTTACATATTGTTGAACAAAATACTTGAATTCTAAAAAAAGATGTCAAATGGGACGCCCTTTCCATCCACTTATTTTTTGTCTAGCTTCCGCGTAACCTGTCGAGATTTAACAGATCGTTCTCCACACGCTAGTGCAGTTTTTAACATTCGCAACACTTCATGCTGGTTTTGCACGTCATAATCTTCCTCCTCAGGAAGCCAATTGGCGAAAAGAAACGTATTCCCTCGGCTACTTCCGGTCACTTCCATGGCTTTTCTTCGGACGTCATTTTTGTTCTTAGACTTCAGCTTGTCAAAGTGAGTGACAGCTGTAACTATGGTGACACCTGTGAACCAATACAAAAAGCCTTTTTAAAATATACAATCGTACGGTTCAGCTTAGTCTCCAGGGCCGAGTTGTTTGAAGGCTGATTAGCGCTTAACCCGGGTTTCTTTATCTTGTGTTCAAAAGCATTTCCTCGGATCAGTACTTTTCTGTCCTATTTTTAGAGCTTCCAATCATCAACTTGTAGACAAAAAGAATTAAAGCTGAAATGCTTTTTAAGCTTTCAAATCTTAATTCAAATATCGCACTAACCTTGGGTTATCTTAACCCAGCTTTGAACAACTCGGCCCAGGTGTTTAAACCTGGACTCTGCCGTGAGCTGTGACGTCACCTAGAGAGCCTCGCCTTCTCTTTCCCAGACATCACGAGGACATTGTTTCAAGAGAGGCTATGTTCTTTGATGGGCCAAGTTTCGTTCCATATCTTAAGAGTGATTTTCTGTAAAATTCGAACTTCGGCCTGACACGGTACCTCATCGATTTGGCTGATTTTCAACATGTAGTCTTAGAATGGTGTCCTAAATACTGAATGCATATTCTAAGGTTCGAATTCTCTTTGGTTTCAAAGATACAGGAATGACAGTTTTGACGGGGCCTCGAGGGGCCGCCATGTTGGTGAACTGAAGGAGATTTACAGTAACTAATCCTAGCCTTATCATTAAAATAACTTAATCGTGACTCATACAGTTGCAAAGAACTATCCTTCCTCCTTTCATTTACCCACTCTTATCTGAAAATGGTTAAGCCTGAGCTACGAACGGCTATAACTTCTCACAGCACTTTTTCGGTACTTAAAAGGTACACAAATTTGGTAGAAATTGGAAGGTCAATATCACCCATGCCACATCGATTTAGACTAAGCCATTTTAACTAAACATAGTTTGTTTACAGATAAGTTAGACTGTTGAATAAAATAATTGGGCAAATGCAACGGAGCAGAAATATAATTGCATGAATGCGCAATGGTTCAGCCACTTGGCCGTTAAAACTCCCAAACAAAATTCGGTGAATATGTGAAAAGAAAATTCTTTAAAAATTGATCGTGCCTCTTAAAGCCTATCTATCGCTTAAAAAACCCTCCCTTGTAATGTAAAAAGATGATCTTTTGATTCTGATCTTGCGAAGAGCTTGAAATATGCGCTAAAATGAAAATTATAAATTTTGTTACACACGGTACTAGCTCAAGTTCGCTCTTCGATTTGCCAGACCACTAGAGAGAGGCTCGTGTACTGCACAGTTACAATTTTCTCTGTAGTATTTCGCTGTATACAGCTACAAATTACATATTTTCTTAGGCAAAGGTAACGGAAACGTTGTCAAGTTTTATCAAAAGGCTAGAAAAACAAACCGTGCACTGCAGCTTTATGCAAATTATATGGTATTCGATAATTACACGTGTAAACAGGAACCTACCTTTGCTAATGTACACTGTTTGGCAGATCTTTCCAGCGTAAGATATAAAACTAGTACATGAAATGAAATTAAAGAACTCATCAAGTCAAATTACCTGATCGTACCGTCATTACTGAATAATAAGTCCGAAAAATATGACATGGAATGATCGGTGGGAGACGAAGCTATTTTTAGGAGGACCAGGAACTGCACGCTGGAACGGAACTGAAATGAACAACCTCAATCAAGTTCAGTCTTCTTGACGCTATTAAACGTTTCACCCGAATTTGAACAGGAAGTTGTTTTCTATTTTCTTTCTCATTCTTGCATGTATTCTGCAGTTCGCCCAGTATTTTTTCGTAACTTTTAATTTTCTAGCAAACTGGAACTGTTAAGAACTACCAACCCTCCCCCCTCCCCCTCTTTGAGTGAACTTTCATTCGGTCTGATTCACAATAATTTTCGAACGGTGACAAAGTGAAATTTGAAATGCCATTTTATTTTAGTATTTTAAAAGCTTCTTCTTTTTTTCCGATAGCCAGGAATGTTTTGAACATAAAAGCTCAAGTGTCGGTGTTTTTCACGACTCTGCTTGTGGACTGACCTCGCCACCAGTATTACATCACGGACATAAAATCTGATCCGAGAGGGTCATACAGTAACTGATGGGTCTCTGAAAAGCGAAACGCAGTCACTTTGAGGCGAGTAGGCGATAGCTATATAGATGATGAACTCATTGTTTATACCTCCATAACAGTATCCCAAAAGTCGAGCCAGCCCGGAGGCAGCGAACACAATTTTGGGGCCACTGGCCACACCCTTATTTTTGGCGGGAAATTGGCTAATTAGTCAAATCTCCTTAACTCCACGACCATGCACCTTTCCAAATATTTCCCTTCTAATCATCATATAGTTAGGGCCTCCCATAAGCATTTGCAACTATTTTGACTTGTAGAATTTTCATTACTTTAATGTCTCGTAAACAACACGAGGTACATGTACTGATCTCTCCCCCCTCCCCCCACCACCACTTCCCCCATCCATAACAAAAAATTTTCAGACCAACACTGAATTGCATGAAGGTATGTACAAAAATATGACCATATCGAGGCAAGGTTCATCACTGTAACTTTCCACATAAAAGCCTTTTCGTTGTTTGCCATCCACTGATTCCGTTCTGCATGAATACTAAGGTCCCATAAACAACGCCACGTTTAGAAAGAGCCCGCCCTTTTCAATCCAAGAAAAACGAAGTAGCAATTTCACCAACGGACATAGGCCGTAAGAAAAGGACCGCGTCAAATAGTTCATAAAATTACAAACGCCTCATGACACTTTTAATTCACTCTTTCTTCGATAAACTAATTTTTAATTTTTTAAGCATAAAAGACATCAGCGTGCGCGATTATGAGCATTATAGCTTATGAAAATAAAATTTATCCAGTGCACATGAAAGCGTCTAAGACGGGACTAGGGGGGATTAGGAACATCGTGCTTACCGCTGGAAAAATATTGGCTAGTTCTTTGAATAGACTCAATTAAAACCGTTTTTGTTAGATGGGGGGAAAGCTACATAAAGTAGATCGCATCAGAATACGGCACAGGACTAGGCTCTCAAAATCGATAACCTTGCAAGACCAATTATTATGTAAAACAGAGAAAAATTCCTTGAGGGAAAAAATTATGGCTAGGGAAAAGACCCGAAGGTGGAAAGTTAAGATCGTAGCGTCTTTTCAGGTAATCGATCATTTACGTTAACTTCCGCTATCCGACCACCCTGCATATCGGAAAGACTGAAAACACTCAATGGATGAGAGTATAACACATTCAAGAAGAAACAAATTTGTGATTTTTCACAACTCAATAAAATAACTAAAAATGTGTACTACTCGGTTATACAAGATTTTTGTTTTCAATTTCAGATTTTTACGATAGGGCATTAGCCCCCGTACTCACTAGACACTACTTCACAATCATCATGTTAAAATCAGTGAAATACTCCATTTGCATGGCGTACATTTTGAAGAACATTTGAAAACAATTTGGATTCCTACCCTTATACCGTTATTAAAAATTAAATTTGGGAAGTTTGTTGTTTTCTAAAAGTAGTTTGAACAGCCGAACGACATTTTTAACACGGAGTGGGGAAAGTAAAGCTTCACTTTTCTCTTCTAAGGTAGAAAGTGTCAGCAAAACGTGAGAGTCGTCCTTGAGGGTAAAGTGTGTAACCTAATTTTCTCACCGATTGCAAGTGCCATTTCATCCACACATAACCTCACCTTGTTAACAGAAGTAGCAAATGTAACGGGGAAACGTTGCGAGAGAACTGAGTAAGATGTTAAGGCAAGTTTTGAAAATTGTGCGCACACCTGCAAAATCCTGGCTACGCTCCTGATGGAGACTTTTGCTGGAGAGAAATTGAAACGTGCTCGCTAATATAGTGACGACCAGAAAGGACAAGCCATAGGATAGTTCCAGAAAACCACCCATTAAAATAGATTATGAAGTTGTCGCGGCGGAGGATGAGCTCGAAGGCTTCTGATGAAGTGCAATTTTTCAAGGGAGCCCAGACAAGATTATGTACGATGGGCACATGTACAGCTTGTTTGATCTGGAAAATTTAGAGAAGCTCAAGGCAAATCGCTAGACAACACATGCTAGAGCTGAACTAAAAATCTTTTGCGCTTTTGAACTCTGTCCCTAAGGGTAAAGGAGAAAGTTTTTGCATTAACCAAGTTGATTATGAATGTCTCCTTATGTTGGACGTCTTACTAACAAGCACATTACCACTACTTGTCCTCAGAGGCTTTTTTGGGTTGACGAGCAGGGAAAATTAGGTTTTGAGGGTTTGAAATTCAGGATGCCAGAGTGAAGACGCCTTTTGTATGATGACGTCATCGTCCTACAGTAAAAAGCGTTCGTTTTTTACAACTGATATTACGTCAATCGGTACACTTATGTTGTCGAAAGGTCCGTGAGTGGTAAATGATTTTACATTAAACTGCACACACATCTTCAATCACTCCTTACTGTTCGCGATATTGGATGAACACTCTGGTCGCTAACTGAATTTTCTTTGCTGTGTACTTTATTTTGAATTAGGAATGTCTTGAGTTGTCCATGTATTGTCTAGCGATTTTAAGCTTTTTCAAGGAAACGGACATCTGGAATTGTCCCTAGGGTGAGGCATTTGCGCACAGTTTTAAAGCCCTTCGGTTGGGTGATTGTGGTTTTTGTTGTCCTGGGCTCATCCCTCATTCTTCTTAACCCCTTCCAAACCAAGTTTCTGTTTACCAACAATCTCCTCAAAACGGGCTTCGTGATTGAGACAAAATACCTGAAAATTGTACACGGAGCCGTTGTTAATGGTGTACAAGGTAGAATGAGTCTATTCATTACTTTGCCAACGCCCAATTTTTAAAACCGGAAGTAATGATGTTTATTTCAAGGGCTCATGTCTCATGAGTTTTGAGTGAATCTTCAAACGCTGTAAATACATGTAGCTGGAACTACCATCGCATCCTCGCTCACTAATAATGATAACTTATATCAACTTCCATTATTTATTGCCTGGCTAAGATTTTCACGAATTCTTCAGTTCAGTTGTTTGAAACCAGGCGGTTTCACGTGAATTGTAACGCCATGCAAGGAACGTGACGACCCGCGATATGCGTGGGAAAATATTACACAATGATATTACCTTTTTTCGATCAAGGTGGAAACTGGCATCTTCATCGTCGAGTAAGGTAATACATCTCAATTGTTATTACTATGGTTAATTTTAAAAGCTCTGGTTTCGATAAAGGAACTGGAGGAAAATCAGGAAAATTCCAGTTCGACTGTGATGGTTGAATTTTGTTTACGCGTCTAGCATAAACATAACAACTTCATTTTACTTTTCCTTATACAATCTGCCTTTTTTATACTGTTTTTCGCAGCAGAGTTATCGATTATATTACAGAGGCTAATTTTATTACACAGATCACTCAGATTTAATGACAGAAACTCTATTATCGATTGTAATTTTGGCAACACTTGGCGAGTATTTGGTGTAAAGATTATTGACAAAGTCGCTAGAACAGTCTTCCATTCATTACTTTTGTTTCTGCTCCGTTAAATTTGCCCAATTTTTTTATTAACGAACTCGATTTAACTACAAACAATGAGTATTCAGGCAGAGTGGCAAGCTTCAATGCGATGTGGCAAAAGAGATATATACCTTTAAAATTCTGTTAATTTTGCGGGTGTAAAAAATTCAAAAAGTATACCCGTCAAAAGTTTAATCGATCGTTGCAAAAACGTTATCAATTTCGAAGTAGTTTCTAAAAATACAATAAAGAGGGATTGTTCTTTCAATGTGTATCGGCAAAGGAAGATTAGCTTTGAAGACAGGGTTGTAGTTGAAGGCTCAAAAGCAGCTTCTATTAACCAATATGGCGCCGGTCCGAGGCACCCTTAAACCGGCCATGTCGATAATTTCCGAAATAGGAAGAATTAGAACCTAAAGTTACCTATTCCTTATTAAAGACCTCAAATCAAGTCTACTTGCCAATTTTTAGCCAATTCGGTGAGATAGTGTGGCAGCGACTTTTCAATATAGCTCGAATCTTACAGGCAACTGCTCTTAAATAACTTAATCAAACTAAAAAATTTCATACAAAGCATCTTTTCTTCATCTTCCAGTTTTGTCGTGACAAGTAGGTCATGTCGACCAAAAAGACGCTGAGACGTTTAGTTTTGTGTCTTTAAATAAGAGTTACATATTTTCACACATAAACGCATATAATTTCTGGCATGAAAAAAATGAATATAAACTCGAGTTATTTTTTCTTAAGTTTTGATTGGACTATAAATCATTATGGACAACGCATGGACAGTTAAACAGTTGTTTTTCAGTGCAGCAGCAATGATCTGCTTACACCAAGAGCCATAATGGCATTAGGGCTTTTGCTTAAACGCAAATTTCTGAGTTTTGTATCAATCTTCAGTCAACAATTCCATTTGCAGCTCGTGACAATTCTTGAACAGTTAGAAAAAAAAAGGACTACAAGCATAATGGACTGAATGAAAAACAAAAATATTTCATATTGTGTTCAGTTTGATGCAGATCAATAATTATTTTTCTCTGCCTTCGGCATAATAAAAATGGTATTGATGCAACAACAGTGACAAACTAACCTTCTCTGTTCAATTTTTGCTGTACAAAAGCAAACTTGTCCATGTACTGATCATTCTCAAATCGAATATCGTTACCCTTGATTACCCACAAGGCCACATGGACCTGATCAGCAAGTGGAGGCTTTTTGAGCCTGTGAGCAGCCTGGCCAGCTTCTTTAGCCTTTTCTTCAGCCCATTCCCCTCGTTCAAGATGCTGGCCTGACGACTCAATTCCGTAGAGAACTCGGAAGAGTTCATCTGAAATTTATGAACAACACGATTTTGTATTCTGATATAAAGGGGTATGAAAAGTATAGTCTGGAATCAGGGGCCATAATCGATTATGACTCTTGCTGAAATTAATGCAATATTACTGGAAGGAAACACTAAAATGGGGCAAGGGTTACTTGAATAAACAGCAGCAAAGTGAAGGCGCCTGACCTGGCTAAACATAGCCATGTTCACATAATACCGGATAGTTTTTGCACTAGCATGAAAACCATAACGGATATGGCTTCGGTTCACACATAAGAACAGTGATTTCGGCGCGATTTCTACGGTAATCATAACTATAACAAAATTCTCAAATCTGATTGGCTATCAACTGCCCTGACTTCAGCCCTAATAGGACAGTTTAATTGGACAGTACGCGTCATGCCTAAGTAATTAGATAGTACGCGCCATCACGCGCGCGCTTAAATGGCTTTTTTTTTCACTGCTAGCAAAAATCTTAGGAATTTCTTGTGTTTTGATTTTAAAAAGAGCTTTATATATCACAAATTTTGCTTAAGTTATGATTAATTGGTAACAGAACCTCGTGTCGTCCAATTCGGTTTGTAATCATACTCGTGATTAAACGAATCGGACTCCCGCTACGCGGCCGTCCAATTTTGTTAATCACTCGTATGATTACAAGCCCAATTGAACTCCACTCAGTCCTGTTAGGGACTGTGCAATAATTATCAGGAGGGGGGGGGCTGAAAAATTAGAGTTATCTAGCAAAAACTTAGACAGTACCCCCCCCCCTCCAAAACAAAAAAAAATTAGTTCTAACCCCCCCTCTGTTATGAGAAAAATAACGTCGCACCCCCCCTCCCACCACCAACCCACACACACACACCCACCCCTCAACGCCATCATTACCATAGATGCCTTTAAGTAAATACCTTTTATATTGTATCGAGAAGGATGTTCATCGCTTGATTGAAGATTTAGACAAAGCATTTGCTAAGTACCGGGGTGCTTACCACATTGGCTCAAAATCTACAACTTCTGAAGCCAGAAAGAGAAAGGAGCAGAGAAAAAAAATCAAAGAACAGGAGACTGAACGCTTCAAATAACAGACGAAAAAGAGCTTGCATTATATTTAGATCCTTAGGAGGAGAGCCTGCTGAACTTTGTTATGAGCCAGATATATATGGAATGCAGCAAATCGATTCAGTCGATGAAGAAACATTACTTTTATTCACATCAAAAACCGACAAAGCTTGTCTACGAGATCTGTTTGATTCCCATTGTTTTATGGGGGAAGCTGAAAAGCAAGGTCATGATTTTTGCTTTACATAGGATCAGCTCAATTAATTAGAAGACGGGTTAAAATTGATCAGTTGTGAATTTGCTTTTCATTTTGATGGAATATTTTCAATAATCGTTTAACAGCTGTTCGTATTGATATTTGTTACAGTCTATCATGATGCTTGTATTGATCATCAGAATCTTTTATTGCGTTTAATTTTATTTACATTTCGAATAAAACTTAAGGCCCCCCTCCGTCAAATAATTTATTCAACTTTGAGCCCCCCCTATCTTGGCAGCAATTTTATGTAATGCCCCCCCCCCTCTAGTTTTTCAGCCCCCCCCCCCTATCCGAAAGGTGTTCATACTATACCGGATAGACACAAGAAGATAGGGGTGTGACAAGGCCATTTGCACAATGACGTCATTTTAGAAGTCAGAATTTAATTTCATGATCTTTTGCACAATCTGACCTCACGATAGCTGTTGCTAACCTGTAACTGGTTTCCTGTTTTTAAAGTTAGGTCATTAAAGGTCAATAACGAAGCCTGGGGCTTGCCCAGATTGGGTGGGGGCGGGGGGGGGGGGGTGGTGCACTGCTAACTGTAAAAACCAAGGAGTTGAAAAAGGCAGATAAAGAGCCTGATACCGCGGTGAGTTGTCGGTGACCGGCTGTAGAAAAACACAGAAACTCACAGAGCACTCGTGACTTGCCGCAACACAGGTGTTATGGTACTTGGAAAGTAACGCCGTTCTACTGCGAAGCACATCGATTCATGACGTCATCGGACCCCTACTTCCGCCCTGTCCGTTTCGCTTTCAGTCAAAACTTTTTCTTAAATTCGCACAAAATCTGATTTATCAGGTATCTTCATAGTCGAGAGCAAAGAAAAGAGAGTAACTTACTTTCTTCAGCATTGTTAAAGTCGAAGTTAAATCCTCGTGTGTCGCTAAATACAAAGCCGCCAAGTTCACTGTCCGGAGCCGATCTTGAGTGAAATTCTTCCAGTATCTGTGTACCCTCGCCTCCAGATGCCTGTTCTATAGCAGGAGCACTTTCCTTGCCATACAAAACCTTCCAAATCGTGTTTACTAACAACGATTTTCCAACGCCTGTCATACCGAACACAGCCACTTTTATTTGCATTCCTTCCATTTCGCCTTCACGCGCATCTTTGAAGGAGTTCAGGCCTTCGATACTTCCTGCTTGGTAATTCTGCAGTTTCGCCTTCAGATCGCGGACTTCGCCTTGGATGTCTTCAGTGGACATATTGAAGTGATGATAATTGTGAATAACTCCGCCAACTTCAAATATTTTTACAACGATGACGCTGGGACCGGAAGGGGATTCCCGGAAAAATGCTTCCCAGAAAGGTACCTCGCCCCAGGTCCTTTCGCCAGTGACGGAAATTCCTCTGATGGCAGAAACACATTTTTCGAAGTATGCAGATGTTTTTTTTTCCTTCTTTCGTCTGATTTTGTTTTGTAAACTTTAAGACCATAAATAGCTGAAGCATAGTAATTTTAATGGACGCGCCTCAAAGAAAGAATACCGCTCGAAGTTATGCGCGCAAGAATCTCAGAGCGTAATCCTTACAATTGTCTGTAAAATGGGAAGGTTGTGAAACTATTATATTAAACTCCCGTACAAACTGATTTCAGCAATAATCACCCTTCCGTGCAAAAAGCTCCCTAGTTTCCTACACACTTGATACATCGATATCCCCACCAGAAAAAACACCTGGGATTGCCAACATTGGAGGTTACAAGGAGTATTACAGGATAATCAAATTTAAATGTAATGCTAATTCAAAGGCAACTATGAAATGTAATTTATTTATTACAGATTCACTCCCCTGCATAACAAGCAAATAATGAAATGAAATAAGCTAACACTACTTTAACAAACAAACAAAAAAAATAAAAATAAAAAAAGTTGTGGAGACGGAGACAACCAAAAGCACCAATGCGCCATACTAGGGATGCCCCAATAATACGGTACAACAGCGAAGAAACCATTTTATTTACAAACTCAAAATGCCTTCTCTTTGCTTAGGAAAGAAAAATGAGTAACATACAACTAGTGCATATCCTTCAGAACCAGCACTTTTTTTTCAGCATTGTCTGTTATATTTTTGTACCAAACCAAATAAGTTCATTTTTCTTGGGTCCTCTCCTACCCGTCCCTGCAGGGACAGGTAGGGTAGGACCCTGGGAACGAATTGTACAAGGGTGTTGCCAGATCAGATCTTCTTAGTTAACACACTACTAGCCTACGCGCCCTTGGCTGGACAACCTCCTTCCCAGGGTCCTCTCCTACTCGGCCTCCGAGTGGGAGAGGACGTTGGGAACGAGGTTGCAGAGTTTTGGCGTTGTGCGCATAGCTGACAGCAAAGCCGTGAGAACGTCGCCTGTTTCATTTTTCCATAATTAAACCAGGAGGGGAATCTCAATTTGACTCATTTAATTCCTCTCGAGGCTTTACAGTCTAAGGCATATCAACAATAACAAAAGAACCCGTCGAAGGAAGCAGGTCGCGCGCGATAAACCGCCAACCACGTAGTGGCCCGCGGTTTATCGTGCGCGACCTGCTTCCTTTCGACGGGTTCTTTTGTTGTTGGTGTAATGAATACACTTACTAAAACCCATTTAGATGTCTATACACTTGACTAGGAATGTGAATAGAAATTTTTGGGAAAAGAGATCTTACACCCAGATTTCCAAGTTCCTCTTTCTCTAACACAAACGCCAGCTTTCTATTTTTCATTACCAAAACAACGGTTCATTTTATAAGGAAATGCAACAAAATCTTTCTATCAAGGTTAAAAAACTTATGACGATTAAAGACTCCAGCCTTAAGTAAAATTCATTACAATTTTTACGGTAAATGAAGTCTTCCCAAAAGATATTGGTGAAGGACGCGTTTGTGAAGTGGACTTTCCAGAAGTCCTTCCTCTTGGTACAATTTTGTAAATTATGTGCAGACATTTACACTCAGTATACATTTATATACAGTATTCGTATTCTCGCTAGCGAGCTGGTACTAGCTTGCAGTCAAGGCTACTAATGCAATGTAATCTTATCATGATAATAGCGATTTGTCACCATGAAATCGCCGTTGTTTCTAGATTGGGGCACGTTTCTCGAAAGTCTCCGTAACTTTTCGGGACCGAAGCTGTATTTTAAAATCAAATGCTAAGAATGTTAATGCGGAGTCAAGCCCCCTAGCCAGTCCATTTGTTTGTTTATCTGAAAATTTTACTTTATCATTTTGAAACCCATGAAAACCTCGATCTTCAACTTTATCACGGCACAAGTTACTGCGCTTTTCACAAACATGCGAACTCTAAAGTTCAAAAGCCGCCTTCACAATTGCGTTTTTCGCTGCCGTCAATCATAATTACGATCACAGGCAACGAACCTTGAAACACAGAAGCACACAGAACGGATCGAAATCCACCAATCACCAATCACAAACAATGACCTTTCGAACCCGTTAAATTAAAGTTTTGTTTCCCAAGAGGTCCGTTAAGATGATTGACGGCAGCGAAAAACGCAATCGTCAGTTGGCTTTTGAACTTCAGAATTCGCATGTTTGTGAAAAGCGCAGTAAACAAAGTTCCGGACCCGGTAATTACCTGGACCTTCGCGAAACGGGCCTCTTCCCGAAATTTGATGCAATTTATCGTCGATTTTCTACACGAGGGGTACTAAAAAACATCAGCGGACCTCAACTAGACACCATTACCAGCTCAGTGACTAAAGGTTATTTGTCGCAAACATGGAGGATATTGGTTCAAGATTATTGAAAATTGCAATAAAATCGCCTTCAAATCGGCGCTTGTTTAGCAAGGCGATTTGAAATCGCGCCCAAAATCGCAAGAGAAAATTGCCTGGTAACACTTGATGGTAGGAAGATTCCCACATGAGCCTCGACTTCATGTTAGTTCCAGTATTAAATAACTCAAGGTATCCCTTCTACAGGTGAACTACTGTGTGCGAGCGTTAATTGGGAATCAGTTGTTGTGTTCAAAGAACATAAAATCCTGAAAAAAATAATGCAAAAAGAGAATTAAAACGAAAGACAACTGAGTTCAACTGGGGGGAGAGCATGTGAAAAGTGACAATTACAAACGACTGCAGTTGACTTCAGTTGACTGTACATTACCACAAATGCAGTTGACTGTACATTACCACAAATGATCCCCGACCGTAAATGATCCCCAGACCGCAAATGATCCTCGACCGCAAATGAACCCGAGAGGAAAATTAGAATGGCCTGGACTCAAGTTACTGGATTATCGTGTCACGTTTATTACCGCAACAAAAAGTATTAACTAAACTTAATACATTTAACAAATAAAATATCAAGACTCAGCATAGCTTAAGAAAACAACCGACATTCGCGACACCACCAAGGGTGTCCCCGATAAATGAACCACCTTGGTCACGTCGCCAAACGTCTGCTGTTTTCTCAGAGTAGGCTTAGCACTGTTGAAGAGGTTTCATCGTGGAATAACAGTTAGGACAGCCAGTCAGCCTTGAATGCGAGTTAGATATGAGATGTCCGCCTCGTTGGCTATAATCATCTCATATCCAACAAGCTCGAGTGGAATAATTGTTTTATTAAAAACGCCCACAAAATATCGATATTACTTTCAGACTTTATTTGTAAAAACAAGCGATTTTCAGCTCGTTTTTAATTTTGAGCAGACGCGTACAGTTGCCAAATTTGGAGAGCATGATATAATGGCTCATATACCCTGACGGCAGTAATGCAAAAAGAGAATTAAAACGAAAGACAACTGAGTTCAACTGGGGGGAGAGCATGTGAAAAGTGACAATTACAAACGACTGCAGTTGACTTCAGTTGACTGTACATTACCACAAATGCAGTTGACTGTACATTACCACAAATGATCCCCGACCGTAAATGATCCCCAGACCGCAAATGATCCTCGACCGCAAATGAACCCGAGAGGAAAATTAGAATGGCCTGGACTCAAGTTACTGGATTATCGTGTCACGTTTATTACCGCAACAAAAAGTATTAACTAAACTTAATACATTTAACAAATAAAATATCAAGACTCAGCATAGCTTAAGAAAACAACCGACATTCGCGACACCACCAAGGGTGTCCCCGATAAATGAACCACCTTGGTCACGTCGCCAAACGTCTGCTGTTTTCTCAGAGTAGGCTTAGCACTGTTGAAGAGGTTTCATCGTGGAATAACAGTTAGGACAGCCAGTCAGCCTTGAATGCGAGTTAGATATGAGATGTCCGCCTCGTTGGCTATAATCATCTCATATCCAACAAGCTCGAGTGGAATAATTGTTTTATTAAAAACGCCCACAAAATATCGATATTACTTTCAGACTTTATTTGTAAAAACAAGCGATTTTCAGCTCGTTTTTAATTTTGAGCAGACGCGTACAGTTGCCAAATTTGGAGAGCATGATATAATGGCTCATATACCCTGACGGCAGGCCAATCAGAGCTCTAGAATTGCACTATCCAATGATTCACTTTTTAATAATCAAGAATTATTCTACGCGTGCGCGTTGGATCTGAGATGGTAGCCTGCGAGACAAGTCTCAATTTGGGGGACATTGCAAGTAGGGTTACCGGTCGTTTCGATACAAGGTAATACCTTCGAGGCGTAAATAGTTTCACGTACTTGGTTAAAAGAACGAAGAATGCTCACCCAAAATGTTATTTCTTGTTCACTTGAAGTGATCGAAATTTTTGTGCAGTCTCACTGCTAGAGTTTTTGTCTAAACGACCGGTTTCCGCAAGAAGTCATGCGCCATTCGCTCTCGCTTTCGCAGCTCATTTCGCTTGCTACTTGAAATGGAGAGCTTCCTCGCTTGCTACAGGAAAAAGGGTGCCTAACAGTGACAGTATCTTAGTAACAGTACTTACAACAAGGAAACAAGCGCCCATTAAAATGGCTTTGAACTTGACATCCAAGTCTAGGGGGACTGAACAGAACAAAATTTTGATTAACAGTTACTCAGTCGATGGAGAGGACCCAGGGAGCGAGGTTGGCGATCCCGCCCAGAGCCGTGCATGTTTGCAGAAAAGATTTAGAGAAGTGCGCATGACCAATGTGTGACCTGATGTAAATGGCAAGTTTGTTGCCTGGTTAGCCAGTATATGGGCCTCATGATGAAAGGTCGACTGTTGACGGCTACTTTAGTTTCTCAAAAAAAACTGGAACGTGACAAGCGGGTAAGGGTTACAGGGGTGGGTTCTCTCCTCCTACCGTCTGACCCCTTCAGCTCTACACTGACAGAAGCAATTGGCTTACAAAGAACTGATACTGCTTGAACTAATTATTTACAGGACAAAAACAGTTATGCTGTAGTAGTCTTCATATTTATAAGTAAGCATTTCTTACATCGAATGCCAAAGTTCTCAGCATCAGTAAAAAATTCTCGTGCAAAACCAGTCCATTGCTTGGATATCATTCCAATCTGACTGCTGCCATCAGCAGAAGTGACCTAGAGTTAAAAAATTAATGACATAAAGTAAGATGAATACATGAATACACGCAATGTAGGAAACATCAAAACTTTGTGCTCCCATAAACTAGAAAAAATCACAGATTATCGTGCGTTGACTTAATATTGAATTTCTGTCTCCTGGTTTTTCCAGATATAATGTACTATGCCAAAGTCTAAAAAATATTTGAGACAAAATATTATTTTCAGATGACACTGCAGCCTTAACCCTTCTGAAGTCCCAAGAGTGACCAATTAATGGATCAATTTAGGTTTCCGGGAAACTGCCCACCTACCCCTACCCTAAGCCAACATTAACACTTACTTCTCACTTAGGGCAAAATGATGGATTAGGGGAGGGGAAGGTGGGAAGTTTTCCAGAAACCTAAATTTATCCACCAATTTTCCTTCCAGCAATATATGTAGACACATAATCAAGAAAAAGAAAAAAGGAAATAGAGAAATTGGTTTGATCTTTTTTATCAAATTCTCTCGAGTAATTCTTTAAGAAAATGTCTGATGATCAGTTTGGAGAATTTTTGTTCCTTTAACCTAACAACTCACAGGAAATTCCACATCAGAGCCACAGCTGCAAGGACAGCAAGGTCCATTGATCGTCATAATGTGCTGACGTTGTGCATCTTGCACTTCTAACTTTGCTTTCCACAGTGTCCACCTGTTTAAGAAATAATTATTAAAAGTGCTATAAGCTATACTTTACATAAGGTTTGTGCAGAATTTCAAGCTAGTCTAGCCACTTTCTGAAGCTCAACTCCAACATGCAGTATTTTGAAGTGTACGATTCTATTCACTCAATTTTTAAGTGCAGTTTTTGCATATTGGGCATCCTAATTTTGTATAGAAGTATAATGCAACGGCATTTTCGGCGAAATGGTCTTTCAAGGGTAACCAACCAGGTGAAAAAATAAAGGACTTTCCAGGGTGTGGGCGGAGGGGGTACAACATTCACCTGCTGAAATGAAATTCCAGGTTGGAAAACTACACATTTGAAATAGATGTCCATCTTTGTTTTTGGGATCAGACCTAAGATCTCAGTAAAAGGAGCCTACTTTTGTTCCACATATCCAACAACTGTTCCTGGAGGAGACTGGACTTCTATTTCCTGAAGACAGCAAGGACAACAGCAGCACTGGCACCGGAGGGGTCGGGACAAGTGTATGACTTCTCTTTGCATGTTGTCTAAAATTTTCATCTCAAATGGACGACCAGGGCCACAACATTGCCGAGTACAGCAGTCAGTGTCTGAACATTAGGTAAGCATAATTGATTTTTTCATTTATGCATTTAAATGCAATTTAAGGAGTTAACAACTATTAAGGCCTTGGGCCAAACGTCAAACTTTTCTTCAGATGAACCAAACTTCGTGAGCTACGTTCATGAAAAGTTTGATGCTTGGCTCAGTTAAGTTTTTCTGAATGAGTTTGGATTGTCCAACCCATTCTATCCATTTGCTTCAGACTGTTTTTTTTTTTTTTTTTTTTATATATATAATTCTTTATTGAAACAAATTGATATTAATACAGCAAATTAGTTACTTACCTACATAATTATAATGTTACAACTAATATTACTAATACTAATAATATAATACAACAAATTAACACTGATATTATTACAACACTAAAAAAAAAAAAAAAAAAAAAAAAAAAAACAATATCACTAACAATAGACAGTAACCAAAAAAAGAAAAAAAAAACAAAATTCAAACAAACTAGAAATGTTTACAAAATATAATGTAAATAATATATTAATTACATACAGAAAGTGGATGCATATTAAAACCTTTAAATAGTTAAGCATTTACAAGAGGCGACACTATCCATTTAGCTTCAAAGAAATCCTTCGTTTTTTTACTATGCAGACATATATTTTTCCGTTTCATATTTTACAGCAATTTTCTTTTTAAATCCATATATATTCGGAAGAATGCTTCAGACTGATGCAACGTCTGAAGATTGTCTCCGGGACAAACGTTAATCTTCCCATGTGACAAACTAAACTAATAAATTAAACATTTGTATGAGAATTAATTTAGCATCATTCAGCTAAAATCTGTAAGCTATGGTATTTCATACACTCTAATTGTGTCCCTTATTACAAAATATAATTATTACATTAAATGTCAATGTCCTATGTTAAGTTGATTATTAACTATAGTAATTAAACATGACAAGAAATATATTAGGACAGTGAGTCAATTTAGGAACTGAGAATCAGCCTTGGGTTGAAACCACTGACCATAACCTGAATTTCAATTTTCCTTACAACATCATTAAAGAGGTGAATTGTTTGACTTATTAAAGATACCTTCAGCAGCAAAGTACACTTGTTGACCCATGGAATTACATATCTTGTACTTGTTGTTGGTTTCAAATCCAGTAAAAGCTTTGAAGATAAAGGTCATACATGTATCAGAATCACAAAGAATTTTCATTGTACAGCTCAATGGGTGGGTGGTCCTGAGCATTTTGCAGCTGTTTTGCCTCCAACTACTCATGCTTTATTTTTAGAAAAAAGGTTTAAGGGGGCTTTACGTAAGTTTTGCTGCATCTTGAATGGAAGTCTATTGTTTGTAATAAAGTTACACTGTTCTGTATTAAAGGTTAACAGGGGTACATTAAAAAAAATCATGTGAGGATGCTGTCTGATTTTCCCTCTTTCCTTTCCTTTTCCTTACCAATGCATGGGTATCAACATCTGCCCTAGTTGGGCAAACAAGCTGAAATTTATTATTTTAAGGCCACTGTAAACCTCCTCTGACTTTACCTTCCATAATCCTAAGTCAATATATATATTTTTATAGGCAACCAGTAGCAATTTATTAATTTTTCCTATTCTTACTATTGCCATTGAGAAATAGCCTATAAAAGGTGCTGTACATATTTATTCTGATGGAAGAAAATTGCCTTTAACCCATTCACCCCTGAACCGCCCGTAACCGCCCGTGCGGATCCAGGTCCTTTCTACCCATTGTGACGTCATCAGTTTTAACGGTCAAGGACAACTTTCTTCACTAACTTGTGCAGAGTGAAGAGATCTTTCAAACCATACCAGAATGAGCACAATTCAGTCAAGGACACCGGAGAAACAAGGAAAAAACCACGTGACATTGACCTGAAAATCTCCATGAAAATCATGTTCCATTACCCACCTACCTTTCCTTTCGCCTAATCCTAAGATCCTAAAAGCTTTCCTAAAAACTCTTCCCACCAAAATCAAGCCTACTAAATGCCCAGCGAGAGAAAAAAAAATGAGGCAAGAAAAGCAAAAAAAGAAGGGAGGAGAGAAAGCGAAAAGTAAAAGTCAAGACTGCTGTGTCACTTTTAAACCCAAAAACTATGTTGAAATTTTGCTTTCTGCGCATGCCCGAACTTCGCAAGCTGATATTTTTTGCATCTGGATCAGAAGGCCATGAAGTGTTCGACCTGTAAACCAGTTTTTGGTAAATTTTATTTCTTTATGGCACGACAGTGACCAGAAAACCACTCGACTAGCTTCAAAACGCGTTTTTCGCCAAAATCTCCAGGAGCGAATGGGTTAATATGGATCTTCTACTTGTGAAAGTTTTAACAAACAAACATGCACCGGCCTGTAATTACATAATTGATAAATGCATGCACAGATCTATGCAAATTCTGTGCATGCTCACAATTTCCCAAAATAACCCACAGTCAGAATGTTTGAACATTGATATGGTACATTGTACATGACATGTACAAACAATAAAATGCTTTTACAAACTTTGCTATGAAGTGAACACGCGCTCTCACAATGTTAATATTTACTTTCTCCAAATAATATAAGCAGCTGAATTTGCCACTTCCATGTAAGTGATCATCAACTAAAGGAATAAACTTTTCTGGCACTTATTTTTCCTGTAGTTTGTACTTTGGTTTTGAGCAAAAATATATCCAAAAAGTTCATTTTTCTGGTCACACCTATAGACCTTTGTTTCAAAAGAGATTTAAAGGTTAATTCCAGTTCATCTACAATATCATTTTTAATAAACACATGCGTATAACTTAGCAATAATGAATGTAAGCTGTAGGTAAGAAGAATACCTTCTAAAAGCTCAAGTTGTTGTTGCACAAGCACTTGATCAATGGCAGTTAAATACTCCAGTCCAGGAGGGCAACCCATTGGTGCCTGAGGAGCCGGCATCCAATTCATCAATTGAACAGGAGCACCTGCACCACAATAAGTTACAGTTATTACAAAATAATTTTTTTTAATAATTTAATTGCAGATCACTGGCTTTTTCGCTATAATATAAAGGTTTCATTTAATCGAGGTTCTTTTCCATGTATTTACTATTCATGGGGTAAAAAAAAAAAAATAGTTTGTTATCCCGAGGACTTTGTTATAGATGTATAGAGGTTTGTTATATACATGTGTAGGGGTTCCACTGTATGTAACAGTTCTGGTTAGACCCCTGCAGAACATTCCTTGTGCTTATTGAACTATGGCCATACATGTATAACAAAGTCCTTGGTATAATGAACGGTTTTTTTTTTTACCCCATGAATAGTAAAATATGTGGAAAAGAACCTTGATATAATGAAACCTTATTATAGCAAACTGTTTTGCCAGTCCCTTGTTATATCGAGGTAAGTGACTTCTAGTGAAGCATTAAGGGTGCATTCCTCATTCCTTTGGATGATCCGGATCAGGTTCAGTGATCCGAGATCACTTGGATCATGGTAGATCAAATGAACCAATGAATCCACTCTGTACAAGGATTCATCAGTTCATTTGATCAACAATGATCTGAGTTATCTCGGATCACTGATCCTGATCCGGATCATCTCAAATGAATGCACCCTAAGGGTGCAGAGAAAGTCAGATTTTATTACAGCTTAATTGTTATGGGAAAGCTGTGGCAATTAAGCAGGCTTCTAGCCAGACTTTGAAACTGGCCCTACAGAAGGCATGTTTTCCCATTGAGTTTTTCACTGTATTCCTTCAAAAATGGGCATCCCTAGGATGACTGGACACCCTTTTGGCTAAAACCTTGGTGGCAAGCATGTACTAGTCCGAAATGCATTTTAACTAGCCCAAAAAATTTTTGGCTGAAGCAGGATTTGTATTTACATGTAATCAATTATTATCCTTTATCAATTAATTACACCATTAATTCATAAATTGCGGTCTTTTTCAATTCACTGTAGTGAGCTAGTATTTAACTAAAGCTTTAGAAGCCTTTATATAGCAGCCCTTTTTCTGAGGTGTTTTAATATTGTTTAATTTACCAGAGGATCGTGCAGATCATTCAATGTCAAGTCTGGCATCAAACTAATGTAATAGTCTGACATGAAAAGACAGTAAATGTGATACTAATATTGTTTTTGCAGATCTGCACCTCATCAGATCAGTCTGACAAAGGGGTTTTGGTTGGCAAAGTTATTTTTCACTTTAAACTAAAGCTGTGGCGTGATCCTATGATCTTACCAATTGAAAACTTCTGGGCAGAAATTTTAAACAGACCTATTCAAATTGTGGGGGTTTACAAAAGAATTTTGGAATGTTTGTGAATTATCAGTAATTTGCCACTTTGGCAATTAAATTGATAGGGTTAAAAAAAAGAGCATAATTCTCTGAAATCAACTATATTGTCAAATAGCCAAAAGAAACGAGTAATTTCAAGAACTATAATGGGTGAAAGAAGTTCCCAGGCTGTTAAAACTGGCTCCTAACAGAAGAACAGTCACACATGTGTCTGACTAAAATAATAATCTTTTCCAGAACTATAGCAAGATTTCAACAGACCTTATCATATTTTTGGAAGCCAGCTTGATGGGTGGGCAACTGCATAAGAAATTATAGCGTTTGTAAGAGAATCTAATGTCCAATAATTTACGTGAAACGGCTCAACTGAAAAATAATATGTCTGAATAATAATTGTAAACTAAAGTTTCACTCCTAAAGATTCTACTTTATGAAATTTCCCATTCATTAATGTCTGCAAATGTTTTTTTTTCCTGCTCACTACAATTTCCCGTGAAGAACAGCTTTTCTACAAAAATAATTTGACATTAGATTCTCATACTAACACCTGACAAGCTGGTCTATACATGTTAACTTGCCCTCAAAATTTTGTTAATTTTTACAGTTGTCTAAACGTGGTTATAGTAGGTATCACTTGATAGACCTCGTCATTTTGTATGTTATGTGTTCCCATAGACAGTCTCGGGAGAATTTACCTCTTTGTCTTTTAATAACTTATGCAAACAAAATAATGCTGTCATGACGAAGCTCTCTGGAGTAGTATTATTATCACATAACCTACATTGCGAAAACAAAACATACATGCTAAAGAGTTTTAATGCAACTTATAGCCATATAAATTCTGCTAATTCTACAAACTCTTAAGATCCTTTCAGGCAGTTATAACCGCTGTGTTTGATACAGGAATAAAATAAAATACAGGAAATCATTAACTAATATTTTTTAGGACTTGAGGGAAATATTTTTAAAGAACATTAATTTGTTACGGTAGGTTAATATCTCCTGCCACAAAAAAGCAAGGCAAGGGAAAAGGCATAAATATATACATAACTTAAGTTAAGCCTCTAAGAAATTCCGCTTCAGAGCATTTGAATAATAATTCAGCGAGGGAACCTTACAAAGTCTGTAAACAACATTAACATTCCTAATCAGCTATCTAATATTGACAACAGTGAGTGTCAGTCGAAAAGCAGAGACTTTTAGTGAGTAACATCCCCGTTTTAATTTTGCTCGTTTTACTGCGTAGAATTACTCTAGTCGCAACACCTGCAGAGAAATAAAACTCGGATGCAAATGCCCTGAAATGCATGCCGAATGTTATCAAAATAGGTGAGTATGTTTCCTGCACGTTCTAGACTTGTGATCATATATCCTATACATAATTAAAAACGATTTATCTCTTAACTCAGGGGTTTGGGTTTCAAACTCTCCAGTATATTGATGTTTTAGCTATAAATACCCTGAAATCAATAGCGTGAAGTGCAGTCTGCGTGCGAGCCTTCTGCGAAATTCGCATTTATTTCGCCAGTCTTGGGTATTTCCGTTTTTCCCGTTAAAAGTAGTTTTATGTGTTAAAAAATGCGATTTAAGCAGATATACCTGGTTGCTGCTGGACAGGCTTTTGAGGCTGAGCCATTTTTGTACTAGAAATGCCGCAAGCTTGACAGTCCTTGACCAAGCACTTTACTGTGACAGCATACCCGGTAGCGCGTCTCGCCTGTATCCGCCCTGCTCGCGCCAGTTGTCGTGCCTTCATGGACAGCGGCATTATTTTGTAATTCACCTACTTCGTATATGATGCATGATGTGTGTACCTTCACTTCCAGGATCCGGGAAATTTATTGCTTGCGGAATCCAAAACCCTGTAATCCAGAATACGGCTCTAGGAATCCGGAATCCCACTAACGATTGACATCCGGAATCCAAGTTCCACTGGCAGTACCTGGAATCCGGAATACACTGCGTGGAACTGATGTGACAAGTGCTTGCCGTACCAATATGCTTGCTCGGCTTTTACTTGCTTCTTGCTTGAGGTGCCTTGCAAACTTGCACAGTTTCTTTTTGTTCTTTTTTTTTTCCTTCTATACGTTTTTGTTTTACCCAAGACATCACGAACTACACCCACGATCAACGACCCTTGCATGCCTACGGCCCACGGCATTTAGCTATACTCCGGTAAGAAGATTTCTGGGTTGAATGATCGAAATCAAGGTCTTTTTCTTTTCGTAGCCTGGTCTACCTGGGGCCCAAAAAAGCGGTCTTGCAACAGGTCGTAAATCGCCTGCACTCGACACTCGCCGTATTTGGCAACTATAAAATACTTATCCGATGAAACTAAAATTTATACAGTATTTTCATCAATCAATCAATTAATCAATCAATCAATTTATTTAAAGTAATTGCGTGGGATTGAGGCCTCAGTATCCCAGCCGGGGGCTCATGTATGAAAAGCATGACAAAAGTAAAGAAAAAAATTACTATAGTGATTGATTGATTGATTACTTGAGTTGAGAACAGCATGATCTTGGTCTTCGTAGGGCTTAGGCATAGATTACAATCAGCCGACCGGGTCGTTGAAAGCGGCCTGCTGTAATCGCCGTCTGTTAAATTATAGAATTTGGGGGGGGGGGGGGGGGGGGGGATGTTTTTTTCAAAAATTATATCCCCCTTCCTGATCGATATTTACAGACATCCACTCTTAAAAATGGCTTGGGTAAAAAAAAACTTGAAACCCAACGCCCAGTAGGCCATTTCCGAGCTCTACCAGGCCTCTCTCAAAACGAGGTTATGTGCTCAGCCTTTGATGTGAAAGTGATCTTTCATTCTCGTGCAAATAAAAATTATCTTCACAAAAAAGGTTGTGCACTTGGCCTCATTTTAAAAGTGAGGGTTTTTGGAACTCGGAAGTGGCCTATTGATATGGCAGAGATGCTGTATAACTCTTTAAATTGCCTTACGCTTGATTACCTTTATTCCAAATTTATACATTGCAGCAGCGTGAAGAAGAGGGGAAGAAAAGGTAGACCGCCGAAGGCGCTCAACACTACGGAGGTTTAGAGGCATACTTCCTCTGAAAATCATTAAATTTAGGGGCTCGAAAATGACGGAACATGCAACAATTGTTTGTTTAGTTTACCCATCTCTATTGTTATCGGCAAGGTAAAGTGTTTATGGGAAAAAGAGTGAAACAGTGAAGCCAATAAGGAGGTTACAAGCAAGGGGCGAGGCGTCTACCCATCAGGCGAGCAAAGACCCCAATATAATGTGGAAAATCAGGTCATTCCGATAAACGATAAATTTCAGCTGTACGCACGGGCGTATGTGCGTTGCAGTCTCTTTCCACGTACCAATTACTATAAAAATAGCTACTGCTACCGCATGGCTGTACTGTAAAACAATTTAACCTCCTGATATAAGACAAGCAAAATCTCTGACTAGCTTTAGGCAGCTGTTAACTTCTAAAAACAGGAAAACAGGCTTCAATTTAATTCATTTTTTCGACATTACATTATTACAAGTGCTACGAGAGTATGCACTAGATATTTGTAATTTTAAGGATTTTAAAGTATTTATTTCTACTATACAGGTTTAGCCAGGGCTAAAAGCGAATGTCCCAAGAGGCCAATAAAACTGCAATTAAACAAAAATTCTAAATAGCAACACGGTAACGAGAACGGTAAAAGAAACTGACAACAGTCTTAGTCGAAAAAAAAAAAAGACTCGGCTTTGACGGCTGTCAGTTCATCTTCATATGGATGTAACAGGCTTTTTTCATTTTCCATGTGCTCCTGCTATGCCTTACCCAGTGTCACGTACCAGCTACTCGGAAAAGTCACCAATGGTGCGTTTCTCTGACCCCAAATAATACTATGTTTCCTGCGACCAATTAGGAGAGACTTTACGAGCAGCTCCTACACTGCCCGCCTTAGTATAGTGCTTGTAGTAATTGTGACATTTAACACTGGCTCACATGTAGGGGTGAACGGACGTTCAGACGTACAGACGGTCACGTGATTACCACTATTGGTCTTCGTCACACGGCGGCCATTTTGTCTCGAGAGACTACAGTAGCTTTGTTTTACCTGCCTAGCCTCGATCGCAAGTTTTTCACTGCGAGGTGGCGGGTCAAGTCTCCAAGGGTTGTCTGGATATTGGTTCCAGGCCCCAGTTGTTCCAAAGGTGGATAACGCTATCCACCTCGATAAATTTCAAGTGGACAGCATTATCCAACGTTTGAACGACCGGGGCGAGAATGAAAAATGGCAATAAAATCGCCGCTAGGTTGCATAAGCGATGCAAAATCGCATCAAAAAAAGCACGAAAATAATCGTCTTGTAAGTTATTTGATGAAGGGAAGTTTCCCTGTATAGCCTTAACTACAGTAGCGTAAGATACCGTATTATTCGAAAAAGCGTCGCATTTGAGGCGCTTATTAAAATAGAATAATTAAATACAATAATTAAATACAATAATCGTTCCTAGGGTTGAGCACGCGCTGTAGCATACAATGTAAATAAATGAAATGAGTATAAAGCTACCACGACATATCTTCCAAAGGTTAACTGATTTGCAACCGCATCGACTGAGTATCAATTGTTGTTGTTCTGATGTTCAAAGAACATAAAATCCTGAGAAACAAACAAACAAACAAAAATAAAAATACACAATGTTTAGTCTGAAATGTCATACGTCTCCACCCCCTAACCTGGGGATAACCCATTCACACCAAATAAACCTGTTTAATTAAACTAGGTTTTAAAAAATGAAAAGCAGTGATGGACAACTCGAACTCAGACATTTACACAATATTTCACTAAATTTTCACTTACTCTGTAATTTGCATATAATTTGTAATAGCTAAAAGTCCGTGAGCAGCTTTTATTAAGGAGACAATTTTGAACCCTGTTTAACAAAACATGTATAAGCTTTGGTGTGAATGGGGCATAATTAGTTGATAATCATGTAGAGAGTGGCCCAAACTAGTCGGCAACACAGCCGTTTTTAGTGTCGTCACGCAACGCTCCTCCTCACAAGACGATCGAGCGTTGCGTGACGACACTAAAACGGCTGTCTCGCAGATTAGACAGATTAGGCCCAAGCAGGAGCGCTAAAAACTTTTCTTCGACTCTAAACCCCATTGGTGAAACGTACAATCTTAAAATATCAGGCCCTGCTATGTCCACATGTATTAGATATTTTTGAAAACGGGGCGGTTGACATGAACAAAAGCGTTCCCCTTCGCTGGCAACTATAAATTTCTTTTTTCGTGCAAATTCTACGAACAAAAAATGTACTGTTTTGTCAACCAACATGGTCGCCTGGTCATGTGATTGCAAACTACCAAGAACGACTATTTTAGAATACAGTTAATCGAACGCACCCTTAACCATATGTGAGCGCGATTTTCATTTACATGAGTGGACGTTTAACTGCTTTGGGCAACGTAGCCTGTAAGCAAACTCTCCATTTGGGTGCGAGAAGTAACACGCCGCTCACTCGCGCGTTCTCTGGCGGACGACTTTCCTCGCCAGTCAAAATAGAGGGCTTGCTTACAGTCAAAGGGACCGATTATGCCATGAATACTTACAACAAGGAAACAAGCTCCCATTAAAATGGCTTTGAACTTGACATCCAAGTCTAGAGGGACTGAATAAAGAGAAATGGTTAACGGCCAGGACGTGGAAGTAAAGAGTTATTTGCCCTCACTTAGGTTTTCACAGGTGGTTTTTTTGGTTTTGCCACCAGCCCAGATTTAATAAAAACTAGAACAATATTTAAGCCGACGGATTACAGCCTCTGTAATAGGGAGCTTTAACAACGACGACGGCAAAAAAGGCAACAGCTTTTATTAGCAAGCTACAACTTTGCACGTGCATCACGCGTTTTTGTGCATTTCTTGGCCGTCACTGCACGACTACGACGTAAATGTCTAATTGCACTTTTTATAAAGGACGTAAACAGGCCACGACGAATTTTTCTTTGTCTTTTTAAACTTGAGTGCGGTCCCCAAGAAATCAATTCCTGAAAATTTCGCCTTCATTTGACATTTTCCAGGGGTACCCAACGAGGATATAGTTCACTTAACATAGCACTGTTGAACGTATTTTAGTATTTAAACGGTAGATATAGGCATATTTTTATCCCCTAAAAACTTTCATCTGTTCGGATTTCCTAGCTGAAAGTCTAGTGATCCGAAAATTATAGGCATCAAAACTTACCTTTTCGAAAATTTCAGCCAGGAAAAGGCTCCCGAAAATTCTAGCTGGCCTTTTTTAGGGTAAAAATCCGTTAAAAATGGGTAATTATACCATTTTGTAGATGTTCGAAAATCCTAGGAGAGGTAGGCAAGCAAGAAATTTTACAACAAATGTTCCGAAAATTCTAGATCTCAAATCGTCTTCCGAACAGATATTTTCCGAAAATTGCCGTTGGGTGCCCCTGATTTTCAGCGGAGTTTGAAGAGACGCGAATTCATTTTACAAGTAACGTGTTCGCTGCCGTCGCCGTTGCTAAAGCTCCCTATTTTCTCAACGCAAACTGGAGGGAACGCGACAAATAAGAAGCAAAACAAGAGCAAGAAGGGAGAGAGGTAGCCTGAGGGAGGGAAACGATGCGTTTCTCGCCCCAAAACTGTTCTCTCCCTCAGGCTACTGTAGGGGTACGGAGTGATATCACTAGCACACCTGACGCATTCATCAAATATAAATACGAGAAAAAAAGGCTGGAAAAAGTACTGAATCTAACTAGAACAGTAGGCGTCACTTTACGCGCTCCTGTAATGGGACAAAAACGATCTCCCTGTTTTTGTTTGTTTGTTTTTTTTCGTGTGCTCCTAGCGTTCGCGTGTCTCGAATAACATCATTTCCCCTCCACCCATTTTTTATATTTTTGACATGGTGTCTAAGCCTAATAGTGACGTAGGCTTTCCCAGGAAAAGAAAACAAACAAGAAACTAACACTGCTTGTACATGTAACAAGTGTGGAACAAGCCATTTATACCGTCCCAGTATTCCACATACACTGTACACTGTGGTATAACGTCTAGAGCAGAATGTGTCAAGAAACGTAATTGGCAGAAGTCGACTGTGTCAACTAAATGTCCTATCATATAAAGCATTTATAGGACTTATTTTGATAATATTTTAGATAACATTCCTTACATCGAATGCCAAAATTCTCCGCATCTGTGAAAAATTCTCGCGCAAAACCAGACCATTGCTTGGAAATCATTCCAATCTCACTGCTGCCATCAGCAGAACTAACCTAATGTAAAACGACAAAACGTAAATAAAATATAATTAGTACACAAAGTAGAAATCATTGAACTTAGTGCTCCATTGAATAATGAGTTTCGGTTTCCCGATTTTCTGAATACCATGCCAAATTCTAACAAATGTTTGAGACCAAATAATATTTAGAAGAGACTGTGCTTCTTTAAAGCGAAGGCTTGTTGGAAGAAAGGTTTTTTCCATAGTGGATGAAGCTGATGAAGCCCAAAACAGTGCAGATTTCTTCACCAATTTGCAGTCATATAAAGTCTTTATGTCACCCAGAGGTTGAATAAAGTTTGCTAACACTTTGTAAGCTTCTTTTTTCAAAGAAAGGGGGCAAAATTAATGTTAATTAAAATCAAGGAAAAAGTATTGCCAGGTAGAGAAGGAATATGTTTATTTCCGATGAAATAATGACCCCCTTTTCTTCAACAAGTCACTTTGAACTTGTTGAAACGATGTTCCGTTCTGGACAATTTCCAGAATAGATACTTCCGAGTGAGTACAATGTATAATTATACTGTACTATACTACAAGAGACATTTCTGCAATTTGATTAGCTTGGAGCAGCAATATTTCAGCTTAATTTGAAATACCTACATGTGAAAATTACAAACCTTTTGCGGGTAGTAGTATAAACAAATAATAGCATGATTTGTACATGATATTTGGCATTAATACCACTTGTGATATTTCAAAATTGTCTCAAATTTCACTCGCCTAACGGCTTGTGAAGTTACGTAGAACAATTCTGAAATATCACTCGTGGTATTTATGCCAAATATCACTGCAAATCATGCTATTACTTATACTAATTAGTTGAGAAAATTTTCCCTTTGGTAATCATTTTAGCAATTATCATAATAGATTTATACCATTAAAAGAAATAAATAACATTCCCTTGGTCACTATTGCAAGGCTGTGCATGCTCTAAGGAAAATTGAAGGGAGCCCAGTGCTCTGAAACTGTAAAATCTAGGGTGTCCACCATATGATTTGTATGAAAAATCTGAGATTTTTTGGTCGTCTGAGGGCAAAAGTTAGGCGCCAGGGGCCACCGGGCTCTGCTAGAACACAGCCCTGTATTGGGACTTAAAGATTAAGTGATTGCCAACAAGTCTCTAATCAACTGTAAAAATAATCAGTGGCAAACAAAATTTTAACATTAATTCAATGATCGGGTTATTTCTTTGACGGTAACAACTCACAGGAAATTCCACATCTGAACCACAGCTGCAAGGACAGCAAGGTCCATTGATCGTCATAATGTGCCGACGTTGTGCATCTTGCACCTCTAACTTTGCTTTCCACAATGTCCACCTGATTTAAACAAATAAATTAATTAATTAATTAAAATGGTAAGCCTCAATATCTACATGCAATTAATTCTCCAGACTGATCAAAATAAGTTTTTCCTAAATGACTGACCAGCCAGGGTAAAAAATATTGCACACGAAAACCACCTCCTTTCATGCAAGAACCACAAGACCGTAACATTCATGTTTGATTACTGGCAATGAACCGTGATCAGGCTACTGCTTCCCCCCAATGCACAAAAAAAATTTTGCAGCCTCATAAAAGGAGGACCCAAATGCATGTGTAACAGCAAGCATCACTAACGATGGGATCCAGATCTATGGGTTCCAAAAGCTCTGGATAAATCTCAAAAAATTGTTTGACAATTGTTTAACATCATGCTACAACAGCCGAAACTTATTTCTTTCAAAGTCTGAAGAGTTGTAGGATAGTTTGTCAACTTCCTGAAGCTCAATTCTAAAATGCAGTTGTTTATATTAGCATTACTCACTTCAATTAATTTTTAGTACCTCTTGTAATTTTAAATACCAGAGTAGATCTTGGCCTATGGGAACACACTTATTGTGAAACTCACATACCAGAAATTTTTATGATATGTTGTGAGGTAAAAGCCAATAAGGCATGACAAAACTAACCTGCATTAGACAGCAACAGTAACTAGTTTGTGGTTTTAAGGTTTGCTGGCATGTTATCCTGAACTTTATTGTAATTTGGTCACTACACAATCAACATACCGGTAAATGAAGTTTTTCAGGTGTTCACAGTTTTCTGAATTTTACTGTAAGGATCTCAGTTAAAATAGCTCACTTTTGTTCCACATATCCAATGACTGTCCCAGGTGGGGACTGGACTTCTATTTCCTGAAGACAGCAAGGACAACAGCAGCACTGGCACCGGAGGGGTCGGGACAAGTGTATGACTTCTCTTTGCATGTTGTCTAAAATTTTCATCTCAAATGGACGACCAGGGCCACAACATTGCCGAGTACAGCAGTCGGTGTCTGAAGATACGTAAGACAGTATAATTATTTTATGTAAGCATATCTTATGTCAATATAATGGCTACAGCTGTAAAGAGTTCTTATAAAACAAACAAACCAAAAAAATGACATTAAGTAGCCTGGAACCAGGCTCCGCAGTGGGGAAAAAGGCAAAAAACGGGGTCAAATAGGAAAAATATCGGCGAGTGAAGTGAGACAAACGGTATTCAACGCTGATTTTTGCTTCTTTTTCCCACAATTGGGAGCCTCGTCCCAAGCTAGACATTAAGTACACTGTACATTGTTTGACTTATTAAACATACCTTCAGCAGCAAAGTAGACTTGCTGACCCATGGAATTACATATCTTGTACTTGTTGTTGGTCTCAAATCCCACAAAAGCTTTAAATATAGAAAAAGGTCATAGATTATGCTAAGTAAAATTCAAGCTAAAAGAATAAACTTGTCCCCCATGTCTTTTTACTGGTTTCCCCTTTGTTTTACACTGTGAGCAGAGGCTACATTTTCAGGGCATGAGCTGGCATGCGAAAAGTAAAAAAGGCTCATTTTTCTCCCGGCGATAGATTTCAATCTTTATTTGAACAGAAAACCAAAAGTTTCAAAAATATATTATTTTACACAGCCATAAGCG
This sequence comes from Porites rus, assembly GCA_964035705.1. Taxonomy (NCBI): domain Eukaryota; kingdom Metazoa; phylum Cnidaria; class Anthozoa; order Scleractinia; family Poritidae; genus Porites; species Porites rus. The sequence continues at coordinate 6,509,566 of OZ038000.1, forward strand.
TGCAAAGAAAGTAGTGTCCGATAGCCCTATGTGTTATAAATTAAATCTGTTGCCGATAACAACGCATCCCCTAAATTCCCTAAGGGTATTTTTGCATTCGAGCGCTATGTTTTAAAATTCAGTTTTGAGATAGCAGTTGACATGAACAGAAAAATTCAGATTTAGAAACCGAAGACCCGGAGACAATTCACGCTAGTGTAAGTAGTTTTTTTCCAAGAGTTTATCATCCTTTGAGCGAATTTCTCATCAGGATATTTGGCTTTTTCCTTTTTCAGCAAATCATTCTATTAATCCTCGAAATGTAGAAGGGAAAAGAGGCGAGCCTGATTTCCACGCGTGAATGCTAATAACTGGAATTGTCAAAATACTGAGATACACTGAGAATCAAATGAATCTTGAAGAACAGCAAAACGACGACAACACCATGGTTAGTGGATAATGCTACCATGCTAAGTGAATTCTGTTCTGAACTTGCCCAATGGGCAAGTGAAGTTTTTTGGAGGGGAATTCAAATTACAGATGAACTTTAATCAGAGAGTTCTGATCATCAGCAATTTTGTTTGGGCTAGTTAGAATGACTTTTGGGCTATTACTTTTGCTGGCTGACTTTCTTTGCACCATGAGTCATGTACAGGTATATAATTATATAATGTGGTCTATGTTGTTTTCCTTGGTTTGAATTTTATTTTCCTTTGTTTTTGGGTATAATAATGTGTGTGATAAAGAGTTTGAAACTAGGAAAAATTAAAATTAAACCAAGGATAAAACTGAACCACAGCATATAATATGACTAAGCAAAAACTACAAACTTCTGTAAGTTGTTTAGGTACAGTTAGAAGAATACACACACAACGTACCTTCTAAAAGCTCAATTTGCTGTTGCACAAGCACTTGATCAATGGCAGTTAAATACTCCAGTCCAGGAGGGCAACCCATTGGTGCCTGAGGAGCTGGCATCCAATTCATTTGACCAGGAACACCTGCAAGAGTTATCGCCCGAATAACATCTTTTGAACAGCAAAGATCAACTTACAGAATGTAATCTGGCATAAAAAGGGGGCCTTTTCGTGCTTTTTTTTTCTCATAAAAAATTATCATAGCCAAGGAGATGGGGTAGTTTCATAACCTCCAGTAACCTGCCCTGGCTATGCCCATACATGTACTTTACGAGATGAAACACTTGTTGCTTTCCTTATATATTTTTTATGGACAGGTATTGAGTTTCTTAATATCCACCTAAAAAATAACTTGTGTTTACCAGGTTTATGTACATATCACTAATTCTTTGTTGTAGTCAGGTCCAATTAGTAGACCAAGCATGGTCAACTTAAAACCATCAAGTCTCTATCTCTAGTTACCAAATACTGATCGAATTAATTTCTTACAAAGCTATCAAATTTGTAGGCCAGTAGAGAAATGGCACAAATTGTCACAAAGAGCCTTTTTGCCACACATAAATATGTAGCTCAACATGTTTCAAAATTTCCCAGGCACAATATTAGTCATAAAAAGCATGATTGATTTTCATTAACTCTTTTGTTCTTACACCAAGCTATGTGGCAAAATTAATTTTTCACTCTAACTTATTTTCACTCTCTTTCAAGTGGCCTTAAGGTGGAAACCTGAAGCGTAGTTTCGACCCTTAAAGTCACGTTGATACAAGTTGTTTTGATATGAACTGAAGCCATGAAACAACTCAACAAATATCCTAATCACTTTCAAGTATAGTTTGTATTCAAACAAGAAAAATATTTGGTGTGAAAATTCCTTGTTCTTTAAGCCAAGTATGTGAAACTACTTAAACCTTGACTGAATCATCTTCTATCAAAAAGACAAGGTATGTGTAAGTATCCATTATATCATTTTCTGAAAAATTCATGACAATTACCCAGACTTGCCAACCCCCAAAAAGGCAAAATTGAAGATATGTGAGACTCTGAACGTAGAGCTGGGAAAAGGGGTGAGAAATGGGTAAAAAGTCATGAGATGTCCCAAATTTCCTGCAGAAAGGACTTCCAGTGGGGATTATGGGTAATTGGAAGTCACACATCACTTCAAAGTTGCAGCAGTAAACACCACAATCAATTTTACAATTTTGGTTTTGTAATTTCTATGTTTTGTTGGTGGCCATCTTGAAACAAGAAAAACAGTAAGTCTGCACATTTGGTGGTAAGTTGAGGAAGGCTAAAAGAATGTAATCAAATGCGACTGCTAAGTGATTTTTTTGGATTGAGCTGGCTATGTATTGATATCTAACTTGGAAGTAAACCCTACAACTCCAAAATTCTTTTGCAGTTTGACTTTTCATTAAAGCATAAAAAATCAGTTGTCAACTCGTGAGAGCTTGAAATAGGTCGTAAAACCGTCAGACTCACGACAAAGTGGTGAGACTTGGCAAGTCCGATAACCATAGCCATTTAAATTCTATTAATTCCACAAATTCTTAAGATCCTGTTCGAACTAAAATTCATCTTTGAAATCTGGATAGCATTCTGACAGCTGTGTTTGATTTGACTTAATCCAGAAAATTATTTAGTAATATAGGACTTAAAGCAAATTATCAAATAACAATAATAAATTTGTTATGGTAGGTCAATTTCTCCTGCAATAAAAAACCAAGCTATTAAAAAGCCTTTTACCCTCCAGGAAATTCCGCTTAGGAGCTTATGAATATTCAGAATATTAAGGAGCCCTACATAATTTTGTAAACATTACATAATCGTAGCCAGCTATTTCAAATTATAAACACTCGAAAAGTATGAATATTCAGAATATTAAGGAGCCCTACATAATTTTGTAAACATTAAATGCATTATGTACATTCGTAGCCAGCTATTTCAAATTATAAACAGTCGAAAAGTAGAGCATTTCAATATGTGACTTGTCGTTTGGTTTTTGCTGTTTTAGTGCGCTGAATTGTCATAAACGATTACGATTCAACACTTGCACAGATTTAAGCTTAATTAATGCCGACTGATATCAAACCCCAAAATAGCTAGAGTTAATATTATACAGTAGGCTATGCTGCTAGCTATACGTTCTAGTGTGTTGAATTATCCTGTAGATACGGTAGACTAAAGTGTTGAATCGCCTGTAGCTAAAGGGCAGATAACTTTCAACTCTTCAAGAGTACACTAAATGTCCTTTTGTAGCTAAAAGCTCTGAAATCAAAAGCGTGAAATCAGTGACCACACTGTACGTGCGAGTTCGCCAGTCCTGGCGATTTAAGTTTTTCCTTTTAAAAAGTCGTTAAGTTTGCGAGTTAAGCATCAGATAACTGCAGGAATACCTGGCTGTTGCTGGACAGGATGTTGATACTGAGCCATTGATGTTGTTTACCGAAGAGTTGACGTTGGGTAAGTTCAAGCGTGTTGTCGCGCCGAAACCTTCAGAAACCTCGTCCCCAGTCCTTCTATCCTCCCACGCAGACGTTCTTAGGGGTTCGTCACGCGCGCGTTCCTGCCCCACGAACGTATCCTGAACCGAAAGATATGGTGATCACAATCGGCGCTGTTGAAGTCAAAGTGTTGACAAGCCAAACACATACGTACAAGCTCCGTAGAGTGTGATAGGTGACCAAAGATTTTTGCTCCGGACGAGAATCTAGGAGAGAAGCGTTGGATTTTTGTATATTTCTTTCTGTGAAGGCTGATGTCATTTGTTCGTAAAGTTGTTCTTTAGGTGATGCAACGGTGGGGTTACCTTGTAAGACTGAGAGTTTTTTTTTCACATGTTATTGACGTTATTGTTTTGTAGTAAAGCCGACTTCCGTTCAGCAAATTTAACCCCCGAGGTTTTTTCAATGAGATCGTGAGGGTAGCCACTAGTATGAACGCTTGTGAGTTAGGCTGAGTAGTTTGTTCTAAAACTGTAAGGTCTTCACCTGTCATGAGACTTTTATGATCTTTTTTGGAGCTATAAACAGATAAAGTCAAGCACGAAATTTCTCAAGGTCCAAAGTGCACTTCCCAGATCTGGAAGTCTACTGTGATTGCTCTACGTTTTTTTCCGCTCAAGTCAGCAGACGTTGGTGAGGCAGGAACGCGTGACGAACCCCTAAGAACGTCTACAGTCCTTCCCCAAGGCTTTCTCCTTTCTCTTTTTCCGAAAGAAGGCATCGGAAAAACGGGAAGAGGTTGCTCTCTCCCGACGTGCATTGATGTGCAGGGCCTGTGAAATTAAACCAGGTGGAGGAGGGTGGGGGGTGGGGGAGGGGGAGAGGCACCAAGTGGAATTCAGAGCCTAAATGAGAGAGGGGAAGGAAACTAGAGAGTAAACAAGTTCTCATTTTCTGAAGGGAAAATACATTTTAAGAGTATCTGGTGGTATCCAGCTTATCCTTTTATAAAATCTGCATACCATGCAGTTAAAGAGATACCGGACACGTGTCTCCAAGACCCGGGGCAAAGAGGATCCTGAATGTTGACTTATCTTTTTTGCCCAAGTGTTAAAAAATAAGAACCTGTTTCAAATTTTAGGCTAAACAGGTTCTTGTATATAGAGGGGGTCTACCTCAGGTTCTTAAAATACATGTTCCTAGTCGCCGGTTTTGTATTCAACTTCTACAATTCAACATTACGCATTCACAAGCCATCATCAATACAGGGGCGTAACCAGCGTTTCGACTAGTTGTAGGCCTAGCTGACTTTCATTTCCACATATCCTGAAAATTGCACCCATGACAAGTTTGTGCTGACCTCACCAACATTTGAGAGTGATCAACCCATAAATTTGTACCCGCGAGCCTACAGGTCTATGGACTGGCTACGCCCCTGGCTTATATCAAATACAATGTTTTACATAGTTACTGAAAAGTCATAAAACAACATCCGTATTCTAACTTTCACTTATTGTTCGCGTCTTAGTGAACGTTGATACTCAGTGTGGTTTACGGTCATCTCGCCACCAACGAAATCGCCACCAATAATTCTACCCGCCACCACCGTAATAACTCTGCAATAATTGACACTGTTTGCTTACCTGGGATTGTGACTTCTTTCTAAAGCCCAAAGATAAGTTTATCGACACTTTCGTGTCGAACTTCTTATCTTTAATTTTATTTTTTGTGAATAATTGCGACTTATTAATATCTTAAAGGCTTAGTTTCATCGTTAGAGAGGTGCGATTTGTTTAAAATGCAAAAGCCTTTCTTATGAAAGTTGGTTATCATTGTCATTTGAACCCCCGGGGGGGACTCCGCTTATGAAATGGGTGGGGATGCTCGTCGTCTCGCTTAGGGGTGTAAATTTCGGATTTTGGTCTCACTTAGGGTGTTCTGGGCAAAACGTCATCATATTTAACCGTGAAGATCTCGTTTAGGGTTGCACGTGTTAGTGTTTTAACATGGTCTCTTTTAGGAGTCAAAAAAAGCTTGGTCCACACCCAGATCGGTCTCCTTTAGGGGTTTAATTCGAAATTTCCGACTAGCATCCCCCCCTTCATATGTGGAGTCCACCCCCCAGGTTTGAACCTTACCTCCTTAAATTCAATGTAAATTTGAAGTGCATAAAATAATTCTTTTTAGACAATTGTCCTTTCCGTAAGTATAGGCGCTTTGCACCTAGCCATTCACGTAGTACAAAACCACCATGCTGGAGAGCAAAAGACGTACTGGGAGAAGACAAACAAAAGAAATTAGCTGAAATTACCATTTAAAACTATGTATGTCTTTTGTTTGTCTTGTCTCAGTACGAGTTTAGTTGCTCTCCAGCATGACGGTTTTGTACCATGTGAATGGTTAGCCAGTATGACGGTTTTGTACCACGTGAATGGCTAGCCAGCATGACGGTTTTGTACTACGTGAATGGCTAGCCAGAATGACGCACATACCCCTAGCCTGCGAACAGCAGACGCATTTCCAGTCGTCGCTTCTCTCTCTCCGAAAAGCCGAGAGAAGCGACGACCGGAAATGCGTCTGCTGTTCGCAGGCTATAATACCCCTTGTTTGCTGCCCAGAGTTTTGCTTAAGCATGTGTTCATTTACTTGAGACCACTGAAATATCAGGAGATTTTAAAACAAAGGTTGTGCAAAATTTATTTGGGGGGGGGGGGGGGGTGGGGGGAAATAGATCGATGTTAACGAAAATACGGAAAATCATTGAGAAACGGTAAATCTTATAACGGAGCCCAAAAATTGTGACCGCTTTTGATTTATTCACATTCTTTCGTACAGATTTAATCCAATCAGAAGCCAGCTGGAGACTGTCCTACGCTTCTGATTGGTTAATGTCTACATGAAAGAATGTGAGTTAATTAAAGGAGGTCACACTTTTGGAGTCCTTGCTGTAAAAGGTTTTACTAGTCATACGTCATGAGATGAAAACTTAAACTCGTCCTGTAAGAAGTTGTAAATAGTCTAGCTCGTTGGTTATCATTTTTTCACAAAGAGTCTTCAGAGGGGTGTCCAGGTTTTCCTTTAGGGCGTAGCCACGAACTGGTCTCGCTTGCTTGGTGTAGGCTTTTGTATTATACTCCCCGGGAACTAAACAGGATTCTCTCAAAACTTCATTGTAATATCTTAGTCGCTCTACGTCAGCTTTAAACGCGGATCCTAACTTTTTAATTTGATTCCAGAACGTTTTGTTGAAATAATCATAAAGCAGCACATCGGCTCGGTTCCACAAACGAATTTTTTCAACGAGTTCGTTAGAAAATTTGTCTTCTTTGTCTGCGGATTTTCGCTGGTTAAGCTTGAAATACACAACATCTCGTACATCCCAGCATGCTTCGTTGGCAAGTAAGACGAGAGATTCATCGAAATATTCCATCAAAAGTACTAGCTTAAAATTTCGGGCAATCTCATCTATGGCCACGTTTACTTTCCCTTCGTCGTGAAAATAAATACTGTCCAATCCTAAATCAAAAAACTGCCCATTTTTCAACAAATTAAGATAAGGAAAGACATTTTCTGCTGGTGAACTGTTTGCAAATTTTGCCATGATACCGTTAGGATCAGTTATAAAAGCTTCGATGGAATCTCTTCCTGTTTCGATTCCGAAAAGGTGTGCAAACCCCATGTAGGAAAAAGTGGATTCGAATTGCGTGACAGGGTTTCGAAGTATTGTGATAAAAACTGAGTCTACGGCCATCAACTCCTTCATTGGATTCTTGTTCCATCTGGCATGGTGGCACAAGATGTTAGGTTGGTTTCCCTTTGTGTCTTTTATAAATGATTTCTCGAATGGTAAGGGCCAGTAGAAATTATAAAAACCATCCTGCGGTAACGCGAAGGTTAAGTTGTGTATGTCCCCATAGCGGTTCAGTATGTTGGTCAAGGTGCTGCTTCCAGTTTTGTGCGTTTTTAGAAAAAGTACGTTGTGCTTGGGTTGACAGTTTCTGGAAGTTGTTCTGCGAACAAAGAAAACAGATTGCGCATGAAAAAAAATACTATAATGTCACGTCCTCGTGATTTCCCAATTTGCTATTTTCATATAGACCATAATGCACCGTGTTTACCCCCCAAATTTTGCATAATCATTGTTTCCAATTTCTCTTGGGTATAACAGTCGTTCCAAGCGAAACAAAAAACAAAGGTTATGCAATTCTTTTCTTGGGGGGTGGGAGTAAACAAGGAGGATTATGAAAATGTATACGTAAATTTTCCTTGGGCTCGGTTCAAAGCCTCCTCCGCTCACTGGCACTGCCCGAACTGGCCAGCGGTCGAGGCTGATAATGACTAACATCCAGACCCAAACAAATTTAAAAATAGTCAGTGTCGAAAGCTTTAGTACTCATTCTTCCTTAGTAGCGAGCCGGATGTTTAAACAGAAAAAGTAACTTGAAAATGAATCATATCACCTCCTCTTACTCTCGAACAAATGGCTTCCTCACCAACCTCAAATTTTGCTCAAGTTTGGGCCTACAACAATTAGTCAACAAACCTGAATTTTTTCTCTTCATCATCGTTCGTCATGACTACTTCTTCGTTTATATCTAGAGTGAAGATTTTCCATAAGTTGCTCGCGCAGACCATAAACAAGACTAAAAGTAAAATAGCCATTCGGAGAGTAAATCGCCTGTTAAAAATGTGTAGGACGGGAGGAGTGTTAAGCCCTGTTATAGTAACCGCCATCGTCGATTTTTGTTATACGTTAGGTGACCGCAGCCATGATGATTTTCAACTTTAAGATACTTTTGACGTGGGTAACCAAATATCGAAATACAGATTCTCCCAACTGATCTCCAATAATTCCTGTAAGAATGAAACGAGGGAACAAAGCTATTTTCCATGTGGTAATTATTTTATTCTGATTATGTTCTTACAACACGGCTTTTCCTTCTTGACTGAGTGTTGAAAAAGCGAGAAGAAACTTGCTGTTAGTCACTTTTGGGAGAATAAAGGAATATCTGTTATTGTTTTGTTTTACAACCATACGCGCTTATTAGAACACCGGGGGGGGGGGGGGCACTCCCTTATTTGGCCTAGACGGGTAAATGCTGCTGAAAAGGGCATAGTTTTTAGACTCATGAGTCTTAAACAGGGTATTCAACTTCGCGTCTTGAACAGGGTGTATTTTTTTACCGGAAGCTTTAAAAAGAGTGTGAGGTTCGACGATTCGCGGTCTACAGGAGTGGTTAACAACACTGTATTTTCCAAAAAAAACCTTAGTCATGATGTTAGTTTAAAAAGCCTGACTTAATTCCTGGTGCATGCGAGACGGAATGAATCAGGGTCGTGAAAGTAGGTCTCTTGTCTTAAACAGGGTAGCGAAATAAACAATATTTGTCTTAAACAGGGTCAAGGTTGGAGGGCTCGTTGGCAGACCTCTACCAAAACTTCCCTTGAGTATCCCCCCCCCCCCCCCACTGGAGTTAAAAAAATATAATTGTGATTTGAATACCAGTTTGTCACCCGCGATTTTTACATGGTACTACCTGCCATAGAAATGTTTGCTGACTGGTGTTAACCTATCAAGAGTGGTATAAAGGCCGGCAAAGTTGATTCACGGGAAAAGAGTTTAAAAACAGGCATTTCCAGTTTGGAAACAGGTTTTGCCTCCACAAACGGCCTGGGGAAAACTTCTATAAAAGTTTTTGGGAAAGGCCTTTATTCTGGGGAGCAACGTGCGGGAACCCCGGAGTCTATTGACCAATCCCTAAATTTACATTGCCTAACCTGCTGCCTCCTCCACAGCTTTTTCTAAGGCTAAGAGGGGATTGGGGAACTCGCGAGCACGCGAGACAAGCGAAAAGCGCGAGCGAGGAATGATGGGAGCGAGCGTAGAGCGCGAGCAGGGAGTGATGGGAAGGAAAAGGAGAGAGAGGGAAAAGTCGCTTCGCTTTTTCTCCCCTTCCCATCACTCCCCTCGTCCCCGCTTTCCTTAATAATTAACTCAAATATCCCCCAGAGATCGCGAGCGACTGAGGACGAGGCAGGCCTAACCTGTTGATGTTGTTTGGGTGAAGTGTTATGTGAATAGCCTCTTTGACTCTACGAGAAGCGAGAGTACCAGTGAGGGTCTCGGTCGATAAACGTAACCTCGTCCCAGAGCGGATAATGCCTTATTTTATTGGCATGTTCAGAAACTTCTGAAGTTTGAGTCCTTTAATTTAAAGCCGTATATTCCTATCGTGCTACCGAATCCGTCCATGCACGCACCTTCCAGTTTAGCCAATGTTTTGCCGCATTCACAAGGAATCGTATACGCTACTTGATCTTGTTTTCGTGGAATAACAGCATCCTTAGATCGCACTAAAGATAAAGGCGCACACGAGCCAAAGGCCTAAACGGCCAGAGCTTATACCGGTTTCCGTAACATGAAGCTTGCCTAGGAGTATTGCTACTCCCCCTGGACAGGATGCTAGTCCACCGCAGGGTTACCCCCCAGTATGTCGCCGGTACTGAACAGCCCCCGAAATGATCCCTACCCCGAAATGATCCCGACCCCGAAATGATCCCCAACCCTGAAATGATACCGACTCAGAAATGATCCCCATTTCTCTTCACATCGACCCCGAATTGATTTCCAATTAATTCTTGGAATGGAAAGATATTCCGCCACGGAATTATTATAAGTCTGTTACAGCGTCTACGTTCGTGAATCGCATTTAACATTAATTTCAGTACAGTTTATGTGATTTTTCAGCTCTTTTGTCATGTAATCGCCTATGTCTACTTTTGCATCTTCAACATCATTTTAAAAAGTGTTTAAGCACCATTTTGAAAATTCAATATCCAAGGCATGCAGTTTTAACATAATTTTTAGAATTTAACACCTAATGCAGTTTTCTCTATAACGCGGGCTAACATCACCTAAGTAAAAAATGTTAATAAAAAATGTTATGTTTCTTGATGTTATCAGCTGCAGTTCAAGGTGTTAGTAATGGTAACAGGACTGAGTGGAGTCCAATTCGGTCTGTAATCATACGAGTGATTTTTACAAAATCGGACGACCGCGTAGCGGCGGGAGTCCGGTTTAATCGCGAGAATGATCACAGACCGAATTGGACGACACAAAGTTCTGTTACCAATTAATCATAACCATAACAAAATTTGTGATATATTAGGCTCTTTTTTTGAATCAAAACACAAGACATTCCGAGATTTTTTTGCTAGCAGTAAAAAAAAAAGCCATTTAAGCGCGCGCGTGATGGCGCGTACTGTCCAATTACGTAGGCATGACGCGTACTGTCCTATTTAAAAGGCTGAAATCAGGCAGTTGATAGCCAATCAGATTTAAGAATTTTGTTATAGTTATGATTACTAAAAATATACTAGACTTAGAGTCTTTCGCAGAGGGCCTGAACCAAAATTTTTTAATTGCGCCTGCAACGCAGACTACATTTGTCCAAGGCTATATTTATCTTCTCTAAAAACTTTACATCTCGCACACAATTTTTATTACGTAATATTAGCCAATATTTTTCGTTTCAGGTTTAATTATATCCCGCAACTTCAACAGAGCTTGTTCATCATCGGCTCAATAAAAATCTATTCCAGGGTCAGTTTAATTGGCAGGCAAATTGAAGTTTTAAACGTACGTGTCACTAACTGCCTACGTTCGTAGGTGAGTTCGTAAATGCGTACTTGATACTTATTCGTCACGATATTACTTTTCTAAGGCCATCCCCCCCCTTTTTTTTTCGTTTAGCGTCGAATGCGTTTCCTGATATTGGGTCGGTCGGTGGGATTGAAAAATGCAAAAACCTAAAAAAACAATCCCAAAGAGTCTCGGAATAGGAGGCCCTGGTACCCTAGGATGACCTTAAAAGTTAACATTTACATATTTGGATTGACAAAATGCACAATATACAGTAAAAAATGTTCCTGTTTTTGTTCCTGTTTTTCTCTACACTTTTATTATGCTCATTTTTCAGATTAAAAGAATTATTTCAAGTGAAAAATGGTTTAACTATGTCATTACTTCTTTTCTTTTTGGAAAATGTCAAAAATTTGGGTCGGTCGGACGACGCTAAACGGAGAAAAAAAGAGGATGGCCTAAGCAATTAATTGAACACTGGAAGAGCTGAGCACAGCTGCTCAGGTTGTTTTTCTTTCTCCTACGTTCTGTCATAATGACATTGTCACCGGTTTTGAAGCCATCTTGACGGGTAGGAGAACGCGTCAGAAATACAGTGTTTGTATGAGAATCGTCGAATAATTTCTGTAAAACGGCTCAGTGTTCTGAAAGAAATATTTATTATAAACTAAAGCTTCACTGCTAAGCATTAAACTGAAAAAATATGAGGGCGTTATATGCGCTAGAAACACTGTTTAAATGTTCTATATGCGTAAGTCGATAAAAATTTTTCTTTCTGCCGACTAAATTTTCACTGTAATTTCTCACGCGGTTACCTATACCCGTCCAGATGACTTCCAAAACCGTGACAAGGTCTATTACACCTGTCAGTTGCCAATCTCCACTGCTTCCCAATCAATTAATCTCTGGATTGTGTTTTTATTATAAGGCCTTGGCCAAACGTTGTTTTTTTCATTAGATGAACCAAACTTAGTGAGTTAAGTTCATGAAAAGTTTGACGTCTGGGACAGTTAACTTCGTCTGAAAGTGTTTGGATCGTCCAACACGTTCTATCCGTCTGCTCAGGCAGGACGGATAGAACGTCTGAATCGTCTCCGGCACAAACGTTGATCTTTACATGCGGCGAACTAACCTAATAAAATAAAAATTTGTACGATAATGCATATTTTACCTCGCTCAGTTGATTGGTTCGACGCGTCGATGAATGGACGATCTTAATGTAGGTCGACCCAAGTTAAAGTTTGGCTCGGTCTCATGAAAAGTTCGACGTTTGGCCTAGGCCTAAGATACTCATTTTTCCTACGAAACTTTTCAGGCTTCTGCTAAGATACGATTTAAGTTCTCCTTACTGGCAAATCTCGGCACGGATCATCTCAGATCTTCATAGAAGAATTTCATGTTTTCAACCCAAACAGGTATGGGGCTGCTGCATGAGGTGCTTCCTGTTGGTTGCTGCTTTTTACCTATGGATCAATCGACCAATCCTCATGAGGTGAGCAAGATCATTAGATACTTTTAAAAGGCAACTGAACACTGTTGTTTTAACACGTTTCTTTTTAACCCTCTTCGGTCTCCTCAGAGACCCTGGGGGGTAAGGCTAAGGGGAGAGGGCTGGGGGGAGGGGGCGTCTGAGGTCCCCAGGCAAAAACATTAAAACTAAGATCGCTCACCATAATATTACACAAGATGATGCACTCAGAAACTTCAGATGACAGCGGGAAATGAAGCTACAAGCAGCTGATTTAGAAAGCGGCAGATGGCCTTTTCACAAATCACCACTAAGAGTCTTGTCAAACTTCACATTTTCTAAGGGAAAAGCTGTCGGAACGAGGTTAGCTGCAGCCGTCCCGGTCTTCATAAGTTCTGTATATAGGATTCGAGTTCTTGCATTTTTTTTGCACTCATTGGGGTCTCAGCAGCAAGATGTCATAGGACTGCTTTTCGGGCCAGCTTCTTCTTGGATTATTTGAACACATTGACTTGATAGACCTGATAGTGGGTGTCGTGTTTAGTGTCTTGTCCTATACCGTAATCGCCCCGCCCCCCCCCCCCCCCCCCGGGGGTACTCCCTTATACAAGCCATACAGGTATGTAAGGATTAAATTAACTGCAAAAACCGTGGACGAAGATCTCGCTAGTTGTAAAAGTTGGATCTCTAGAAAAGAGATCTAATCAGCCAAAATATTATGAAGAACCAAAAACTAGAAGTCTAAAGACTACTGCAAAGTTGATTCAGAACAACGTGTATTGTTTTTTCATAACAATATTTCGGCCGGCCATACAAGCCTTCTTCAGGTTTACAGATGTTACTGAATTTATGTAGGAATCGCAGTATTATATAGATGGAGAATGTCGCAATAAAAATTGTTTAAAAGGGAGAGGCGGATGATGACACTATTTCTTAAAGGCCAGGTCTGAAAATCGGTGAGAATAATAACATTTTTTGGTCTGAAATAGGGTAGGAATTTGGAGAACCGCGCGGCACAACCCCACCAACGATTGCCAGGAGCACCCCCCCCCCCCACCCCCACCCCCTTGACTGTCGTTTAGGGGCAACCAACGACAATATTTGGAAAATATCTGTTCGAAAGACGATTTGAGATCTAGAATTTTTGAAAAAATTTCTTGCTTGCCTGCCTCTCTTAGAGCTTCCGAGGATTTTCGAACATCTAAAAAATGTTATAATTGTCCATTTTTAACGGATCTTTGCCCTAGAAAGGTCACCTAGAATTTTCGGGAGCCTTTTTTCTGGCTGCAATTTTCGAAAAGGTATTAGTTTTGATCCCTATAATTTTCGGATCATTAGACTTTTAGCTTGGAAATCCGAACAGATGAAACATTTTTAGGGGATAAAAATTTACCTATATCCACCGTTAAAATACTAAAATACGTTAAACAATGCTATATTTAAGTGGTTTTGAACTATATTCTAGTTGGGTGCCCCTGATCGCTGAGTTTTAAAAGCTCGACCAGCTAGCAGACAGTCTCCCTTCAGAAAGTAAAAAAGTCTCAGACTCGCAGGACAAGAGGCTCGTTTCACCGTCTCACGCAGTTTCGAATTCACTGTTAGCAGCTTCTTTTCTTTTGATTTATGAATCCCTGTTAAGCACCGTTTGCGAATTTAGAAGAAAAGCTACAATTTAAGCCAGGGACTTTGAGTGAAATTTCATGTTCTTATCTTGTGTATATTTTGTTGCCTAGATTGCATTTTGAAATTTTCTATTCCTAGTACAGTGAAACCGCTATATAACGAATTCCTTGGTATAACGAACGATTTTCTTTACCCAATTAATAGTTAATATGTGAAGATCCTTGAAATAATGAAACCTCGTTATAGCGAACAAATTTTGCCAGTACCTTGGCCCTTTGTTACATCGAGGTTCCACTGTGTAGTGGATTACCTGTTGGCATAATTGAGGAAATACTGGCGAAGTTCTGTAACGTCTACGTTGTCACGTAGGCGCACATTGAAGCACCTTATTCAAATACTATGTTTGCTCAATTGATTGCCTTTATGGTACTGTTTGTCTTCAATTACTTTTTTTAGTAAGACTGCAAAAAAAATCGAGTTCTATTAGTCGTTGTTCATTGTTTAGCTGTCAAGATATTTTGCATTTCGGGAATGTGGAGCCAATTCCATATTCAGTTGTTTTGGAGTTCAAGCTAGAAAAATCATTCTTGAGTTTTATAGTGATATTTTGAGTAGTTTTTCTATGGTTTTGTTCATAAACAGGGAGTCATCATCGAATGTAAGTTTTCAGGGCTTTCTATATTTAATTTGCACCTTTCCTTTCTTTTCACGCTCCTCGTCATGATTTGTTATGAGCTCATGATCATAAATCCTCTTTTCTCTACAATTAGCTATATAGTTTACTGGTTAGCGACTGTGATCCACTATTCAATTATATATGGCATCGATTGAATTAAATTGAATGAATGGAACTAAGCGCCGTCCACACGAATCCGGATATGTTGCAATCAGCATTTTTTTAAAAAAATATTTCGGCACGAATCGGTCGCCGAACACGAAACCCGGGTATTCTGTTCACCAAAACGCATCTTTAAGTAAAACTGCTCTCCCGGAAAAGTGTACTTTTTGTTTTTGGATTGGACCGTTTTTTTAACTAGTTCACGTAGACGAATGAAAATTGCTATATTTTCTAATTCAATAATTCCGTCATCGAGGAGAACCCGGGTCTAGGGCAAATTCAAAAATGGGGGACAACAACCATCAATAGACCTTACTTATACGATTACCCTTCATCTTGCTTTACACGTGCTTAAGGACTGACGATATAGTTTCTCGACGGGCAAGCAAGTAAAACGATTTCCAAAGCAAGAAATCGCGGTCGAGTTTGTTTCGTCTAGACAAGAGAAAATTAAGAACTTTTCATCTTAAAGAAGATGTTGGTAAATCATGGGCGGAACTACATTGTTACTTTTCTGGATGCGGTAGCGACAGTAGATGTCCTCACAGCAGAGCTGACAGCGCACAGTCGAAACTCGAACTGTACATTTTACATGACCCTTAGACCGCTGTCTCGTTTTGTTAGAATGAACAAACTCAATCGCGATGGCCGACCATGCGACTTTTGAGGCGGGGGAGGGGGGAGGGGGGGGTGATATGGGTGATACCAGGAAATACCTTACCCCCAAAAAAATCCTTCACTAAAAACAAATATTTTTCATAGTGTATAATTCTGCATGCAGTGTGATAAAAAAAATCTATGACCAGAGGTTTGGGAAAAAAATTCTTACACAAACCAAATCACCCATTCCCCTCCCCCCCCCCCCCCCGCTTTAAAAGAAATACCACGCGACATTGTTTTTATCCCATCAATCCAATAGCGCGTACAAAGATTGCGGGTGTCGCGAATAAGGCATGTCAAATGGCACGTCTAATTCCAGGTGCAGTTACTCCGTTATAATTTGTTTATCTCACGACACTCTTACCTCCACAAGTTGTCAATTTTGTGGACTTTCTTAGCTACTTTTAGTAGGATTTTTCGCTTTTAACTAGCCAGAGGGGTTTTTATCTGCTCATTAATTTGGAAAGTGGTGAACCAACAGATTGTAACAAGTGATCATCGAAAAAAAAAAAAAAAAAATGGACATTTTTACCTGAAGCACCAACCCTCATTCGCTTTTCGTTCACGCTAATTACTCAATTTTTCTAAGATGTTGATCCAATGATAGTAAAGGACGCCACAGACTCGCTTGAAATAAACGGTAACGAAACCTTTTTTTCCTCTACAAATAGACCATGTTGTGGGATGATGCAAATTTCCGCTTTTAACTACTAGCTCCAATCTCTAAATGGTTTGTCCACCCATTACTTGAAACGTGGTGACATGACAGGTGGGAACAACTGATCATCGAAAAACTAATATTTACACAAAAAAATATGTTTTATTAAAAAAAGGATTTTTCTATTTTGAAAAATCAGGTATCCACCTTTTTAAAGCAAAAGAAAATGGCCGGTAATCCCCAAATTCTTCCCTAAGGAGAAGAAATACGGCCAGATAATCTAAGCCTTCTTTTTGGCTAGCCTCCTCTTATGGTTGAAAACGATATTTTTCTCTGGAGAGGAATGCACATGTATTTACCAGAGCCAGGTAATCGAACACGAACGAATTTGTTAACGTGTAGCTAAGCTTCGCCCTTTTCTTTCTCAAGTCTAAACGTAAAGGATAAAAATATATTTACTGACATATCAAAAAAATGAAATAAAAACACTAGCACTAAACTGCTGAAGTCAGGCAAACGGACAGGTTATTTCTGAAAAAACCATAAAGTTAAATGCTCTTCGCTGATGGAGATGGATTTAGTTTAGATTTTAAAATTAAGGGTGAACATTATTTCCACAAGAGTGAACATGGGCCTAACACTGCTTTTACTTTGGATTGTTTTCCTTTAGCTAACTCACATTCCTTGTCAGTAACTGTACTCATTAGTCATATATAACTCTGAATATTCTTCAACAGGCAAAGGTTATTAATGGAGCCGAAACCGATTGTGGAAATGAAAACATTTTAGGCTTCATAATGTTGAATAGTTATAGATATTTCCAGCGACAATAGTTTGCCGTCTGTCCCCTTCGAAATGTGAAGAAGAAATACATCAAGTCAGAGTCGGCTGTAACACCTCAAAGGTGTTTTTAAAATGGATTAAGAATCATATTTATGTGACATTTATATCAGTTTAGGGTAAAACTACACTATTGAAGTATCAACTGAGCACGTTCGACGTTGCTTGTTATAAACTAGGGTAGAACGTATTTGTTTCGATGAAAAACTTATATCGAACATTGCGTCAAAAATCTTATAAATCTCCTGGGTTTTATTACCTCTCTGTCTTCAGTTTCACCCTAATCTTTCAAACCTTTCATGTTTTCAAAACAGAGATTTTTTCCTCAAGTTGAAAAACCAGACTCTGATAATGACATTAACTGATCACCCGCAGTTTACTGGGGACAGTCATTGATCAAGGCGATTGTTTTCTATTAACTCTTCAGATCTGATGCTATAATGATCAAATTTGGATTGTTCTTGCCAATGCTCTCAGCAATGACAGTGTGTTATGCTGGTGAGTATGTCTATTTGATCGTATTTAACAGTTTTCATTTGTTTATTAGTGACACAGTAAAAATAAAAAGCACGTTTTTCAAGTGAGTATTGTAATAACAGAAGCTAAGTAATATATACTCTAGCAAGAAAATCGAATTAACCAAACAGCCCGTTTGAACTGACGGGTATGTCCCATAGGATATTGTTACTTTGTCCCTCCCACACAATCGCTTCACTGAGAACATCGCCATACCACTTGTCTGCCACATTCTCGTATTTCTTGCGCAATGTTCAGTGAAAGTTTTAATAAGTTTCCCACCTTATTGTGTCATTTAATTTTTTCTGTAAAGCCGTAGAGACAGTGTCTTCGTTTCTTTGGTCGCGGTAAGACCTTAAGGTTAAAAGAAGTTTGCACCGCTGTGAGCCCTTCTGTTTCGGCTTAAGGCCCGGTAGATCTCAGCCACTGTGATTTGTTTACTTTTAACAATAATAATAATAATAATAATAATAATAATAATAATAATAATAATAATAATAACAATAATAATAATAATAATAATTAATAATAATAAACCAAAAATAAATGTGAAATGTCAAACTTTCTTGCTAGTGTGGGAACCTGTAACCTGTGTTTAACTTGATAATAGACATCCGTACTATAGGGGTGACGAATGGTCTTTGCGATCATTCGCGAGCACGAGCGGAGATAAAAAATTTGCTTTGCGAGCAGCGAGCAGCTTAGAGAGTACAACTCGCAAGCAGCGAGCACTTCTTATATTTTCCACTTGCTTTCTTCTCATACCACAGAAAACTGAGAGTTTTAGGCCATAGACAGAGTTAGAATGCATCGAATGTGACGAAACTTGGAGGGGACGTAGGTTGATAAATTACCTGTTAATATAGTTTTTCCCATCCCATGTGACTGCTATAAAAATTCAGGAAAGAAATGGTAAGAATTTTGTATTAGCCTTCTGTATAGAATTCTATGATTTCTGGCGATCGGATAAAAAGAAAATCAATTAAAGAAAATCAAATTTATTGCAAAATGACAAAAATGAATGTATTGGTACAGGAGCAAGGACAAAGTTACATAAAATCAAACTTGTAGTTTTTTCTCTTTAGTGTATGTGGTGCTATGACACGTTTTTCGTCACGAAATACGTCATTATGACGTCACAATGGAATATAAACTACTCCTCTGTGAGCCAAAAATTGAATTTAAGAAGTTGCGGGATGAAAAGCCCTAACAACCGACCATAGTGTAACGAGATAAAGCTCCGACATTTCGGCGACATCACGGCGCTAGTGTCATCTTTATGCTTGTCTAAATCATTATCAATTTGAATAATTATTTTACTATTATATGCAGACGCCAATCTCTCTACTGTGATACGTTAATATGAAACAGAGTCAGTGAAACATACAACTTCCACCATGTTTGTTAGCTTTAGATTGCCCTGCTGACTGGAAAGAATTTGAAGGCTCCTGCTACAAGGTTGTAAATAAGTTCAGTTATTCGAGGAAATTTGTTTGGTCGACGGCTTCAAGGGTTTGTCCTGGGTTTGGAGGAGACCTTGTGAGCATATCGAATGAAAGAGAAATGGGGTTTGTTTATAACCTGTCTTCTCCGTTCGGAAGCACTCCCGTTTGGATTGGACTGGCTTATCGTTTTCAGAAAGGTGAATATTTATGGAGCAATGGAGGATCTTTTAACAGTTCTGTTTCCGGCAAGTGGCTGGGCGAAATATCACGTAATGTTGGAAAAAACAAATGCGCCGAAATATTGAGAAATGGTTGGAATCTTACCGACTGTTGCAAAGAGAATGAATACTTCATTTGTGAGAGGGCCAAAGGTGAGTTGTGCCTCTATAGAATCAAATGACAGGAGTGCTCGACCTAACTTATATTTATGGGTAAAATTTATTTGTAGATTTTTCATCACTTAGCTAAAGTGCTAAAATCTAAAAATAGCCGCCTGTCTTATTGTCCCCTATGAAAATTATATGACATGGGTACACGTCGTTACTTTTATAAAGGGGGTAAAATCTGTGGATTGGGCATCACGTAGAGTGCTAAAATCTAAAGTTAAGTAACTGCCAACCTAGCTGTCGAGCTACCTGTAGGTTAGCCTGTTCCAGGCGTTCAGATAGTAGAGCGAAGGAGAAAAATTCAAGAAGAAAAAAAAAAAGGAGGGGAGACTAGAGGGTCCCCCCCCGTTTTCCCGGTGTACAACTTAACTCGCTCCCCACTTACCGCCGCATTCTACTATCTGAACGCCTGGAACAGGCTACCTGTAGGTGCATGCAAGAGAAAATTTGAGCCAGTTAATGAAGGGAACTTGCCATGCATGTAAAATGATTTCCAGTAGCTCAGTGGTTAGTGGATTACTTTTGTACTGAAAGTCCTGGGTTCTATTCCCATTTTAATTTTGCGCTTGATCGCAACCAAAACTCCCCCAATAATTCTCTGATTTCAACATCAAATTTTGCGACTACAAAAGCATCCACGGAACACTCGTTCTCCCGACTAATATATATGTTGTAGTTATTTTTTATCACTGGTAATTTTTGTTTTTCTTTTGTTTTTGGGTATGGTAATGTGTGCCAATGAATTTGAAACAAAAGAAAAGTAAAACTTACCTGAGGTAAAAAATCAACTACAACATATATAAACCGGCGGTAGTGTCGTCTAAACTTAACTATCTGAACTTTTTTGGCGCTTTTCACGTGCTAATCTTCAACTTAATGTATTAAAGTTCTAACAGGAGCCCATCAAATCTCCTGAATTCTAACCTGTTCATTGATTGAATTTCCACAGTCTTCATAACTTCAGTTACTATGTTTTGATTTTACTATATTTATGTCTCATTAATTAGGTCCCCTAGTTTGTTCTGCGGATTGGTTTCTTGGTGGATCGTCTTGCCTTAAGGAAAACAATAAAGATACATGGAAAGGGGCAAAGCAAGGGTGCTCTGAGACCGGAGGACATTTGATGAAAATAGATAATTCTGTTCAGCACCATTTTTTGATTCGTTTTTTGGAAATATCTGGTCTAAAGGGAGCAAACATAGATGTAAGTACGAGTTATTTATTGCAGGCATCACCAACTGTTAAAATCAAACACAACGACATGCTTACCCATGCCATCGCCTTTCTTTTGGTGTACAGATTTGTGCATTGTTGAGTAATCAGTTGAAACATGCATGAAACTAAGCCTGTTAGCACTTAATTCAGACCGGACTGTCTAGGGCTTTTTCTATGATCGGGAGAGCGGCTCGGAGCCCCCCGCCACTTATGATCGCGCCATCAAATTAAATTTACACAGATCAATCATGATTTCATCATTTTTAACGTATAGGTATAATTTCAACGAGGAGGGTTTGCGAGAAACGTATTATCATCAGATCTGAAGTAGTATTTTCGCCAATGTCAATGAGATACGTTTCCATAAGGGGCTTATCACAGAATTGTAGCGTAGAATTAGATGTAAAAAGTTTGCGCTTGCTGAAGTCATTTTATGGTTTTCTCCATGACCTTCCTTATTTGTCCTTTTTTGAAAGTACGTTTGGATCGATAAAACCAATAACTCAAAATGTGTCCGAATGAAGACAGACACTGGAACGATGGAGGATGGCAACTGTGAAGAGCTAAAGAACTATGTTTGTGAAAAGCCAGCAAGAAGTAAGTATAGATCTTGTCAGAGTGTGTTTGAAAGTCTTTGTTAGGCCCGGGGGAGCCTCGTATAAAAAAGTGTGACTCTTCGTCTCGTTTTTAAAGGTTTTGGAGTTTCATACTTTTTGGTATCGCTAAGATTAATTCTTGACAAATGCACAATGATTTTACCTTTTTATTTCGCTGACCTGAGTGACCTTGTCAGATATATAACCCGTAAGTTAATAAATACCCAAGTGGCGAAGCTAATTCTTTTGGAATCTTCAATTACCCCTGCAATTCTCTACAGGTAGTATTTGTTATCAGTACCCAAGCAAGAATTCATCTGTTCCCATTGCTGTCAAGTGCTCATTCCCAGAAAACCTTTGTTTCAAGTTTGTGGCGAATTACAAACAAGTCACCATTCAAGGGTTTATATCCGCTGACCAATGCAGACAATTTGATGATCAACATTTGCACTGTTGTGAGGGAGATCTGTGTAACAGTAGTAAGTATACTGGCTATAGAAAAAGGTAAAAATTGAAAATTTAGGAACACCATGTAATTTTATTTAAACTAAAGAGAGAAATTGTTTCGTTAGAGTAAAAACTCCAGCCCTTTAAAGGAGATCTATTAAAAAGAAAAAAAACTTAAAGGCGCATAGATTTCCAGTCTCTCTCACGAGTCTCATTTGCATACAATAAAAGTCGTCACGATTCTTATTCCCAGTTTCCACAGTCTCCGCTAGGAACGCCTACGAGCGTGGCTTCCCTTTTGTGTCCTACATACGAAGAAAAAAAAAACGGCTTGCAGATTATGACTCTAGGTGCCATGCAACCTCGAGCAATAATATTTTCCTGTCAGTGTTTTTACGAGTAATGCACATGTTCGACCAAGTGTTTAAGTGTATAGTGTATTGCGGAAGACTTCTGGTGATGATGCGCGGCTAATGGCACAGCCGGATTGTTCTTAATTTGTGATGTACGCTAAGTCGTCGATAAATTGACCACTTCCGAGTTCCAAAACCCTCTCTTTCAAAATGAGGCCAAGTGCACAACCTTTCTTGTGAAAATGAGTCTTATTTCCATGAGGATGAAAAATCGTTTCCATATCAAAGGCTAAGCACTTAACCTCGTTTTGATACAGAGGCCGGGGGGAACTCGAAAATGGCCTATTGATATTTCCATTCAGGATACTCTCTCTGTATTTTTGGCTCAGTTTGTTTGTTTAGGTTGCACAAAAAAGAGCTTCTCTTTTCTGTTTATAAATGTCCTCTCAGTTTATGAGAATCTTAACGATACAGAAACTAGAACGTGTAAAAATTGAAGCCTGTCAACCAGGCTAATAAGCGTTGCAGTGGCAGATTCAGGGGAGGGGCCCGGGGGGCCCGGCCCCCCCCCCTTATTTTTAGATCAAACTGAGACCCGAAGGGCCGAAAAATATTTTTTTGGAGACCGCCCCCCTAGCCTGAATTTCATCCGATTACTTCGAGTCGTTATTACTCCCTACCGCCCCCCCCCTTATCTCAGGGTCTAGATGACCGGCCCCCCCTTACCTGAAGGTCTGGATCCGCCACTGCGTTGTTCACCTCACGCAGGGGTTTATGAGAATCTTAACGATACAGAAACTAGAAAGTGTACAAGCCTGTCAACCCGGCTTATAAACGTTGTTCACCTCACGCAGGGGCTTATGAGAATCTTAACGATACAGAAACTAGAAAGTGTACAAGCCTGTCAACCCGGCTTATAAACGTTGTTCACCTCACGCAGGGGCTTATGAGAATCTTAACGATACAGAAACTAGAAAGTGTACAAGCCTGTCAACCCGGCTTATAAACGTTGTTCACCTCATGCAGGGGCTTATGAGAATCTTAACGATACAGAAACTAGAAAGTGTACAAGCCTGTCAACCCGGCTTATAAACGTTGTTCACCTCACGCAGGGGCTTATGAGAATCTTAACGATACAGAAACTAGAAAGTGTACAAGCCTGTCAACCCGGCTTATAAACGTTGTTCACCTCACGCAGGGGCTTATGAGAATCTTAACGATACAGAAACTAGAAAGTGTACAAGCCTGTCAACCCGGCTTATAAACGTTGTTCACCTCACGCAGGGGCTTATGAGAATCTTAACGGTACAGAAACTAGAATTTGTACAAGCCTGTCAACCCGGCTTATAAACGTTGTTCACCTCACGCAGGGGCTTATGAGAATCTTAACGGTACAGAAACTAGAAAGTGTACAAGCCTGTCAACCCGGCTTATAAACGTTGTTCACCTCACGCAGGGGCTTATGAGAATCTTAACGATACAGAAACTAGAAAGTGTACAAGCCTGTCAACCCGGCTTATAAACGTTGTTCACCTCACGCAGGGGCTTATGAGAATCTTAACGATACAGAAACTAGAAAGTGTACAAGCCTGTCAACCCGGCTTATAAACGTTGTTCACCTCACGCAGGGGCTTATGAGAATCTTAACGGTACAGAAACTAGAAAGTGTACAAGCCTGTCAACCCGGCTTATAAACGTTGTTCACCTCACGCAGGGGCTTATGAGAATCTTAACAGTACAGAAACTAGAAAGTGTACAAGCCTGTCAACCCGGCTTATAAACGTTGTTCACCTCATGCAGGGGCTTATGAGAATCTTAACGATACAGAAACTAGAAAGTGTACAAGCCTGTCAACCCGGCTTATAAACGTTGTTCACCTCACGCAGGGGCTTATGAGAATCTTAACGATACAGAAACTAGAAAGTGTACAAGCCTGTCAACCCGGCTTATAAACGTTGTTCACCTCATGCAGGGGCTTATGAGAATCTTAACGATACAGAAACTAGAAAGTGTACAAGCCTGTCAACCCGGCTTATAAACGTTGTTCACCTCACGCAGGGGCTTATGAGAATCTTAACGGTACAGAAACTAGAAAGTGTACAAGCCTGTCAACCCGGCTTATAAACGTTGTTCACCTCACGCAGGGGCTTATGAGAATCTTAACGGTACAGAAACTAGAAAGTGTACAAGCCTGTCAACCCGGCTTATAAACGTTGTTCACCTCACGCAGGGGCTTATGAGAATCTTAACGATACAGAAACTAGAAAGTGTACAAGCCTGTCAA
Source organism: Porites rus (assembly GCA_964035705.1). Classification (NCBI taxonomy): domain Eukaryota; kingdom Metazoa; phylum Cnidaria; class Anthozoa; order Scleractinia; family Poritidae; genus Porites; species Porites rus. The sequence goes on from OZ038000.1 coordinate 6,533,874, forward strand.
CCCGGCTTATAAACGTTGTTCACCTCACGCAGGGGCTTATGAGAATCTTAACGATACAGAAACTAGAAAGTGTACAAGCCTGTCAACCCGGCTTATAAACGTTGTTCACCTCACGCAGGGGCTTATGAGAATCTTAACGATACAGAAACTAGAAAGTGTACAAGCCTGTCAACCCGGCTTATAAACGTTGTTCACCTCACGCAGGGGCTTATGAGAATCTTAACGATACAGAAACTAGAAAGTGTACAAGCCTGTCAACCCGGCTTATAAACGTTGTTCACCTCACGCAGGGGCTTATGAGAATCTTAACGGTACAGAAACTAGAATTTGTACAAGCCTGTCAACCCGGCTTATAAACGTTGTTCACCTCACGCAGGGGCTTATGAGAATCTTAACGGTACAGAAACTAGAAAGTGTACAAGTCTGTCAACCCGGCTTATAAACGTTGTTCACCTCACGCAGGGGTTTATAAGAATCTTAACGGTACAGAAACTAGAAAGTTTACAAGCCTGTCAACCCGGCTTATAAACGTTGTTCACCTCACGCAGGGGCTTATGAGAATCTTAACGGTACAGAAACTAGAATTTGTACAAGCCTGTCAACCCGGCTTATAAACGTTGTTCACCTCACGCAGGGGTTTATAAGAATCTTAACGGTACAGAAACTAGAATTTGTACAAGCCTGTCAACCCGGCTTATAAACGTTGTTCACCTCACGCAGGGGTTTATAAGAATCTTAACGGTACAGAAACTAGAATTTGTACAAGCCTGTCAACCCGGCTAATATACAGAAACTAGAACGTGTACAAGCTTGACAAGCCGGCTAATAAGCGTTGTTCACCTCACGCAGGGGTGCTGGACAACTCCAAGAGTTCAACAGTTAAATTGACAAAGCTGTAAGCAAAGAAAATAATGACGCCATGTTATCATTTGCCAGACATTTCTTGTACCATTTATAACAGAGTACTCTCGTGTTATTTCAGTTGCAGTAATGGAAGCAACAAAATCCACATTGAGAAATGATACAACTATTAGTAAGATCATTTATATATCACTTGGTGTCACCTCCGCCATTTTGCTGTTGGCAATCGCTATTATTGTCTGGTGCTACAGAAGGACGAAGAAAAAGACGGTTCAAAGGTATGAGCCGTTTATTCAGATGTGTCAACCACATTGTACAGCGTGCGTCTATGTTAGAGAGCTTAAGCAAAAAACGTTTTTGAGCGACGCACAAATAATTAATCGGAAGTCAGGCCTTCTTCCTTTTAAATATGCATTTTATCGCTTCCAATGTGAACGGCCAAGTGTCTTGTACTATTATAAAGACGGCATGTCCACACTTTGGGGCAAAAACACTACCCAAGACTGCAAAAAGTCAACTCCCGGTTGGCGAGCTTCGCTCAAAAACGGTTTTTCTTAATAAATCCTGCTTTTATCAGTTTTATCTTGTTCGTCTTCTCCAGATTGCCTTACCCACAACGCGAGATCAGGCCTCTTGACGAGTGGGAAATTCTGCCTGAGCAAATAGAGATCGAGGAAGAGCTAGGGAGAGGAGCGTTTGGCGTGGTTTATAAAGCAACCTTTAGAAAGAGAGTTGGGATGGAGGTGTTTGATGCCGAAATTACAAAGAGAACTTTACTATCCGACAAAAAGCCACCTCAAGTTGTTGCCGTCAAAGGTTTACATGGTAAGAAATATTGCTCCTTAACAAAAGATAAAGACACGAAAGTAGTAAAGAGCACACCGAATTATCCTTTCTTGCGAAGGAGTCGCACCAATTTTTGCACTTGAAGTAACTACAAAACCTGTCCAACGGGTCAAAGCACCTAAATATAGCGAGTGACCCTATCTTAACGAGATCTTCCCTCAATTTATTCATGAGATAAAGACAAAAGGCTAATAATGACATCATGGTCGTTTATGCATCCCTGTGCTAAAAAGGATAATTCGGTGCGCCCTATACTACTCATTACTTCTTTTTTTGTGAATTATTTTCGCATCATTTGAATATTACAACCCCAGTTTTTTGAAAAAGTAAACGATTTTCTGCCCAACCGAATGACATCACACTAAAAAGGAGAACAAAATATTCCGCTGAACCGGACTTCCGAAGGAATTGATTAACTAATGCTTGCTTTAAAAAAAGACAACAAAATCAACAAACTTATATCATTTTTGTGCTTCGTACTCAATCCTTTCTCCAATTTTCTTCCTTTTATTACTTTCTTTGTTTCTTTTCATTAAAAACTTAGAATACAAAAGAAAAACAGGCAATAATCTTGACCCCCGAAGGCAGAACCAAAATGCGAATACGCATACAATTGTACGTAGGCACGTATCTGTAATGACACGATGGCCCATGAACCAATCAAACCTTTGTCAACTTATTTACGAGATTTCATTATACGATCGAGGACTATATGTCTGTCTATTGTGAGTCAAAAGACGAATGGGGTGTGAAAGAAATGAATGTAGCACATAATGCCGTCACATTAAAGAATGAAAATAATGTGTGTGTAATTGTTCTTAGATGATCCATCTGACGCGCAGAAAGAAGAGTTCACCTTCGAAATCGAGCAGATGAAGTTGTTGGGCTCGCACAAGAACATCGTATCCTTGGTTGGATGGTACACACTTAAGGATCAAAACTTCCTGGTTATAGAATACGTTCCGTTTGGTGACCTTCTTACGTGGCTTCGCTGCCGAAGAAAAGAGGTAACAAAGAAAACTTAAGAAAATTATACAATTTTAAAACTGAATTACACTGCGTCACAAACGTCCCTTGGCTTCTATTGAAGAACTCCTTCCTTCATCGAACTCCGCTCTGGGCTGTTCTTACTTCCCTCCTCTAGCTGTTCTTAATGTTGAGGTTTGTTTATAATGGAACGTGCACTTAGCTTATTTTGCTAGTTTTCAAGCACTCCACTTAAATAATCAGATAACCCTCTCTTCCGCTGAGCCTGAAGTTTCTAGGTCAATGCCTGGCGTGTGGTGACTGTTTGTTTCTTTAGAGTACGGCCAATCCAACCCTACTTACCCCTTCGAATATGTTTTCCTTTGGTTTTCAAACTCCTTTCAGCCACATCTCCTTTTTTTCACTTTCTCGGGCCAGCTGCTCGTAACTAAATTTAATTCTGCCACACAAAACAGCTGATAAACGTCTGGTCCCAGTTAGCCAAATAATGAATAGCCGAATGCACACGATAAATCACCCGACTGTCCAGCGGATAAGTATTAGGGAAAACTATTGCGATTCACAAGATAGAAGGAGTTATACCTGATTGGATAGCGGTATCCGCCGTTTGAACAATTGAGGCCTGAATTTTTTGAAATGTCTTGTCATTCATCATGTATCTAATCCAGGGAAATAATCGTCCTTAGAGAAGATGGAATTCACATTTGAATTAAAGATAGTTTTGTTCTTGTCTCTATTTCCTTTGGTGCCCAAAAGTTCTAGAGGGTAATAAAGCCTGCCATAACTTTGCCCACTACCAGTGATATCTCGGCTCGTGCCTCCTCTAACAAACTGCCTGGATAGGCGAAGGAGTCAACTTCCTCTGTGGGCTATCCACATAGTGAGACTGGAGTGTTATTAGCTAAGTTCCCAGTTTGGTCGTCTTGTTTTAGATCTGTCACGTGTGGCTGTGACTCAAGTCAAAAGCAAAATCAAAGTCTTCGGGTTATGCTAGGAAATTTAGTTTACTCAATCCTATTGTGCCTTCCGGCCCCATCCTTGTGGTTTTAAGATCCAGTCGGACCAGGAAGAAACAACAGGGGTGAAAGGCTACATTCCTGTAGGACGCCAATCTTGAACTCAAAGCTCTCAAACGATTGACCAGCATGTGGCCGTCAGTGTAGAAATTAGGGAGGCCTTCCAGGACTGCTTTTTTTCCGTAAGGGCAAATTCTGTGGAATAATATTTCGGCAATTGGGCAAGCTTTTTCGGCCAAGGTAGCTTCAAGGTAGTCTCCAGAATAGGAGGTTCAATTCAGAGGTCACACACGTTTATATTCCATATTCTTTCGCGAATTAAATCGGCTGTACTTCTGATCAAACTCTTCGAGAGTGTGGGCCTCTGTTTATTTCTAATTTCTCCACCAAATTCAGTACAGCTAGCTAGTTTGATCGATTTTCTACAACGACCGGTCTTTTGAATCCCAAATAATACGAAATGGCTTTGAAATACGTGCTTAACCTGATTTTTCCTCGAATGTATCTTTCAATTCATAATAAATACAGCTCTACCAGCTCCTAACAGCGTCTATGGCAGACAAAAACAGTTTTTTAACAATTTACTTCACCAAACACTGAGTGGCACCGTGGGTGCAGATGAACTAGGCTCTCCCGCTCCAGTCGAAGCAGTTTTTTGTTCCTCAATTTGTACATTTTTTTTCCTGTTATTATGCAGTAGTTTTTGTTTTCTTGTTTTCCCCTTTGGCTTGTTTCCACTTACTGCTTACTCTTTACAACTTTACGAGTTTTTTTGCGATAACTAGTGGCGATCAGTGAACCTATGTTTACCTTAGAGATGGCCCCTCCCTCCTTGTTCAACTCAATATTTTCATGTGCTAATAGGTGAAATGTGCTCGAGTTCTTAAAGAATTAACTCAACTATTAGGTCATCTTTGGATTATCGTTTTGGTTGCATAAATTTTACGTACATATTGCTATTAGGTCATCGTAAACGAGCATCTATTTTGACATCGTCTTTAATTTATTTGTATTGAAACTGACGTCGTTAATTGTTGGACATCAAGATCAACAAACATCGAGCCTCCGAGCGTTCATATGACAACAAACAGGTTTTGAATGATCAGGGGGGATGCAGATATCAAGTAAGTTCCTAAACTTTGCACATACCAGCTCTATCTTTTCTTAATAATAAATTATATTCTTTACTTTGGTCCAGACTGTTCGTTTGGGTGTTTGTTTATCTTAGGGGGGTGGGGGGGGGGAGGGGAGGGGGAAATTCGGAAATGTCCTTACAGGAAGGCTCCGTCCCAATACCAACTTAATCGCACTTTATTTATTATACCTTTTTGGACAACTAATACAGTGTACCCTTTCTCTGTACCTCCCATTTGAAAATGCTACTCCCTTCACATACCTTCTTAAGAAAACTGGGTTCATTTTCTAAACCTTTGGAATGAAGTTAAATGATGGATAATACTGGAACCTAAATAAGAAACCAAATAGAATTTTCCATATGGTGCACTAGTACGCAACATTTTCATAAAAGGCTCTTTTAATTAAATACCTAAATGACAAATTTCAAAACCTTTTCATTTTGACTTCAACAAGTATAATCCCTACCGCCTTATATTCCTGAAGCCTGAGACCTTTCGGGCGGAGACTTTAATCTACCCGTATTTAAATTTCTGGTAATAGACAGTTAACGTGCTCTTTTTCTTTCCTTTCTCTCTTACAGGAAAACAATTTTACTAAAGAACAGGTAAAGGAAGCGGAGAAGACACAAACGAACACGGAAATAGCTACAGTGTTAAAAGACAACAGTGAGGTCGATACGCAGTGCGCAGCGTCGCTTTCTCGTAATCTTCTTGTTGTAAGACAGTAGCACATAATTTGTTTTAAAATGAAGTATATTTTTATTCGATGGTGGGAGAATGGATGCATAACGAGAATAGCTACTCTCCATACGTACTTTTTCGTTAACTGTTTTCTTCTTCCTGCACACTTTTCAGTTGCTAATCGCCGTTTATTTACGAAGAAGCTGTAGGTGACCTGAACAGGTCAGTTTACCGGAGCTGGTTTTACGCCATACAAGACTCCATTCAACTTACACTGTTTCACTTTTTCATCAAAATATTTAGGATGAGGAATTCACAGTAACTGAAATTCTATCCAGCCCATCAGCATGACCACGAACAACAAGTCAAGCTTTTAATTCCGCAATGCCACTTTCAATCGAAAACCTAAAGGAGTCAGCGAGGTTCTCTGTGACGAAGAGAAGAGCTTTTCTACCGAACAACTGTTTTCATTTACATTGCAGATAGCTAAAGGAATGGTAAATACTATTATTTTCTGGACAACATTGCAATGATCCTTGCTTTGATCAAAACGATAGGCAAAATAGCGAATGTATACTTTTAGCAATGAATTTTTAAAAAATCCATATGATTTTGGCCTTTTTTCAAAAGTTCTTTTTATAGGGCTAGCCTGAATGGAAACGGATTTTCTTACAGTGTGTCGACCTCAGTTTTGACTCATTCGCGGCTTTTCTATTACTTGTCCAAACCTGAATGTTTTTCCTAGATGCACACATGATATTGTATGTTTCATTTGCCCCATACTTCTTTGGCTTGAGCAGTACCTCCGTCATAGGTTATTAAGGGCTCGATCCTGCCTTCAGCTATTTACTATTTTTATACTACTACATGAGAAATTTCTGCTATTTGATTGGCTTAGGGCAGTAGTATTTCCGCTTAATTTGAAAAATTACAAACCTTTAGTGGGTAGTAGTATAAACAAATAATAGCATGATTTGTACGTGATATTTGGCATAAACACCACTCGTGATATTTCAAAATCGTCTCAAATTTCACTCTCCTAACGGCTCGTGAAATTACGTTTAACAATTTCGAAATATCACTCGTGGTATTTATGCCAAATATCACTACAAATCATGCTATTACCTATATTAATGCTAGCAGTGTGCCATTATTCTCATGATTATACAATTTTGCCATATATTTCTTCAATTTTTAATAGAATCATCTCGCGGAAAACAGGTTTGTTCACAGAGACCTTGCTGCCCGTAATGTCCTCGTTGGCCATGGCAACCAGGTCAAAGTGGCAGACTTTGGGTTGATGAGACAGATATATGAAGATGTGTACAGCTCAGGGAAGTCCAAAAAACTTCCTGTGAAGTGGATGGCCCCAGAATCACTTTATCAAGGCCTTTACACTACCAAAAGTGATGTGTAAGAAAACAATTACTTCATCTGGGCAAGGGAACCATTTTTTGAAATGTTTAATTATCAGAAATTCGGCTCGGGAGAAAATTCGCAAATAGAAGTAACAAACTCGCTAGATGTCATGCAACAATTCCAGTGACAAACAATTTCAGGCTTATACCTTATAGCGCGAAATATAATCGTGACGTTAGCTCCATTGAAGACTTCGAAATGAAAGGGGTGGCGATGCAAGTCGTCTCGCTTAGATGTGTAAAATCAAACCGTAAGCATTGTTTATTTCATCTTGTTATCTTGAGAACAAACCTCTGGAGCTAGGGTACTTTAAGGGGTGGACGTGAAGAAATTAATTTTTTTTCATTTCTTTTTATTTAGTAATACTTGATTCATGTAATCAAATTTCGGACGAGCATCCCCGACCCTTTCACGCGGGAGTCTCCCCGGGCCTTAAAAATGGCTATGCAAAGTTGCGAGAAAATTGACTTTCATACAAGAGATTACTGTATCTAAATAATCAGAGGGTAACAAGCAAAACGATTAACAAAATTAAAGGACAGCACTTGCTGGTGGATTTCGACGAGAGACATCCTCGGAGACCCAGGGGCAGTCAGTCGGGTCGGGAGAAAAGGCGGGACGAAAGTTTTCAAGTACTGGCGAAAGAGCCCCTGGGTACCGACTCTCACCGAGCTATTTCCAAAACTTCAAGCGGACGCCGGCTCCTGATTGGGCGCGAAAAATGCTTTTTATTATTGTGCCCAATCGGCGAACAGTTGCTCCTAAGTTCTTTTCGTGAGTTCGTACACGACGGCTATTGTTTCGATCACAGCTTGTCTGGCTCATGCACCAAAGAAATGCACGCAGTCAGGAAACATTCAGTTTGATATAAAATCCCCATCTGATTTCAAAATACTGTCTGCCCGAAAACTAAAGACCGTTTTCCATAAATACAAGCTGGGGCTTACAACAGGTATTCACGCTTGCATCGGTCACGTCTTGCGTACTGTCGGCTGACAACCACGAAATCGTCGCATGGAAAAAGGAATTCACTTTTTGTTCAGTTTCTATCCAACTCGCTTACTTTGTTAAATGCAAGCGAACTCTTCTGGAGCTGAATTTCTATCAACCATATCCAAGTACATGAAGAGAATGAATTTTGTTATTGCTTGTTTACGTCCTTCACAAAACATGAAATTATGCATTTTCACGGGTACTCGTGCAGTTGACGGCAAAGAAATGTACAAAAAAGTGTGATGCTCATGCAAAGTTGTTGTTTTGCCTTGTCAAGCTATTGCTCATTTGACTTTCTCGTCGCCGCCGCATCTTTATGTTCCTTAGTTATTTACGATACATTCTGATGAGTCAACAACAGAATATTCTCGGGGCAAATTGAATTGCTGCTGCTGATAGCATCCCAAACGCTTTTTTCGCCTCATCGGTAGTTCCTTCGTTTCTGGTTAGGAAAGTAGAAAATAAAAGTTTCCCTTGCTCGCATAAGCTTGGTGAACGAACCGTGCAAGTATGGCAAAACAATAGTCGTTGTGTATGAACTCACGAAAAGAACTCAGGAGAAACTGTTCGCCAATTGGGCACAATAATACAAAGCATTTTTTGTGCCCAATCAGGAGCCGGCATCCGCTTGCAGTTTTGGAAACAGCTCGGTGAGAGTCGCTACCCAGGGGCTCTTTAGCCCGTACTTGAAAACTTTAGTCACGTCCTTTCTCCCAACCCGACTGACTGCCCCTGGGTCTCCGAGGATGGACGAGAGATTGACGTGAGCTTCCTGTTCACCACTGTAGCAGTTACTGGGCGGAGGCTTGGTTACTCAAGTCTCTTCCGATTGTTTGTTCTAAAACTGAGGGGAGATGTTGTAACAGCCAAATGAAGTTACGCTGTTCCACATCGCTTTCCGCAAATTTGTGAGAAAGGCGACAGTTTGCGCTTAGTGAGCGGGAAGTATGAGTCATTTGACAATTGCGTCAGGTCGTGCTTTCATCAAATAAAAATGATAGTTAATAGTAGATAACAGTGGGCTATGAACAGACTAAACACAATGATTCTTTACATATTCATAGGTGGGCTTATGGTGTTCTCCTTTGGGAAATGTCTACCTTGGGTAAGTTTTTACGGCATAAAATCAATATTGTCTAGTTACCTGCTATGGTGAATTATAATTAATAAACGACGATACAATCTACAATTAAAAGCTTTCCAGAAACAATGAATCATATAATATGATTATTATTTTTTTACCAGGAGGTGTACCGTACCCCACGCTGACCAACACGGAGTTGTATCGACTGCTCGGCACTGGTTATCGCATGGAAAGGCCTGACATGTGCTCTGATGACGTGTACGTTACTTGAACAAGATCGTTTTACAATAATTATTCATTAACAGATTTGATTTTTTTCCGTGCCTTTGTTTTGTTGCAAGTTACATAGAAAGTCACTCCAGACTAGCAAAAGATCAAATTACTTGGCTATATATATTATTATTTTTATCCAGCTGAACAGCCATGTAAAATGATCCGTGTTTCAGAATCCGGAAAAATCTTGCTAGTGGAATCCGAAATCCCGGGCTTTGGAATCCAGAGTTCAGCTATAAGAATCCAGAATCACACTTAGTCTAATGCTTGGAATCCCTAATCCAGGGTCCAGTGGCAAGGAAGCCGACAGAGCGGAATCCAGAACCCTGGCTGCGCAAGGGGCGAATACCTATTCACATTATTAGCTGGAAATAAGATTTAGGCCTGCGCATTCCAAAACTATGTACATCAACGGCGCATGTCAGATAATTGGTGGATGAGACGTCATTCAGTTTCATAAGCGTTAGGGGCCCCATTTCTAAACGGGATCAGGTTACTCTGTTATAAAAACACGGGCTAACGAGGGATTGAAACTGTAATTGACCGCCATTGATTAACTTCGTTTGTTATTCATAACAGATATGAGCTGATGACTGACTGTTGGAAGGAGGAACCTTGCTCTCGTCCAAGTTTCTCTCAGCTGATCGAAAAACTTGAGGTGATAATGCAGAGGGATGCACCGTACTTGGATCTAGACAAACACAATGAAGATCATCCATATTACAACGTGCCTCCTGAAGCAAGTGGTGACAAAGAAGGCAATATGGAAAAGGAGGAACCCCAAGACGCAACAAGCATAGATAGTTGTTTATAAAATGCATGATTATTGAGAAAGGAAACCAAGAAAAAACAAAAGACACTGATGCAAAATATGAAAAATTAGGCGTTTCCCATTAACAAGGAATGTCTATCTTTCATCCCAAGCATGGCTCACAGCGTGTCAGAGTTTCAGACTATCTAATTAAGAGATTTATCGTTTGCGAAAAAAAAAATAAAGTAGAAGAGAGAAAAATAATCCAAAAAGCGGAACAGAGTAGGTTTTTCAGTAAAGACGGATAAGATCAAGGCTTTGGTTGTCCAAAACAGCGATCACGTATATATGGTCTGATGGTCTCTCCTTCACCGAGTTTACGCGGCGGAGTAACGATATCCCGGTTAGTTGGGTGATCTGCTACCAATCGAAAAAGAATGACCCGGTTAGGTGGGTCGCCCTTCTAGCCGAGCCAAAGTTTTGTTTCTCATGAACGGTTCGCCAAGTTTCTTTAGGAATTGTAGGAACGCTGGCTTACCCAGTGTAGCTCAGATAGGGGTGTGACAAGTCTACCCTCGACAATTTTTTGTTTTCTGCATATGCTCTTGGTTAAGAATCCTTTTCTTCCCAAATATTAATCGATTAGGGCTAGGCATTCGTTCAACTCTTATTTAACTTTTTTCTCTTTATCTCTTTATTAATGTCATTTGTAGTTAATGTTGCTGAATTTGTAGAGAAATACTCAATTAACCTCATGTTAATTTAGATGCGTTCTGTCGACATCTGTGACATCCTCATTCAAGGGTTTTCAGACTTCTATTTTTTGGTTCCAATGGAACGACGTCAATGTGTTTTTAAGAGACAGGTGAAAGTAAACAAAGTAGGTCCATTAAAAGCGGGGGTAGTTTACCTTTAGGGAGTTAATTGTTTTGAACAAGCTACAGCGGTTGTTTTGCTGTTAAAATCCTTTATTAATTTGTTGCATAAATAAAGAGGCTTGGAACGAGCTTATTAGCCTGCTTGGAGGCGCAGATACAACTAACTAGATATGCAATTTCCGAAGAAATATTTATTTTTTCTCTGTTCATGATAATGGGTAATCTACACGAAATAGCTACGTCTTATTGTGTCCTTTTACTATGCCCTTGACTGGAGTAACGCTTTCCGTTCTCGTTTTCGTCTCATTTGAGAGAGATTTGATATAGAATGTGATTCTAACTCATGCATTAGTATGAATAATTTCGGTAGTTTATTCTTCGGCCAGTTAGTCTCTAACCCTTTTTGATTTTCAAACCGAATGCTCTTTATTCTAAAAGCCTTTCTTTTCTCTCTTTATTTGAATCTCTATAAGATGGACACCTCAGTAAAAAGGACCCTTAGTGATGGTCTCTGCCCTCCATTACCCCCTTCATTTGACTCTCTATATACACTTCAGTAAAAAGGACACCTTTCCTTCCCTAGACCCCTACCCCTTTCGACGCTTCGCAGGCTATTATTACATGTCTAGTGCAACCATCGGGAGCCTGAACGTGACGATAAATGGAGATTTTAATTATTGCATGATTCACTGTTTTCTAAAGAACGTATCCATGTGTTACCCCATAACTTTTTACTTTTATTTTATGTGAAAAAAAAAATAACATGCCGAGAAATGTGAATTTTTTATGGTGCTCCAATCAAGTAACAGGTCCATATATTTTTTTGGCGATCGATTATTTACTTGTTACCATCTGTCAATTCACTACGTTCTGAGCAATCAATCAACTTTGGAGCTAGTTATGAAAGCGGAAAATTTAAAGAGAAATAAAATTCAAGCAGTAATTGAGTATATTAATGGAACGCGATCGAAGATCGGAAGAACTGCTCAGAAGAAAAAGACTTATTCACTTAAATTACAAATCATGACGAGGAGCGTGAAAAGAAACCAAAAGGTACAACTAAAAAGTAGGAAAACAGCTTTATGGCTTCGTGGTGGGTTTGTAAAACTTGGTAGCTAAAAGTCTAAACACTAGAGAAGTACCAATAGAACTTGGCGATCTTTTTATAGAATTACGGGAAAAGAGTAATTGAAGACAAACAATACCATTTGAGGAAAGCTAAACAGAAATCAGTTGAACAAATATATTTCAATTTACAGACAACACAGATGTTTCATTACAACTTACTAAAACATTTCCTCAATTATGCTAACACACCTACGAATTGTTAGGAATAGGAGGTTTGAAACAAAATTTGGGCAAAAGCGAAATGTAAAATCAATCCCCCTGGTTAAAATTTTGACTCGTATAGACCGTTACTACAGTTGTGACTTATCCACTTGCGAAATTGTTGAGTAAGAGATTCAAAAAAGGTGGCGAATATTAAATTCGAAACCTTTACTGTAGATGGAACAGTGATAGAAGGAATGCCTGATGACTTTCTGACCAAATTCGGACAAGAAAACAACTCTAACTGTGCATTCTGTGGCGATGAAAAAGGAGGGCTTGCCACCTTTTCTAGTTCTGCCCTAAGATCTCCTTTTCTAGAGTTTATTAATATTATTAAAATTGCAGAACTTGAGAGAAAGACATGCTTAGGTAAATAACATGGTGGCGAAAGTATCACGTACGCATTTAGAGCCTCCGCGTGAACGCATTTAGCAACACGTGCGCATAAAACTTTATTTTACCTGTAAATATTGGCATCAATTTATAATGGCGTGGATCGTGAAAACCTCACGCCAAATTTTAGCTTATTTGTTACAAAGGCTATTTGTGAAAGGATTAAGCTCCTACTGCGGGCTTGATAACTAAGTTAGTGTTTATTTTTCTTTAAAGTACCTCAGTCGTCATCAGAATACGAACTATAAAGTCAGAGAAAGGTGTCAAAAGTCGGCAAAACCCCCAACTCCCTCAAGAGCCATTTATTCCCAATGGCGAGAGTATTCCAACCGCGAAGTAAAACGGATGCATATTTTTGCTGCACAAAAGTTCACTTTTTTCTTTCATATAACTGAAACACTTTGCAGGGAAATTATAATCAAGTTTGTCGCGTGAATACAACTTTAAAAGCGAAAACGCTGAGATCTTCAATCGTTACGTAATATCCCTCCCGTTAAAATGCACAAATAATTCACCGGCCTACAAGATCATTAACCGCCCAAAAATAGTTTGTTTTCCTTTTAACACGCTACCACAAGGCTGTCCTAGATTGAAAAAACTTGAATTAAAGGTAGATAACAGCTACCCAAGCTGCACTATAAAGATAAAAACCGCCGGGCAATTTAGATACAATGAAGACGCAATCCGGCTTTACTGGCACAAATCTGGTTGAAATGTAAGCTAAATAAACAAAAGTAGTATACTACCACATTTAACAAAAAAAATATTTCACTGAAAATATTTCATACGAAAAGCATTAGAATGACTTGAAATGTTTACGCATTTGCACGTTATACATTCAAGTGTTAACAAGAAGAACCAAAATAAAACGCGTACTTGTCACTATTAATTTTTGTAAATGATTTCAAGTTCGACTGTCAGATTCTCGAATGTGAGACCAGGAAAGTATACATCACATACACGAACTGATGCGTGGATATAGGATGATGCAAGGAAAAGAAAGGACGACTTTTCATCTAGACTTGCTACAAGTCGGCCTCTCAAGTTTCTTATAGGGGCACCCAACGAGAATATAGTTCAAAGCCACTTAAACATAGCATTGTTGAACGTATCTTAGTATTTTTAAAACGGTAGGCATATTTTTATCCCCTAAAAATTTTCCATCTGTTCGGATTTCCTAGCTGAAAGTCTAGTGATGCGAAAATTACAGGGATCAAAACTTACCTTTTCGAAAATTTCAGCTAGAAAAAAGGCTCCCGAAAACTCTAGGTGACCTTTTTAGGGTAAAAATCCGTTAAAAATGGGCAATTGTACCATTTCTTAGATGTTCGAAAATCCTAGGAGAGGCAGACAAGCAAGAAATTTTACAACAACAAATGTTCCGAAAATTCTAGATCTCGAATCGTCTTCCGAACAGATATTTTTGATCCAAAAATTGTCGTTGGGTACCCCTGTTCTTAGTTAGCGGAGCGAACTTTTTGGGCTTAGAAACGGCCGAGCGTGCGACAAAGTCGGGAGAAAAGTCTACAAATCGGCTCTTTTGGAAAGTCTGCTATTCGTCGTGTCCAAGTCCAATTCTCCGAGACAGTCTACCTACTTACTAGTTGAATACGCATTTTGAAACAGTTGCCAACGCTTAAAACGCAAAATACAGGCAAAATCCGTGTCAAGGTGTATACTAGAAAAGCTCAAGTTTGCTTTTGGATCGTTGTCTACGCAACAGAAAATGTTACAAAAATTCTATTCTGGTTTGCAATAGAAAAAAATTATCCGGGTTACCCACAGGCAAACGAATGCCCCTGCAGTGTTTCTGCTGCGCGAGGTAAACTTTTACCCATGGACACAACAGAAAATTTTACAAAATTAATGAACTATTCTGGTTTACAAAAGCAAAATATCATCAGGGTTAAATCACAGGCAAATGAATGCCCCAGTGTTTCTGCAGCGCAAAGTAAACTATTACCCAAGGACACAACAGAAAATGTGACAACAATGATTTACTCTGGTTTGCAAAAGAAAAAAAATTATTAGGGTTAAATCACAGGCAAATAAATCCCCCTGTGTCTCTGCTGCGCTAAGTAAACTGCTACCCAAGAAGACACGCTTTCAGTTTCCGCACTGCGTTATGAAAATTGTTTTGTTTCCAAAGGTTATTACAATATTAAAACTTATTTACCTATTCTGGTTTAAAATGGAACAAACGCTGGATTTGGCGTTATTCGCTTCACGTCGGCTTCCGTTTCGGCATGTTTTCTCGGCCCGTTTCCCGGGAGTTGTGCTACTTGGGTGAGACGATCTGTTCAATCCAGGACCCTTCAACGCCTCATAACGGGAAAACTATCAGGGGTAGACCCGTGTAGAGCCCAAAATTTACAAAGAAGACAGGTTGATCTAACGAGATGACCAAAATAATCCGATAAAACCGCAAACAGTAACCAGCAATGAATCCAAGAGGAACGGCGAAAATAACACTTAAGAGCGAATGTCTGTAAATATCGAGCAACCGGCGGCCACGGTCAAAAATTCAATTTCGCTCATATCTTGTCCATATATACTTATTAGTAAGTAACTAAACGTGGTGTAGTTTGTTTTTCAAAAGGCCGCTTGGATTTGGAGAAAATCGACAAAATCAATTTTCGTGGTCGGCGACTTGAAAACAACCAAAATTTGAGGCAAAATGAGGGGGTCTCAAAACTTCGCTCGCACGCAAAAAGGAAGAAAGCGTGGTAAAATATTCCCAGATAAATCAATTTGTAAAGGGTTTTAGCCCTAGAATGGCGGTTAATTCTTAACTTAACGATAATGTGGAAGGTAAACAATTTTATTTTAGTTTTGGTTCTTTTTCAAGTCAACGAAGTTTAAATTTAGACCTAAAGTCGCGATTTAATTTTCAGGCATGTGCTACACCTTGGTTTTTCCTGAAACTCAAGCTTTATGTTAGTTAAACATTGTACTAAAACACATGTAAGAACTGGCTTGGGTAATTTAAATTGGGCTTCAGACGAACCTTCCGAACTTGAACAAATTTTGAGTGAAATATGACACATTTGCATAATTCACCAACGCCTTGCTGTTGCCAAAAGGGATCATTGGCATTTCCTGAGAAGAAACCTGATGTACTTCTATGGTACGATAATTAATTTGCTAACACGCAATAGAAATTAACTTACCTTTATAGTTTGGGCTCTTTTTTTACTTTTTCTACTCTCGAGCTATAAAACTCTGCTGGCACTAACGCATTTTGTAATTTGACCTCTAACGAGAGGTCATTGGAGATGGGCCAGGTTATTAAAATGTCACTCAAACCGAATGAGCGTTATGATCTAAATTCTTAAGGTGGTTGAACAAAATATATCACGAGAAAAATATGTTTTTAAGACATTTTCGGCGATTTGAAAGATGTTTTTACCAATTCCTAGAATCAGTTACAACATACAGCGAGGAAGTGTGAGAAGGCAAGGAGTGGTGTTGCGTGACAACGAACACCATCCTTCGAACTTAAGAATGAGCAGTCAAAAACAAAATTGTTTATACATTTCTTTGATGTTTCCAAAGTTATTTGTTCAATTATACAACAACTGAAAGCCTGCATAGTGTGGCTGCCACCAGTACTTGATTTAAAAGTGTAAAGTGGTGGTCAGTTTTTCGGACACCTGTGCGTGTGAAAAAAGCATTGACTATTAAGGAATTTGGAAAACATCAAAATCATACACCCTGCCAGTACACACGAACATTGAGTGGGTTTTAAACTTTGGACAACCTTGATAAATGATCTCGGAAGCGTTTTTTATCTTGAGTGAAGAATCACAATAAAAAAAAATCATGTTATTTCATATGCATATTTTGGGGAAGGGTGGCTCTGAATCTTACTTAGGTACTACCTAGTAAGACTCCAGCGGAAAGGTCGTTGAGGGGATAGAAGAATCCGTCGAAAGGGTTACGCTGTAACTCTTGGTCAAGGATGTTAGGTAAGCAATTCGCTCTAAACCCTGTCTCCCCTTTTTCAAATGTTTGCACAGGCTAACCAGCATGAAAAAACTTACATTAGCACACGCAACTAAGAAAATATCGCAAAGTGATTGGGGAAATGCTATCCAGGCAGGGCGGCCTTGTGGAGTGGTAGATGACGTAGCGCTATTTTAAAGTCTACAAACCTCTCCTTGAGTGTGAAGACTTAAGGCACGAGTTTCAGTTTCTAGTATCGAATATATACAAAGAAGGAAACCTGGGGTCTAGAACGCTGACCTGTTCCTCTCTCATTCCTTTACCAAAGGATACGTCAAAGTATATCAGACAATTGCCTCCTTACAGCATGCTCGGCTACTCAAACAAGCTTTAAAATCTGACACTAAAATGATATATCGCAGATACAGCAGGTTAGAAAGCTGGAATGAAACGTATTTACCAGTGGGTTAGGCCCTGATGTCTTCAAATTCACGTTAAAAGGACACTGTTTAGGCAAAAGCATTAAGTTTACTTTTCCGGTAAATTCCGTCTTGCGGCCTTAGACAACGGACCAGGGGCCCGTTTGTCCAAAGTCCCTATAACTTTTCGGGCCCGAAATCAAATATTCAAATCGAAATAAAAGGATTAAGAGGAGCGCGGGTTGTGGCCAGCAAAATACCTTATTTGTTTCATTAACGGATATTTTTATCATGTTAGATGCAAAACTATTGAAATTTCTATCTTGCATGTAAACAACAACAGCTCAGCAAGTCTCAGTCTCAAGGCCGGTACCAAAGCGCACACTCAGAAAATGGAAAAATGCCCGAGAGTAAAACTGAAAAAAAAAAACTATGTGGGTAAAGAAAGTAGTGCAAGCGGTAGGCGAAAGTTGACAGGGGCACCCAACGACAGTTTCCTCCTAAATACATTGGAAACCCTTTTAGGTTATCTAAATTACTAAGTTCTTTGCGGCGCCATATAATTATTACGAGGGCTTCAATACTATTTTTTCGACAATTTTGAAATTTTTTCTGATTCCTTCTCTATTACAATTTCGTATCTGAAAATTTTAATTCCCTTTATATGGAGAAAACCTGTCTCGTGTTGGAGAGTCACCCTCCCAGCCGAGAGGGAGGAAAAACATTGACCCCAACCGGCCTTCGCGCATGCTCTAATTGTCCGCTCCTTGGCTATGCGAGCCCTTTACCGATACGGATTTGCCGGTCGGACCGAAATGTCCCCTTCCATTTTACAAAATTATCTTCCCCAGGACCACTGATCTGTATCCTGCTTACAAGCACGATAACCAAACTCGCGGTGGCTTTGGTTTGGACTGTGCAACTGGAATGTACCTTCCACTGAGCAAGTGGTTTTCGGAAATTTGAAACAGGAATTTTTTTGAATGGAAAGCGCGTAAAGTGCCTATAGAGAAACTTTGGCCCGGCTTGGAGGCTGACCCTACCATTACAAAAGGGTGACTGGACAAGGTGGGTCATCCTTCTAGCCGAGCCAACTTTTTGTAATTTCAACGGTTCGCCATGTTTTGTTAAGAAATGCGTGAAACGTTGCCTCTTCCAGGAAAGCTCGGGTAGGCGGGTGCATGACCATTCTGCTGGAGACAAATTTTTTTCATATAAGAGGGGCCTAAATTTTAGTTCTTTACATTAATTTCCATAGTCCAGCTGACGCACATTTTTTGTTGTTGTTGTTTTTTGTTCTACAATGTGGAAAACTGAAATTAAAAAATACAGTGGAACCCCGTTGATGCGACCAACACTGGGCCATAAAAGCCAGGTCATAATAGCGAGGTGGACGCATTAAAGAGGTCTTCAAAATAATAAAATGACTCGGAGATTTTCACGTCTGGGTGGAAAGACTATGGGAGGTGAGCTGAGGCAAGAGGTGGTCGTATAAACGGGGTGGTCGCAAGGCAGGGTTCCTCTGTATACAAACAGAAGCAAGAGTTTGACGATCGAATAACCTTGTTCAGATTAGAAAAAATATATATACTGAAAGATAATTGCAGAATGTTTACAAAAACTGTTATCCAAAACAATGGAACTTGCATATGCGAGAGGAAAGACAGCCGCCTGATAGGTAATAACGCGGTGAAATAGCTAGAGATTTAAGCCTGAACTCAATCAAAGGCACATACAAGGCAACGGAGGGAAGTTGACGTGAAAAACGATATTTTTGGACTTATTTAGTATTGTATGGAAGCACACTTTAAGAAAACTTAGGGAAAAAAGAAAATAAACATGATTTGGATTGTTAGTAGCATAATATGCTACTTCTGGCAAGAACATCAAGAAAAGGTGTCGCTCCAATGGTTAGATTGGGAAACCTGTGAATCCTGTCACGCAACACTATTGACCAGACTTTTATGACCAAAGAGGTATCGGCAGCCCGAAAGTTTCACTATTAAAATCGCAGTTTTTGTGAGACCTAGAATTTTTAAATGGCAATGGATGTAAAAGTTTGACTGCGGAAAAGAAAGGCCAGCAATGCCAAGAAATGTTCTGTTTCAGGTTATTTTCACGCACCACGTTTCCTCGAATTTTTGGATCTTTGGTTGATTAGCTTGGGACAAGGCGCAATGCCAGTTAACCAGAACGGGAAAACGCATTTAAGGTAACAAAAATTATCGTTTCAGTACAAATGTCTTTAACACAAGTGCGATTGTGAGAATAATAATACAATAATAATAATAATACAAGTGCGATTGTCTTTTGGAGAGCCCAGCCATCGTGACTTGTCGAGCAACAACCAACCGACGTTCTTGAAAAGTCTCATATTTCAAGCAAAATTTATTCAACTGCAGAAGGTTCGTGTGAAGTACAAATTTAATTACCCAGGCCAATTCTTACATATGTTTTAGCACAATGTTTAAATAACATACGACTTGAGTTTCAGGTAAAACCAAGGTGTAGCACATGCCTAAAATATAAAAGGCAACTTTCTGCCTAAATTTAAATTTCGTTTAGTTGAAAAAGAATCCAAACTGAAATAACATTGTTTATCTTCCAGATTATCGTTAAGATAAGAATTCATCACCAAACCAGAAGTGGAACCCTTTATAAATTGATTTATCGGGGAATATTTTACTCCGATTTATTCCCGTGTGCGTGCGAGCGAAGTTTTGAGACCACCTCATTTTGCCTCAAATTTTTGGTGTTTTTAAGTCGCCGACCACGAAAATTGATTTTGTCGATTTTCGCCAAATCCAAGCGGCCTTTTGAAAAACAAACTACACCACGTTTAGTTGCTTACTTATGCCTATCTATGGACAAGATATCAGCGAAAATGATTTTTTGACTGTGGCCGCGAAATTTCGATTTTGCTCGATTTTTACAGACATTTGCTCTTAAATCACTGTGGCGGCTTGCACATGACCGAGCAATTCAAACTTGTCTCAAACGCTCAAGAAAGCAAAATATTTAAAGTAACGTAGCTACTATCAAAATAAAGTGTTCAAACAACTTTTCATGGCGATATAGTGTCGAAATTACCTACCCAAGCTTGGAATAAAGCGAAGATTTCATCATATACATCTCTGAAAACGGCTCCGTTTCCAAGCGCGAAAATCACTCTACAAATAACGCATTCTGATTAGTCGAATCTCGTGACGCACACCGCCTGCGCGTCACTTATGGTATGTGAGTTTGGGCCGCCTGTGTTGAAATGTGAATTGATCTGGTTTACTAAACCGAGGCCGCTTTGTTCTAAACAAGGTTAAGCTAATCGAGGGCTACTGCCGATTTTCAATTCTGTTTTAAAACTTAATGATGAAGACTTGTGTAAATTCGTTTTCTCCTAAATCTTAACTTAGGCTGCCCCTGTACGACTAGGACGTGAAACTAATTGCCTAATTCCACGTGTTATGGAGGACGTACTGACAAGCAACGACAATTGGAAAAGGACTCTTAATCTTCTTCAATAAAAACAACCGTTACTAATTTTCTGGGCCCAGCTCTTCGAAGGCCGATTAGTGCTAATCCGGGGTTAATTTTCAATCCATGTTTCTTTTCCTTTTGTTCAAAAGCATTTAGAATTGCTACAAGTCAACTTCATGAGTTTCTTAGCAAGCGACAAAGTCACGAGAGGACAAAGGACTTTTTTGAAAGTCAAAAAAGTATTTTTCGGGTTAATTTCCTCAGTCTATTCTTTTTAGAGCATCCAATTAAAAAATCACATG
The DNA here is from genome assembly GCA_964035705.1 of Porites rus. Taxonomy (NCBI): domain Eukaryota; kingdom Metazoa; phylum Cnidaria; class Anthozoa; order Scleractinia; family Poritidae; genus Porites; species Porites rus. The sequence goes on from OZ038000.1 coordinate 6,554,661, forward strand.
CAAAAAGGATTAAACTGAATTACTTTTAAAGCTTTCATACCTGAATTCAAATTTCGCAATAACCCTGGGTTCGCTTAACCCACCTTCCAACAACCCCGCCCTGGTTAAGGAAAAAAAAAATGGGAAAATGAAGCTTTCCGTTGAGTCTATTTCTTAGACTACGCTGAATCCTTGAAGTTTCCCTAAGACAGCCAAAGTATAGTCATATGTGCATTGGCGGGAAATTAAGGCTGTGAAGTGGAAAACTACTTATTAAAAATAATAGTTTAAAGAGGTAATAGTTAACGTGTTAGAAAGCCTTCTTCCAGCCATTAACCCAGAAAAGCCTTTGCAAAACGTCATTTGGTCTTTCAGCACACTGGGTGCCAGAGGTGTTTTTTTCCCATTGGAACCCGCGAAAGCGCCAAGCTGCGAGAAAAAAATTATCTCTCGCCGACCAGGCTCCGGTTGTTCAAACGACGGATTGCGCTATCCACCGGATAAATCACTATCCAGTGGATAAGTATAGGGAAACTGATTGCGTTATCCACTAGATAGAGATTTATAACCAGTGGATAGCTTTATCCACGTTTTGAACAACTGAGGCCAGCACTTTAGCACTTCGCACGAAGGAAAAATAGCGCCGCTATTTTTTCTTCGCCCCTTCCCATGAGACCCCGCGCGCGCCTTAACTTAACCCCCAATCTTCTCTCACCCCCAAAACACATAAATAGCACTGGGTACGAGTCTTAGATATAACTATGACAAAGGACGGTTTGTTTTTATTGTTGTTGTTGTTGTTTTTTTTTAAATGACCCTGAGGCTCCATGGCTTAAACTGACGGACAAACAAAGGAGTACTGCGACGTTAATGAATTATCAGATCATGCAGTCATTCATTGGTCAAACCATTTACATGATTACTAATTTGAAATGAGAAATGCCAAAGTATAAACCAAGTCTAGTGCGGAACAATGTTATTTTAATAATACTGATAGTGTTACATGTTTTTCAGCCAGTCGATATCTAATAAGCATTTTGCAAAGCATTAAAACAATAGTTAAATATGTAATCCCTATATTCTTATTTAAACCTCTCCGTTTATAATTTACACTACTGACAGTAATAAATACAATCGTTTACGAAAAATTCGCCTTGCACTAAAAACAACTTCGGTGAAATCCAACATAACGGTTGATCTTCAGCTATCTTCTCAGTTAGTGGCCAACTTTTAAGGCTCGTCATTCAGTTAAAACCTTAATCACTGTTAATAGCTTTACGTTAATAGCTCTATACTTCTTTGATTGCATACGCTGATTGCTGGAAATCCTACTCAGTCCAGCTCTTTTTTTCTGCGTGAAAGATTAGTCTATAAATAGCCTAGTAAAAATCTTAACACGCTATAAGGGAGATTAACATTCCTGGATGATGGGCTCCTGATTAGATCTGGAGGGCCTTACTGTTACACTTTTTTTTTTTTTACAGTTAAAGCTCTTTTTATGTTTGTTATAATTCTTTCAGTATTTTCTTAGCTTAGTATCTAAGTCAATAAGTATGCATTTACTGTTTATACTCGTTCCGTCTTAAACTGTCCGATTATTGGGGATGCTCCTTCTTCTCCATATTAATCAGAACTAGCTTCAGGTGGCACGTTGTAATACGGATGATATTCATTGTGTTTGTTTACATTCAAATATGGTGCATCCCTTTCCATTATCGCCTTCAGTTTTTCGATCAAACGGTAGAAACTGGGACGAATGTAAGGGTCTTCGTTCCAACAGTCAGTAATCAGCTCATATCTGTTATGAATGGAGAGAAAAAAGAACCATTCAATGCTTAGTAGAGCTCCAGTCAATTATTAGACAGTGTCAAAAGACCTCTTTATAGCTTGTATGTTTTGGTTTCCCAAAAGAAGTCCCAGGGGAATTTGACCGTTAGACATGACCTGTATCATGGGAAAACAACATATTCAAGCGAAAGAGGTCTATTGGAATAAAATAAATTTTTTAATAGGATATACTAAGCTTGTTAGCTTCATGAGTTTACAGGGAGGCTCCACAGTGAGGCCCAATCCTTTTTGTACAGCATTTTTGACAGAATAGGTACCTCTTTCGTATACATTCCTTTCTTGCCTACCCTGAAAAATAGTACGACTTCTTCACTTTTTAAGCCATTAAGCCCTTAACATGAAGCATACAATACAGGTACGTCTGTTTAAAATATCTTTTAAAGTAAATTACCGAAGTTACAAAATTTCCTACCATTTCAAACATTTTAGCTCGTGAAATTCCTACCTTTCCATATACATGTGGCCTAAAAAGGTACTCCTTTGGGTGAAGCTTCCACGTAAAGCCCATTAAAATGGGCTCTTGGAACGTTTGGGTTATCATGTGATTCCCCATTCCTTTATCCAGCCATTAGTATGTAAAGCTCTGCCCCGAGGTCCAACCCCTTATCATTTTGAGTATCATTTTTGACAGAAAAGAACTTCAACTTTATCCCTTTCAATTGCTGAAAAATGCAATTCCTTTTAAATATGAATAAATAACAAATTAGAACATTTTCTCGACTTTTTCACAGCCAAAAACTCTTATCTGGTACTCTTAAGTCATTTTACAGACCGAAATAACAGATTTCCCTACCCTTTCATACACTTCGACTAGCAAAATTCCTACACCAGAAGACTGAGAGAGGTACCCCTTTTGGGGGGTGCCTCCCCAGTACAGGTAGTACTTCCCCCGGCCCCAGGAAAGAGATTAACCTAGTCACTACTAATGATGCCTTTATTGACCATAAAGCTAATGGACTGAGGGTTTCCTTTTTGTTCAAAGAGTGAGGATCCCATCAAAAGTTTTCCCCTGCCGTCCGTCTGGTCAGTATTTAATAGGATCAAAGCAGGCGTTAAAATATTTGACGAATTCGTATGCTGCACCGGTCGGTGTGAAATGTAACTGAGCAGACGCACAGAAAAATCGAATCTGTTTGTTAAATCTAAGACCACTCTAATCAAGAAACGTACACGTCATCGGAGCACATATCAGGCCTTTCCATGCGATAACCAGTACCGAGCAGTCGATACAACTCTGAGTTGGTCAGCGTGGGGTATGGTACGCCTCCTGACGATTGCGAGAAAGAAAACAAATGATTACATATCAGCAACTGACTACATGCAATTTCCATTATTTCTATTAAAGATGCCTTAGTTGATTGTCACTTCTCCTCATATAAACTCAATAAGGCCATTTTGCAAAAACGGTTGCTTGAATGGAGGTCTGATATATAGCCAATGCAGTTAAATGTGTAATGAAAGAAGGCAGGGTGATTAACAATAAGGCTGCTCGTTTCCAGTCATCAAATGCTCGCAAATTTTTAAATCTGACATATTAAAATATGTATTGTCACATACGGTTATCATCTAGGAGATGTACTTGTCTCACAGCACTTAATCAATTAAAACAGAGCCCAGATCAACCAACAAAATTCAAACTTGCCGCAAATGAAACATTATAAAACATTGTTTTCGCCCTTCCTGGGAGCAGTAACTTGATAACAATCGTAACAGTTATAAGCCACATCCTACCACGGCAAAACGGGGAAGGTGGGTTAAGGCACGGTCCCCTTAATTCCCTTGGAGAGCTGAAAACTTTGCAGTGTAAAACCATTATCCTGCGGGTCGTGAATGAGTTTTCAACATTTTGACATCATTTCTACGGTCTATAAGAGTCATAGACCATAAAAAATGTTTTTTTTGATTTGTCAGTCACGTCAAATTTAACATAGCAACTATAAACTACAAAATTACTGTCCACTCACCCAAGGTAGCCATTTCCCATGAACAACACCAAAAGACCAACTATAAAAAAAACCAAAGAGGTTATAAATATGTACAGATTCACGGCATTTAGATCGTTTACTGCCCACGGAGGAGCCCCAAAATGCGTGTACTCTTGAGTTTCGGATGTAATTGGAAAACTGTTAAGGACTGGAAGAGTCCGTTTTTAGCAGCTATATATTTAGACAGAGATGCCTTCAATACTAATATAGATTTAGCCAGGGCTAAAAGCGAGGCTCCCATTAATCAATTATAATTTAAATCAAACAATCAACTTGTATTCCACAATTCAGTTAACTTTAGAGCACATTCGTGTGACTTTTCAGGGAAAGGCTAAGTGATTTTACAAAAAAAATTTGCAAACAGCCCAAGAGTGAACCAAATCTCACATCGAGTTGATAGCCTCATAAGGACACCCAAAAACTGGCAATCATCTTCGATCACATTTATTAAGAACCATAATGGCTCTTGATCACCGTAGATAAATTAGGCCTGGAAAAAAAAATTTGCTGCCCTTTTGTAAAAATCATTTTACAAAATCTTGCCAACAAATCTGGGTGCATGTAAACCAACCTTTTATATCATTTATACATCACACCTGGGGTGAAACAGTACTATGAGGCACTGTTTTTATCATACAGACCTCGGACAACAGAATGCAGTATTTCACAATATTGCGATACAAATTGCTATTCAGGACGATCGAAGTACGCGTGGGCTTTAGCCGTAAACCGTTGAAAAAATTTTCAAAATCATCTATACGGCCAGCCGGTTCTGACTTTTACAGTGCTAGCAGTGGCGAGTGTTTGAATGAACATCATTAACAGAGTTACGCTCCAACATAATAAAGAATTTATTATGTGTATTTTTTATTTTAAAACGGTTTAACGCGCGGCATTTTGAGTACTCCGGGAAGCGTTGTTTACTGAACGACTGAAAACAATCGGCACAACGATCAAAATTACAAGAGAGAGTACTAACAATCAATAAAAGAAATATAATTCGGTGAAGACAAGGAGGAAGACAAGTATTAAAGTGTCTCTAAAAATCCTGAGCCTTCGAGCTTAAAGCTGAAGTTTATGTTTTAAGCCGGCTTCCCGGTGTTTGCTTTTTTCAAAGACGAACTCGAGGCAAGAAAATCGCTCAAACCTTTCTTTCACAGCCAGAATTATAACTAAATATTCTTTGAAACGTTTTCTTTCTATTTGCGGTGAGAAAATGTCTAAAGGCTTTTTAAAGATCTGTAAGCTTATTACAAACCTGATACTCGGTCAGATCATTGTCTCAAATCTTACAAACGTGCGTAAGCAAAATAGCCGCATAAACTACGCTCGACCTCATTAAATGTCAAATTTTGACCAATCAGAGCATAAAAATTGGACGTAAAGCGTGATCAACGCGTGAACATGGCGAGAAAAGTCAAAAGCAACTGTCTTCCCTGCCTGTAGCAGCTGGCTGAATTTTCGCGTCCGAAGTCAGTTTGAAATCAAAATTTTAATTGTGCGGCACATAAACGCAACATATTTCATATGAATTTTAAAAAAAATTAAACTTGAGCCTGCGATCATTTGAAAACCAGTACCTTGTCAGCGGATAACTTCAAAAAAATACTTGACCTCGATGGGTCGACACCTGAGCCCGCGATACAGTCAAGTGATACTGGTCAGCGGATACCTTGTTTTGATAGCTGTCAATGGATCACAACACTGACGTGTATCAGTTTTCCTGTGCTCCGATCCCAAACTAGCTAGAAAGTATGAGACTGAACATTGATCGCGATCTAGTAAAATAATTAACTGGTCAGCGGACAGCTTCCAAATAAATCACGTGACCTCAATGAGTTGACACGTGAGCCCGCGATATGGTCATGGGATACTGGTCAGTGGCTATGCTGTTTTGACAGCTGTCAATTGACCATATTGTGGATGTCCAATGTAAAAGTTGTGGACTTGGCAAGACACGCCTGAGACATCCCTCCCTTCCTTTTGATAGTCTCCCCTACCCCACCCGTACAATCCGTAGACGCGTACGTACGTATGCTCGGTCAATCACGTGACAACCAAAGGAAAAGAGGTTGACCATAATCTATGGGTATGGGGCTCTGGGAACCCCGCTATGATTCCATATTTGGGCAAACAATTTTCCGTGCTTCTAATTGGACGGCTAAAACCCTAGCAAGGTGATAAAAAAATACGGGGATTTAGGCGCTTCAGAGTTATATGCTTCTGTAATTTTTGACGGCAACTACAATTTTGAGAAGTGATTCAGTAGAAAAGTTTCAATAGTTCCCTTGTCAAGGGAGCGGGAAAACTCATCACTCACACATCACTTTTGGTCGTGTAAACCCCTTGATAAAGTGATTCTGGGGCCATCCGCTTTACAGGAAGTTTTCTGGACTTCGCTGAGCTGTTCACATCTTCATAGATTTGTCTCATCAACCCAAAGTCTGACACTTTGATCTGGTTGTCATGGCCAACAAGAACATTACGGGCAGCAAGGTCTCTGTGAACAAGATTGTTTTCGGCGAGATGATTCTAATAACAAAGAAGCAACGAAAAAACTATTAAAATGATCTCAAAACATAATAACAGGGGTACGCCGAACACTAAGTAGTTAAGTATAGATGAAAAAATGCAAATGAAAAAATACAAATGAAAAGTAAATATCGGCACTGATCTGATCCAAATATTTACGTTCAGATGCATAACGAAACGAATTTAGCCAAAACTGGGTCGACCGAAAAGAAATTTTTTTCCATATAAGCCACTTTAATGTACTCATATCTAGAAAAACAGACAATATATTTATCCCATCTGTTTCATGTTTATAAAATATTGACTTTTGAATTCTTCTTTCCAAGTTATACTCAGAATCAGAATCCCAGCAACATAATCCAGAAAACAATTAACAATTATTCTTTGAAATCGAGGTGAATAGTGGCCAAATATTTACCGAGACGCGAAAGCGGCGAGGTAAATATTTCCAAAGCCACTATTCACCGAGATTGAAAAGAATAATTGTTTTAGTATATACACACGAAGTGATCTCAACAAAATCAGAGAGGAAACCATTCAAAAGTACGATTTGATTGACAGATCAAATCACGCGTAAGTTTAAAAATAGATCTTTGCAGAATTTTCAAACATGGCAAATCACAAGTTTATCGCAAACCGACAGCGTAATGGCTTAAATGGAACTGCTAAAAGTTTGAACTGTTTCCTTACCTGAGAAGAAAAGTAGAGCTTTGTTGTTTTCTGTTGACTCGCCAAGTTTACTGCCAAAAGGGCTTGTTGTGTCGTTCTTCGCATGAAGTGCTCACAAAAATGGCGGCTCGGTTGCTCGAGGTAAGACTTCGTCTTCCTGTATAATTCTTTTTCCTGTTCACTTGAAACGTAGAATTTCTGCAAACATTTCCTTCTAAATTTGTTTTTCATAAATAAACTTCGATTTCTGAGCGAAAATTTTCTTGTTAGAAAATGCTGAGTTCACGAAACGGCTTCTTCTACGCGAATACACGGGAGTTGTAAACAATCCATCGAGCACAAAACTCAGCTACAGTAAATTGAAAAACGCCGTATTGAACCCTTCCAAGTATTTTCTTGCCTTAAAAGAAGTCAGCCCTAGGATTTTGTCGACTTTTAAAAGATCGTTCTCTAAAAAGATGGGAAAAACACCGAGCTCACACATTATCCACTCGCTAGGAGGTGAATATTGTTGAATAGTCCGAGATAGCGAACCAATCAGATTGCTTGAATCACCAAGATCACTGAGTGTGTATATACTAAAGATAATTACCATTCCTTTAGCTATTTGCCAGGCAAGTGAAAACAGTTGTTTGGTAGAAAAGTTCTCCTCTACGTCACAAGGATCCTCGTCTGACTCCCCTAGGTTTTCACTTGAAAGTGGCATTGCAGAAGCTTGACTTTTTCCTAGTGATGTCGTTGGCCTGGTTAGAAGTTCTTTGTCAGTCACTTTGAATTCCTCATCCTAATTAAATTGATAAAAAAAACTATCAAAGTTTTGGTTTAGCTTGAAACAGCACAGCTTTCAAGAAATTACTCTCTTTGTTAGTAAATAAGTAACTAACGGATAAAAATATAAAAACTAACATAATTTGCTTGAGCCAGATAAGAGCCTCAGAATATATAAGTATTATCTATTAAAAGTAACTTCAAAGTGACCAGTCTAGAGCTAGATAAAATTTACTTTGGGTCCAGGGTACTGTTTTCAAGTCTAGGATGAATATTCATGCCCACAGTTTGATGTTTACCCAGAAAGCCTCGGCCACCTGCTGATACACGCGGTACTGATTAAAAACAACAAACACACCATTGTACTAAACGATTCGTTATATCAGCCATCGTTCTGGAAGTCACAAGCCCGCAACCGAAAACAGCTCAAGAGAATGAAAACAAGACGCTGAAACGTAAATCCAAGACAGCGCAGAAAAGGTTCACCATCGACGAAACACATTAGTGGCACAGGAGAACAAGGATCACGTTGTGTCCTTCTAACGTGAAACGTAAGCAAAGTAAGGCGCCCTAGAGGCAAATTCTTCTTTATTATTGAATAAGTAATTATTATGGTGTTTTTGTTTTCGTCTTACATCTACTTCGGTGGAAGTCGATGGAATCACTTCAAGAACGGCATCGTTGTTGCTTTGTTGCGGAGACACTGCAATGTCTTCTTGGTCTTGGTGCATAGAATATTGATCCTCCTTAACTTCATACTCATCAGCCAAACTTTGCTAAATGATTAAAGAAAATGGCGATGACATCTTCATGTAGAAAAAATGTAACGCTATTGCAGGTTTTCACTGTCACGCTGTTAGAAATAAAAATCAAAAGCGTGTAATAGATAAAGTCTAGAATCTGGGAAATGAAAGAAGGTAAATATACAAAGGTCCCCGCCAAGATTCAGGTCAGTGCAACTTTTCATGCGCGAGAAATTCGGAGAATTTTTTTACCTACATTTATAGAGCTTTATATGGAGACGCAATGTTGGTACCCATCCGGATGGTCATTAATTATAACATGGCGGCCGGAAACCAACAGAAGCATGTGTCACGGAGTTGTGCTACTTAAGGGTGAATTCATCACTTGAGGAACTCATTAACATTGACATTAATACAATGACCATTCAGATAGCAAAATCCTCCCAACAGAGTCACTTTTTCAGCCTTCATGGCAGCTCTCTCGTCCGCCATGTAAATAGCCTGCGAGCAAGCTCTCCGGGGCGCTCTGGCGGCTGGGCGGCAAAAAGAAGGAGAGCTTGCAGCTACGTCTCCCGGAAATGAATAAGTCGAAGCGAAATGCTGATTGGCGGAGATGACATTAGTAATGACCCCATTACCCTTGGCACGTGTTTTTCAATGTTTGTTTACAATCGCGCTCGTTTCTGCTTCGAGCTGATTGGCGGAAATCTGACAGCTCAGTCGACGGGGAGCCACAGGCGAATTGGAAGTAGAATTCAAATTGCAGAGACGTAGTGGCAAGCTCTCCTTTTTTTCCCGCCCGCCGCCAGAGCGCCCCGGAGAGTTTGCTCGCAGGCTATCATGTAAATGCGGCGTCACGCAAAAGCTTAGTGTTAGAAATTTAAGCGTACTGTATCACAAAGGAAGAACCTTTTCGCAGTGAAAATTTTTCTGAATATTAGTTTTTAGCGGCTCTAATAATTCATGAAAGTAAGAACTCAGGAGGATCGATAATTTTTTCCTTTGAGTTTTGATGACGTAATGTGTATACCAGCAATATTTAAATTTGTGACGCAATCTCGCCTATAACTCAATAATGAAAACTTGGAGTCAACTGAGGTTAGACAGACTACAGAGCTGATATTTCTATTTGTGACCCCAAATTGCGATTCGCTAGAAACTACATGCAAGCCTTCATAAAATGTTACGCATGAATGATTCTTACTCGTGAGCTTGGGGTACCTATGCAAAAACGATGAAATTTCACGGGCACAAGAACAAGACTTCAGTACAAGAATTTACGGGCAAAAAAGTTTTAACGTTCGCAAACCACAATGTTCCACTTCTTAGTCACGGTCGCTTGTAACGAGCTATCTTGCACTTAAAGGTCACGTTTAACGTTATTCAACGCAAGTAAAGAAGAAGGGTGTTACATTACACCCTTCGTTACGTGAAAAAAGGAAACGTGTAAGGTTTAGGCCCCGTCCACACGAATCCGGATATTTTTTAAACCGCACGCTTTTTATTACGAATGCATCGGCCTTTGCCTAGTTATTTCTCTTTGACATTCCGACTTAAGAAGTGCATGAAAAGCTACCTTAAAGCACTGGACCTCCGAATTTATGTTGACGCAAAATGAAGTATTCGGTTTCGCCGTATCCGGATTCGTGTGGTTGTGGCCTTAGATACTTCCTTCTTACATCAGACGGATCGTTAGTGGCCGAAGCCATGTCCTGTGCCACGTCATCCTGGCGCAATAAAGCTATTTCCATGGTCACTTGTGTCTTCTTTTCCTTTACCTTAGTCGAAATTTTGCTTTCCTGTCCTTCCTGTGCGTGAAGAAAAGACAGATTAATCCTCCCGTCCTTTCAATGAAAGTGTTCGTCAGGAAGAACATGCGTAAAAGCGGTTGTTTCTTGGTGTTTCGGATTGGTGCAATCACCAAATGACGTAAAACAAAGATTGACAACACCATGAAACATCTTAAAGCAGTCATGCTTGTTGAGCCTCAATTGAAGTACCCAGAATCTCAGCAAGAACGGGACCGTGCCACTGGGTGGAAAATTCTCCCAGGTTTTTGAAAAGTGCGCGAAAGTAATATTTAAATTAGGGACTGGTCATTATTTATCGCCTGGGGGGAGGATTTGGGGCTAAACAAGGTGAAATTTAGCCGATCTCTCCTTTGAATGTTACTTCACTGAAGTGATCCGGCCCCCCAAATAACTTTTGATGTTTTTCGCGTTCGCCCCCCCCCCTCCATGTCTTCATTTTCCAAGAAAATTTGAGTGCCCCCCCCTCTGAATCCTTCCAAAGTTTTCAGTGATCCCCCCTTTTGTTCTCCCAAAAATCAAGTGATCCCACCTAAAATTTTCTCACCCCCCCTATCCCCCCTCGGCGATAAATAATGACCGGTCCCTTAGATAACAAAATATACATGCAGATTCATTTGCCAAACCTGCAAAGACTTATCGAATGCACGCGTGGGTGCTTCGATTGATCGTATTCTGGTATTGGCGTGACCCAGAAAGATTTCTCTAAGAACCTTCCATCGCCACCAGTAATAGAGCTACATTAACATACAACTGAAAATTCTTTGCATGAGACAGATCGTGAGTGGTATTGTGGATGGAGTCAATGGCTTAGTAAGTGATTCCTAGAGTTTTTTCCGTTAGATCATTTTGGAGCACGGTAAAATAAAATAAATAAAAGAAAAATAAATTGAAATATTTAAGTAGTTCCTTCATACAAGATGGCCTTGAAGAGTCGACGCCAGGTCCTGTCGGACCTCATCATTAATGCTTTTTTCTGATAACGAAGTCAATTCCATGTTCTCGTTCGTCTGCTGCTCCCGCTTTGTCCGATCTTTAGCAGTTTTACTTTCCTTTGCAAAAAACAAAACAAAAACCGTAATTTATTGGTCCAGTACTGGCCATTTTCTCCGTTTAACCATTATAATTGTTTAATACAATGTCAGTCGTGGAATCTTGTATTCTATCCGTTCAAGTATACCTCAAATTTACACCAAGTTGTTACTCTTTGCAATGGTCATTTAGAAGTTGGGTGAATTAAAGACTTAAGTTCAACAACAACCAGATGACCTACAGCTGCCAGGACAAAAAGATATGGGAGAATTTTAAAATCCAGGTAAAGCGTACTTAGTCCGAAATAAATAAATTTGACGATTAACTCATGATTACATTAATTTGTGGTATAAGAAACACTTGTAAAGGCACAACCACAAGGACAAACCAGTGGAGCCGCTGGATCTTTAGTAGACTTGGATCAGTAAAATCTTCAATACCAAATTTAGTTTTGTGATAGGCCTATACTTGATCCCCAACCCTCTCTCTGATTTTCCTAAATGTCTTTATAGTTAACTAATTCTTTCATAAAGAGGTGCATCTCGGTTCCTGGATCATTAAATAAAGAGACAACTTTTGCATATCACACCTGACTAGCGCAATCGATGAAAACCGATGTCAGAAAATCAGTTGTCAGCGCTATCGTTTTTAACTATTTTAACGATATTATCGATTGCCTCCCAGGTTCAAAATCCAATAATGCATTATTTTACAGCAAATTATATTAGCAATATGCGGATGTTTTCTCCTTTAAATGATGATTTTCTCTCATATTTTTATCATGTTTTATGGTCATGCAACTTCTCTTTCCATTTAGTTGCGGAGTTCATTATCTACTTTGTTTTTCATATTCACAGAACGATTTAAATGATCCTTTCCAATATGCTTTTTGAAGAAGCATTTTAACGGTCTTGCTAAGACATTATCCTCACCACTTGAACTATATACATTGTAGGGTTCAACTTGAACAGTTCCCAGTGGAAGCAAGCTGAATCAGTTGTTTATAACTCTTTTTTATCCTGTCGATTGGCCGAAAATTCTTCGTAAGAATATTGAGTGTAATTTGTGAAATAAATTTCGCTACAAATTTAACCGTCCAAAGCCACATAAATAATGTACTTATGTTCGGGAACAACGTTCTTTCCCAATGTTAACCTAATTCAGTAAGCGACCGATTAAAATCGACAACTTCGATAAAAGTCGATTAAAGTCGATAATTATCGATTAGTAAAAACTTTTTCCTCTATTAATTTTTATCGATTTTCAATTTAATTGTGCCAATAACAAAATGCTTGAATATGATTGGTTCTTAACAGCCCATATTTATAGCTTAATTTTGCTATGTAACTCCAAAACTATCCGATTTGACCTGTCCGATTACCAGAAGCTTGTAATCGGACAGGTCAAATCGGACAGTTAAAGAACCAATGAAAATCAAGTAGCAAATGCCACTAGCCAGTGAAATTTCACTACATGGCAGATGATAACCAATCAAAATCAATGAAAAAATTGTGACCAGGTAAGCTGTCCAGCTTCAACTGGAAAAGAAAAATGGATGAAACTAACTGGTCCAGTGACTTTTATTCAGACATTTTTTCTTTAGGCTTTGACAGCTCGTTTAATATAATTGATTTAGAAACCTTGAAAGTAAAGAAAACAGCGATACAGTTCCTGAAGTCTTAAATACAACAAACCGAGAGAGCGAGCGAGCTGTCCTGGCGGAAACAACGATGGAAACAAACAACTTACCGGCACCAGACAAGTCCAGGTTTCCACTTACTTCCAATGAGCAAATACAAGAGACAATTAAAGAAGCAGAAAATAAGAACACGCTAAGAAGTACAAATACGTGGATGAGAGTTTGGTATTCCTGGGCAAAGTCACGTCAAATCAACGGGAGTATAGAAACAATGGCGCCCGCAACTTTAGAAGGAGTCCCACAAAAATTTTATCTGAAAGTGAGAAAGCAAGACGGCTCAGAGTATAAACCGGATTCACTTAAAGTTATGCAATCGGCCCTTGAACGGTACCTATCCACCCAGAAATATCCATACAGTCTGATAAGTAGTCTGGAGTTCTCATCTTTAAGGGCTGTTCTTGAAGCAAAAGCAAAACAACTACGAATGAATGGTTACAGCAAGAGAAAGAATCGCGCCCTCCCGTACAACTCTGCCGAAGAATCCTTGTGGTCAAGTGGTCTGTTAGGCGACCACGATGGAGTGGCTGTCACAAACGTTAACTTCAAAAATTTGTCCGAGCACTTCGGATTTCGTGGCCGT
>OZ038000.1:6573303-6585803 GCA_964035705.1 Porites rus
CAGCTCTTCCTCAAACTTTATTTGCTCAGGCAGAATTTCCCACTTGTCAGGAGGAGTGATCTGGTCTTGTGAATAAGGTGACCTAGAAAAAGGGGGAAAAAATGCCGGATTATTCCGCTGAGCACAATATCATGAGTAACATATATTCGCATATCTGTAAACTTTACCTACAACAAAAATTATTGCACCTGGCTACTGGTGCATCAGAGGATAATGTCCGAGGCTGGGATGTTCTCCTCGAGAAAAAAAGCTAGATCAGAATAGCCGAGTGGGCATAACATAAACTGATTTTTTTCTTTAAAAGGACGATTCAGTCAAGGGCACCATCCTTTACAAACAATGACTACAAAAAAAAATTATTCAATTCTAATTCACTTTAGGCGTATCCAAAACCAAAGTTCGTCTTCATCAGACTATTCGTAGGATTTTTCATTTTTTCCATGCATCTTCCGACAATGAAAACGTTCTTTGATTATTTTTCATAAGAACTGCAAATTAAGTAATGGTTTTGACTTCTGGTTAATGTTATCTGTCATCTTGGCAGGTGCACTACGTCGGCCTCGATGGATAACACCCTCCTCAATCTCCATAATTCTTCATAAGATACCTAGCCTGCGAAAACATCCGTTTCTCCTCGCTCTTCGCCACTGGGGACGTTTCGCGCGGAGGAACGTCTGCGACTCAGCGACAGAAATTCCATACTGATGACGTAAAATCTGTCCGGAATCCGGTCAGAAGCGCTGATTGGTCGAGGGAGTAGTTACATTGTTTTAGCTATTGTTTACGAATGACAGAAAAAAGACTAAAGGCCACAAAGGTCAAATGTAAACGCGAAGAATCTCTAACAAAACAGTCAATATTTGTAGAATAGAAGAAGCATTTGAGTTTTGCTGGAGCTCGTCGGCAGATGAGCACAACACTTTACCAAAATCGACCATAAGACATAAAAATGGACAAATTTATATTTGGAACCCCATGACTACCGGATTTATTATGTAAACATTGATTTGCCTTATCAGTATGGAATTTCTGTCGCTGAGTCGCAGACATTCCTCTCCCCTCGACCCCTTCCCTATCATTTCTTTTTCGTCCTCGGTTTAGCTTTCGCCCGGCTGAATCTCTTACTTTACAAACCACTGAAAAGAAAAAAGAAGCAAACAGAAAAACCGCCAGCCACGCATTAGCAGAGCTTCACAAACCTTTCAATAGTCTTTAGCTTATTTCTTCTGTAGCACCAGACAAAAATAGCGACCGACAACAGTAAAATAGCGGAGGTGACACCAAGTGAAATGTAAATAACTTTGTTAATGTCAGTGGAATTTTTTGGTGCAGATGCCGGAGTCGTGGTTTCTATGACTGCAAACAAAATAAATATATCAAATTGTGATCAAAGGTACTGTACTATAAATTGAAGTGGGGAATTTTTTTCCAATAATATGCGGTCAGATTAAAAGGGTTAAAGGCATTTTAAAGCTTATATAATGTTAAAACCTCTTCTCTTGCTACACTGTCACTTGCTGACAGTGGAACTTGTCCACTACGCTTCGGCGAGGACAAAAGCGGGTCTTAGCTGGCTAAATGAGCTTTTACACTAGTGTCCTCTGTAATTATAAGGTCCAGTCGTGATGAGAAGGCATTTGCACAAAACCGACACGTGTTCGGCCGAAGGCCGAAGACATGAGCGGCGAAGCCGCGAGAAAAAACTTCTGGCGTAAAGCGCCTTGATTTACCCTGCTAGATGGACCTTGACCTTGTTTCTAATCTGTCAATCAAACCGGTGCTAGCGATACTGTTTACTAAGTTAACTCAAAAGTAATTACCAAAGGAGGAACGATGCGCTCTAGCCCATAGAGTCACATTATCTTCAGAAAAACCAGGTGGAGTTTAAAAATCATTGCTGATCCTGTCACAGTGCACTTCTCCATAATTTATGTAGCTTCAGTTTAAGCTGCAATCCATTTTTCAAAATTTGGATCCGAAAATCACTAAGGAGAATTTTAAAACATCCTGCAAAAACTACTAACGAGCTGGGCCCAGCGTGACAAAACATTGCAGGAAACCTTCACATTCACGGACAAAAGTAAATCGCTTTTAGTTATTGAGATCAAGGAGACACTTTGGAGAAAATTAAACAACCTAAAAGTTTACTAAGCCACAAAGGAGAAGTTTACTTTGTACCACACGAGTACATACGAGTAATATACGAGTACATACGGGTACACACCGATGACATACGAATACATACGAGTACATACGGGTAACATACGAGTCTCATAAGAGTACACACAAGCGGCATACGGGTAACACACGAATACATACTGGTTTTAAAGTAAAAAAAGTCAAAAAGTACGACTCGAAGTAGGGACACCAGGCATACAAGGAAGAGGACCACCAACACAAGAATCAGAGAAAGAGAGAAAGTATGAATGAACGAAAGCACGTTGGTTGACAGTCTGCGCACCCTATCACGTTACGAAGCTGGATCAAACAAATTTCTGTAAGCCGAATTCCAACCATTTTCGCGTAATGAAAAAATTGGAGAAAACTGAAACAAAATATAAGACGGAGAAAAAGATTCGGGCGCGCCCCACTTACCCACTCTATCTTGGTCGTGCAAACGCATTTCCGACTACAGGAGAAATATGGATTGAATAGCCCTTTTTAGATTTTACACTTTGTTTTCCTACTTAGGCCACGTGGTGTTACCCTAGAGAGAGTCTTCTTTCACATTCCGCCTTGTTCTCGTGTATATAAAAAGACAGAAGACAAATTCCTTGAAAACATCCATGTTGTCTGAAAAGGGAAAGCAGTACGTACCAGCTGAGAAGGACTATTAAAATGATTACAATTGTTTGATTTGAAAGCAACAATGATCTTATATCGGCTGTCAAAAAAGATAAACTTTAACAAGTTGTTTATTCAATGACATTTATGGCTCTTCGTTTACAACATTAATCAAAATCAATCAAAACAACTGTTCGTGTAGCAAGATAACTTGTTGTTTAACGCCAAGCAGTAGTCTACTACGTTATAAAATATATAGAATAGTTTATTAAAACTCTAGATCTCTTGCAGTAAAAAGAACTGAATTATCGAGTACATTTTACAATCATAAGGCAACTATTATGTAGAGTATAGTAATTTACAGTTATAACAATGAAAATAACAATTGAATCACTTAAAAAAATTAAATGTAAAGAAGTCCTCCACTCTCTTTGTCCTACGGACCTGCATGTTCCGGAAAAGATAATACTTTTGTGTTTTCTGCCTTAAGGTGTAGTTAGGCGCGTCCAGAAGTGGGCTGGGAAGTAGGTGGTGCAGAGGGTGGCTGGGGGACTTAGTTTTCGCCATATATTTGTAGCACAAGAGTACTCTTCTATCATCTAACCTATCTACCGGTAGTTTACCTAACTGTAAGGCATGAGCATATGACTCTGCCTCGGGGTAGATATGTTAAGCGCCCTTTTTTGCACTCGCTCTATGGCTTCGGACAGATAATTAAGCAGGGATGTTCTGCCAGACTGGTACAGCATACTCTAAAACTGGCCGGACTGTACTAAGGTATATCCTCAAGGTGTTGGGTTGGCTCACCCTGGCTCTACGGAGAACTCTAAGGAAGTATAACTTCTTACAAGCTTTCTTAATAATGAAATCAACATGACAGTTCCACTTCAGGTCATTGTCCATAATAAATCCTAATATCTTATAGGTATTGGCACGCTTGATGACATTACCGCCAATTATTATCGGGTTAATGAGACAATTAGATTTGCGTAGGAAATTAATATGCATTTCTTTACACTTGGTTGGATTAAGTCTCATATTATGAGCAATGGCAAAATTGTGAATGTCTGCGGCCACTACATTAAGTAAGCTAGGGGAGTTCCTTGGACTGCACTTGCACTGGTATCATCGACGTATTTGATGCGCAGCCACCAGTCGGACAACAGTTTGTTTGTCATTACCGCAAAGAGGATCACACCCAGTTTACTTCCTTGGGGCACTCCTCCTTTTAGTGTTAACCAATCTGACAGAGTTCTTCCGATTCTAACTGCTTGCTTCCGGGATGTCAAGGATGCCGCAATCCAAGATAAAATGACTGGGTGAACTTCAAGATCTGCCAGTTCTGGCATCAATATTGAATGATCAATTAAATCAAACACCTTAGAAAAATCTGCGAAGAAAATCCGAGCCGACGCCTCACCACTATCAACTGCCTCGTAGATCGCTTGAAGCATATATATAAGGGCATCTGTCGTACAACGCCCCTTGCGGGAGAACTGACAAGGGTCGATCTTACGTTCCAACTGGGGCAGGAGTCTGGAACAGGTAAAGCCCTCCATAACTTTTGCCAAAGAACAGGTAAGAGATATAGGTCTTAGATCTTGTTCAATAAGAGTGGGTGGAGACACCTTAGAGATAGGTATGTTGGAAGTTAAGCCTCGTTGGTGGATAGGTAAGGATGTTTAGGGATAGGTAAGGATAGTTTAGGGATAGTCTATGACGTCACCCATTGTTATAACCTAGGGAAAAATTGCCTTCCTCCAAACTAATAACTGTCTTCCTGCATACTAATTCGGTATAGGTTTACTAATGAGCGTCTCTCTACTCAATAAGCACAATAGGCTTGCCTCGGCATGTCCTTTAAGTAACTTGAGCCCGGTTTTCAGACCCTCTATTAAAAGGAAAATAGGAATAAGAGAAGCGATCACCTAGCAACGCGAAAAACGGCTTCCTATATCTTATTTAGCGTTAAAACTCAGATATATAGGCAAAACACATACAGAAAGTGGAGTTGAAAAGTCTTTATTTCTATTTAGCGCTAAAACTCGGTTATATAAACAAAACAAACACACATATTCACAATGTGGAGCTAAAAACTCTCTATTTCAATTTTGACTATTTCAGAACCGTTTTCTCCGTTCTGTCTGGAGGAAATGAAAAACTATTAAAGTCTCAGAGTTTCACGCACCGTTAGTCAGTTAATTATGCTAGCCCAAAGTTGAATACAAATTAGCTCTACAGGAAAGACCCAAGGGAGAGAATCTTGACGTATTATTATATAAACATTTTGATAACTTAACAAGGATCAATTAAAACACGCGACTAATAATTGCTAGCAATAAAACCTCAAGAGAGATACCGTTTTAAAAACTTTATGAAAAACAATGACAAAAAGAGTCAAATACGCAGCGATTTGTAACGAATGGAAATTAGTTAATCTTCATCTTCTTCGCCCATGGAGTACTTGTGAGGTTTGAATTTCTTATGCCGACGTTTCCTCAGCTGTTTGGCATGAGCTTTATGATCATCCAAATAATTTACAAATTGAATCCGACGCCTTTTGCGCTTCGCGCCTTGTTGTGATGGGGTTTCTACTGTGGGGGGAGGGGTCAGGAAAGCAGGATTTAAGGGTGGTGGAGGGGTGAGGCTTTCTTTGTCAGGTTTTTAAGAGATAGCCGCTAGTGTTAATTCAGGTGTTACGTTAAAGGGGTTGAGGGGAGTGGAGAATGCTGTCGTTGCTGTCGAAGAATCTTGTGTCCTTGATGTTAAGTCTGGAACAGTGCTGATTATTTCTTCCGGTCGTGTTCTTGTATTTAAGTGTTCTTTAAAAGCCAGGTATCTGTTTTGCAACTGAAATTATCGCTTACCTTTTTCATCGTCCCGAAGATCGTTTCGAGAAAGCACGTCATCCATGTTGCCTTGTTTTTCTTTGCATTTCAAAACATTGGAACTGTTTGAAATTGGGTGAGACCAGCATTGCGGTGTTTAGACATCACGTGCCTTTGCATATTATCTTTTCTACTAAAGGGTTTTTCGAGAACAGAACAGAACCAACTCATGTCAACTCCTCAGGAGCAAAATGGAGACTGGGAATAAGTTAGAATGTTGGGCATTTATACAGGTTTTCATTGTTTTCCCTCCTCATTTCTATTGTTTTTCCCTCCTCTTCCTCCTCCCCATTCTATTGTTTTCTATCCTTCGCCCACTCGTTTTAATTTCATTTTTTTTTCTCCACGAGATTCTATAAAAGACTGCCAACTGCCATCTTTAGTTCATTTTGAAGCAATGTCTTGGTTAGTGAATAACAATCGTGGTTTTCTTCAGCTGTTAGCTGATTGCCCTGCTTATCAGCGCCAGTTTCTTTTAAAGACAGCTACTCCACAACAACTACATGCATTAGTCCAAGTCTTATACAATGTACTCATAAGACACATTCCTATCTCCGAAGAAAATAAGCGGATATTGCTGCCATATAAGGATGCTTTACTTGACCTGGCCAGTCCAAATGTCCCTTACAAAACAAAGAAGCGAGTCCTTGTACAAGAGGGTAGTGGTTTTATTGAAGATGTATTAGCGCCTGTTGTTTCAAGCTTATGATTTCTAATGCTATAAAAGAGGTGACGCATCGCTAGGTTGATCATTCGAAGCTAAGTCTGTCACGGGTACTCATCAAAAATGAAGACAAAGACAGATCTAGTTGAAGAAGAACACGAGAGTGAACATGAAGAAAGCGAAAGTTCTGGTGATGAAAGCGAGGATGAAGAACCGAGAATAAAAGAAGAACCAAGAATAAAAGCTGTTTTGAATCATCTTTCCCGCGCAGTGCCGGAAAAGCGTGCTTCTGATTTGCTGCATAGTATGGCCGAGTCCAAAGATATTCTTTTCTGGACTCCGAGCTAACAATTACTTCGAAATAAACGCACTATTCCCGTCACAAACATCGCTGAGCTAGTTGAGAATGTGTTACTCCCTCATAAAAATGAGGTTACCAAGCCTCGTGTGCTGAACACGTTTCTAGATGGACTTGTACAGTTAGGAATCGATAAAGGTTTAATCAAGAACAAAAAGTTAAGTGATTTAATAGAAAAAGAAAATGGCTACCAAAATGTAGAAAATACTTCCGATACGAGAGTAATAATGAGGAGAGTTCATCGGATATTGAAAATCAGGAGGAGGAGGAGGAAGTGGCTTCTGAGAATGGCGTTGAAGCTGAAGTCACCCAAGAGAGCGACAACGACACTGAAAGCGGCAGTCAGGAAACAGAAAGTAGTAGCCCCGAAACGTCCACCACCTTTCACTCTAAACGCCCCTGTGACTAAATGTACTCTAATGTGTACTGGACATTGATCATGAAATGTCCTAAATGCTTTTGGTACGATCACTACAAGATTTGTCCTATATGCGATCACCAGATTGCCGAGGGGAGAAATTACACGAAAGAGGGCTTTCTTCGGTGTCACGATTGCGGAGCAGTTACACACAAAAACATGAAGACTTTGGAAACCAATTTCTATTCCCCTTCTAAAGAGGAGAACGAAGATGAAGATTAATTAATTTCCATTCTTTTCAAATCGCTGTGAATTTGACTCTTTTTGTCATTGTTTTTAATAAAGTTTTTTTAAACGGTATCTCTCTTGTGGTTTTATTGCCAGCAATTATTAATCGCGTGTTTTAATTGATCCTTGTTAAGTTATAATTGTTTATATAACAATACGCCAAGATTCTCTCCCTTGGGTCTTTCCTGTAGAGCTAATTTGTATTGAACTTTAGGCTCGTGAACTCGCATAATTAACTAACTAACGGTGCGGGAAACTCTGAGACTTTAATAGTTTTTCATTTCCTCGAGATAGAACGGAGAAAACGGTTCTGAAATAGTCAGACAAATTTGAAGTAGAGAGTTTTCAGCTCCACATTGTGAATATGTGTGTTTGTTTTGTTTATATATCCGAGTTTTAGCGCTAAATAAGAAGACATAAACTAAATAGAAATAAAGTTTTTTCAACTCGACTTTCTGTATGTGTTTTGTTTATATATCTGAGTTTTTAGCGCTAAATAAGATATAGGAAGCCGTTTCTCGCTTTGTTAGGTGATCCCTTCTCTTATTCCTATTTTCCTTTTAATAGACGGTTCGAAAACCGGGCTCAAGTTACTTCACGGGCAAGCCAAGGTAAGCCTATTGTGCTTATTATATTGAGTAGGGAGGGAGACGCTCATTAGTAGCGGAGCTCTCGCGCGCGCAAGGCACGCGCAGCGGAGCACCATGGGTAACAAAATTTGGTAAACTATCCATCCGAGAAAATTTGGTTATGACGTAGCGTACGCCCACCCGCACACACACTTTATGTAAGCCGATGTCAAATGTCACAATAGATCTTGCACAACTTGACTAACCTTTCAGTTATGTAAGCCATCCATATGAGTACGATTACATTAAAAGCTGTCAAAATCAGACATCCGCTGACAATTATCACATGACCATCTCGTGGGCTCAGATGAAAGACCAGTCGTTTTGCCCCTACATATAAGCTGATATAATATGTCACACTTACCAATTCAACATAAAAACGAAACTACGCCGGGCAGGGCTGTCAGTCGGCTGACAGTCGTTTAAAATTATATTGGCAAGCCAAATTAAGGTCGATTGACAGCTGTCAAAATGGGATATGTGCAGACCACTATCAGAAAAGTAATACCGTGGGCTCAGGTACACGATCTGGCATTTTCCACTACAAGCCGGACGGATATGTCTTAATAGTCACACTCGTAGTCTGTTAATTCGAATATTCGCCATCCTAATAAAGGTTACTTGACAGCTGCCAAACTAGAGTATACAATGACCATCATCACCTGACTGTATCGCGGGCTCATGTTTCTATCCATTGAGGTCACGTAGTTTGTGAAGTTTTCTGCTGATATTTTATTTGATCACAGGCTAAATTCGAAGCCCAATAGCTTAGAAAATCTATCCATCCTAGAAAATTCGGCAATCACGTGACCGTACACCGACCACCCGACCTTTCGCACCACAGGCATACCAATGTTTCTTTTCACACTTTCTAGCTAGTTTGGGAGCCTGCAATCTGATATTGTTCATCCATGTTTTGATCTATTCATAGCTGTCAAAATAGTGTTTCTGCTGACCAGTATCGCCTCACCGTATCGCGGGCTCAGGTATCGACCCACTGAATTCGAGTGTTTTTGAAGTTATCCGCTGACAAGTTGCTACTTTTCAAATGATCGTAGGCTCAAGTTCAATTTTTTTAAAATGCATATGAAATGTCTTTTTTATTCGCTGCACTTTTAAAATTTTGATTTCGAACTGACCTCGGACGCGAAAATTCAACCGCCTTTTACATGCAAGGAAAGCAATGGTTGTGACTATTCTCACTATCACGCGTTGATCACGCTTTACTCCAATTTTTATGTTTTAAGGTGTACCCCAGTAAATGATAATCTGTGGGATCTACTGGAAACTGACGATACGCTTTTTTGAGATCACGTTTGTAGAGCAAACAACCCGGACCCAGAGAAATTACTGCATCCACAATCGAATCAATGGTCGGATACGACAATGAAATGGGCTCGCCCAGGAATGAGTCACTTGGAATTCCGTCGTTTACTGAGGTACCGCAGGGCCAGCTTAAATCGACAATAACTCTGCGTTCAGCCGAATCCCGTTTGAGCACAGTATTAAGAGGCGAAACCACAAAGCCATCGGTGAATGGCACGGCGTCAAAAGGACCGGCAACCTTACCGAGAGAAATTTCCTTTGTCAAATAAGCGGTAACTTGTTCCGAAAACAGAAGGGCACTACAATGAGTCCGAAGATCCAAAACGGGTAATGTAGTGGGCATAAAACCAACTGGCCAGCCAAACTCTAAAAAAATCACAAACAGCACTGACCTCATAATCTTGAAGTAGCTCGCACCATGAAGAAATATTCAATGTGGAGGGTACAGGAACCCTAGCAACTAAATAATTTGGCTTACCAGTTTGAGCCACGAAATCATGAACATCCCGATAAGAATAACAAGCCGCACGAGGTGAAAAATATTGTGAAAAACTCGACTGTAAACTAGAACTTGAACCGCTAACAGACTCGGTACAATCAAAGGGAGCCACTGCATCACGAAAATGGTCAAAGCTAGAAGATAAAATGTCATGTTCGACCTCCTCGGAAAAACAAGGAACACATTCATCCACGGACTCAGCATGGTGGACGAAGGTGTCCGAGGTAGTTAGTTTTTTGTCTCCGAACTTGCGGAGGCAAAGGAACATTCGGACGAGCCAGCGCGATGGTGCTCTTGTTTTTTTGATTGCACCCAGCGGTCAGAGCAAATATGCCGCAGCCACTTTCTCTCGCCGCGAAGGTAGCCATAATGTGCTTGATTAAAAGAACACTGTTGCCGTTGGAAATCTCGACAATACAAGACTGTGGTGGAGGACGTGGAAGATCCTCCACTGGTAGATGATTCGGGCGTCTTAGGATGCCCGCAGAGAGTACGGCTCTCTAAATGAAACAAGGAATCGCCTCACTTGAGCAGGCCTCGCTCGATCTCCAGAAGAACAGCCCCGTGAAAACTGAGTACGGTTTGCCACTCGTACTGCTGGGCAAAATACATGAGGGACACCAAATGCTTAAGCCGAGCGGAACGCTCCATCTCCGTAAGGTCGGGGGATTGGAGGATTTGGCCGTAACCAGCAACGAACTCCTGTAACGTCAGGTCATCATATTTAATATCACGGCGAGCATTCGTGAGACTGAGGAAGATATGCGGCCATAGCTGAGGATAAAGGACGGTAGTCGTAATTGTTGACTCCTTCCCGGATTTTAAAGACTTACCACCACCATTTGACGCACTTGTGCCTTTGGCGCGAACGTGCGCGGGCGGCTCAACCTCGTCGTGGTCCGAGTCACTAGCGCTGGAATCCGCCAACCCAAGCTGAGCGACGCGTCGATCGGCTTGTTGGGACAAGTCTTGCATTGCGCGCAACTCAGGCAAAGTAACTCCAGAAGCCGTCGCCCCGCCAGTGCTCGTGGATGGAACGGGAACCTCCTAAATCGGCGACTGGTTAGTAAGGAGGGCACGCAGTTGCTGATTATCAGCCTGGACTTCCTTCAGGCCAGTGGTAAGCGATTTTACCGCCTCTAGCAGAGAAGCGAGAGTGGCCTCTATAGTTTCTTGCGGTTCATCTTCAATTGGCTACAAAGGAAAGGCGGTATCTTCTTCAACAACAGAGACATCAGGAAATTGTTCTGGCCCAGAGCAACTCTTTCCCGGCTTTCCAAAAGTATGCTCCGAGAGTGGCGTCTTACACCCAGTACAACGACGAGTTTTACCAATGATTAACAGAGAGAAAAGAAAAACTACACGAGGTAGAAAAACAATGTGACCACTTCGAGAGTGATAAGAAACTGACATACAATATAGCTTGCAATAAAAATTAACGCCTATGAATAGTGGGTGTGTCGCGTGCGGTTGTCAATTAATCCCTTTGAGCGGAAGCGCCCAAAGGGAAACAATCGTGAAGTCCGTTGGAATTTGTGCATGTGGTGGTGCGTGACAGCTTTCCAACCTCGTCCCTAGGGCTTTTCCCTTAAAAAAATGGGTGGGGCGGGAAAAGGCCCTGGCATCGGCTGGTCACGTGTCCCCTCGTACACCCTAAAATCCTGGGTGTAATAAATTAGCGCTATGTGAAAAGCTAAAATTATGCGTAACCTCACAGTGTGCGATCTTGGGCGGCCTTTTATATCTCTTGACGATTAACGAAAAGTTTTGCAAGGTTTCCTTTTTGTCACAGATACTGGCTATGGTAATTTTTTGCTTTCCTCCGATTTCTATAAAGGGGACAGCGAGCGGTAACATTTGTAAAACTTCCTTTATAGCGATATAAATGACAAACAAGCTATCTTACATGCATAAAGTTTGTACTGGAAAAGTTCGTTTTCGCGACTTTTTTGATATTTTATTTTATTTCTTGCGAAGTGGACCGCCGTACACAACCTAGTTCCATTCACCTTAAGTCTCAGCCATATCATCATAGCGATACGCGTTGGTTTAGACTTATCTTGTATGACCTGTATTTTTAAAAAATTCATCGACCTCTGCGAGACTTGACCGAAACCGGAAACCGCGCATGAAAAGTCTCTGACACCCAGGGTATCAAACGACTGGTAACAAAGAAAGACTTGGGTCCATTTAAAATTGACATAGCTGTAGTTGATTCCAATCGATCGGTCAATCTTCCCTTTAATATCAGGAAAATCCTTTGTACTTATCCTCGGAAGAGAAAAGATATAAGAGATCTTCAAATGTTTCAGATCGGCGACCTGTCATCGTTCCTGGCTGGAGGGCTGACTTGTTTTTTTGTTTCATGGTCGGGTTGTAGAGAAGACCAGACTCCATAAAGCATTTTGATGAACAATTCTATTTCAATTAAGTTCAATTTGTTTAAATTCACTGCAGATCCTAGAGGCAAAGGCCTGCATTTTTGTTGACATTGGACAAAATCCCTTTCCGCTTGATGATCGTACAGAAATTCCACAGTCACGATGAATTTCAGTAGAAGTACTACTCGATAACGGCTTGTCTCAACTCTGAAGCATTTGACATATTTTGTACGTGAAAACGTAGAGCCGGTACGCCCTTTAGCATTTGAATGATACGCAATTAAATGGATCTTAAGCTTTTGAATCGCACAGACGCGAAAATATT
>OZ038000.1:6593303-6715803 GCA_964035705.1 Porites rus
AACCTTCTACATATTGATATTGCTCCATTGAGGAGTACTCTTTCAGGGATTTTACACTCAAAAAATTGGACGATGATTTTTATCGGTATCAGGGGCCCTTGACTCTGTCAGTATAAATATATATAGCTTCTTTGTACCGGACCAAGATACGGCTCGGTACAGTATATGTTGAGCACAGGAAAAATGTGTAAGTTTAACAGAACCTTATACAACACACAGTTAATTCAGTTAGCGCGTATTCCTGCTGAATTTGTTGCCCGTTTTATAAGATATCAATATCGCGTGAAGGTAATGACATTTTCCATAGCTGCTTAGTATCTACTTTTAATATCTCCGTACAGTCTCAGAGTACAATGTTTAGAGTTGTACACAACATGCATTTTAGATAGATAGATAGATAGATAGATAGATAAATAGAGAGAGAGAGAGAGAGAGAGAGAGAGAGAGAGAGAGAGAGAGAGAGAGAGACAATATTTGGAAAATATTGAGGGTCTGAGTTTTCAAGACACCCAGGGATCTGAAATTTTCGGGGGTCGGAAGTTTTCGGGAGGTCTTTGTTTTCGAGACCCCCAGGCTGTCTGAATTTTTCAGTGTCTGAGGTCTGTAACAAGTAACAGTCTTCGCTTCTGTCGGTACCCATTAAATACGTTTTATTCATATAACCGTTTATCTCCGTCAATTATAGAATTTCTGAACTGTAACAATATGTAATATGAAACTCTCCGCCTCTGTAAGGGAAAAAGATACAGTTGACCTTAGGCCTTGCTCATGTAATCTCCCAATCATTAAATTATATATCCTTGAATATATCTCTTGGCCTTCACTCTTCGTTTCGTCTCCGATAATTGCATCCCACCTACGAGTAGATCTTGACGGAATTACGTTTGTACGTGCGAGGATTGCCCTTAGAAGATTTTTGCAATATTTTTGGTGCGATCAAACAAAACTTGGAAGATGTGATCACTGATTTCACGCCCCGTCTTCCCTACGGAATAGTGACGTAGTATGGACGTTTGTTTCGCTACGTCAAGGTCTAAGACAATGAAATGATTGAGGTGGCAGGCTTGTTGGGTTGGGTTGATGGTAAGAGGTCGACGAACCAGACTAACACAACGTGGAGAAGCCGTGTTTCGACGAAAACCGCGATTGAGCGATAAGACTGCGGAACAAGTGGCCTTGGGATTGCTGGTCCCTGCTCCCAGGTTTGGATCCTAAGGGTTGCTGTTGGGTAAACAAGCATTGAAAAGCATAAAAATAACGTGGACATTGTCCCTCGTTGCAGGAGACAGCAATCAGGGGTAAGATTGTTGACAGCGTTGAGCACTGCTTCAAAACAAGGGCTTGAAACTGAGCAGATCCGAAGGCCTACGCTATGGGGCCAAGAATGCAAGAGGACATTTTCAACGCCGAGCTGCTACTTGGGAAGTATATAAAGCAGAAATGGAAAGGTTCCTGACCTTTAGTTACGACAACGAAGCAAGAAGTTTTGTCATGCAAAGAACCAGGTTTTATTAGATTATTAAGAGGAAACCAAAAATTCATGTTTTAATACTAGAGGGTGGGTCATGTAATTTCGAACCTTGCGTCAGGGGTGGGTCAGTCATTTTTGTACCGAAGGGAGCGGGTGGGCCATGTGATTTTTATCAATCACATATCCAAATGCTCCGGCCCACCCTCTATACTTTTTGATTAGTCCCTAAGGCTGAAAATAGCTAAAAATCAGTGCATCGTGGCCACTCGTATTTGACAGCTAGTCGTTCACAGTTGCGTTATTTTTGCACACATAATTAGAAGGCGGGATGGCGAAAATAATGGTTTCCTGGCAGGCGTTTCCCTTCCTCCCTCCCTCCCTCCCTCCCTCCCTCTCTCTCTCCCTCCCTCCTCGCGCGCCCCTATTCTCTCGTCTCCAAAACCCCCTTTCGCTTCCTTTTCAAACGCCTGCCACGCAGGCTAAGAAAACGATTGCGGTCTGAAACATCTGCATCCACAGTACAAGAATTACCCTTTTCAGAGGAATCAGTCTCTGCCCAATTTTGTAACCCAGGAGAACACGTGTTCAGCGAATTGGAGTCGACGTTGCGAGACAAATGGAAACAAATTTTCTCCACCCTCAAGAGGCAAGGTGCTAAAAGGGCTGTAGAAGGTTACTTGAAGAAAAAAGAGTGAATTGGAAACGTTAAAACGTCCGGCCGGTCGGTTGGATTGGGACAAACCATTAAGACGGAAACTCGATGACGAGGACTACTGAAAAACGGCGTACTACTACAACCACCTGTACTCGTCCAACCAAACGTCGTAGACGAACCGTACCCAAAGGCAGTTTGGACTTCCAGAAATGGTTGGGAAAGACTGGAATTGAGTTTCATTGACCAGGGTATCAGCACATGGGGCCTGGCCCGAGAGCCAACTGCAGTGTCAGTCAGCGAGGTTGCCAATGACTTGGACGACAGACCCCCGCCTGTTCCAAACATTGGGTAAGTCAAAGTCTTACTCAAACATGTGAATCTGAGGAAAGCAACAGGTGTTGACGGTGTGCCTGCGTGGCTCCTTAAACGGTTTCACAAAGAACTGGCAACTGTTGTACACGATATTATCTGTGCCAGTATTGTACAGGCCAAGTATCCTACCAGTTACAAGCATGCTCTAGTCAGCCCAGTACCCAAGGTTGATAATCCGACGGATATAAACAATGACTTTAGGCAGATTTCAGTTTTGCCACAAGTCGCCAAGGTACTGGAGAGGATCCAGCTTAAGCTAAACCTAAAGGACCTAAGTCTTAATGCTTCCCAACACGCTTTTACGGCGGACAGATCTACTACGACTGCGCTTGCCAGCATCACACAAGACTGGTATAACGCTACAGATTCTGGTAGTCCATATAATGGCGCGCATGTGGTCTTCGTTGACTTCCGAAAAGCCTTCGATCTGGTGGATCATGGCGTTCTGTTCTCTAAACTCCCTGGCATGGGCATTACCAAGAGCTTTTGAAAATGGACACAGAGCTAACTATCAGGCAGGACACAGCAGGTTAAGCTTCCGGGAGTCCCCTCCAGACATGGTGAGGTGATTGCTGATGTACCCCAGGGCGGTGTCATTCCTCCTACACTTTTTAATGTGCATGTCAACGATATTAAGGACTGCATCCCCAGGGGAATACCTGTATCTACTTGCGAGTATGCTGATGACTGCACCCTATACGAACTTGTCTTTAAGGACTGTGTCAGTCAAATGCAGGATGCTGTGACTCACTTGGAAAGATGGGCTGTGCGGAATAAAATGGAGCTGAATGCTAAAAAGACCAAAGATATGTGGATCACCTTCAAGAAGTCCTGTCCAATTCCTGCTCCTATTAATATCGGGCTTACTGAACTGGAGAGGGTTTCAGAGTTTAAACTACTGGGTGTATATGTACAGAACGATCTCAAGTGGAATACACGTGTCTCAAGTATTGTCAGCAAAGCGTGTAAACGGATCCACTATCCTAGGGTCTGTAGGACAGCCCATCTCCCCAGGGACATTGGTCTTACAACTTACATCACTAAGATTAGACCTGTTTTAGAATATGCCTCGCCTGTCTGGGGAGGGGTGCCCATTTACCTCGAAGAAGATCTACAGAGAGTGCAGAATAGATGTCTAAATGTCAATGGCCGCCCTAGGGATACTGTTGAGTCACTTGTAACTAGGCGTCAGAATTTGACGAGGAAAGAATTTAAACGTATCCTAGAATCAGAAGCACATCCTTGCAAACGTTTCTTAGACAAGCCAGTGGATCATGGCCATAATCTAAGATCTTGTAAGACTAACCCAGCGCACCTCAGAATACCTGTATCACGCACTGTTAGGCACAAACAATCGTTTATTCCTAGAGGTGCTAAACTTAACTTAATTTGATATGTATATATAATATGTAGTGTTTTGAATTTTTATTGTATTATTACCGTAATTCTTATCGCCAAAGGTAATAAATAAAGCTATTATTATTATTTAGCGAACCGTTTTATACGAGGGGATTTAGGGATCAATTTAGAGTTTCTAGTTTCTGCTGCTTGGGTGGGTATTCGGGAAACGGACCGCCAGTTTTCTGGCCGGCGGTGTGATGGAGGGGGGGGGGGGGTGTTGTCGTTAGGGGTTTCCAATCAGGGAACGCTTTATCTTGTGACCTCAGTTCTCGGGAAACTTGATCTAGGCAATACTAGGCGAATCCTTGGCTTGGCAATCGCTTGGCTTTGAACTGAAGGAAGCGTAGGAAATGAACGATTAACGCCGGCCTATCTGAGGAAACTAGCTTGGCTTCAAAGAAATTTAAGACTCAAAGGATAGCGTTAGAAGGATACGTTAGGGTTCGACATTTCTTGCTTGTTGCGCCGACAGACTAGGGAATAGCCTAACAGTCCACATCGCGCCTTTGGAAAACATACAATAGCACAAACTTTCGGCCGTAATAATGTTTGGGAGGACTTCTCTGTTGATTTCACGAAGGGAATAGGTTTAGCAGTGATGCTAGTTTCCTTGAATACGAGGGCTTTTCTTTGGCTACGAAATTGATCGGTAGAGTCTAGTTTACCTTTTGACCGATTCGATGGAGCCACATACAGTCCAAGGTTTAAGTAAATCTTAGGTATTTTGAAAACGGAGCTCTGGAGCCAGGGAAAAGTCCCCTGCCGGCCTCTCTTTCGACAAGATAAATTGTTCTCTTCTTCAAAGGAACTTTTTTCTCGTTGCTTTTGTTGCTTCTGGCACGGTTTCCACAAATAATTTCATTCAAACAGCTTTTCTTTAATCGTTGTCCAGCTTTACGCCCACGACGATTTCTAAGTTCGCGAGCTGGCAACTTAGCGTGGTCCGTAAAAAGCCTTCGGTGAAAACTGGAATTTCAAAGACTTTCTACACAAAAGCTACAAGTTGCTTCTTTCAATTTTGGAGAAGGACTTACCTGAGAAACAGTTTTCTCTGAGGTAAGGTCATCTCCATTCATCTCGGTGTTTAGACTACCCAGTCATAAGAGAACTGTTTATTTAAGCGGGCTGTCAAACTTACTTCACGAGCCATTTTCCAGCGCAAACATTATGCAAATTAAATTCAATCTTCTGCAGACAAAACAAGTTGACTCTTGACTTACGTAACTCGCTTTCGCGAGCATCTCGAGCATCCTTTGCGCCCTCGGCGCTTACTCGATTTGTTGCAAGTGTAGGATCAATCGCTTGGATAAGATTGCCAAACAAAACGACATCGATTGTTCCCATGTCAAGAGTTTACGCAGCAATTGCAAAGCCTACTGAAAAATGATTTGCGCCATTGAGGCTCTCCCAGGGAAGAAGACCTGGCCGAAGCTATCGTCAAGAAAATCATGCAAGCCAAGAAAAAACTTAAGTTGTAATTTTCACCGATTGTTGTTAAACGTGTCAATAAAAAAGTGAAAGTTGAAAATCTTGGTGTCGTTCCTTGACATGATGGTTTATGCAGGTGACAGTGTTTACAACCAATACGAGCGATACCCCTGGCCTGACGCCTTGTGTGGCATGTGACGTCATCTCTTGCCTGGTTTCTGTTTGGTTTTCCTGGGGCGGCGCTTTTTAGACAATCAAAAGGGTAATAGAGGGAAGAGGATTCCCCCTATACCTCTCTCTGCAAGTCTCCAAAGGCAGACAAACCGAGCGCGAAGTGCAGTTTGGACATTCATTTGGGAGAAAAGGGAAGAGGATATACCCTCATAAACCCTCTCTATAAGTCTCCAAAGGCATGCCCATGCCATACTACATTTGCTGACATTCTTTATACAAGTCCACTCGGTGTTTCAACTAACACGATAAAAATTAGTACTGCCCGACTATCACATTAAGGTGGTCACTGAGTCGTGCTGACTAGTGACAGTAACTCATCTTTGGAAGGGGCGATAAGAGGAAGGAACAGTGGTACATCTATCTGCTGAAAGACCATCATTTCTATGGTTTGACCTCAATGACTGGTTTCTACGGACAAGTTATTATTGTCATCTGTGTGAAAAGGGATATAACACGGACAAGTTTGACCATTACCCCTGCATCTAGCGTCGTTGCGTGGGCCGCAAACAAAAAGATTGCGGCAATTACAAGTTGCACCGCCTCGCTGATAGATCCGTGCGTCAGGCCACCCAAGTGTCCTGCAACAAATGTCAACGTACGTTGTAAGGTTACCGGTGTTAGGACAACCATCTAGTTCTGGCACCCAACGGTCATGTGACAGACTCCGCAAAGACCTCAGTGTGCGCTTACATATACTCCTATGAGGAGTGCCGTAAAAAGAATTAATTTGTGGAAAAGTAGGCGTAAACGTCAACGCCCTCACAAGTGTTGGGCATATTTCTGCAAGACCTTCAAGGACTGTCTATACATAGACATCCACAAGTGATTTATGGGGCCCGTGGCCTAGGAGGAAAGTTCCGACGATCTTGGAGTACCAGTCAAATGTCCGCGTCGTAGCGGTGCGCCGCGCAGAACGTCCCATGCTGTAGGCCTCCTTGATAGGAACGTTTCGTCCGACAGTTATAGTGAGGAGGAGAACTGGGAGGAAGTGAACCAGGCCAAGTTACCGCCCTATTTCGTGTACGCGGATTACGATTGCACAAAGAAAGAGCAAGAACATGTCCCCATCCTCATTTGTGCTATGGGTGAGGATCACATATCTTCTCTTCCACCCCTCCATTTTTATGGTCGTGACTGCACAGAGGCCTTTTACGACTGGTTGCTGACCTAGATCAAGGTAGGCGACTCGCGCGTTTTGACTGTCATCTTCCATAATTTTAAAGGCTGCGATGGTATGTTTATCTTGAAGCACTTGTACGATAACTGATAGGATGCGCGCGATCAGATATGCGTAGGAGCCAAGATCTTCAGTTTGAAGTCAGGCTGTCTGAATTGCATCCGTTTCACCCAGTCCTCCCGTTGTGGTGGTAAAGCCACCTTTCCTCTGTGTCGAGGCTGTGTTGAAGAGGGGTAGCACAAACCGTTGACAAAGCGCACGTGGGTCTGCAAGCACCCCCAAAAGAACAATTTAAATTGATCTGTGGCACATAGTGTACACGTAATTGCAGAAAGCAATGGAGAATGAGTACCTCATCCGTTAAGTCTACAAAGTGTACAATTTTCCCAAGGCACAGCAGAAGCGAGGTCTCTTTAGAGACTATGTAGATACCTAGATGAAGGGAAAGACGGACGCTTCGGAATGGCTACCCAACGCGGACGGAACCAAAAGACAGAAGAGTAACAGACACAGTTATTAGCCGATTATGCCAAGCGAAAGGTCATTTCCTTGGACATTAAAAACATGGTGGAAAACAAAGGAAACAAAGCTGCCAGTATACTGGCTCTTAATTCCTTTAAAGGAAAATAGGAAAAAAAATCGAGCAGATCGTTACCCCCGCTGCTCCGTGCAAAGGCCTCAGGGAGAAGGTTAATGTGGTGCGTTACCTTCGCATCATGAACGAGGAATGTCCTAAGCTGACCTTTTATAAGATTGAGGAAGATGCCCCTGGCGTACAAACCACCAATATTTTTATCGCGGCCTTCATCACCTGTTGTGCTCGATTACGGCTTTACCACCACCTGGACCACGTGGGGAGTAATGCACTTTATTTGGACACAGATTCAATTGTGTGGTGGTCTGGTCAGCCATAGGTCCCTCAAGGCAATATTCTGGGGGGAAATGACGGATGAGCTGGATCTGGTGGATGGTAGCCGCGACTGCATTGGATAATGTTTATATTGTGGGCCAAAAAATACGCTTACGGGACCAAAAAAAGGCGAGACCGAGGTGAAGATCCGTGGGTTGACCCTCAACAGATGTGGAAGACACCATCTACACTATGATGGTATGAAGCAGAGTATGCTCGCCGAAGCTCACGAACCGCTAGCGGAACCACGTACATACATTATTTCATCATGCGGAACTAGACTATGAAAGAGCTGACCACCGTCCACCGAGATAAAAAGTAGGTTTGGTGTATGAATAACGTGCGGACCGTGAAAAATTATCTACTTTCCGCTAGCTGGTGTTCACCGGACGAATAGGAACTGTAGAGGGAAGGTGCGGCACTAAGCCAGCCACATCTTGCCGCTTGTAAAGTGGGTTAAATAAACTAATAAATAATGAGTCGGCGTTGTTTTTGAAATGTTTTGACATCTATTACCTATTCCCTGCCCTCCCTCAAACAACTTGAGATGACTATGCTAATGAGCACGACCATATATGATCTGTCTTGGTTGGGCCACCTAAACTACTGACGGCCAAAAGGACCATCTCTTGACTTCTGTGACCTCTTATTACTATTATGCACTAGTCAAGGGAAGGCCCCGCACCCCCATACCCGGGGAGTAGCGGAGCATTAGACTAGGCCCGCCTTCCCGCCTCTCCTGTACCCTGGGTGCCAGAGGCTTTTCATGCGCTTTTTCCGGTTTCGTAACCCTTGAGGTTCTGAGTAACATTTTCATTTTTACAGACATCAACTGCCTACCGGCTGTCTCTGTATTGAAATAAGGCCTACTAGAAAAACAAAAGTCGCTATTTCATTTACAATTTAAAAACCTTAAATTAGCTTTAAGATATAAAATCAGTTAACAAGAATACTTACTTACCTGGGCCGGGAATCATCCCGAGCCGTCCTAATAAACTCGTTCCACACGAACTGATCGAGCATTACATCTCTTATCTCTTTGGTATTGTGCAGACCAGTATCAGCCTTGATGGTGTCAATGTATGTAGTTCTAGGTCTACCTCGATTTGGGCGACCATGTTGGGATTCTTGAAGCAGCACTTTTGACACAGTCTCTTCATTTTCTTCATTGTGACGTGCACTATGGCTGGCTAATCTTAATTGTCTCGCACGGATTGTTTCGGTAACTCTTGGGAGGCTCTCGTATAGCTCCTGGTTGTTCATATGCTGTTGCCAGTGCTCATTCAGGGCCGTTCGCAGCAATCTGGTATAGCATCCATTCACGATGCTCGGTTGCTAGGGCTTTTGCTCCTGTTTGGTCTTAAATTCAATTTCTGGCTTACAGCGGGGTAGTTTATATTTCAAATGAAGCAAAACATTAGAGCATCTTAATTGGAGAAAAGTTTTCTTTAAATTTTTACAATTGTAAAGGTATTTTTGACTTTTCTTGAAAGTATGACGTCATAAGTGACACCTATTTTTAGTAACAACGTTAAAAATTTGATAAGCAGTGTTCAAAATGCTTCAAACATTTTTGTTACAGAAAAACAATATTTACAGTGAAAACCCCATCTCAATCGGATAAAATGGCGTGAAGTTAGAAGTAATTAAAGAAATTCAAATTTCCCGCCTCATGACCATATATGGTCAAACTTTAGGGGTATTTTAACGCGAAAACAATGAATGTATTTACAACGGAAAAAAGACAAAGCTGCATAAAATCAAAATTGTAGTTTTTTGAATTCGGCATATGTGTTGCTATGACGCGTATTTCGTCACAAATTACGTCATTATGAAGTCAAAATGACGTAATTCGTGACGAAATACGCGTCATAGACCACACATCCTAAACTCAAAAAACTGCAATTTTGTTTTTATGCAAATTTGTCTTTTCTCCGTTGCGACTACCTTCATTGTTTTCGCGTTAAAATACACCTAAAGTTTGACCATATATGGTCATTTGGCGGGAAATTTGAATTTCTTTAATTAAATGTAACTTTGCGCCTTTTCATCCGATTGAGATGGGGTTTTCGCCAGAAATCATAGAATTCTATACAGAAAACTAATGTAAAATTTTTAGCATTTCTTTCCTGAATTTTCTTTCTGATGCCAAATTTGGACATCATTTATGACGTCACAATAGAAGTCACATGGAATGAAATAAACACCAATAAATAGGTAATTTGTCAACTTACTTCCTTGCCAAGTTTTGTTACATTCCATGCATTCTACTTCTCTCTATGGCCTTAAACTCTCAGTTTTGAGAGGTGTGGGAGCAAAAGCCCTAGCAACCGACCACCGTGATTGAAACTTTTCTCCAGCTTCTTTATCACGGTCCACGTTTCACTTCCATAGAGTAAGACAGACTACACGGTTGCTCTAAACACTCTGAGCTCTGTTGCTCGTGGCAGCTTTGAGGTCCACACTTTTCTCATTTTGTTGCAAGCTATCCATGCTGAAGCAAGAATGGCAGTACTAAATACATGCTACTTCACTTTATGAATTTAATACGATACATAATTTAAAACATATTTCCAGTGGCAATGAATTTGAGGCAAAAGGTCAACGCTATAAATAAGTCGCTTATCGAACATGACAGCGACATAAATAATGTAAATCTTTTACGAATTTCACTAGAAGATGAAAGTGAATCCCCGCCTAAGTGTTGATTTCCACTATCGCGTAATTTTTACGTGCGTACGTGCGTAAAATTTACGTTCGCAAATAAAAAAGACGTTAATAAAAGGTCGCACGTAAGCGTAAGAGTAGAAACTCGCTCAACTTCGCGTTTAATGTCAACACTTTATATCTTACCTCTATGTTACTGACGTGATTAAAACTTACGTGCGTTAACTTGCGTAGGCAAAAACGCGTTAGTGGAAATCAACCTTAAGACCCGCTAAAGCCGCGCTTTTTATCGCGGCTCCCTGATACTTGCGTCTAAATATTGTCACCCCCCCCCCCCCCACAAAGTGGCGAACAGAACAGTGTAAAACGGCTGAAATCCCCCGCTAAAGCCCCGCATTGCCCGGGCATGGGGTTGCGGGTCTTTCCACTAACTAGTACATTACATCGGTGATAAGGTGGAATTACAGGCAATGGGGTAAGTGGAAAGAGGATCGATTCATCACATCATTTACTGCTCTTCCTCACTTCTTAAACAACGATACCCGCTATTCCCCTTCTAACAACTGTTGGGTGACTTAGGTCAACCAGTGGTATATTCTGCCTGGCAGGCTTGGAAACGGGTTCGCCATACTATCGCCCTGATAAACCTACGTTTTCACATAGAAGCCTACATCTTGCGTTTGATAATTTGTCTTTTTTCTTTGAAATTTTTCTTAAAAGAAGATAGTCATATAAATACTTTGCGAAACTGTTTCTAATTTCATTAGTATGATTAATCATTGCTTCCTTAATTGTTGCGTTATGTGTTTGCCTACCATCGTTCGCTCCATCCTAGGAGAACCAGGGGTTCCCGGTTGAAGCTCTGAATCTAGGCTTTATAATCCATTCGGAAAATTTGTGCCAAAGGTTAATCCCTGAGTATAACTCTTGAGAACAGGTTAAGAATCATTTGAATTCCGGGCCTCCCCCATTGGCCAGTCAATTACTCACTGGGATCCAAAACAAGTTTCACAAATTGTTTACTTTTCTACTTTATTTATAGCTTTCGTCTTTGCATGATTTACAATAACAAGTTTATCCCGAGAGCCTTTTTTTCCTGCATTTTGTTAACAAAGCAAACGCGAAAATTGTCTTGATCTAAACTATTCAAATGCGATTTCCTTACCAAAATGTTACTTTCCCAAAATGTTATATATTAAATAATTTTCTCTGCATGAAATAACCTGTTTTAACGAATAATGCTCATGACTAATTTTCTAATAATTATTACCTAAATAACAAGGTTATAATAAGACAGACAAAAGCTTTGTTTTAACGTTATATCTGAAAGTAATTATTTTTCTCTTTTTTTTTTTAGTGAAATGGTTGATGGTTTATACAATCGCAACAAGATGACACATAAAATGTTAAGTGCTCTCGCCGCGGCCATCCTGACAGCAATAAAATTTACTTTAAAGGAAGCAAAATCTATTATTGTATCTTATGTAGATCGCGACCCTTGCTTAAAATTAAATACCAAAATGTTTAATATATGGCAAGCACACCATTCACTCTTCATAAATGGAAAGTAACATGAAATCTTTTTTATGTTCTTTTAGCGATTCTTTATCCTGACTTAATCAGTTTATGAAATTTAACAGTATTTAGTTAATAATATAACAAATGGTTAATACTTCTCTTAAACACGTTCATGGGTTAAATCATTTCCTTACATGTAACTAGCACAACAACTGTGAATACTTTTTCTATGACCAGTTCCATTGTTTTTTTTTTCTATAATAACGTGATTATACTTCCATTAAGTTGACATTCATTGGTTGATGTTTTTCTATTTCAGGTTTGATATACGATTACCAAAATTTGTATTCTCTACTTGTTTAACCCTGCTGGACTACTGATAACTAAATAACAGTCCTCACATTCTAGTATCAAAGTGGAATTCCAAAGTATGACATAAGGCCTGGAACTCCAGTAGTCTTGGTACCTGTCTTGTGGTATAATCATGGCATACTAAGTAGGCTAGATAATTACCATTTAGCCAGAAATTTCAAAAATTCCAGAAGGAAGGTTACCGGCAAGGTCATTTTTGGGAAATGTTAACCGAACATTGAGGACTGCGTTTTTAGGTTGTCCCCTCACTCCGGTGGTACCAATTTAAAGTAATGTTGTTTAACATTTGCCAATTTCTCGGTTTCAGACCTACTCTACTTGATACCTTTTTTGGCAGGTTTAATTCGTAACAGCAGTTACAGTTCTGCGGTAATCTGGTAAATCGCTTACCGTTATTCTTTCGAAATCCCAACGGGACTTTCTGTCAAATGGTAGGCACCCCAGAATCAGGCTGAATACCTCAAACCAGTCGGTAACACAATACAATTTTCCTGGTCCTGGGTTTTCGCGAGATGATCAAGCTTTACTCAGGGTTAAGACATATTTATGATACTCTAAACAATCTATATGAAGGTAAACACAATTGTAAACCAGATTCTCTAAACCTGGATTAGCACTAAACAGCCTTAGGCGTAAAAAAAATTTTCTCTTTTCTACCTTAGTGTATTTTATCTGAGGACAAAACCTGGTTTGGAAGTATTCTTTCTGTCTACACTATTTCGCCCTGTTGATTATTTCTCGGCTGTCGAAGACTGGTTCATTTAAGGTTTCTGGGGCCTGGGAGGCGGTATTGGCCTATTCCTTGCTTGAGCTGCTCGTCCAGCTGGATTTTCTTCAAATTCAGCGTTATCCTCAACCTGTGAGTATTTTGCGGAACTGTACTTCGACATGTTCATCTCTAGGTACATCTTAAAGAAAGAAAATAAACCACTTATAGATGTAGATTTAAACAGAAAAGTTATCTTTTTCGCGATAGCTCTCATGTTTCAAATGTTTTCAGATGTACCAAAATTTTTCCCCCAAAACAGACAGTAAGACTGGCGTGTGACATTTGACTTACGGTAGAACATTAAAAAAGTAGTTCTTCATGTCTGTGGTCTGATATTGTAACTTTTTGTACTGGAACTCTTTAATGAGTTCTACTCTCATTAGAGCGGCTGCGGAATTCATATCAAGGAGCTCCATAAAACAACCAAAACGACGATAACTACTGTAAGTGTAGCCGCACCCTGCCCCCTCCCCTCCCCCTCCCGACCAAGGAATAACGTTTTTCCTTTGTCGGGGAAGGGTGCGGCTACAGGAAGGCTATACGAGAAAACATTACTTACACCAAAAGTGAATTCAGGCCTCTTCAAATTTTATCGCCTTTTTTTTATCTTGTTACCTCTGTAGGCGATTTTCCTGGAATTGTATTGTTAAGGATCGTTCCCAAGAGCGGGACAATAGTCCTCAAAATTTAGTTGTCTTGGTTGTCGTAGTTCAAAGCCCGTGAATTTGTTCATGTAGTGACAGCGAAATGTACCAAGGATGATGCACAGGCAGAATTTTTCAGATGTTTTTTTTTTTCGTTGGAGGTTTGTAAAATTCTACTGTACTCTAACTGCTTTCCAAACTATAAACCGACTCATGAATTGGCAATACTTTCTGCATGTTGTACCGAAGATGGCTTAACTTGGTTTCAAGCTAAAAATGAGTTTGTGGAATATGTATGTCGACTTTCCACATGCTTTTGTTTGTTTTTAATCACGGTGCGTTTCCTTAAGTCGGTTGGTAAATTTTACTATTATCCTAAAAAAAGGAGTACTGTAATCGAGGCATACTCGACATAACCCCCAAAAGAATAAAATTGTAAAAATACGTTCGGAGTCGTTTTGAAAAACAAAATGAAGTTGAGAACTCTTAAAGACCCTTATTTAAAAGTTGCCTATTGAGATCACGAAAATAAAACCTGACGAAATAATGTCTCGCCACAATCTCAAAATTAAGTAACAGCGAAATTATGTACCAATTAGGTAGCTACGAAGATAATGTATATTCTTGACTTCATAGAAGCTAAAAATCATAAACTTTAAATTACTAATAAAAAGTAACCTTTTTCTCGATGTATGTGAGCAGCTTCTGTCGAAGAAATTCGAAACTTGGGCGAATGTCAGGCTCTTGTTGCCAGCATCTCTCCATCAGATGGTACCTGAAAGTTGAATAAAAAATCAAGACCCTGAAATCTTACATTGAGTTTAAAACAAAAACATTACGAGATCAATGTCACCAAACGATCGTTTCCAGTCGATCTTGCTTTGCAGTTCTTACTGCCCAGAGCTCCGAGAGGCTACCAGTTTCCTTTGGAGCGGCTAAGAGGAGACGTGATTTAGTTGGCGGAGAGCACTTTTCGTAAAAACAAAAATGGGGTCTAGAGAGCTGGTCTTCTGGAGGTCTCAATATTGATGTTTCCATGGATTTTTTCTACCTCTTTTACCAGGAACTTTTCATAATAACTACAGGCCCCACATCCTTGAGATTTCCTTATAATTGAATAGCTTTCAATCATTTTGACGGGTATTTAGTTCAGCGGGTAGGCATTTTTCAGCTCTTGGTCTTATATAATGATTTCAGGCGTGTTGGTTGAATTTGATTTGTTTCTCGGTATTATCCGGGATGTCCCAGAGGATAGTACATGTCTCATTTTCATTTTCTGTTATTTGTCCGCTACTTTGATGCAGTACTCTTTGCAGATATTCCAGAGGATGTAAGAGGCGGCCTTGTCGTGTCTATATATGTACTCTAGCCTGCGAAAACACCCGTTTCTCCTCGCTCTTCGCTGCTGGGGACGTTTCGCGCGGAGGACCGTCTGCGAGTCAGCAACAGAAATTCCATATTGATGACGTAAATCAATGTTTGTATAATAAATCCGGTAGTCATGGGGTTCCAAATATAGATTTGACCCATCTTACGTGTTTTCTGGTCGATTTTGGTAAAGTGTTGTGTTCATCTGCCAACGAGCTCCAGCAAAACTCAAATGCTTCTTCAAGAGAAGACTATATTCCACTAATATTGACTGTTTTGTTTGAGATTCTTCTCGTTTACATTTGACCTTTGTGGCCTTTTGTCTTTTGTCTGTCATTCGCAAACAATAGCTAACACAACGAAACTACTCCGTCGACCAATCAGCGCTTCTGACCGGATTCCGGACAGATTTTACGTCATCAGTATGGAATTTTTGTTGCTAAGTCGCAGACGTTCCTCCGCGCGAAACATCTCCAGCGGCAAAGAGCGAGGAGAAACGGATGTTTTCGCAGGCTATATGTACTCGGACTTTTCTAATTCAGGGCAACCACTTGTCACGTGATTGGTGGTTTCTTTGTAGCGATGTCAAAGTCTGCATATTGGGTACCTATATTTTTATAACAGTGAATTGAAAACCTTTTGATTGCCAAAAGTGAGACAATAACCACACCAGGAATCTTATGTAAAAAGTTAAAAAGTTCAAGTTTCTTTAACAATACTAAATATGATTATTCTTGCGTCCTTGCATCTTTTCTGTTTGCTTTGACTTAAGTGTTCTCGGCATAAACTTGCACATCTCAATAAGCTTTAGCCCGCTGTTTTTTTGTATACTGGTTTTGGTTCAGCGAGAGAAAACCATGGGGGGATGGGTGTCGATCAAACATAGTTTTCTTCCGCTGGAAGAATAGGATCTTTAACACCGAATTGTGTCGAGCAAGGTATTTGGTCTGCGCCAGAGCTGAGCAGCAGGCAAGCACGTGCGACGTGGAATCTTGGGATTTGTTACACGTTCTGCATGTGACATCAGATGATGGATTCAACCCCGTTCTTCTTAGTTGATAAACTTTCGTTGGAAGGAGCTGCTTATACAATACCTGTGTGCTCGCGATGGTACTAGAAGACAGTGATCTCCAGGCTGCTAGCCACTCAAAACAGTCATCCTCCAAGTCGTTGTCATTCCACCTTGTTGCCACTAGCTTTGCTTGGCAATACTCACTTTTAGCTTCTTTCATTCGCTTTCTTGATTCTTCCTTATAACATCTCCCAATTGACGCTCCATCCACTTCTCTGCTGTCTAACTGTTTTTGCAACAGGATGTGGGAAACTTAAGTTAAGCTCCTAACCCAGTTCCTGGGCATATTTCTTGGCTTCTTCAATTAACGCCCGTAGACCACTCCCCCCTGGCGTTCTCTTCATACCTATTATCCACCTGCATCATGGGGTCTGGATTACGGTACAGTTTCACAGCCTCCTTGATCTTGGTCAATTAATATTCTTCCTCCAACGACTTAAGGCCTCTTCCTCCAAGTTTCCTAGGGATTGACATCAGCTCTGTTGATCCTAAGGGATGCTTGCCTCCGCTTTGGACAATCACCTTTCTTACTTCTCTATCTTCTCCGTATGTTTCGTGTGTATTTCTCAAACATATATCGGATACAGCTCTCAAACCTCCAAGCACAATCGACGCCGTCGTTACTTTGTTCAGCTTCCACAAATTCCCTATTTCTTCGCAGATAAGACAAGTTAATAATTCTCAAATGTTTACATTTCTTTGTCTTTTTCTCGTGCACCTCCAGGGATAGCAATGTCGATGATCTTGGTCTCCCTCGCCTACTTATCAACGAAGTTGATGTCCGGCCTTCTAGCTTCAAACATCATATCATACTAAAAAAATGTTTTTATTGAATGTACAAGAAAAAATACATACCTAAAGTTACATGTTCGATATCATTAGTTAAAAAGTATATTTAAAATGCAGTCTATTAAAAAAACTAACTTTAAAGCGTTCCGTGTTAACACAGGGTAGTAGGCTTGTTTGAGTTCTCGGACGTTTTGAAGATTCTTTAACTCTGGGCAACAAATTATACAGCGGATGAGTAGGTAGGCAACTAATCTTCTTGGAGATTGAACTGTCTGTTTTTTCAAGCAAATCGTATATATCTATAGCATAAAATATATAACGACGTTTATGACATTTGCGGAGGAACTTCTGCACAGTATTAAGTTCAGGCACGGAGGCTGCATACACCGGTAAACCATACGAAATTTTAGGTAGAACTAAAGACTACAATAAAAGATCAATTTCCACTTGGTTATATCCTTCCTTCCTTAAGCTCATTAACACATAGAGGCACTTATTCGCTTCGAAGAGTTTTCGTTTAATGTGTTCTTTAAATCTGCCATTGCCCTGAAAAGTCATTTCGAGTACCACTAGAAATTCGGCCTGCTCTATATTACCAATAGGACTAGGATTTGCTTGTCCTTTCTTCTTCAAAACTAATTCTTTACACTTGGGTAGATTGCAAGACATATACTTTGTACTTGACCAGCTAAGGTATTGCGAAATTACATCACTAGCACAATCAGTTCCGGCCTTATTTACAATAACCTGCATCGTAATATCATCGGCATATTTACTAAGAGAAGCATCAGGACAGTTTACAAGATTGAGATCATTAATAAAAGGATTAAATTCGGGCCACTAACGCTGCCCTGTGTTGTGCCTTTGTTTACATTATACCAGCAATAGCTGCTACCCCTAAACACCAACCGTTGTTTACGATTTCGTAAAATATACCAGTTGGTAATTAATATACGGATTTAAGTCAAGGGCCTTTAATTTATCACTATGTATACTATGCCTCACGTTGTCAAATGCCTTAGCAAAGTGCATAGCAAACAGTCGAACATATCTACATTCCCTATCATCCAACGCTTTCAAACAGTTATACTGCAGATTGATCAAAGCATCTGTGCAGTTGCATCCTTCCCGGTACGCATATTGAGTCGGGCCTAGATTTTCTTCAAACGCGTGTTTATCGAATTTATGATAGACAATTTTTTCGAAACACCTGGCAATAACAGGGGTTACGTTAATACCACGAAAGTCCTGGTGTTGCGAAGTTGTGTTCACCTTGGGGAGTGGACTGATGTTAGACTCTTTCCATGCCTCAGGCCATGTATAGGAACACAGAGATAAGTTCCAAATAAAAGTAACCAACGGAGCTAAGAGTAGAGCATTATCTCTTCTAACCCAGTAGGGTATGCTGTCCGGTCCTGATGCTGTCTTTTTGATCTTAGACAAGGCCATCATAACTTCGGCTTCATTGAGTCGAGGCGATAGATGCCTTTCTTTATCGATTTCTTGGAACGAAGGCTCCGTGTAACTGTCATCTTGACCAAGTTTTGCGAAAAATTCATTCAGACCATGTAGAAAACTCTTGTTCAAGACAGACTGTGGTTTGTTTGTTTGTTTGTTTTTAATCCTACAGAACTTTGAAATCCCC
Organism: Porites rus; assembly: GCA_964035705.1. Taxonomy (NCBI): domain Eukaryota; kingdom Metazoa; phylum Cnidaria; class Anthozoa; order Scleractinia; family Poritidae; genus Porites; species Porites rus. The sequence continues at coordinate 6,611,796 of OZ038000.1, forward strand.
ATTTTCCACCACTCTCTCTGGGATATGTTTGTACCACTGATCTTCCCGTTCCAGTTAAGCCTTCCCATGCATTTACCAGGGTACTTCTCCGCAACCACTGCCATGTTCTCTCCCAGTCCACTTCGGTCATGTCCCTGACATAGTGCTTATACATTTTTTCGTACCATCTGTTTTCCATTTCTCTCTTTTTATTCTTGTTACACTTCCTGGCATCCTTTACTTCATTTACCGTCACTGTTCCTCTCTTACCTACTTTCCTAAGCAACACCTCCTCGGAATTCCTTATCTACCAACCTAAATTGTTTTCTTCCCCACTGACACAAGCTTCGCGGCTAATGAGTCATCTTCCCTTTATTCCTTGATAGATATATTCTTGCATTATCACTTCTTGGGTGCACCTCCTATTTATTGTCATCAGCTTCTTGGTCATCCTGTCGATGTTTTGGAGTTCATTCTTTGTCCATCTGATCACTCCACCACTATATCGCAATATGGCTACAGCCCATGTGTTTACTGCTTTGATTTTGTTCCGCCATTCAATTTAGAATTTATTACCAACTTCAGTGTTCGCAGGTACTCATACTTAAAAATATCATTCATATCCTTCTCCTTCACTCTATCCGTTCCATCATTCTCATGTGCTTGTACCACTCTTCACCCACTTCCTTACCTGTCTCACCATTCACATGTCGAATGCCCTCAGTCTTACTCAGCTTCCCATTATTCACTAATGTCACCCTGCCCTTCTCTAAAACAAATTCCATTCCTATATCTCGTCAGAGGAGTTGGACGGTGGATACCCAACTACTAAGTTCGTCTCTGTGAAAAGCAACTGGTTTACTTTGATGCTACAACCTGCTGTGGCTTTTCTAAAATACTGTACTCAACGTTTATCCACAAGCTATTAGTTAAGTGCTCTAGCTCTTTACCGATATTTCCACAAAGTCAGTTGCATTTGGTGCTGCTTGGGCTAATTACAGACTCTCGATAATCCAAGAATGTTGGACCATGTCATAGGCTTTGTCATAATCTATAAACGGCATAGCCAAATTTTGTGCTTATGTTGGCTTTTTGTAAATAACAAGTTGTTCCCTGTTGTTGGTTACCTCTTCCTCCTCCTGCATCCGTTCTGTTCAGCCGGCAGCATCTTATTCTCCTCGAGAAAAGTGTAGATGGAATTAGATGTTATCCAGTCATTAATTTCCACATGAGAGGTGAACAGGATATTGGTATGAAATTATCAACTGCATTCCTCCTTCGCGGATCTTTTGACAGAACAAATTTATTGGCAGATGTTATCACTTGTTTACTCCCTAAAAAAGACGTCAAATCGCTTTTATCCCATTAGTCCTTATCGCCTGCAATGATGGCTTGCGGGGGAGGAGCCAGCCCATAGACCTGTAGTCCCGGGCCAGCAGATTTTTGCCGGCTTGATCACTCTACCGTTTTTAATATCTTATGGGTTGTTCGGGTCAGCTAAGAAGCTTAGAGCTCAAAGTGTTAGTGAGGTCAGTGTATGCTATTTTCAGGATATGTGGAAATGAAAGTCAGCCGCTCAGGCCTACATCTAGTTAAAAAGCTGGCTACGCCCCTGGCGTGTATAAACACGATCGAGATGGTCCAAAGGAAAGCTGCACGCTGGGTTCTAAATCGCTTCGACCGCAAAGATAGTGTAACCCTGTTTCAACCCTGAAATGGTAGACACTATAAAGTAGGCGAACCATAGTACGCCAAGGAGATGCTAAAATATAATCAGCTGACCATTCGTACTCAACTCGCTCTAAAGAGTACGCTTACACACAGCCGACAGCCATAAGGGATTACTACAAGTACTCGTTCTACCCAAAGACAATTACAGAACGGAATCCAATCCCAAGGGAAACAGCATTGTCCAATTCACTGGCTGCTTTTAATCGCAGTTTTAGACACCTTTTTACACTTTTTAGAGTGGTATAAAATACTTATTATTTAGCGACAGACCTAAGTGGTAAATAATTAATAAAATAAAATAAATAAATAAATAAATAAGTAAGGTATATTAATCAATATGCGTACTAAATGAGTTTGACTTGAAACGTACAGCGTGTTGTCGACGTGTTCGGGCTTTGGCATGTGGTACCCATTTTTAATTTCCGCAATTAGTTTGGCTTCTGACCAGCCTGGATATGGAATACCTCCTGTGAATTGTCAAAGATGTACATTTCGTTATTCAGTCTTGAAGATATTGCTCGATTTTCAGCCTTTTTGAATTAGAAACGTAATACATATTTACTTACAGATTAGTGAAAGAAAGTTTAGAAACAGAAACAAAGTTATTAAGGAAATTAATCGCCAGTTGGAATGTTGATTCTGACTTAATGACAGACAGTTCCATAGCCAATTACTAGTGAAAATTTTATACCGATCGGACAAGGAAAAAACAATTTTTAGGCGATTGAAAAATATCGGTATGGTCTCTGAAAAACTGTATCGAAACACCTTAAGGAGATGTCGCCGTTATTGCGGAGGTCAGTACGGAAAGATTAGACTGTCTTAGTTCACTTTAGACTAATGATTTTCATGTATTGCATCTAAATAGTTATGGGATCCACAACTACTTAAATTATATCCGTTCCCTCAGAATTATCTCTCTGTCTCAGAGATCACATAAGGGACTTTTAGCTGCGGTGCTAGTGAAACTATCACATTTTACCCTTTAACTCTTTTTAGTTCCCGCTCAGAAGGTAACTTTAGGAATAAGATTACTCACTTATGTCCAGGATCGATCTTGTTAGCAAAATATTTGCTAGCAAATTGTTTCCGCAATTTTAACAAAAGGTTTAAAGAAAACTGCTATCAGAAAAGTATAGAAAAAATAGCAAATGTCGCAAAAATCGCAAAAGTAAGAAGAAATTTTCTTGCTATATGAATAGATATGAGTAACAAATATGGCAGAAATAGCAGGAAAAACAAATTTTTCAAAATTCTCAGGCATGTTAAGGCATGGGTCACCTCATAATTTGCATAATTTGACGAAGTGGCATTTGAAACGGGTTGTTTTGATCAGTCGTCATGAAACGTGGCAAGCAGTCTTAGCTCGGTGGCCTTAACAAACTGTGACATATTCATTGTTGAAATATCAGTCACGTGACCTGCAAATGATAGGTAACGTTCAAATTAAAATGGAGGAAAAGAAATGAAAGAGAAGCAAATATTCTTAGGCACCCGTGTTTTCCCCATTGCCTGGATATTATGAAACAGCCCTGTCTGCATGTATGCCTAAGTGGAACAAGGATTACGAAATAAGGAAAAACAGGTCACGTGACTCATAAAAAAACGTTAATAACTCTCAATAAAAATGCTTTAATCCACTTTGCAAGGCTAATTGACAATCCAGACAGTTTCGCTGACAATTTGATGACAAGTATTTTTAGGCTGAAGTTTAACAACCTTTCCCTGTTTGAGAAAACAGGTTTTGTGACGTCATGATCCAAGGAATGTCACGCGATGCTTGGAATGAATTTTCCAAAACTATTTTAGTGAGTTATGTTTTATCATATCTTTGTGGAACCCTTTGCTTGGATCCTTCTGTGTCATTATAGAGGATCTTTGCATTCTCTGCGGGGTCTTTTTTAGCTTTTCAACCCATGTCTTAACTAGCCTGAGTTCTACTTTTACAAAGAGAAAAGGCCAAGAAAGGCTTCGTGAAGTCCGCAAATTTCGCAAAAATCGCAAAATTAACGGGAATTTTCCTTGCTAAGTAAAAAAATTGAGTAACAAATGTAGCAAAAATAGTAAGAATAACAAATTTAACGAAATAATACACTTAGAAAGAGAAGAGGTCAAGAAGGGCTTCGAGGAGTCCGGACATTTTGAAAAAATCGCAAAAGTAACAAGAATTTTTCCTGCTATGTGAAAACATTGAGCAACAAATATGGCAAAAATAGCACGAATAACAAATTTCACAAAATTATACACTTGGAAAGAGAAAAGGTCGAGAAGGGCTTGAGATGTCCACAAATTTCGCAAAAATAGCAAAAGTAAGAAGAATTCTTCTTTTTATGTGAAAAGATTGGGCAACAAATATGGCAAAAATAGCAAGAACAACAAATTTCACAAAATTCTACACTTGGAAAGAGAAAAGGTCAAGAAAGGCTTCAGTAAGTCCGCAAATTTCGCAAAAATCGCAAAAGTAACAAGAATTTTTCATGCTATGTGAAAAGATTGAGGAATAAATATGGCAAAAATAGCAAGCATAACAAATTTTACAAAATTCTACTCATAGAAAGAGAAAAGGTCAAGAAGGGCTTCGAGATGTCCATAAATTTCGCAAAAATCGTAAAAGAAACAAGAATTTTTCTTCCTATGTGAAAAGATTGAGCAACAAATATGGGAAAAATAGAATAACAAATTTAACAGAATTCTACACTTAGAAAGGGAAAAGGGCAAGGAGAGCCTCGTAATATGGTAAAATGCCACAAACTGCACTAGAGTAACAAGAATAGGCAAGAATCGTTCAAGGGCAAGAAAGGGGCCAAGAACACCCGCGCATCGCTGTTTTTCCCTAATACTAATGGTTATCTCAACTGGAATACGTTCTTGTCCAGTAATTTTGCAATGCGTTCCATTTTCGCTAAAATGAAATCAGTTACAAACGTGACACTATTTATAATTACTGACAGTAGCAAAATACTGTAATATCAATCTATGTATGCTTCGTTCTTCCATCAACATACAGCTACAATGCATAGGAAGGAGTGTCGCCCACAGAAGGGGGCAAATTTTAAGCAATAAAAGGGGGTGGTAGCAGAACTTTTCATGGCCAATAACCTACCATAACAATCGTTACAAAATATCAAGAATAGCACAGTGGGGGAAAGAAAACGGGCATTATACATGAATGTTGCTGTGCAATACCGAACGTTTTTTAAACAGGGATTGTCAGTGATTTGGTAATCCTTCCCTTTTAAATCAAGGCTTATAGTTAAACAACAACCACTCCAATGAATGTTATTTATATATGTGTATGCCAATCCATTTATTTTCATCATCATCATCATCATCATCTTTATTTAAAAACACGGTAAATACATCAGGCATTAACAATTTAATATAAAGCTACAACTTAAATACGAAACTATGTATACAGATTAATCTTCTATAATTTAAAATATTGCTAACTATTAAGGAAAAGTAAACTAAATTAAAGCCTGTTTTACATGAATGCCGTGTCGGAATTAATTAAGAATCGTCGGAAATTAGTCAGAGATGTTGCTTGCCTAGCAGCTGAGGGTAGACTGTTCCAGAGGACTGCACCACTATAGGCAAAGCTATTTTTGTAATGGTTAGTACGTGGCAATGGTATTGCAAGCTTATTATCAGAATCGCGCAAATTGTAAGAAGTAATCACATCACTCCGTTGAATGAATTTCGAGGACAAATAATTCGGTGCGAGGCCGTTTAAGGACTTGTAGACCATCTCAGCCTTTAGTTTTTGACGTCGAGTTTCTAAATTGTCCCAGCCTAATTCTTTAAGCAGTTGGTTGGCGTCAGCATCATAACTAGAATGGGTAAGGACGCGGACAGCACGATTTTGAAGTCTCTGTAATTTGTCAGAAAATGTTTTGGCACAGTTACCCCAAACAACACTACAATAGTCGAAGTGTGATTGAACTAACCCATGATAGATATTATGTAGAGTTGCAGGAGGAACACAGCGACTTATTCGTTTAATAGATCCAATACCAGAAGAGATTTTTTTAGATATAGCGTTGATATGATTACTCCACGTTAGATTTTTATCAATTAATACACCAAGAGACTTGGTAAAATCGACTCTGTTTAATTGTGTGCCATTAATTTCTAAGTCTGGGAGAACGGATAGACTATTCAATTTTTGTCTTGATCCGATTAACATAAATTCAGTTTTAGTCATATTGAGAGTCAATTTATTGGCAATGAGCCAATTGTTTATATTTAACAAGTCCTGATTTAAAGAAGCCTCAAGGGAGCAGATGTCATTGTCAGCATATGTTAGGTGAGTATCATCCGCGTACATTCTTGGTTGCGAGTAAGATAAACAATTAGGTAAGTCATTAATGTATAAGAGAAACAGCAAAGGCCCCAGTATTGTCCCCTGGGGAATCACACAAGTTAAAGTGCAGCTTTTAGAAAGGACACCATTGACAGAACATTTTTGCGTACGATTTTCCAAGTAAGAAGAAAGCAATTTGTAGGGCAATTCCTTTGACTCCATATAAACATAGTTTGGATAATAGAATAGAGTGATCGACTGTGTCAAATGCCTTTTTTAGATCTAAAAAGACAACAGCATTAACATAGCCACGATCTATGTTAAAGGCCCAATTATCAGTGGCTTCGAGCAAAGCGGTTACAGTTGAGTGAAAGGATCGAAAACCAGACTGTTATTTTGACAAAATATTGTTTTCGGATAAATAGGAAGAAAGCTGATTATAAACTATTTTAAATAACAATTGATCCGATTGTGCATTTATGTGTGCTTCGTTCTATTACTCATGAATCATGAACAATTATAACAAAACCACCTAGAAAAGACACCAAAAGACCTAGGCCATACAAATACAAAATGTCATAACATGATTGCTTCACTTACAATAGACTACGAACAGTCTTTCTCTTTTTTGGTCCGTCGAGCAAAACGCCCGAGACACGCAAATGACCAGGCACCGCCCTCGTTTCTCGCGTCTCGGGGCTTCGCCGCTCAATGCTCGCGCGCGCGTACACTTCCCTTACTAAATCTGAAGAAAAAGAGAGACTGCTCGCAGTCTACACTTACAACCTCTGATTTAAGAAATACCCTTTGTGGACGTTTGAAGCTATTTTGCGATTTTTGCGATATTTGAGGACATTTCGGGACCTTTCTTGGCTTCTTTTTTTTCTAAGTCTTGATTCTTGTTAGATTTGTTATTTTTGCGATTTTTGCGATATTTGTCATGGGTGTTTTCAGCTAGCAAGAAAAATCTTTGTTACTTTCGCGATTTTTCGATATTTGCGGACATTTCGGGGCCCTTCTTGGCTTCTTCTCTTTCTAAGTCTTGATTCTTGTTAGATTTGTTATTTTTGCGATATTTGACACGGGTGTTTTCAGCTAACATGAAAAATCGTTGTTACTTTTGCGACTTTGCGATATTTGCGGACATTTCGGGGCCCTTCTTGGTTTTTCTTTTTCTAAGTCTAGAATTTTGTTAAATTTGTTATTTTTGAGATTTCTGCGATATCGTCACGGGTGTTTTTAGTCCGCTGGAAAAATCGTTGTTACTTTTGCGATTTTTACGATATTTGCGGACATTTCGGGGCCCTTCTTGGCTTCTTCTCTTTCTAAGTCTTGATTCTTGTTAGATTTGTTATTTTTGAGATATTTGTAAGTGATTTTCTGACATAATTTTTTCTCAATCATTTCTTTTGTGGCAATTGCGAAAAAAATTTGCTAGCAAATTTTTGCTAACAAGATCGATCCTGGACATATCGGATTACTGTGGCGAGTGATCAGCTCGCCATACTCTTATGCTCTCTAAAGCGATCTTTACATTTAATTTTCTACAAATTTTTGTGCAAAAAGTTAGAAAGGTGAGAATCTTTGTTTTTAAAAGGAAAAGTTTTAATATATCACCTACCAATGGTGAATATCTCGTACAGAACTACTCCATATGACCACCTGCCACCAAACGAAAACATAATTAGAAAGAATGCTTGCTGCTTGATATTTTGTGTTGTTCCGTAAACTACTATTTTCTGAGTTGTTCAGCTATGAAACACTAATGACTTATGCTTTACTGATGCTTGAAAGAAATCCTTTTTGGAGAAATAATCCTTTCAATGTACGCTGTTACCTTTCAACGAAAAAATACATATCAGATTTTTGGCAGCAGTAATAGATCTTAGAATGACCATATTAATACGCAGTTTTAACTCGCCGTCGGTTTGGACAGCGGTCAAAAAAAGCCGTCCTTAAGCAACCACCCAAACCGACAAGACTTAGGTGAGAAAACTGATTTTCTTACTTGGATAGGTAGACGCAAAGGGAATTTCGAAGGTCAATTATAAAGGACGCAGTAGGTAAGAAAAGAGAGAGTTTATCATATTCAGCACCTGCCCCGTCTTCCGTCATTATTAACAGTGCTATAATTTTATTCTGTTAAGCATCTTGCTGTAATTGTTTTCAGATTAACTCATTTGTGTTGAAACATACACGTCACTTTTGGTGGAAAGGTCTGCAGGATTTCCATAAAGAATCTCAGGTGCCGTCCACTTAGCAGGGATGCAACCCTATGATAACAATGAGACAAGAAATTAACATTCACATATGCTGTTGTGTTACATAGGTCTACTAGCATTATCTAGCTAGGCTGAAATAGTACTTTCTATTCTAATTTTAGATACGAACGACAATCGTTAATTGAAGTTAGGTTATTCATAAGTTGGATTTTTCAAGTTGTTTTATCGTTATTTTTATTTTTCTCACCAGTTTCCTTATGACAAAAGTATTGACAAAAGTCCTTTCTACTACGTTGATGTTAATAATATGTTATTGTTATTTATGGAAAATTATCAAAATTAATTTATGCGAACTCACCATGGAAACAGTGTAAATACAGTGTTAAAGGATGGTCAAAAAGAATTTCATTTTCTCTAACATTAAAGATCGTCAATAACGGATCTGTCAACCACAGCTAGTGGAAAATCATCGGAAAAATTTGAAACAAAAAAAGCGTGCTGGGTAGCCATTTTTTTGTTTCTTTTCTACCAAGACTTAAGTTGAAAAAAAAGTACAGAATATAACTGTGTTGAACTCAAGAGAATTATTAAATAATGACACATGATAAGGCTGTGCCAGTTCATAGGGTAAACAAGAAGAAAACTTGAAGCGTTTCAAGTTTGTATCAATTTTATTGTAGCGGTTTATAGAACCTGATACAGTCATGAAAAATTTACTTGCAGTAGCGAATTCTAACTTAATTAGTTAAAGTGGAGACTACTAACTGTTGGACTGGAAAGAGACTCTTAATCTTTCCTTCAACATTACTGGCGCGTGTTTTTCTCGAGGGACTTAAAAATAAGGGGCTCCTCTTAGTCTACTAAAATACAAAGCTTCAAAACTGTGAATCCCTTTAACTGAATTCGGATTATACTATAGCGAACGCTCCTGTTTCCGTCAACTTTGTCAATAAATCCATCAGAATAATTAATTTATAGTTTAACAAAGCGCTAGAGTTTGATTGGTTAAATTGGCGTACCTTTTTTGCATTGCGGTGGCCATACTTGGTGCTTTGATATGATAACCCAAAATTGGTAACCTTGCAAACAAAGTTTTGGTCAAGAAGGACGTTCCTTGCAGCCAAATGACGGTGAATTATCTAAAAATAAAGACATGTTAAATGGTCCTAACCAACAGAAACAAATTTGATCACTTCTTTTCAGTCATTCTTAGTCTCTAAAAATGTAAGTATGGAGGACGTTTGTTTGGGAATGAATCTGGTAATCTGAAAACCGACAGTCTCTGCACTAAAATCTTAACCTTGTACAGTCCCTTCACAAAGGGACCAATACTTTTCTATTATATTTTAATCTTTAGTAAGCGACCCCCCAAAAAGGGAGGAGTTAGTGATCGCTATGGGAAATGGTCGTTTACAAGAATCGAACCACACGGGGTCTCTTCCAAGATGAGTTCCGGACACGTCTAAAAATAATTCATTGCAAGCAATTTCTATTTCGCAAAATATGTATTTCTATTTTGTTTCTAATAGCTCTTCTTATACTCTACGTATCGAGGAACGTACAGCGAACATACACATCAGACCATGCGTCAAGTGGTCACTTACAAGAAGTGGTAGTTTATGAGAGGTTCGAACTCAAAGGCATTGACGGTGCTTTAAATAGGCGGTCGCGCACGACATGCGGTCGCGTATGGAGGTTGACTGTATCATAATACATTGCACTCATCTGTCTTATCACTGTCCAAGATATATTGCCTTTATCGACTTGACCAAGGCCTTCAATCTTGTCATCAGGAAGGGTCTATTCACTCTCCTGCACACGATGGGATGCCCCTTCCCCCCCCCCCCCCAAAGCTCCTAAGGATGATCACGTCTTTAGTCAGCTCAACCTCAGACCCCCTTCCCAATCAAGAGCTGAGTGAAACAGGGCTGTGTCCTCGCTTCCACACTCTTCGTCATGTTTTTCTTCCTACTGCTGTCTTACCTTCACACCAAAAGCGATGGAAACCTTTCTCGTCTCAGAGCAAACACTAAGGTTCGGAAGTACTGATTAGAGAGACGCTACCTTAACCGCACACAGCGATCTCATCAGCTTCTTTGCACACGCTTGTAGCGAGTTTGGTATCACCATCCGTCTCAAGAAGACCAACAGCCTTGACCAAGAAGTCAGCAGCACCCCAAGCATGTTCATCGGAGATTACACTCTCAAGGCGGTGGAGGACTTCACTTCCCTAGGTTCCATCATCTCCAGAAACCTCTCCCTAGACACTAAACTGAACAAACGAATTGGCCAAGCAGAAGCAGTACTGGCACTTCTCAGAAAGAGGATCTGGGACAACACCATGTTGACCATCAGCAAGAAGATGAAAGTATACCAGGCCTGCGTGCTGGGCACGCTGCTCTATAGTAGCAAGACCTGGACCCTCTACTCCTACCAAGACTTTCCACCTGCGCTGCCTCAGAAGGATTTTAGGCATCACCTGGCAAGACTGTGTCCCAAACAAGGATGTCGTAGCACAGGCGGGATTACCTAGCATGTTCGCCTTGCTCAGTCAGAGACGACTAGTCTGGCTTGGCCATGTAAACCCTATGAAGGACGGACAAATTCCTAAGGACATACTGTCCAGCAAGCTTACCACTGGAACTAGACCGGTAGGAAGGCCTAGCCTTTGCTTTAAAGTTGTTTGTAAACAAGATCTGAAGGCAGGCAATATCAAACCTACACATTGGGAAGCTATAGCTGCAGACCGAAATCACTGGAGGCTTGCTGAAAAGGCAGGCGGGTGAGGAAAGGAGAAAAGAGCGGCGGATGGGAGGACAGAGCACCCACAGAGCAAAGGACGGAGTTCATCTGCAACAACTGCAACAGAACCTGCCAATCCAGAATCGGACTGGACAGCTACAGCAGGCGCTGCAACTCAACCACTGACTTGACGCTTATCCCATTGTCTCCCGAGAAAGACGGATGCAAACGACTATCTAAGACCCTACAGTTAATTTTGCAAATCATCGCAACCTACAGATTAGTTTGTAATAGAGCGTATTCACATAACCTGACATTTTTCACGGGGAATTTGAGTCGCCATGTTGGTGTTTCACACTTTCCAACACGGCGGAACATCCTCTCTCAGATTATGCGAACACGCTCGATCCTCACGTGAAAAAAACTTTACTTAGAGAAGATTCCTTGTGTTGGAATCGATCCTGTCTTTTTAGCAGACAAAACATACGACCCAGAGTGCCAACGATCTACTGTCGTTTTTGGTGCTCGACACGAGTTATATATCACAGCAAAGAAACAATTTAAGGCTTACAGATACCAGAAACCAGTCAAAGGGCTATAGGTTCTATCGTCACAGGGCTGGTAGGCATCAATTAGCAGAGCAGCATGTCAAACCAACCCAGCACAGCCCTCACAATCACTTATTGAAACAATTTGTTACCCAAACATGGTTGTAAACATGAAAGTGTTGCTATTGAAGCTTATGAAAAGATAATGAAGGAAAAGCACATCAACTTTCGAGTAACAAAATGTGGCACGTTTATCAAGCAACAGTATCCATGGTTGCATGCTACACCTGACTTTTTTTGTAGGTGTGATTGCTGTGGGGATGGATGCGGGGAGGTTAAATGCCCTATTGCTTAAAGGATACAGACTTAGAGCAGTATATTAACAAATACAACCCTTGTTTGAAGTCAGAAAATTGAGATGCAAGTCTAAAGAGGAAACATACCTACTATTACCAAACCCAACAGCAAATACTGCTGGGAAGCCTTACTGTGACTTTGTTGTTTGTGCTTTTACAGCACTTTTCACAAACATGCGAATTGTGAAGTTCAAAAGCCAACTGACGATTGCGTTTTTCGCAGCCGTCAATCATCTTAACGGACCTCTTAGGAAACAAAACTTTACTTTAACGGGTTCAAAAGGTCATGGTTTGTGATTGGTGATTGGTGGATTTCGATCCGTTTTGTGTGTTTCTGTGTTTCAAGGTTCGTTGCTGTTGTGATCGTAATTATGATTGACGGCAGCGAAAAAAGCAATTGTAAAGGTGGCTTATGAACTTTAGAGTTCGCATGTGAAAAGCGCAGTAAGGAGGAAATTGATCTCTTCTGTAAAAGAATTTTGCCTGATGTCAGCCACTGGCACTCTTTTGTTTCCAAACTTACTTACTTCTGGAGATAACGTATACTACCAGAAATACTGGGAAGGTGTTATACTCAAAAGATCATCACCTGATCCCAGTTCTGCTTGTTTTTTGCAGGCTGGCAACTGGAGGCACAAACCAAGGATGCCCCATTTCTACATTTCATTTATCTTGTTTGAAAATTACAAAAGTACCTAGTAAGTGGTTTTGTCCCCTGTGCCAAAAAAACACCAGCAACCAGAAATGAAAAATCAAAATGTAAACAGACAAGAGATATTTTGGATGAAGCTCTCAAATTAGATTTCATTTGGAGTACAAACAGAAGCCACTGTGTTCAGATAAACTGCTGAAATGCTATAACCCAGTTTGTCAAAGTGGAACGTTTTTTACATACTTACCAAGAGCCACCCAGAGAGAGGGAAGGGCTGGGAGCAAGAAGTACTGGGGCCCTGAAAAAGCCCTAGGCCCGCCTCACATACGATTAGCAACGGAGACTGCTGGCCAGCATTGTCTCGTGTTTAACCTCGCCTAAATTACATTTAGCCACATTTAAAATCTGCTGCATTGAAAATGTTTCCTAGATTTTAGACAACGTAAGGTTTATCTTCAATGAAAAAAAATTTTGAAGAGAAGGAATTTGCTTTATCAAAGAGAAAATAATATAGTTGCTCAATGGACCTGCATATTGGAAAGGAATAATCTATTCAAAAAGTAAGTCTGAAAGGAATTTAAGGCAATAACTAACCTGATAACTTCATTGATCACTATTAAGTTCTTGATTGATAAACATCAGCCATGTGCAGTAGCAAAATATTCACACAAGTGATAAGAAACCGCATATTGATCTCACCAGATGGTCCTATTGATGCTTAGGCTAATCTCATTTGTGTTACCCTTGTGCCTATCAGTCAGAAAGGGCATAAATGTCTTATAGAACTCACCCGGCTTGCACTTAAGCTTAGTGGCTTGCTCTTTCCAATATGTCCTTATTGCCTTTTTCCGACAACATTTTGTAACACTTCTCCAGTACTCTGACAAATTTATGCATGACACCGCTATGTTTTGTATTATTTCGCTTCATTCTACATTGCCATGATTTTGTGAAGTATTATTATGTGAAGCCAATACAATACAATGCCATACATAACTTTTTCGGAGTATTTAGATTAAAAAATCAATTCTATCTTGTTAATGTTCACAGAGATATAAACGTCTTACAAAAGCTGAGGAGCTTACTCAAAGGGAACAACAGATGGGGAAAGATTTGTAAGGGTTGCACAAACCCTGATCATCCTGTCAATAAATGAGATTTTTCCAGTTTTCTTTAAACATGTCAAATAACTTATTGGTAGTGTTCCCTGCCGGATAGAATACTTTTGTCATGCTCAAAAATGTTTGTGCTCTTGCTAGACGATTTGAGGGTCGCTCTATAAAGATCTCAAAACAGTTAATAATAATGGTGGTTTTTCTTCCAAATGAGAACTGAAAACAAGAGGCATTGTGTGCCAGAGCTCATCTCTTTCAGGCCATCTGATGATAGGGAAAAGCCTGATATTTACCACAGTTAACCAGGTGGAGAAGGTTCTTGAAACAGGAGAAAGAAAAACCCCACACCTATAGGCAAGGTCATGTACAGGAACATTCAATCTTAATTTCATTAATACCAAAAAAAAATTCTTGAAACAAAGACAAGCTTTTACTCCCCGAGTGACGAACGGACTGATGAAAGAAAACGTTGCTTTGAGCAAATTAAAACCCAGCAAACCAGTGTAAAACCTCACTCTGTCATCATGATTAGCAAAATATTCCTCAGTGAAAGGTTGCAGAACAGCTTGGTCAAATAAATATTCAAATTCAGTTGTTTGAGTTTTTCCCTTGATTCTGGTTGTTGAGTTTCATCATTCATTGTTTTCTGGCCGTGACTACCGTATAAATAATAATTCTTCCTTAGTTTCTGGATCTTTGTCATCAACATTGAAAGCCTCGGCTTCGGGTTCGGTCTCGTAGAATATCTCATCAGCTGTTTCCCCTCTATCATCCAATCGTTTTATTATCTCTTCTACTTCCTTTCCTGGGATCTCTGCTCGACGTTTGCGTCTTCTGGCAGCTCTGTGGGCTCGAGCAGCTGCTTCTTCAGGATCTTGAATGCCCAAGATGGATGGTAGGGACCCAGCTTCTCCTGAAACCAAATGCCGGCTGCAGACTCGAACGCGTTATAATACATCGTCAGTTAAGTCATCTCTACTTATCGCAGAGCTCTTCGATGTACTCTCCTTGATTGACTGTAACACGTGGGACACGAACAAATGTTACTTTTTCGACGTTAGACCGCTTCTTCCTTGTTTTGTTCCCACAGCTAATGACAAGGCAGAGGACCATAATGAAAACAATATAAATATTACTCTAACGTTACCGCACCCAGAAAAGTATTTGGCTGCCTAATTCAAATTTTTTGAAGAGGAAATATTACAGCGTTATATCATATGATTTATTTCTTGCAAGTGGTCCTAAGTCCTGACCTGATTGTATTATCTAATACATTCCCTCTCGCCAAGGTAAAGTGAAGGACTGAAACCGCTCAACAAAAGTCGCCCTTGACGTTTTCTTAAATGGAATTTGTCTTGAGTTGGTACGGACAACTAAATCTGCAGCGGAGTAATGAGGCAAAGAGCAAGTAATAGCAAATTCTACATTTCATAATTGTTCACATACCCCTATGCTTCCAAGATACTCCATTCCAGTAACAACGTGCTTCGCAAATAAGACCAGGTCATATGGCTGCAGCTCAAAAGCCTCACCCTCTCCATGATGATGTGGGTCGTGAATTCCTCGGCTCTTTCTCAAATAACCCAGCAGGTCTCCATATGCCATGTACTCCATGATCATTATTGGGTGAACTGTAAAGAGACACAATGGAAATGAATGAATACTCGATTATCGCTACAGTATGTTAAATTAAACAGAAAAAGAAGAAGAAGACTAAATATAGTGTTTGAAAAGGATAATGAATGATGATTTTTACTTTGTGTCGTAACGCAGCCGATGAATTTGACAACGTTAATATGTGGACTTTCTGCTAGACTTTTTCCTAACTCAATCTCCTTCATAAGAGCTTTTCTTCCTTCTTCTCCAGCAGTCGCTACAACAGAAGTGATGAGAGAAAATTCAGTCAGCTTTGGTTCTTAAACATGCCACATGACACTAGGGCCAGCCACAATAGCAATTATCTAAGGCACACATGTGCTCACAATCAAAGATAAAGGTGCCAAGTGTAATATGTTGAACTGACTCACGAGTGAAGTGTTTTGCTGCCACAGTCTGTGCTCTATGCTTCTTGCCTGATGGTTTCAAAGTTGCTTTCCAGACTTCCCCAAATGCCCCAGAACCAATCACATTTTCTAGCTTTATACGGTCGCGTGCAACCTCCCATTCATCCACCTCGTGAACCAACTCCTCCAGTTCAAGTTCCTGAAGTTCATCAGCGAGACTGTAAACGTGAATAGGTGGCAAAAAGCTATTACTAAGAGAATTGGGATAGTGTATGATTGTGCCAAGACGACTTCAACGCGGAAGCGTTCGAAGCAAAAAAGAAAAGAGATATATAACTAAACATCACGGAGAAAAAAACAAAGAAACAAACAAGAAAGCAGACAAACTAAAACAATATAACCGGAAGAACGTTAACCGGGATCAATTTTTTCATCATTTTAATAGTGGGTCGTTAGTCCACAATTACCAAACGTGTCATGCCAGTTTTACATCTTTAAGCATAATTTTGATAGGAACAATTAGACTTTGTACCTTTTATTGTCTATTTTACGTACGTAGTATTTTTGTTTAGTACGGTTTTAATTTAGTGACAGGTCTCGTCTGAAAACCACCCATGGGTGACGACTTCCTGTATAAAGATTTTAACTACTTTTAATTACTTTACTATTGATTTAAATTTAATAATTAAATTTACTAATTAAATTAAATCAAATTAATATTTAATATAATCTTTTCGCTGCTTTCCTTTACTTTTGAAAGTGTTAGTATTTTTATCAACATATCACCCTGCCAGCAAAACCCTTCTTTCTCTTGCTCGATTTTGGTGTACTCAAGGAAGAGTGTGCTTGAATCGAGTAAGATCTCTGTTGAGCATGCGCGGTATGTTGGTAAGATATTTGAAACCAGGGCTAATAGCCGTGCGTTTGCTACAGCGGGCTCGGCTATGACCAGCGGTTTAACATTAAACAGATGCTCGTTCTCGAAAAATAGTTTGAAAAGGAGGAAAAAGATTGACTACCCCAGAAGTTTGGGCTGCGGTGGCCTCAAAGGCTTGACGCGATCTGGGCAGAGCCTCTTTTTCTCCCTGGTAAAGAAAACAAAAGTAGGGACTGCTTGCAGTGGGTCGACGTATTTGGCCCCTCAAATACATAGAATGCAGGATTTAAAAATTACACTTACTTGGCCTTGGCTGTTCCCCATGAAGAATAAACGAAGACAAAAAAATAACTAGTCAATACAACGGTTTTTTAAAATATGTTGAAAAGGGCAAAGCAATACTAATAACAATGGTAAGGCGATGGGAGGTCACCTGGTACTAGGAAATTAAAGGGTTGTAAGACCAAGAAAACCGTGCCAACTGACAAAAATAACAATTAGATACTTGTAATAACGACAGTCTATAAGTACGTTGAAAACTAGCAGCAAAAACTATTAGACAACGAGTAGTCCTGTATTTCGATCAGGAATAGTTGAGTGAGCGAGCGAGCGAGCGAATTACGAGAGCGCGCGCAAAAATTACTCCTGAATTAAGTGTAACATAAGAATTCAATAAGTTAACATAGAAAACAATCATTTTTATAGGAACAATGCAAATACAAAAAAAAAACGGTCAAACTTTGGTTACCATGGTAACGTCATGTTGACGTACTCGTTACCGCGACTCTAACATGATCTCAGATAATTGTTAGGAAAGTCCCTAAGTTTGGCGGTCATAGCTTGAACGGTTGTGAAGTTATTCAACTTTATCTTGAGGGGAGGCCACAAACGCTCTACCCCCAGTCTAAATAGTATCAAGACGACGGGGAGAAAAAATGGAGCGTCTTTATAAGTGGAAATAAAGGCATTCACTTTTGTTGTCGGAAACGTTGCCTGTTGCTATGGTGACTATTTAGAGGACATAGTTAATGGTCACACCTTTCAGTCGTCTCTTGCACATGTACCAGATGAACAGAGCAAAAAATATGACGGCAGAAATGGGGCCAACAATATAATACCACTGCAGTGACGAATGGCTCGAAGTAGCTGTGGAAAAAGTAAGGGATTAGCGTGAAAGACTGGCAAAATGTTAATTCTGGTATTTGCTAAAACAGGTTTTGATCTTGAACACCTGGCTACTGCATAAGTCTTCTTCGCTTTACGCTTTACAGACAACCCTTTATTAAGCAGCCATCTATTAGCATCTCAAACTATCACACTGTAGACTTCCCAATCGGGCATTGTTCTTATTTCCTTCTTTTCCTTTGTTAAATGGTACGTTACCTAATTAGGTACAAGTGCGATTCTTCAAAAAGCTCATGAAACATGTTACGACAAAGAAAGCGCACCATATCGAGCGGATATACCATCGTGAATGCGACCTGGTTTGCAACCGTAGCGGCCGTTCACACAACAAGCTTGTTCATCTAGCCATCTTACATTGCAGCCAAGTCCAAGAAATACTGTTTCTAACCCTCAGACTGACTCACAACGAACTCAAGACCAACAAAACTTGTTTTCCGTTAATTCGGACTCCCCTGTACAGAAAGGCCCTGACCATGACTAATAAGTCACTGAGCCAAGTTGCTTGAAAGAACGTCAACTATTTGTACTTTTCTGCTCTTCAGTGTTTTTGCTAAAAATAATGTCATGTATATCGTCAGATACATGCTTTTATATATTTATTGGAATATTTAATAACAAAATTTTGTATGTAGCACACACTACGTTTTTAATCTCCTGTCATTATTATTCCTGAGGATGATTTCTTAATACAGGTTTAAGTGTTTAGTACCCTTGCAGCGCCCATATTTTCTTTAACCATTTTTTTTTAAGAAAATAAAATTACTCTACCCGTAACTCTGATTTTGACAGTCGGGGAACTGTAGCCCGCTGGATTGCGTGCTTCGCAAGAATAGTCGCCACTGTCGTCACTCCCATCGTTGCTAATGACAAGAGTACTTGAGTCACCAACCCTACGGACGCGAACTTTTTCATTTTTAGGTACTGGGAAGCCGTTTTTCTTCCAGTTGACTTCCACTTTTAAACCACTGACTTTACATGTTAACTTAATGTCTTCACCGGCTAGAATTATGCGAAATGAACTTTCGACTATTACAGCTGTAGGTTTTCCCAATATCAGAAGAGAATCGTAAAGCAGTAAAGGAAATACCCTTTAAATGTTAAATAATTATTGACACCGACTAAGGAAATTGTACGGAAAAAGTGCATATTGTTTAGGTTACTTGACTTGCACTCCCTGAGTAAAATTATTTTCACGTTTTTGAAGATAATGACACATAAAACAGCTTAATTAAAGCAACTTTATTCATAAAATGAAGAACTTGCAATTGTTTCAACAAAAGCCTGCAAAGGCTACAGTACATGCCCATCAAAATTTACCTAAAATATTCAGTCGAAATATATATGTCAAAGTTTACAAAAAATTATCTACGAACTGTGGAAAGGATCACAGCTCTAACATTTTGGGTAAAGAAATGATTATAATGCGAGAGAAAAAATGCCATCAATATGTTTGACTAGTAGTGGTGCATGGGGGTTTTGGTCCGGTTTGAGGACGGGGAAGGACAAGTAAAATTGTGGCTCATGAATAAAATTCGCGGGAAACTTGTTTAATTTATGCTAATCATGTTCAGGTAAGTACTAGTAATGACGTCGCGACACCATGAGGACGCGTGAAAAGACTTTAATCAATAGCTCACTACCATTGAATTCAGGTCGAGACACTACATATGTTGCAGAAATACAGCTTTTAATGAGACCAAGGCCAGGCCGGTCTTTATCGTTAGGAATGGATTGTGTCACAAACAGTCGATTGAGCAAGAATTTGCGTTTATGGATAGCAAGTCCTTTCTTTGAATCAAGCAGTCTGATGAAGTGAATAAGATTGGCACAATTGTGCTTAGCCTGAAATTCATCCGATTCATCCGACTCATGCTTCGAGCCCTTTTCTCCTCTCAACAACGTCTGAAGCGACCGGCCGTTAATGCCGTCCAGTGACGTCACTCACTACCCGAAAACCAGGTAGTGATTTTGATTGGTTGATTGCCTAAACATTCGCCTAATTATGTATAGTTATGAAAATTTTAGCGGGATTGTCGCTTGATATTCAGCAGATCGCATTCCTGCACTTTTTCGTGTAGTTCAAACATTTCGATAAGGTTAATCTTTATCTTAAACAGCAAAATTGCCCTTGTCTTCGAAACTGAAATGCTAAATTGAACTTCGAATGGAGAATCATTGCGGAGAGTCGGTAGATTTTTCATTTGGAGCCGTTTTGTGGTTTCGGCGGCCGGTGATTTTGTTTACGCGAAGTTTTCTGAGATCAATATTATGATTCTACCTTCTTGCTATTTTTACCGCCAAGTGTTATGGTTCTGTTAGCTTTTCTTTCTTGTTTTCTTGTTTCTTTTTTACGTTAAGGACCAAATAGCTTCTTTTCAATGAAAGCAAATCATTGTGTTTTTGAACTAAGTGTTCATGTGTGTGTTCCGTATGTGACCGAGTTTGATTATAAAATTCAGTACAACCGGTTCAGAGTTGTACTGCATGCAGTTGATAGTTTGAACGTTTAACATAAACTACGATCGAAAAAAATAAAACAATTCTGTATCATGCAGACATTTCCAAACGATATTTTTCGTTGAAAATAGTGTTTTACTTTTTGCATGAATTAAAGCAAAGGTCAAGGAGTAGTAACGTCACTGGTCGGCATTAACGGCCGGTCGATTCAGACGTTACTGACGGAGTAATGACGACTCGAAGTAATCGGATGAAATTCAGGCTAAATTGTGCTTTGATTGCGTTTTTGTTACAGGCCTCGAATCTTTTTGCAGTCTACTCTTTTTAAATCATATTTGGGTGATTCGTTAATGGTGCTCATGATAAACACAAGAAACGAACTCGGCATAAGAAATTTCGAAACATACCTGATATGTGCTCCATGGGCGAAGATGAATTGGAGTTGTAATGTAATGAAGGTTGAGATACATAGTTTTTTTTCGAAGTTTATGTAGAATTGGTTATGTTGTACACTCGTCACTATGCATAATTTGGCGCCAAGAATCAGTTATCCGGAAATTTAACAACCGGTAGACAATGAAAGCGGCCAGAATTAAAACGTGCTTTAATATCGGAATGATTGGTCACAGCCATTGTAAAAGAAAATGATGAACGTTGTCGATGAAATCCTAATGAACTCCTAACTTCTTTTACGAAACTTTACCTTTAAAATGACGCGTTTGACTTATGGGGGCCTTTATGTTCAAAGAACTGTTATTAGTCTATAAAGGACTCGATGGTAAAGCACCCTCTTACATTTCTAGTCTCCTGAGCCATCGTAAGTGCTCTTGGTCTTTACGTTCCAGTGGGCAAGAACTGCTCACTGTGCCACTGGCTAAACTAAAGACTTATGGAGATCGGGCGGTCAGCATTGCTGCGCCAAGGCAATGGAATAGCTTGCCTCTTGGCATTCGTAAATCTCCATCAATCGCTATTTTTAAAAGACATTTGAAGATTTATCTTTTTAAAGACGCCTATGGTTTTTAACTTTTATTTTTAATACAGGTTTTTTTTATATATTCCTTTCATTATCTGTAATTTTATCTTAGTATTTTTAGATCTTAGATTTTAACTTTCATTTTTTGTATAACGTATATATATATTTTTTAAGCTTTCTAACTAATTTATCTTGGTATTTTATTATATTTTTTAGTTTTTAGATTCTATGTTAACCTGATTATTGTAAAGCGCTATGAAAGGGTAGCTGAATAGCGCTATATAATAATAATAATGATTATTATTATTATTAGCGGAGCTCCTCGCGCGCGCGAAGCGCGCGCAGAGCGGATTACCATGGGTAACAAAATTTGGTAAACTATCCATCTGAGAAAATTTGGTTATGACGTAGCGTACGCCTACCCGTACACACGTTTCATGTAAGCCGATGTCAAATGTCACAAAGGATCTTGCACAGCTTGACTCGCCTCTTAGTTATGTAAGCCATCCGTATGAGTACGATTAGATTGACAGCTGTCAAAATTAGGCATCCGCTGACAATTATCACATGACTATCTCGCGGGCTCAGATGAAAGACCAGTCGTTTTGCCCCTACATATAAGCGGATATAATATGTCACACTTAGCAATTCAACATAAAAAACAAAACTACGCCGGGCAAGGCTGTCAGTTGGCTGACAGTCGTTTAAAGATATATTGGCAAGCCAAATTAAGGTCAATTGACAGCTGTCAAATGGGACATGTGCAGACCACTATTAGAAAACTAATAACGTGGGCTCTGGTTCGCTCAGGTACACGATCTGGCATTTTCCACTACATGCCGGACGGATATGTCTCACTCACATTCGTAGTCTGTTAATTCGAATATTCGCCATTCTAATGAAGGTTAATTGACAGCTTCAAACTAGAGTATACGCTGACCATCGTCACCTGAGTGTATCGCGGGCTCATTAGTCTATCGATTGAGGTCACGTAGTGTTTAAAGTTTTGCGCTGATATTTTATTTGATTACGGGCTCAATTCGAAGTCCCATAGCTTAGAAAATCGATCCATCTTAGAAAATTCGGCAATCACGTGACCGTACACCGACCACCCGACCTTCCTTCCTTCCCCACCACAGGTATACCAATGTTTAATCTCACACTTTCTAGCTAGTTTGGGAGCCTGCAACCTGATATTGTACATCCATGTTTTGATTAATTGACAGCTGTCAAAATAGTGTTTCTGCTGACCAGTATCGCCTGACCCTATCGCGGGCTCAGGTATCGACCTACTGAGTTCGAGTGTTTTTTTCAATGTATCCGCTGACAGGTTGCTACTTTTCAATTATCGCAGGCTCAAGTTCAATTTTTTTAAAAAGCATATGAAATAAGTCGAGTTCATGAGCCGCACTTTTAAAATGTTGATTTCGAACTGACATCGGACGCGAAAATTCAACCGGCTTTTACATTTACATGCGGGGAAGGTAATCACTTTTGACTTTTCTCACTGTCACGCATTGATCACGCTCTACGTCCAATTTTTATGTTCTGATTGGTCAAAATTTGACAGGTGAGTTCATGCGGAAAATTTATGCAGCGTCTGGAAACTTGCTTACTGATAGCTGGAGCTTACAGTTTGTGTCATCTTGTGATGTTTAAACTGGCTTTTTCTACTTGGTTTACAAAATGAAATACAGCTCTATCAAGATTGTTCTTTAATTCATGGCTGCTTTGTTTATTGCGCTTTTTGTTGACAAATGCACCGCTTGTCAAAGTCATTGGAAATCTGATTTCGGATGGCATCGTTTTCAAAACTGAGCTTACTCACTTGCCCTTGCTTGAGGCGTCAGAGGGTTGAAAATTCTGGAACACTTGATGACCTTCAGAAGCAGCATCTCGACTGGTAAGCCTGAGAAATTGTTGTCTTTGATATGTTTTTTTTTTCGGTTTCCTGAATTTGAGCGTATGGTTTATGCGGCTTAAGTTTATATACGATTAATGATCTAACCTACAATAGTATCAGGTTTAAAAAGCCTTTAGACATTTTTTGACCGCAAATTCAAAGAAAATGTTCCGAAGATTATTTACTTATGATTTTGGCTGTAAACAGAAAGCTCTGAGCGATTTTCTTGCCTCGAGTTCATCTTGAAAAAGAGCAAACACAGGGAAGCCGGCTTAAAACATAAATAAGCTTATGCTTACCTGACTCATGATTTTCAAAGACACTTTACTCTCAATACTTCTCTTCGTGAATGAAAATTATTGTCTCTATTCATGTTTCACCGAATTATATTTATTTTATTGATTGTTAGTCGTCCCTCTCGCAATTTTTATCGCTGCACCGGTTGTATCCAGTCGAACATAAACATCTCATGCAGGAATACTCAAAACGCCGCGCGTAAATATCACTCGCTTTTAAAGATTACACATAACAAAACCGTACGCAGTTTAATAAATAAAGGGAAATAAAGCCTAAACATACAATTTATCTATGATGTTGAACGTAAATGGCTACTCTATTAATCGCACTACAAATTTGGTGCCTGTCAAAAGTGAGCCCCGTCCGGCTGGCCGAAAAGTGATTTTGGGAATTTTTTTATCGTTTTCATTAAAAGCCCATATTACCCTGCATATCACATAGGACCAGATTTTTCTACCTGAAAGTCCTGGCATTATAGAATTCTCTCCATGAAAACGTTTTATAATTCAATGCTATAATTTGTTGTGCAAAGGAAGCACGTGCTTTGATCGCCGTGGATATTGAATGAGTGCAAATTCTCTTGCAAAATTGTGAAAAACTGGAGAATTATAGGTTTAAATAGGGCAAAAAAGAACAAATTCTGTCCGAGGTCTGTATGATAAAAACAAGGGCCTCATAGTACTGTTTACCTGAGACGTGATGAGAAAAAGTATGTTTAAAAGGCTGGTTTACACGCCACCAGATTCGTCGCCAAGATTTACTAGTAAACTAAACTTGTCGAACACAAAAAATCCGGCCTGATTTTTTATTTTGGCCTCTCTTTTAGACAGAGGAATGCAACATGTAAATTGGCAGCCACCAAGGACTATCGTGGCGCGTGTGTTTCTTAAAATTATATTCGGGGTTGTCCAATTATCCATAGTCTCTCAAACGGAGCAATGTTGGAGAGAGTGGTGAATGCCACATTATGATGCAACAGCTAATGCAAATACAATACACGAATAGGTAGGTCTATTTGTTTTCCAGGCCTAATCTACTGTGATCGAACATGATTGCTATTTTTGGGTGTACAAATAAGACTATTTAATAACTCGATGTAAAAGCTGTTTCACTCTTGGACTGTCAAATTATTTTTCTCTAAAATCACTTAGCCTTTGCCTCAAACGTCAAATGAATGTGCCCTGATCTGTGGATTACAATTTTATTGTTTGATTTAAATTATGAATTTATTAACGGGAGCTTCGCTTTTAGCCCTGGCTAAATCTATATATTATTAGAACAATGGGCTTACTAGATTTTCAAATGGACATCGACACGCCTCCTTATGGTGTCGTGACGTTATTACTAGTACTTGCCTGAACATGTTTAGCATAAATTAAACAAGTTTCTCGCGCATTTTATTCATGAGCCACAATTTTACTCGTCCTTCCTCGTCCTCAAACCGGACAAAAAACCCCATGCACCACTACTTCGACTACTTGTTGTACCCAGATATCCTTTTAAGCTTTGTGAAATATTTCTAACTTAGTAACATAGCTTCCAAAACAAGTCCCCAGCAACACAATTTAACGCAGTGTAGCTCAACACAGATATAGAGTGTTTTCACATGACGTTACGGCGGCCATACTGGTATCTCAAAACAATGAAACGGCGGCCATGTTTGTGTCCTAAACCAGTCCCCTGGGAGTTGAACCCTTTTCTCATGCAAACGCTTTCTTTTGTTACAATAAATTTGCATATATGCTGGCCACGTGAGTGAAAACACTCTATGGTTCGGAAAGAGTCTACGTGGTTCACAAAAGTCATATCCTAATTATGAAAGTAACTCAGTGCTGTGTTGATTAAGGGGATAAGTGCATTTTCCATAAAAATGAAAAAATATATATCAATATATAGCTCAAGGTAATCAGTGTAAAACAAGGCATACCCAATACACGAAGAGTTGCAGTAGCAGTTGTCGAACTGGCTTTGTTTTTGGCTGTACACTTGTATGTTCCTGCCATGAGTTTTGAAACTTTTTTCAACTTAAGGAATGATCTGCTTTCGTTGTTTTCCACAACTGCACCTTGAGGAAGATCTCCATCCTCACTTAAGGTCCACCTTAATGTCGGCTTTGGAAAACCGGTAGCTTTACAGCTAATATTCGCTGATTTTCCTTCAGGAATAGTTTGATTTGAAGGAGACACAACAGCTTGAGGAGACTCTTTTTTAAATGAACAAATACCTTTAACGATCAGGACAAAGATACTTAAAAAATAGCTATGACTTACAACTTATATAGGCAATAGATTTTATACAAACATAAGAACTAAAATTAATAGTCAGTAAGAATGTTATCAAATTGTTTGAAAATTTTGACAGCAATGTGTTAAATTGATGGATATGTACACCAGCCTTTTAAATGTATACGATACCGCGCTGATTTGGTGGTGACGACTTTTGTAGAGGCTTACTACACAAAAGATATGTTTGTTATATTTCTGTGCACTCTGAAAACAGACGTTTATAATTTAGAATATATATAGTACCCAATATGACAAAAAAGTACCTTATACTCCGTATCCCTCCAAAAAACTATAGCTATACAAGGATGACGGACAATTAAATGGCAATAAACTCTTAATTTATACTGTTTTTGTCTATTGTCCTTTATTTACTCCTTATCGTTATCATTGTCATTATTATTATTATTATTTTTATTATCATTTTGACTACTATTATTCTCATTAAGGTTCTATTTCCTCGTGTGTTTTCCGTTTCCAGTATGAAGAAATATACTGTCAAGACAATTTTTTTAATTAGCAAAGTTTATTTAGCGTCCTAATGGTTTTAACTACAAAGTTACACTGCACTATCAAGAACAATTTCAGCACGAACTAAAGCTAATCATAATGTGAACAAAGAATGTTCGTTTTGGGAATAACAATAATCGTGGACACGCTAATTGAATATGTATTGTCGTATTGCAACATCCCCCTCTTTTAAAGATGGTGACATGTTGACCAGAAAACTTAGCACACAATTCTTGCACCCGTGTATTATAAAGCTGGAACACTTTTTTTCACTCTTCTATGCGCAACAGTTCAATAGCTTTAGTGATGGCTGGTCGGTGACATCAGCTGCTGTTGAGCTGAGGATGTTTGACTAGTCCAGGTCTTAGTGGTTATGGGAATAACTGGAGCGTGGTTTACGGTGCGGCTATTATAACAGGGGCCACCTAGACAAAGTAACCAATTGGATTACCGGAAAATAACAATACATTCCGGAAATGTTAGTTGTCAAAAAATAAATATATAATAAAATAAATATATAGTAAAATAAATATATAATATATTGAACGTGGGCTATTGTAACATAGCGCGTGCTTGCCCTATATAAGCCGCATTAAGTCGCTGTGAAAAAAAATTTGTCCACTCACGCCTGTGCTTATTAAAGATGGCGTTTACAGAGGTGTCTATGAAACTAGGATTCTGTTCTCTTTTTCTCTACGAAGAACTTTCTAGTATTTTTGGAATTGACGTTCTAGCTGCCACTCAAACCAACATCGAACGTGGTGGAAACGTTTCGCAAATTAGAGCCTAAGTCATTGAAAACTCGGGTCATCCCTGGCGTAATAATTATAAATTATTCGTTTTTGTTTTACAGACTATTTTCAGGGTTAGGTTCATTGTTAAGGATGTTTTGTTCTCCTTGTTTTACTTCAGCTGTGGGTAATAAATTGTAGTTCACCGGAGATGAGCCGAAAACTCTGGCGTTAAGACTGGCATTCGACTGAAAAAGAACACAAATTGGTCTGTGTCGAGGAATATCCAATTAAAAAGAGTCCACCGTTTTAAAGGTTTTTGTTATCCTTTTGAAAACAGGTTAATTATAAAGTAATGGCGAAAAAGTGTGCACTTTTTGATAACCGAGTAATCCAAGGCGGGGAAATTTCTCTTGCAATAACAAAACAAGTTTTAAAAAAAGACAAAAATTTATACTCCATTCCTTCTGACGAACATTTGAGTATTTAACTTAATCTGGACTATAAGACTCATGTAATGGTAAAACAGTAGAGTAGAAAACTTAGAAAACTTAGAACTTAACTTAGAGTAGAAAAAAAGTAGTCACTTTCCCAGGCAGTCTTTGAAAGAGTCTTTAACTTTTATTGAGTTCACAAGAGCGTGTTACATTGGTATCGTTTAATCTTTTTACCTTTGTTTCTGCTCAGTTTCGTTAACGAATAAATAAGCACATTTCAGTCGCATTTTTAGAAAACGAATGTTAATTCAAACTAGACGATCGATTGTGGCGTGTTTGTAAGCGTGTTTTTTTTTTTTGCATCGGCGTTGCGTGAGAATTTGCATTTAATCAAAAAAGCAAGCTTTTTTGTCAGCTATGTTATAAGAAAATTGGTTCATGCCTTTAGCTGTGAGTATATGGAGTTATGGAGCACTCGGGAAGTTAGGAGAGCATTCAAAAAGCTAGAGTTGCTCTCGGCTACGCTTTGAGCAATTCTTACGCTTCCCTCGTGCTTTCCAAACTTCAGGCGTACATCCATAACGTGATATACGCACTCAAAGCATGAATGAATTTTTAAGTTACGAATAGAAAAACATTGTCCGGTGAAACATTTTGTTTCCTTGAAAAACGTTTGGTATCAATATTTAAATTATCGTGCTTCAAGTAACTTATTGTTTTCGTAAGCTGCTGATTGGCCCACAACCAACCCTCTTGGAATGTATGGTTATTTTCCTGTAACCTGATTCGTCAACTTTGTCTAAGTAGCCCCTGTTACGGTAGTCGAAAAGCAATATATAGGTTCTTTACAGTTTGAAATTCACGTAGTACAAATCCGCCGTGCTGGAGAACAATAGACGCAATGGATTTAGACAGACAAAGAGCACACATCATTTAAAATGGTAATTTTCTTCGTTTGTCTTCTCCCAGTGCGTCACTTGCTCTCCAGCATGGCGGATTTGTACCACGTGAGTGACAAGGTGCAAAAGGCCTATTCGTGTGGCTGGACGAATATATCTGTGGCTTTCTGCTGGATTGGTTTCTTGGCGTCTAACTGGAGCCGGACACTCTAAAATTGCTGTAGAACTTGAAGTTTCTTGGCTTTCCTATCGTAATGATCACCTTGGGCTTGCTTATGTGCTACCTGCGCCTCCCTGCTGATCTTCAGATTGGCATGCAGATTTTAATGAATAGGAAGTAGAAGTTGATCTGGTCGGATTGGGCTCGCACGGTAGATCAGTATTGCAAGATCAGAACCCGACTCTTCTACCTGCATGATGCCCTTTACGACTTTGACCATAGCTTCAATGAAATCTTTCGATTAAGGATACCTTTGGCTAAAGTTTCATCATGGGGTATTGGTGGTTCCTTTTGTTGAGCAGGCTTGTATTTCTTGCATACGTCACATAATTAAACTGCATTTCTTACATAATCCGAGATCCCGGACCAAAAGACTGTCTCCTGTGCTTTCAACAGAATTTTTTTTCCTGCTAAGTAGCCCGCTTGAAGATCTGTTAGATACTCTGCTCTCAGTGAGGTTGGAATCACAAGTCGGTGGGCTTTGAACATCAGACCATCTTCAACAGAAAGCTCCTCTCGGTAATTACTGTACCCGTTCTTGGAGTTGCTGCATCTGAAGTGGCCAACCGTGAAAGATTTAATGTCGTAACTGGCTTAGAGCTGAATCAGCAGAGGTGGCCACTCTGTTTCTGTCCAAGTCGGTTGTCTTTTGCTGTGACAGTTGAAAGGTGAGTCACATCCATCTTCTTTGAGTCCATAGGCTTTGGACTGAGAGGGTCAACTAGACTTAGGGCGTATGCCCCTCCTACAGATGTTCTCCTCTTGAAGTTCGTATCTGGCAAGCCTCAGAAGAAGTCGTTGACGTCTCAGACTGGCAGTGGCGAAACTCTTCTTCATCTTCAGAGGTTAGTGATCTGTTTGATCTCTGACTGGTTCGCCAAACACATAGTTGTGAAGCCTCCCCATGACGGAAGGCCACTCCTTTCAATTCTCTCTCATACATACATCCATCCATACATACATACTTTATTTAAGGTATCATAAGAAATAAACGACACAAATAATACCCTAAAAAGGAAGTTTAAGAGGTTAACCCAATGTAAATAAACCTCTCGAAGTTGGAATAGCGTTCCTCGGCGGGAGTGACGGTTCTGAATACGTAGATGACGGCAGCCTGGAATCTATTTGTTAACCATGGAAACCATTAAACCGCAAGCCCAAGAAAGTGGTCGCGGTCGCTTACAGGAGGTGGTCGTTTACGAGAGGCTCCAATTGCAAGGCTTCCAATGGGAAAGTTTGATGTTTTTGATACTTCGGCGCTTACAGGTAGTCATAGCATATGGAGGTTTGACTGTATTATGTATGTAAGTAATATAGTAGGCACTGAATTTACCGAGGAGATCTCATTAACTTGCGGAAGAATACATTAAGGTCGATGACGTCATACCCTCCTGTCTTTATCTAATGAATAAAATGCGGAGGAATCTCATTATCCTCTCTTTTTGTATTTCATATACAATAGAAACAGTAGACCCACCATCCTTGACCGGTTTAACTTGTTTCCCATGTTCTAGTTTTATTTAACCGGTTTGAAATGTTTTTAGATCGATGGAGTCATAGTTTATTATTAATTGTGTGACAATATCCTTATTTGGGTCTGATAATGTCCAAGTTGTGCTTTGATTGGTGGACTCCTTTCAAACCGGCCACGAGATACCCTTTTAAAAACTTTATTGAAAAATAATTACAAAAGGAATAAAATATATAACAATTTGAAGTCCATCATCTTCTTCCCCTTGGAATACTTGTAAGTTTTTTTATAAGGTTGGACTCGAAATTTCTTGTGGCGAGCTCGTCCCTTCTGTTTGACATGAATATCATCATGATCATCCAAATAATTTACAAATTGAATGCAACGCCTCCTGCGTTTCGGGGCATGTGATAGGGTTTCTACCGTGGGAGGAGGGGTCAGGAAATAAGGATTTAAGGGTGGTGGTGCAGTGGAACTTTCTCTTTCAGGTTTTTGTAAGATGGCTGCCTCTTTTAGGGGAAGTGTTACGTTGAAGGGGTTAAGGGGAGTGGAGAATACTGTTGCTGTCGAATAATCCTGTGTGCTTGTCTGGAATGGCGGTGATTATTTTTTATATTATAGATTATTATAGTATTAGAAATACAAAAAAGAGAAGATAATGAGATTCCTCCTCATATTATTCATGAGGTAAAGACAAAAAAGGGTTAACTCGGTGCATACTATACTACTTATGCACACATATATTTTAGAGTTAGCATTTGTAACATTTTATGGCAAGAGTTAGTTTTATTTGAGAAGTTTAGTTCCAACATTTTAGTACATATATGTTACACTGTCTTATTTTGTTAGCGCTTCGTATTTCTACTTTTTAAATTGCCTGATAATAATAATAATAATAATAATAATAATAATTATTATTATTATTATTATTATTATTATGGTGTTCTACACTCTTGGATTAACAGTCGAATGTTAGACGATCGCGTTTGACAAAACTGTTGTGAACTTATTTGCAATTATGTGAAAAAAGCAAAACATTTTTTCTTCCATTGATTTATACTTTTTTTGCTGCACCAAGTGCTGCGCGCGGCCAGTGGCAACCATGGACAATTGCTAAACGATAAAAACAGCCCTAAGAAATTTTACCTGTTACATCAATCCAGATGGAAATGTTTATTTTTCCTGCCCTGTTTTCTGCAATGCAAACATATTTTCCTGCGTCTTTGAATGTCACATTGACGATTCTTAACGTATTGTTATTGTTCTGGAGAGGTGCTCCTTTCTTTGTCCAGTTGACCTCTGGAGGAGGGTCTCCATCCACAATGCATTTCACATCAAACGTGGAGCTCAAAGAAAGTGACTGATTCCTCAGCTTTGGGTTCACTTTGGGCGGAACTGAAAAATTATTAAAGTTTTTATTATACATCAAACGTTTATGGAAACATGATAACAATTTGCATGGGGTAAGTATTTAAATGATACTGGTTAAATCTAGTCAGATTTTGAGATTGGTGTTAAGTTAACACCACCTTTATATCTGCTTGCGTAAAGGTTTCTCTCATATCCTATGTATAAGAAATTCTGAGAAATCCTCTCTTTTGCTTATCCTGTCCAGAATCATAAAAAAGGGGTCAATATTAACGTCACTCGTGATCTGATGTCACTGATGTGCTTTGCCACTTTTGTGGTTTTCTTAACATCAAGTAGTTACGCACAAGTGTAAGCTATTTTAAGACAAGATTATGCACCGTTTGCTTGGAAATATTGGATAGGACATATCATAGTTGTAGCTCACTGAGAAACAGAGCTAAATATTCAGAGGTGAGGATTGGGATTTGGTGCACCACCAAGCCCTCTCGGCTCTCGTGAAACTATTTTTAAGAGGCTACTTTGTTTCACATCTCTAATTAACAATCATTCCACGAGTGCACGTTGGATGAGATGGTAGATGGAGCCAACGAGGCGCGTAGCGGCGAGTTGGATATAATCATCTCATATCCAACAAGCGAGAGTGGAATAATTGTTATAAAAAACGCCCACAAGATATCGCGAATATTCTTCCCGATTTTATTTGTAAAAACAACGGATTTTCAGTTTGTTTTCAATTTTGAGCAGACGCATACAGTTACCATATTTGGAGAGTATGGTATAATGGCTCATATACCGTGATGGCTAGGCCGATCAGAGTTTTTAATAATGTATATAGTACGCACCATTCATAGGCCGCAGTCATGACGCAGAATGCTTAGTGAATAAAGTGCTATTGAACCCGCTACGAAGTGTGTTTGCTTAGTGTTTACAGACAGTTATAAAATGTCGGTTTATTTGAACATGAAAAGTGTCTAACAAAAATCTTGTAATCGTGACCGTACTTCCTCTTGTGTGAAGACAGGCCAAAGTGAAAACAACGTTATACCATCCAGCTTGTTATTTGCGCGACATTTTCCCGCCGTTTCTCTAAATAAATCATTAAAGATTCTGTCCACCGGTGAATAACTTCCCTTCTCTGGAAACTAATATTTGGTTGCATTGTCTTGTATATATAATTTTTATACCCTCGACTTTTCCAGGTAGGCGCTTGCGCGCGTATCGTGCGTACACATCGGCTCTTGGCGTTGAAGTATCAAGTATCTACGCCCCTGGCTACTCAGTCAAAACTTGGGTATTGGCCGCTTTATCACTTCGTGAAACTGAGGTCACAAAAACCATTTTCGACATTTTCTAAAACGAGCAGCCTGAGTTGCGACCACTATACTTTAATGAGCTCCCGAGGAGGTTGCTTACGATAGCTTCCACTAGGAGGATGTTTTCATTTTTCTTTTTCTCACGGCATTTAAAGCTCACCTTTCTGGGGGAAAATTGCTCGAAAAATGGCCATAGGGAAGGGAAATAGTCATGCTTGGAATTGACAGAGTCACAAATCAACGAACTAGGGAACTGCTAGTTGATTATGGATGTCGCTTGTTAGTACAACAATATTTTCAACAAGAACAAAACCAATGTCTCGTTTTTCATATATTTAAACTTTTTTCCCGTTTTTTTCTTTTATTTTCTTTGGTTTTTGGTGCTTCGCGTTTAGGATATATAGAGGATATTACATGGCCTCGCGAAGACACGAAATTTCTCTTCTCGTGTTGAAAAAATATTTCATTCGTTCGCTGCGCTCACTCGTGAAATATTTTTCAACACTCGAAGAGAAATTTCGTATCTCCAAGCTACCATGTAATATTCTATTTATTAAATAAACACCAATGATATGCCAAACCATTTTATTTAAAAAGTTTTTTGGTCTGAAAGGTACAGTTTATTATGAAGCCATGGAAATGGTGATATTTTGACATGTGAAGATAACATGTTATTTTCACATGTGAAGATATCAAGTTTTCGCGCAAACGCTTATGTGATATTTCATTGGTGTTTATATAATAAGGATCTATCTTCCGCCGTTTCCCGTTTTAGAAATTTAGTTGATTTTCCGCCTTTCTATCGTTCCGCGATTTAGGGTCGTTCTAATGATGATGACAGATAATAATTGGAAACAATAATGCTAGCACTGTTGACACTGACAACTAATAAAGTAATTTTATAATGAAAAATCTACCTACCAATCACATGTATGGTGAAGACCTTTTTGTACTTTAATCCACGGCACTCATAGGTACCTCTGTTAGACACACTGACATTTGTTATTGTTAAGTTATTAACGGAAGTCTTAATTTGGCGCCCAGACGTGGAAGCAACCTTGTCGTCGATGTACCATCGGATGTGAGTGTCGTTTGGCAAGGAACATGGTAATGTTTCGTTGCTACCAATTTTTAAATAATAAGGATTCCTATCTAACACATCCAAATTTTCTGTTGATGAAAATGTATTAAATCATTTTAGAACATAATAATCAAAGGGTGCCAATGGAAAATAGAAATGAAATAGAAATGAAAGGTGATAATGAACTTTCAATTGGTCGAAACATGGACCAAGGCCAAGGCCTTGTTTGCTGGCTTTTTGTAGAGATGGCCTGTTACAGGCTCAAAGATGGTAATGTACTGAGAGAAACCGGGAGGGGAAGAAAGGTCTTTTCTTCTCTCTCCGCCACTGCCCCTTTTCTAGATCAAGCCAGACCTTGTTTCGGAACGCCGATCCTTACTATCTGAGAGCCTGGCACAGGGTAAAACTGTGATGTTACTTGGACCCTCTGACAGTAGCCCCCCTTGAAGGGCATCGTTGTTTACTCACTGTAGTGACCCCGGTTGCATCTAAGCGTGGAAATAGAACCAAAAAACATGTTCCAGTAGTAACGTTCGTACACAGGATATTGTAATTACTAATCTAAATTAGAAAAAAAAAATCCAATAACAGAAATCTACTGAACGTGTCAAACTTGTGTGCGGCTTAAGGCTAAAGGATTCACGGACACTTGAAGGCTCTACAGATAATTCGTATTGCAGCAAAGATTTAAAGGCTAAGAAACTATATAGTCCGCTTTCTTTGGCTGCGGTGTAGATACAAAAACGAGCGATTATCACGTAAAGATCAAACGTATGGAAGGAACGTTTCTCAGTGAGATATCCGTAAATTTTATCGTTATTGGTCAAAGACATTAAGGTCGAGTTATTAGGGATCTTACGATCCGAGGAAGGCGACTGCAGCGAAAACATCGCCTTAAAGGTGAATTCGTGTTCATTCAATCTTCATCGCGACAGTTCCAAGTAGCTTATTTTGTCACATCGAGGCGAATTCTCCTGGAGTTGAATTTTGAAAAACCGTATCCAAGTTCATAATGAGAAAGAAAATTTCGTAGTGGCTTGTTTACGTCCTCCATAAAACGTGAAATTAGGCGTTTTCACGTCGTAGTCGTACTGTGACGGCAAAGAAATGTACAAAAAAGCGTGATGCACGTGCAAAGTTTTTGTTTTGCTAATCTTAACCTATTGCTTTTTTGACGTTAACGCTGCCGTCGCCGATGTCGCATCTTGGGGTCCCTATTGTCGTTCCACCGAGAGGTATAAAGGTTCCCGAAGGAGTGGACATGCAGATATTCTACAAACAGATGCTCTACGGTCGTCTTTGATTCACACACCTGACAAGTGTCACTGTCAGAAATTTTGGCCTTGAAAAGTTTGTCGTGAGTGTACAGGATGTGATGGCTTATTTTAATTAAAACATAGAACACCTTATGTTTTTCGTAACTTTGAATGGAAGAACGTGTAACGCCGCAATTGTCTGATCTCCAAATCCAGCGTCAATAAGACGAACTTATGATGTAGGTGTTTGGAAAGACAGATACATAAAACGCGCGTGCTTGCCGGCAAGTGGGGGGGGGCGGGGGGGGGGGGGGGCAAGTTCTTAAATGGCTGAACTGACTCATGCTCCGTAACTACCAAGTCATTTTCGTTATCACGACTAAAGGCTTCCCTCCAGTACTTTGGGTTTGCATTATACAAGCCAATATAGCTCAGAAAGTTTGTGTTAATTACGTACTTCTTCTTGAATTCTGTAAACGTCAAGGACATTCTTTCCTTAACTTGTCTAGGATGTCTGGCAAGGTCTTTACGCCAGCATCATACCATTGCTTATTTAAAAAAAATGAGAGAGATTTGCCACCAATAGTGACGTCATGATTATTCCACAGGAGCTCTTTTTTGAGTTCGTTCTTTGTACTTGCTGTGCGCTTGGATATACTCTCCCAAGCACTGAGAACATTTCGGTAGAAGAGCGGCAGGAGATAGAGCTCGGGTAAAGTTCTTAACGAAAATTACATTTAAACAACAACGGGCCACCTAAACTGTCCAAAAGGCTAAACGGTATTGTCTTCCAGGATTGCAATTGAGGGTCTAAGAGAAGTTTCACCCACCCTACTTTCAAAGATTTATCTATTTTATCGAAATCAGGCATGCTGAGTCCGCCATCTTTTATCCTTTCAATCATTTTCGAGAGCTTAATTTTGGGTGGTTTGTGGTTTCATATAAAGTTTGATAGAGATTTATTCACTTGATCAACAATACAAGAGGGAACGCTAAGAACAGCATTTTCGAAAGAGCTAAACTTTTGATAATGCTTCTTTTCTAAAGACCGTTAAATCTCTAGAAGACCAGACGTTAAGACACTTTTTCCAGAGCGACTAACTTTTTTTCAAAGTTATCCTTTGCGGAAGCCTCCGAATCACTGAGAAAAGAAACACCTAGACAAACGCACTTCTTGGGCCAGTTTGTGTTGATAAGGTTTGTCGGTTGTGGTCCAGTTTTTCCCAACCACAATGCCTCCGTTTTTGATCTATTCAGTTCTAATCCGCAACATCCTTTAAAAGCCTCTAACTTCTCGAAGAACTTTTCAACTGATTTTTTGTCACGCACTAAGCACGGGGTCTCATCCGCCTTTTGAGATAACTTATACTCCCTGCCTTTGAAATGTATACCCGTTATCAATTGATCGTTTCCTATTGAATTTGCTAAAATGTCAAAAGCAAATACAACGAGTACACCAGAAACAGCTAGGAAAGCCTTGCCTAAAATCGCATTCTTATTCGACGTTGCGTAACCATCAGTTAATAACGCAGGTTTGAATACATCGCTGTAAAAAGTATTGATCCACTGCATCAAAGGAGTGCCAAAATTAAACATCTCTAAAGTTTTTCCAAGGAAGTTCCTCTCTTAACTGTCAAGGGCCTTTTTGAGATCTAAAAATAACGCTATACCAGAATTATTAACCGTTTTTGTGCACTCTATAAGCAGCATATGGGGTCTATATAGCACACATTCTTATGCAAATGGCTTGTATTGTCTTTCCAGGGATCTGATTGGCTAGTGAAAGTTAATGAGTACATATCATTATTGGTAAGCCAACGAATCGGAAATATCCCAAAGCGAGGGTCGAGTGGTAGTACTGGGTCGGAGATAGGTTCGGACGTGATCGGAAATATGTTAATGAGGAATGACATCATTCTCAAGCATGTTAAGGCATAGCTTGAATCCTTCTCCCTTACTCCCAGCAGCGAACCTTGCGGGTTGACCCGTTGCAACCTCCCGTAGCAGCGGGATGTGATAGGGAAAACAAACATGGCGGCATAGAAGTAGATCTTCTTGTGTTTTTAAGAGGCTATCCATGAGAAAACCATGCAAAAGGTGCTACAGTGCACATCACAGAATTGGCTCAAACTTTCCACATAGGCATAACTTGGTGAAGTATAGGTAGATATGGTATTAGTTTTGTTCAAGCTTCTTTCTTTTCTTTTCTTCAGGGGGGGGGGGGTACCCTTGAACAGCCAAATCTACACTGAAATATGAAATATGTTCAAATTTTTTGAATGACAATATTTCTGGCAAATTGTACAGAAATCCAGGTGAAACAAAATTCTCACAAACTACTAAGTATACACTCTTAAAAGATGACAACATAATCAGTGTGACTCTTCTTTATTAAATTTTCCATATCATTATCTAACATGACTTATGTTAATGAGAAAAATTATGCAAATTTCTTAAGTTTTCAAAAAAAAAAAAAAAAGTTCTCGCAGAGCTTCAAGTAAAGTGAAATACTTGATGATTTACGCACAGGTATTGTCTTTTGCTCTGGTATATAAAACTTCTGGGTATTGCAATAGTTTAAGAGAAATACCGAGGTTTTACTGGTCACCATTTGCTTACTGATCGTTTTACTGACTTACGATAATGCTACAGTTCATAAGGATTGGTAACATTTCCCCAGTACTTTTGAAACAAATTGCAAGAAAAACTTCATAACAGGAGATTTTAACCTGCTCTGTACATTGTTATATTTCCAAGGGATTATATCTGCCATAAAACCGTCCAAAAGTGTACCTTCCATTGCCGTTCAGAAAGACTGAGTGGTGCGATAAAACACAGGCGACGACTTATTTCTCAGATTTGGTGCCGTTGAAAAGGCCAATACTCTAATGCCCGTTTTGATATTTAAATTGACAACAGTTATCATTTTCTGGACATAAACATTACGACAGAACGGCCACAACTCATGACAACAGTCAACCACAACTCTTTCTTCCGCCATTTTGCATTATGCGCCTGCAATGAAAAACTGACCTGCGGTAATAAAGTCCATTGTGTAATCAACGGGAAGTGTTCTTTTGTTTTTGCTTTGTCTGGCAATGGGTAAGCTCTTTTTTAAATTTATTTTAAAGCTTTATAAGGTGATATAATGAGCGGTACGTTGTATACAATGTATGAGAGCCAAGACATCTTCCAATATCACATAACGTAGAAAGAAATAGTTCGCGGTTGTTCAAACGTTGGATAGCGCTATCCACCGGATAAAAATCTATCCACTGGATAACGCAATTGGTTTCCCTAGTACTTATCCGCTGGATACTGATTTATCCGGTGGATAGAGTTTACGTATACCAACGTTTGAACAACCGGGGCCTGAAGATTGGTTGCATAGCCCCGTGTGCGGAGATGGGACAAATTTTTAGTTTACAACAAATAGTTTTCATTATGAAGTGGACCTAGAGAGCACACTTTATAACGTGCATTGGTACAGGTATCTCCTATCTAGCTGCTAATCGGCTCTGCCCCATCTTTTTCTCAACGGTTTTTAAGCTCCTTCTATAAGTCCACAACGTGAAAAACTTTCTCTCGCATGGACTCTCGTTCTCCTCTCTCAACAAGGGCATCGAGCATATCTTCTTCCTCTATTACAGCCTTCTTGTTTAAAGAAAGCTTTCCACTCTTAGCGACCGATGAGAGACGTGAAAAGTATGATATAACTTGTTGCGCGCTGAGCCAGTCTTTCGAAGAAAATAATTTGACACCATCTGGTCCACACTTCAAGTTTGAGGCAACAACGGCAGGGTCGCTCTTATTTCCTGTCTCTTCTCCATCAAGAAACAGTTTAAGGAGGTACTCTTTGACATGTTCTGAAAATCGCCCGGTCTTCTTGTTTTTCTTCAAGGCCCAGCCAGGCTCAGCACTCTCTGCACTCTTCTTGGCTCAATCCTTCAAGGTTCTTATGAAATGGAATATATGACGGGCGTATGTTAGTGCATACTTTAGCCCATTTACGCTTAATACTGTCATGCGTGGAATCCTTTTGGGTGCAAAAAATGTACTTGCCAAAGTCCTGGTGGTTTTGCAACGCTGTTGTCGTTTTGAATAACTTGATGCAACCTGGTTGAGGGCAACTGAATTCACAAGGTTCACTTTTGTTTTCCGTCGTTTTGCTGTTTTTGTACAAGAAGCCAGTCGACACACGCGGGGATGTGAACGGCTCAATAACCTCCAATCGGGTACTTCCCTGGCTGGTCCCTCTCTTCATTAGCTTATCGTAACGAACGAACTTTCCTTCTCCAACATTGAAGGCTTTCCACATCCTGATTCCGTCTGCGCAAAACTTGAAGTTTGAAAACATCAGTACCCCGTTCCAGTTGTGATTATGCAGATCCTGTGCGCTAGTGTCCACCTTTACAACTTATGCACGGCAACCTCTAACTCCGGAGTAAGAATCTATTGCTTTCTTCATATCTTTTGCCTTCTCGACATCATTTCCTGCATTGACGTACTGGCGTATATGACTTTTCAAAGGAGAAATATGGCGATCGCATATATCTTTGCCACTGTTTGATTCACTGAAGTCGTATCGGTTTGTAGTTACACCTGTACGTTGACTAATACCAGGGATACTTAGCAATAAAAGAGCACAGTGATAACATCCAGCGTTATCACTACGTGCAAACGCCTGGACAATCTCAGGTGACTCCCTCTTTATTTCCATAAGCGGGTTCTCATAAATAGATGCAACAGCAAACCAGTTCTGGCTGCAGTGATCCAGCAGATGAACGTATGTCCTTACCTATACATATGAACATAAGAAATAATGTTACACTATCGGCTCCATGACGTTAAATAAAGTACAACAGGAAAGCTCACTGAATACCTACTTTTCTGGTAATCCTATCTGTTGTCCACTTGTTGTTTCATCCACTGACTATAACTATGCCACTTATCTTCCTGCACTTCATAGCTAAGGATTTCAAGAGATTATTTTCTCAGTAGAATGTGGACCTACCTCCACTGTCAATACCTAATTTATAGTTGCATTTAACGTATTTTGCATAGCAAGTGAATGTGGATAACTCTACTGTTACTCAGGGAATAAGAAGAAAACTCAGCATTTCTTCTAATTGCGACACAAATTCGTCTACTATACAATATCTGAAACTGAAAAGTTTTTGGATATGCCCATAGTCAGATGTAGGATATGCCTGTAGAAAATACCTCAAAATCTTCCTTCGGTTTTGTTATCACGGCTGTGACATGCCAAGAGAGGCCTTTCTTTCCAAACCACTCTCCTTGCGTTTCCCTATACTTCAAAGGAAGGAACTTTATTGCCCAATCCATGATAATTAAAGCTTGCTCTGGCGTCATATTGGTGAGGATATCATCCTTTGCTACGTCCTGGTGTACTGCTCTTAAGATGTGGGCCTTCCATTGCTCAATCTTGTCTATAGCGTTACCAATGTCATGCTCTAGTTCCTCCTTTTCGTCTTGATATCTAAAAATCAAAATAAAAAATGGTTTCGTTCTATTATCAAAGCTGTAATTATAATTTCTTGACGTTTTGGGGCGACATCATTTGCTTGTCTTTGCACGGTATATTTTTCCTGATCCTTTGTTTAGTGATGTAAACGCAGCACTGTTTCCGAAGTTAAACAACTGTAGATTTCAGTCACCTGAGCCACCCATTTTCAGTTGCAAAAAAGGTGATTAAGATATGACAATTAGAAAACTTGCTCTTCATGATCAGGTAGATTACAATATATATCTTCTCGTGATATCCTGTGAAGAAATTTTTTTACATGTGTAAAATGAAACGATTAACGATAAACTGAACAAGACAAAATTTGTTAGGGGATAAATCTGTCTTCTTTCTTTGGTTTTGACTGCAAGAAAGTTTAGGTTTTTGGTTTTGAAAGAAGAAGACTATAAAACATGGTATCAGTAACCGTTTACCTGAAGTGAAGATCTCTTGATGACAATACAAGTTCTATTTCATCAAGAACATTCTTGATATTGTCGCAGCTTTGACATGATTTCGTGTGCTCATGCTCACCGAGACGATCTTCAGGGTCAGACAACGCAAATACCCGGCAATGGTCAGCACACTGGCTTTCTTCAGAAACGCAGATCTTGAAGTTTGTCTTAAGGTAGCTTTTACCAGCTTTCAAGCGATCTTTAGCACCTTGAACCCAGGCTGAACTTTTACCTTTAAAAAGGCACGCTAATGTTACCACTCCGTTTTTTAATTACTACTATTTAAGATAAAGCCGCTCATACATACTCATGATCAATTGCTTTAAGAGGCGAGGCCTTTGTTAAAATGGCACAGTATAAAATATACGCTTTTTAAAAAATGTTTTCGACAAACCTTAAAGAAGAAATATAAAGTCCAAAAATTAAATTGGCCTAGGAGGTTGGGTGGTTAGAGTGTTAAAGGTGCACTGAAAAATAGCATTATATAGAAGCAAAATGGGAAGATACAGGCCTCCCCGGGACAAAACTTCAATCAACCTGAGCTTACCTGACTTTCCTAGCCTGTTTACTACGTCTTCGAGTGTATCGAAGGCTTGCGATCCCTCTGTAGCGATGTTGTCAAGTCCTGCCAAAGACTTCTTTTGTGATGCTGCACAAGTCTATACAATAATGACATTTTGTTATATTTTTCTCCTCGTGTTCATATTTCACTGCTTTTCTCATCCAGAGCTTTTGCTCTTTTATAATCCCCACCTGTATGACTAAAGTAATTTTCAGTTAATCAAGCGGAAGAAGTAGTATAAACTAAGAGACATGACACAATGAGCTACAATGCATATAATGATATCTTCTTGAAATGTAAATGAGATAACAGAATGTAAAAAACCTCAAT
Source organism: Porites rus (assembly GCA_964035705.1). Lineage (NCBI taxonomy): Eukaryota > Metazoa > Cnidaria > Anthozoa > Scleractinia > Poritidae > Porites > Porites rus. Next base: position 6,653,584 of record OZ038000.1, read on the forward strand.
TTTCCTTTTTTATTTTCGCTGTTCTGATTTTGAATCGTGATTTTGTTTTGATACGTACCTGTAAAATACTGACGAGGGTTGACCTCCCATGTGAAAGGAAACCGGTTTCCTGACAGTACTGCTGGTATAAGTCCACAATCCTTGAAGCAATAACTGTCCTAACCACGTTTGGAATCTCCATCTTCTCCCCATTCGACAATTTTAGCGTTTTTGTTCCGTAGGCAACATCTTGCACGAAATTTGGTCTGCTGATAAAATCTAGAAAATGGTCTACTTTGTTTGAATCCAGTCTTGCGCGTGTAATGGCCTCCATCTGTGGCACTGGTTTACCCACCCCCACCTTAGCTGCATGCCTTCTTGCCTCATCTATCGCCCACATGCTTACCCCAGGAATAAGCAGCTGAAGTTGTGCTTTAGAGTAATCGTTTACAAATACTGACAGGATTTGCCTTTTAGTAAACCAACTGTTGGCCTCTTCGTACAATTTAATCAGGCGCGATATTTCGCTAACATCAGTATCTACACTCTTTTGCTTCTCTTTTTTCTCCATATGTTTCATGAACTCTGAAAGTAATTCTATGGCTTGCCCTGGAGCAAGGCAATCCAGAGCCACTTCAACGATCTCTTTCCCCTTCTGTCTGTAATATCTTTGTGTGCTTGGTGCAGCTTCCTTCCAAGGTATAGTCAACTGACGAACCACTGGATCTACCCTACCACGAGCACAAGGAGCTGAGCGGATAAACTCATTCACCGCTTTCAGTCCCGATTTCACACATGGAGTAGAAACCCATTCATATGAAATGTCTTCTTCTGGCAATGACTCATCTAGAGGACTACCAATGCTCATTTCATGTTCATTACATTCAGCCTAGAAAAATAAAGAGCAATGTAGATGATTAATATCCGTGAACTAATCTCTCCTTTATGTTAAGTGTTAAATCAATGCATGAGTAAAAATAAACATACCGGACACTCATTCACAAGACGATTTTCTCTAACGTTTATGAAGTCGCCTAATTCAGTGGTAGGGTCTGAATCCAAAGGAGCCGCCTGTTCCTAAAGACGTAATTAAATGATAATAAGAATTAATGTTTATTTTTGATTCAGTCATTACTTACTGCTAGAGGAACTTCGAAAGAAACTCCACTTGAAAATAGAAGAAAAAGAATAGAAGGAAAAGAAAATGGTGAAAAAAATAAATGATTTCAAGAGAGGTATTCGAAAATGATTTGAAATAAGGAAAATATTATTCATGGTAGATGACTGTAAATGTGCGTGGAGAATTTTAAACCGTAATTTAGTTTTTATAAAAGGATCAGCAATAGCCAAATACCGTTCAACGGATTGTAGGGGAAGCGTCCCTGAAAGGAAACTCACCACGTGGTTTTTAAGATCGCAATAAGGAGGATTCTCAACATCGCCTGTGTGTTCGGATGTCACCTGGTAAATGTAAAATATTACAAATAGGGACTTATTGAATGACGTTCAAACGAAGGAAAGGAAGTAAGGAATAAACTAACGAACGAACGGACGAACGCACATACTGGAGAATGAATGAATGAAAAAAATATGTGATTGAGCGATCAAGTGGGTGAGTGAAGAATTGAAGAAATGAAAGAACGAGTGGATTGATGAGAGGGATCCTATGCAGAACTCTGAGCGATATAAATAATATCATAATGCATCAGTCTATTCCAGCTGCGCCCAGCGCCAACCCCCCCCCCCCCCCCGGGCTCACCCTTGGGCATCGGCATTTTTTTTTGCCTTGGATCGCAAATTCCCGTTGGTGGGGACTCTTGAGCTGTCAAATCCCCCAGGGTGGGGACGAGAAAAGAGGGCAAATGCCCCGTCCTCCGTCAACACTGCAACATTTTTCATTGATTGCACAGTCGAATAGTGCCGTTTTAAACATTTTAATGAGCGATTTTTTGTTTCAAGTAACGTCTTCCTTTGTAATAGTGATTGGATTCTAATTAAGACTTCACGCCGCGACGATATGAACCAGTTTATGGTTTTAGTATTGATATAAAATTATTGACATTAGAATTAATAGTGCCCTGTAAAGTTATATGTTGTGAATATGTTGTAAATTTGAAAGGATGTTCTTCAAATAATATCAACAGAAATTTGATTCATTTACCAAAAAACTTTAATTCACGTCGATAGCTCCCGAGTTGCGCTATGTAATTCTGACTTGACAAGCAATAAAGAAAAGCATGCATAAAATCGAGAACATGCCTTTACAACCCCCTGTCCTTGACGGATGAGCTAATCTGCTTTTTTTTCCAGCAGTATCCTCTGTGTAGTTGTACCATAAAATTGCGTAAATAAGCCCGTCCATGTATAAGCCCCTCCAAATATAAGCCCCCCAAACCGGTAACGCAAAAAAACCTTGGTTAAATCCCCCCTCCGTATATAAGCCGCCCGGTGGCTTATACTTGGAAAATTGCCCTCAAATGCAAAGTAAAACAAAAGCCAAAACGGTAAATTTCCTTCCAACTGTAGGGCTAGCCCAATCGATTTTGAAACGCAAATTTCCCTCCGTAGATAAGTCCCCCCGAATATAAGCCTCTCCAAAAATAAGCCCCTCAAAAAGGGCCTTTGAAAAATATAAGCCCCGGGAATGTTTAGGGTATTCTGATCGGAAACCGCGCGCGTGTCAAAAACTCGGGAATAGCCCCGGGGTTGGCAAATAAATGCCCGGCCCCCGGGCAGCCCAAAATTTGCAAATGCCCCACCGCCGGGACTGATGAGGCGGGCAAATGCCCCGCAGTAGCCCGTGGGGGGTGGGGGGGGCGCAGCTGGAATTAACTGATGCATAATGCAATACTTTCTTAGGCTCTAACTGCCTGATTTTCTTGTGAAAAGTAAGGGTAAGACACCATGGGATCGAACTGCTCTAGTAACCACAGCGACTTTACTTGTTTCCTCATAATTCAGACTTTGCTGCTAAATTTGCAAATAAACAAAAAAATCGTGTGACCAACGGAAACACTTTTGAGGTTAATATATATTCACCTGAAATATTTGTGTTTCTCTTTTCCCTCTTTCTTCTAAATGTAATTTTCTGCACCTGATGCATATACCTAGAATTTAAAGAACAGAATGAGTAAGTATTGGAAAGAAAGAGAGAAGAAAGAGGGAAACTGAGTAAACCACACAGTTCACAAATACCTGATCCAATGGGCACGAGAACTCCCCAGTAAACTTGAATCTCTTTTGAAATGTCCGACGAAATCCCTCTTTCAGGCTTAGCCCTGCTTCGGCCATGAAGTTGATGATGGCATTTTGTAACTGGTCTACTTGAATTCCAGATAGTACCAAAAATATCTCTGTGCAGGGGACAGATTGTGAGCGTTTCACCATCTTCATCAAATAACCCAGCTCTCAAAAGTATCAGTTGCCATTCACCTTTGATGTTTGCTTGAGATGTTTTCAACCGTTGAAGGTGACTGGTTATATCTCTCCTGCAACTACGGAGTGGAACGTACTCTTTGATGTTACGATAGTGCTTCGAATTGCCACATGGTATCGACGAGTGTTTCGAAAACGAGCAAGTTAGACTTGCAGCCATAGAAGAAAATGTTAAGCCCGAATACGACCCTGTCTTCTACAATATAGGTTAAACAACGTCGTGTATGAATTCAAATGTTTTTACAGCTGTACTGAACGTTCGCGCTTTCCCGCCAAAGCAATCTAGATAGAGGAAAATCGCAGACCGTTTGGTTCGCGGGCTCGAAACAAAGATGGTGGTAAACAAATGCACACATGTCTAAAAGACGTAGTTTCTATCGCATCATAAGACGCATGAAGACGTTCGAAAAAGATGTTTTCCATCCTTCAAGCAAAAGAAATAGCTTTTTTGAAATGAAAGTTACTTTCGATCATTCTATGAGCGGGAAAATATTCACGAGACAGGTTATGGCTGTTCTCCAGCTACACGTCGAAGCCGAAGTAACATCATTTCGTCGAAAAGAAGATTTACTGAGATCACAGCGGGAAAGTTATTCCCTTCAGCCTTTCTCAGTCGCAGAGGTATGTTTTTGAAGTGTCATGTTGTGTTTTTGAGCGATCAATTATGTATCCTGTTCCGTATAATTTTTGGCTAAGGTTTACGAGAAATTTTAGAAGTAATTTTAAAAGTGCAATATTTTTCTAGCTTCTGGAAAAGCGTTCAACTGCCCTTCGGTTAGTACACGGTCACGAGAAGTAAAAAGTCTCAATGTTTCTGGTTTATACGTCTAGTCGAAGTTTAATCATTCAGTTCGACCGCCGGCTACTCATTTTTCACTCACATTGTAAATTATTGGTGATCAAGGCAACTAAACTTCAGGAAATTTCGACCTTCCATAACAGTAAAAATGGTCTCCCGAGGGGACCCCCCCCCCCCCTCGTATACACAAAGGAAAGGAGCTTGGACCCCAATCATACCATATTTAAAAATAGTGCACCCAAGTATACTTACTCACAGAATATAAGCCAATTCTGTGATCTAGCCTGTAGCACCTTCTGCATGGTTTTGCATGGTTTTCTCGTGGACAGCCTCTTAATCCTCGGTCGTTTTAGTTAGTTGTGCAATTTACCGCCCCTCTAAAACTTTTTTAATAAAGAGAAAGGTATTAGCGGGATTTTTGGAGTATTTCATTTGAACTCAGTGGACAAGAAGCTGGATTTCCGATTCTTTGTGTGCAGCGCTGGCAAATCGACGCCGACTGCTATGGCGATCGAGATCACTTTTAAGAGACAGTCTCTGTAAGATTCTCATATCGAGTTTGGCCCACAAAATAAGTTTCGCTCAAAAATTTTCTGTAGACTTCTTTTAATAAGTATACAACAAATATGAAACTAGATTGGAGAAATTCGCTTCTGTAAATTTATTTATCTTTAAAATAATACAGGTCAGAATCATCGACACCTATTCGTTTAGAAAATCTGAGGAAACACACTTGGCCCAGCGCTCCAAGCTGCGACCATTTTGGTCGCCATGGCGAGTGAATTATCGGCGAAAGTCGCCATTTGGCGACCAAAGGATATAAGCTCAAAAGAATAAAGTTGACTTCACGTTTTATCGCTTTTTAACTGAATCATCGTTAAATTAAAGAAATATTACCAAGCTTTTCTTCTGTGTAAATTCAATGATGAATCTGTTCCTCTTGCATGGCAAGACATGTGTACAGTTCTGGCATAAGGATCTGCGTATCGCAGCTTCGAATTCATTGAGCGGCCATTTTGAAAACTCAGGTGGGAGAAACTGGGGAGAGCCCAAACTACTTCCGGCGGGGGTTGACTTACACCCAGGCCACCCCGACAGAAACAGTTAAATTTTTGACACAAAAGATGGCAAGTCGTATGCTCTTGTAAGTTGCGTTTATTGCGTTTTTTTTTTTAAATAAAAGCTGTTTTTGTTATATTCATCAATAAAACACCCATTAAGCTAATGGCTTAATGGCATTTTTGTGAAGGGCTAATTTCCTGGTTGTTTGTCTTATCTGCATCTGGGATGGAGATAGGGAAATAGTTAGAATTCCTTGCAGGCTTAAATCATGCAATCAATGCTTTGTGATTCATTGTTGGTTCAGATAGCAACGCAGGAACATCGTCAGTCTTTGACTCAATTTTCCCTCCGCCTTCCCCGGTACTCCATCCCGGCTGTTTTTTGGGTTATTTCGTAATGATGTTTTGGCGGGTTTTTCCCCCACCTTTGATGTTTGAGATCTATAAACAAGTTACAGTTTCTGTATATTCAATGTTTATCATTTATTAAACCGTCACGCTGGTGGCATATTTACTCCAAATCCTAGTAGTTGTCATCTCTCTGCGCATCAAACTAGGCGCCAACAAACAGATCACGCAATTAGCTTTGTACACGATGATTGGCCCTAAACAAAAAAATACTTTTGTTGGAGTAAATGTGTTTCATGAAGAAATATTAAATTTCCCGTGAGAAAAGTTAAGTCAGGCACTTTTCACGCTGATCTGGCTACACGTAGCCTGCGAGAGAATTCAGTTTTATCGGCTCTAGTTTCACAAGCGTTGTGATTTGTGAAGCTAGTGCCGAAAAAACCTGATGCTCTCGCAGGTTAGGCAACACGTGGAGTTGATGGTGCTGTGCACAATTACTAAAAATAGATAGACCCCTTGGTGAATGACAAAGTTCACATGCAGTCAGCTCAAAGGCTTTGTATGAGCGGGATTTGTTTTGGATATAAAAAATCAGCGAAAAATCGACGAAATCAGTGGTAAACGTGATTTTCTTGCAAAAATATCAATAAAAGCCGCATCAAAGTTTTCGGCAACACCACTTTCCCCCGAGACTTTCCCATACCACATTCTCATACAGATAAGACAAAGAGGAGTTCTTTGTCTGAATCACAGCTGGAGGTCAAATGTCTGTGTAGTCTTTTATGCGCAGCGCTGCTGTCAATAAACTGATGTGAAATCCCCATTCGCGCGTAGCTGGCTGTCATTTGCTTATTTCTATTGCTCTTGCTGAGGAAATAGTAATGAAGAATGACAGACTTCGAGAGAATATTTGAAAAAGTACGCGATCTATTCGCAAGCGGCGATCCGTCAGCAACCGAAAAAGTCTTCGGCCATAAAACCTCGAAGACCATTCTATACGCCATGAACAGAACTCTTTGAGCGCCACCTACAAATAACGTTACATCACTGTACAAAACTTTAAATCCCCAATCTGTTTACTTGTTTATAATATTATCATTCAAGACAAAGTACCAACGTAAACCAGCAATCTAATTTGTTGAAACATCAGCGCCATTGATCGATGTTTTGGTAAATGCAGTAAATGCAATGAAGGTCGCCAAAAGGCGACTTATTGAAAAAATGAGCTTGGAGCGCTGACTTGGCCCCCCTTTGATTTAGCAAAACATGCCATTTTAGCCAAATTCAGTGGATTAAATCTCAAAGGTGGCTCACGCTTACTGGCTCTCCTGCATATCACTGTGTAGTTCAATCCTTCAGCTACTGAATCGTGTTAAACGTTTTGTCGGCCATTGACTTTCGGTCGAGGGGTGAGGGGCGAAAACTGCCTTACTTGGCCATTTCGCCGACGTTTCGCCGTTGCGAAGTCCAAAAGGATGGTCAGAATAGAAAACGAGAAATCGGGTATATGCCACTCGAAAATTGTCCATTCCTAGAGACTGCATACTTTACATCACTGTTTTCCATGTGGCTATAGTTCTAACCCAACGAAGAAGGGGGAGAAGGCGGTGAACGTGAGCTTTGTAATTACTGTCCGCCATGTTTTTGTAGTGTTTGGGAACGTAAGGAATCCGGAATCCGGAATCCGGATTGCGGAATTCGCAACCTTTTTCCTTTTGTTATTTGTGGAAAATCATTTCGCATTTACAATATATTTTTTTTGTATCTCTCTTTTTTTTTATTATAGAATACTAAGAAGGAAGTCTTAGAAGTCTCCTTAGCCTGCTCTAGGCACTAGGGGAATTCCCTATCCAAACTGTCGCTGCTGTTTAAAGATGTCTCAATTTAAATATTTTACTTCTACTTAAAGAAAAGCTGAACAGTGCAAATGTGAAGTGTCAATACGTCATTTTAAGCTTGTAATATTTTCCTTGTTCTCGCTATTTCCCCCGTCTTTTCCTTTCTAAGTGCGTGATTTTCGGGCTCAGTGAAAAACGAACCTTCTTGGCCTAATAATAATATTACCTGTAAGTTGTTACCTCTTTGCACTCCAAGAAATCGACTTGTGAATGTCTGTTGAATAGCCTGAGAATGACTTTTCCGGAAGTTAGAACAAATCGCTGTTAAGATTAATTCAGGCTGACAAAGTTAACGGGGATGACTGTGAACAAGCTCTAGCATGTGATAGGGAACGCCCTCTTTCCCTCGTGCCGCTGCACCCTTGCTCCCCCTGATGTCTCAGCTCTTATATACCGCGGGTTTTTAGCAAACTTTCTTTGCTGTGGAAAGCATTTCAACAAACTGAATTGAAACATTAAGTCTCTCACATGAGGCCGCCTTCAAAAGGCAAGTAGGTGATTAGGCAGACAGTTTTATTTTTCACGTCATGCAAAAATCTAAAATGTGCTTAGTGGCCTGGCTATCCTCGTATGAAGTTCATTCGATGACACGATTCTGAAAATCTTCAATGTTCGAGAGACTAAATAAATACAACACGTTTTCACAGCTACGATAAACAGAATCTACCACATGGTCCAAATAAAGAAGGTTTCTTTGACTGAGAAGTTTATGATCTGCTTAATAAATAAGTGCAAATGTATCTTTCTCACACAAAAGAAATAAAACGGAATTTTCACAATTTCAATGACATAATGTTATGTCATGTTAGAACATCAAGCCTGGCAGATATTCAGGCTCTTCATTTGCTTTTAATGCATTTACAGAATGTTAATTGACTGTACTACAGCACAAATAAACCTTAGACATGAAAAAATTCAAATAAGCTTTTACATCAACGAGTTACATTTATGAAATAATTCTATGTTCTTAGAAACAATCTGTTTTTTTTAATTCTGCACACGTTTCTTTACTTGGTTTCTATTATTTGTATATATTTATTTTAGGAATGTTAGGTCAATTGTTTTAAAGCCTGTGGAATAGTCATTTGTAGTAAACATTTCGTGACACTCGACTCCTTTGGCTACTTGACGTACAAAACGAAGCAAAATTTGAATCTTCCTTATACTTAATTTATCCTTTTTCCTCATTTATTTATGCCCGACCACTTCTTTAATAAAAAAAGGGACAGGGGTTAAAACACAACAATTGAAGATACTTACGTGACCCCACATGAACAAGGGTAACAAAAATCTCTCGGATTTCTTGAATGCGCCATTTGCCAGTTAATTGTTTTTTTTTTACAGTGAAGGGCAATCTTTTTTTCCTTCATGGCCAGGATAAGAATACCGACAGTTTTACGTGGCCGCCAGTATAACTATACCGAGACTGTGCTTATAGGCAAGGCAAACCACCATCTTTTCTACTTATTCATGCGAACGATTGCACTTGCCAAAAAAAGGTCATTACAGTTTCTTAGGGGTTTCTTCACTTGGACAACGCACTTATTTAGGGGGAAAAAAAATTGTCTTAACCGCGCGAAGAAGCACAAGTAATATTTGCTATTCCGGCAAAGCAACACTTCGCAGGCGCATGTGCCATTTTGGTTGTTTGCCAGTAGCGTAAACTGCGATTTAGGTGGTCAGTGGGTTATGGACCGCTTTGAAGACTGAAAGTTCCTCAGTACTTGAGAACGGTCTAAATATTTTATTGAAAACTTTATGGAGATAGAACGGGGGGGGAGAGGGATTCAGTGCGTGTGGAAAACAGAGTATACCGTAGTCATTTCTAAGTTTGTAATCTAAGCGGGGCAGCTGTGACGTGCTAAGTATCGCAACTCTCAACCCTCGTTTCCAGACGAAACTGTCGAAACTGGATGGCCGCTAAATGTCTGAGAATGATTCAGTAGCTGAAGAATGGAACTATACATAGTTGTTTGCAGCTTTGACAACTTATTTTCTATAATTATTTATGTAACAGCAGAGGACACGTTTGAATAGCAACAAAAAGCTCGTTAGGGGTTCCTTAAGACCTTGATCAGCCAAGGTTTCTGAGGCATTCTGTTCAATATCCTGTAAAGTTAAAGATGAAATAATTATTTTAATGCGAATTGAGCTTCGGCTAACAAAAAAACTATGAAACTAAACAATACTGCTCCAACAGGTGACATTTAAAAGGGTTGCGAATTCCGGATTCCGGATTCGTACGTTCCACAAACCCTCCAAAAACATGTTGGACAGTAAGTTCACGTTCTACAGTCTTTTACCCCTTCTTCGTTGGGTTAGAACCATAGCTACATGGAAAACAGTGATTGAAAGTATGCAGTCTTTAGGAATGGGCAATTTTCGAGTGGCATAAACCCGATTTCTCGCTTTCTATTCTGACGATCCCTCTGGACTTCGCGATGGGGAAACGCCGGCGAAATGGCCAAGCAAGGCAGTTTTTGCCCCTCACCCCTCGACCGAAACTGAATGGCTGCCAAAACTTTTAACACGATTCAGTAGCTGAAGGATTGAGCTACACAGTGATATGTAGGAGAGCCTGTAAGTGTGAGCCACCTTTGAGATTTAATCCACTGAATTTGGCTAAAATGGCATGTTTCGCTAAATCAAAGGGGGGCTGAGTGTGTTTCCTCAGATTTTCTAAACGAATAGGTGTCGATTATTCTGACCTGTATTATTTTAAAGATAAAGGCTCGATTGAAATAACTGGTAAATTGGAAGCTTTGGGTCGCACTCTTTTATCAGGAACAATCGGTTGAATTTTGACAAAATTCAAATATTTCCCAAGGATCTCAGGCCCTCATGTGGTGCCGAAAGAAAATTCGGTAAAAAAAATTTACAGAAGCGAATTTCTCCACTCTAGTTTCATATTTGTTATATACTTATTAAAAGAACTCTACAGAGAAAGTTTGAGAGAAATATATTCTGTGTGCAAAACTCGATATGAGGATCTTACAGAGACTTAACCCGTGTGAAAAACCTCCATGGAATTCCATGGATTTCCATGGAAAATTCTCCATGGAATTCCATGAAGGATTAAGACATCGATTTCCATGGAATTCCATGGAAATTTCTCCATAGATTTCCATGGAAAAGATTTGCATGGAGGATTAGGACATTTTCCCATGGAATTCCATGGAAAAGTTCCATGTAATTCCATAGAAACTACTCCATCGATTATAGTCCATGGGTCTCCAGGAAGTTTTATGCAGGGGAGGGGGGCGGGGGAGGAAGAGACAAGGTCTGGGACCGAGAAACGTCGTATCACAACTTTCAAAGCGGTCACCCTGCGTGGTGGTCAGCGGATAATTGCAGTTTTTCCCACAGTAAATATCTTTAGACTTTTTAGAAGCAAGAAGGGAACCGGCAGAGGAAATCAGAAATGCTTAAAAAATTGAAAAAAATAATATCATGCATCTTTGTTTTTCTTGCATATCGTATTTGTCTTCTGGTACTGAAATTGCGGGGGAAACTAAAACGCAACCGTGTTTAAGAGATCTTAACCAACAACAACGCGCTCGATCGATTTATAGGTTATATCGTGTTCGCAGGGCAAGGATAATTTGATGCTGATAAAAATTACTGGAGAAAGTGTCAAATTTATTGGAAGCAAGTATATTCAGAGAGCTTTATAAATATGAGCTTAGAGCTCTACATATCATAACTGAATAAACATCCACACTTCATAACATTTCACCTCGTTTATTACGATCAGTCAACACCTTGAATCCAACGTTAAAATTTCACACGATCCTAATAAACAAATCACAACTACTACTGAAAGCTCTGTACCTTGAAGCTACTTTAACTTTCCTAAGGTTTGCAGCAAAACACTGCTAGATAGCTCAACTCTTCGGCGATTCTTATCAGCTATACGGAGCTATATGTTGGATATTCCAAACTCTGCGGAGGGAAATTGTTTAACAGAAAAAGAAAACCACACACTGCCTGAAAAGCGACATAAAATCAATAAAATGGCGAATTATCAAAATATATAACAGCGAGAAACAGTCCCGCCTTCGACCGCCATGCTTTTGTTTCTTCTTAAGACCACTGAGCTATGGTTTTTGACTTAATGCGCATGATCAGTACACAAATCCGCTGGCAAGAACCTTGCTGATCGCTTTGCAAGCTGTGAGAACATCGTTTGGGTTTCATTTAAGAGAATGTATGGGAAGTAGCTCCCCCCCTGGTTTTATGGTATTCACAGGAATTAGACATTTAAAATATCCAGTGAATCAAGCCTTATCGATCACGACTTAATCTTTACAGTGCGAAAAAATAAGAATTCAAGGCCAAAGCCACGCTTGATCGAGTTAAGGAGTATGAAGAATTTTAACTTGCCTGACTTTTTGGCTGACTTAAAAAGGGTCCCATGGTCTTCGGCTTACACATTCGACCATGCCGATGATGTATGGGCTCATTGGCGAACACTTTTCAAAGACGTTCTTGACCAGCACGTGCCCCTAAAGAAAAAGTGGATTCGGGGCGACCGGTTGCCATGGATATCACCTGATTTGCTGCGTGAAATTTCGCACCGAGACAAATTATTCAAGCGCCACAAGCGGAATTCTACATCTACTTCTTGGGATGACTATAAGCAGCAACGTAACAAGGTTACGTCGCTAAAGCGCAACGCTTTGAAAAGGTTTTGCTGTGACGCTTCCTTGAGTGCTAGACATCCGAGCGAAGTTTGGAGAAAAATGAAGCCCCTTTTGCCAACTAGTTCTGGTAAAAACATACAAGGCGTCATCCTCGTTGAGGGCAGTAGTGTTGTTTCCGACCCTGGGTGTGTGGCCGAAGTCTTTAGTGATTACTTTGCCAAAATTATTCAGTTAGAGCATAGATCTGACACTGACTACACTGACCATCCTAGTATCAAGGCAATAAGCAATCTACGTTTCTCAAGTGAGTTTAATAAATGATTTTCCAGTAATCGGAGACGTCTGTTTTGAGCAAAGGATTGTGGGATCGCCAGGGGGCAAACATTGCAAGTCGCTATAAAGAAATGTATGGCGTAGAGTTGTTTCGTCGTTAAAAAAAGTAATTTTGGACAAGGAATGACCTATTTTAGCGGTGATTTTGGGAGGAGAGGAGGTGATCGATGTTTGAGCGTGGAAATTGTAAGTTATTATTACCTTAATGTCATAAAAAAGACAAAGACTCTTTCTTGCGTAAGTTCGATTGTGAAATTTCCTGTATGAATTTACGTGAAATTTAGGTATGAATTTGAGGAGATTGATTCAATAAAGCCTATTCAGTTAACATAACGTGTGTTGATATTAACTACGAGTCAATTTGGAAGTATGCCCGGCGGCGATCACTGTGCTGTTTGGGGTTTTGACAACGATCGAAGGTACCCAGAAAAACTGAAAATTCTTCCTCATGTTGGTATGTTTAGATTCTACTCGCCAAAAGACAAGCAGGATGTTTTGTCATGGTCCAGGGCTATAAATCGCGATAAATTTAAGGTTACGATGAGTACAAAGGTCTGCTCCAATCATTTTGCACAAGGATATAGGAACCCCCAATGTCGCACACCTACTTTGTATATGAAAGGTTATGACTGTGAGGATAAACTTCAAAGACCCGCTCCTAAGATCAGAATCACGGAAGTATCAAACAAAAAGATCAGAAAAAGAAAACAAAGTGGAAATGGTCAGCTGAACGATGGTGTTCAATTTAAGAAAGTTGTTCTCGATGATGATATAGTTCATGAAAACATTGACCTTGATACAGCTCCATTGTCACCAGCTAGTGAGGGTCCAGTTGCATGTTCGGTTGTTGATAAAAGAGATGTAGCGACACAAACAGAGTACAAAAGCCAAGAGGAAGAGAAGAGAGCATATTTCATCCACCAAGCAACGTGTCGTAAAAACTGTTATCGATATACAGGTTTAAGCCGACCTAAACTTGATTTGGTATTTGAATTTTAAGAACCAAAGGCCACTGAGATTCATTACTGGAGGGGTAGCAAGAGTACCAAAACATTAACTAAAAAAAGAAAAACAAAAAGAAAGCTACATGTGTCAATGATGAGGGTGTTTTGTCTTAAAGGGAACAGTTTATTCTTACCTTAGTGCGTACAAGAAAAGGTTTTGAAGTGAAATTCCTGGCTGATTCATTTGGGATTTCACCAGGACAAGTTTCTAAAATTTACAACACTTGGATAACATTCCTATCCCAAGAGCTGTCCTTTTTAGTTCCATGGCCCTCTAAATCAGAAGTGAAGAAATATCTTCCAAAAAGGTTCAAAAGGTTTGAAAATGTCACAATAATAATTGACTGTCTGGAACTGTTTATTCAAAAACCAAACATTCCTTCAAGCCAAAAGATTACTTGGAGTAGTTACAAGCACTGGAACACTGCAAAGTTATTGGTCGGTATAACACCAACTGGTGTTATATCATTTATTCCTCCTTTATGGACAGGGTCCATTAGTGATAAGGAAATTGTGAAACAAAGTGCACTTGTGAACTTGCTTGAGGAGGGGGATGCAGTCATGGCTGACAAGGGTTTCCTTATTCGGGATATTCTCGCATTTAAAAAAGTCAAGCTTGTTTATCCAGCTTACTGTAGGGGACGATGACTAACAGCTAAGGGAACAACCCACACCCGTCGTGTTGCCTCACTAGGCACTCATGTTGAGAGAAACATTCTTAAGTTGAAACAATTTAGAATCCTTTCAGGGGTTATTCCTCTTTTGTTGAAACCAGTGTTGGACAGAATTGTTTTTGTTTGTGCTGCCTTAACTAATTAAAGTAGACATGCATATAATGTATTCAGACCAATGATTATTGCTTTTATTGATTTTTGTGACTTGATCCTTAGTATACATTCCTATCTTAATGTTACTGTTTAAGGCTCTTAAATGCTTCCAGGAGAATGGAAGGAACTATTTGTTTACAACAAAACTTATTAACTTTTGTCACAACAGTTTTCCAGAAATCAGCATTAAAATTATGTATACCCTTACTGGTGTAAGTCACAAATTCACAAGTGTTATAACCTGAAACTGCCATGTAAGTTTGAACTTGAAAATAATGCAAGTGGTTATTATCAAGGGAGAAGTTCCCATCTTTATCTTTTACCCCACCGACACTAGGTAACAGAAAGGCATTTTTGGGGTCCAGGTCTTTTCCATTAAAAGGGCATTTAAATTCCACCACAGCAGGATTACAACATGAACATTTTCTAATGCCATCTGAACTAGCACCTAGCCATGAGTATTCCGTATTTAAAAGAAGACCAGGCTCTTCAAGTTTAAAGGCACTATGCTGTTTCTCACAAACTTTAGAGTAGTAAAATTTTGCATTACTTTCTTCTTTTATGCCATACTCTATCGCATCAGGGTGTCTTTGATTTTCCTTATATTCTTTTTGTGTGATGAAATTTTTTACAGTGAGGGATACATCAGTTAGAGGATTTTTTCTATAGTATTTTGTCGAGTATAAAGTGCTTTAATAGTTTTTCCTGTCACTAAAAGATGCCTCATCTCATGCCATGTTTTCCTTTGGTGCTGACCCAGAGTGGCTTTGTTGATATTTTCTCTGTCACTGTTTGAAAAGGTCAGCACTTTAAGAAATTCTTCAGCAACATCAGAAAGGTTTGACTCTGAAGTATTGTCAACATTTGCCTCAATATACTTTTTAGTTTGGGACATGATAGACAGATGCGAAATATTATATTCAGATTGCTGACTGTCATCATTGTCATCAGAGGTTTTTGGAACTGGTAAGAAATCAAGAATCCCAGAAAAGGGATCAATTTTTCTTAGTTTTTGTGCAAATTCCAATTTTTCATTTAAAGTTATTTCATTCCTGTGTTTCATTGGCCTGGGATCAAAAGAGTCAATCCAAGAGTCATCTTGTGCTGTTACTTTTCTTTTGTTTCTCTTTCCATGACCATGTGATACTTTCATTTCTAAAAGAGGTACTGGTTTGTTCTTGGGTGTGGGTTTTGGGTTCCAATATGCAGACACAGAGGTGACAGACTTTCTTTGATTGGAAAGAAAATCATCAAGCTCAAACAATATCGCACCTAAGTGTCTGCATCCTTGATCAGCTCCACCCTTACATCTGCAGAATGCAGAGTACACAGAACCATTTGAATCAAGCACAAACCATAGTCTATAATACTTTTCACCCTCTTGTGTTTTTTCTTTCTGTGTTGGTATAACCCCTGCCACAAACACAAAATAAGTACTGCCATCAAGATCTTGCACAGTCTTTACACCAAGGCTTTGAACATGGCCACTTAAACATAAATTATATTCTTCAAATGAACGCCAAGAGGACAGCATAGCTTTGTCGTAATCAGTTTTACTCATTATCAAGTGATTGAAAATGTCCATCAGTCCAAATGGAGGCAGCTGTGAGAAGTCATGAGACAAGGATGACATTTGAAAGGGATCTGGAATTTTAAGTCCTGCAGGTAAAGTAAGGCGTCTAATCAAGCATTCATCAATAGAACAATTTTCAAAATCAGGATCAATGGGAAGGTCCATACTAGCGATTGCTTTAGCCAGCTCAATAAGTTGGGGCTTGCGGTAATTGGAAACTTGAACACCCCTTGCTGAAATGAACTCTTTGATGGCTTTTATATCCATGTTGTCAAAGTTAGGAGTGGCATGGGGTTGTTTTGAAGAAGTGGAGGTTGAGTTGTGGTAGTTTTAGTAGCTGGAGCTGGATTTTTTGCCTTTGGAGCAGGGTCTTCTGATGATTCCATTGCAAAATTGGTTTTAGGAGTTGTTCCATTTGTAGGTACTGGGAATGATTGTTTAACAAAGTTTTTCAGGGGTTGTGATGGCTGTGTGGCTTCAAAAGTTGCAGATGTTTGCTTTGCTGTGGTCACATTTGCTGGGGTTGGCTGTTTATGATTGCTTTAGTCGATGTTGGAGATCTTTGTTTGAAATAAGTAGCTTGTGATGGCTGTTTAGCAGAATCAATACTACTACAAGCTGAAGATGATTTTTTGGCTGCAGTATCTGTACTTGATAAGTTTCCTTTTGTTTGTTTAGTGGGCTGAGTTTGGGGGGACTGCTTCATAGTGTTAGTTGTTGTTGAGGATACTTTGGTGGGAGGACATGTTTTTGAACTTTGTTTGACAGCTGAAGCATACGATTGTTCAACATTATCCAAATCTATTACCACTGAGGATGGTTTATTTTCAGGCGGGGGAGCATTACAACAATTTCCTTGAGGAAGAAGGAGATTGAAGTGGTTTGCTTGGGCATAATCATCATGATATTTCAGACTAACGGGACATTCACAACCCTTCTTTGCCTCCATAGCAGGGGAAAAATTAGTGATCTTGAGAGGGTTAAAAGTGAACCACTTTTTTTCTTTAGTCGAAAATGTGCTAATAGTTCTCTTGAGCAGTGTTGCACAACTAAAGATGTCAACAGTTTCTGCCCAAGACCCAGCAAGTTTAATTTTCTTAACATGTTCCTCCACTGAACGTGATGCAAACAGCAATGGCTGAAATACCTGCGGATATTTCTCAATAAGGGAGTTACACAAGCTTCGAATTTACCCGTGTTTTCTGTCACTTGTTTCATCCCTCCATAGGGCAATCGCTTGGTAGAAACAATTTCCATCCCCTCGTACAACAACTTCTGTCCTTTGTGGGTGTAGAATTCCATCGGCCATAGTAATGTTATATCACTTGTAACTAACACAGAAATGATCTCGGCACGCGTAATTATAACTGAAAAGGTTTTATTGAATCAATCTCCTCAAATTTATACCTAAATTTTTACTATTTCGAGGCCATTACTTCACGTATATTAAGGAAATTTCGCAATCAAACTTACGCAAGAAAGAGTCTTTATCGATAGATTTTATTACATTAAGCCGATAATAACTTACAATTTCCACGCTCAAACATCGATCACCTCCTCTCCTCCCAAAATTACCGCTAAAATAGGTCATTCCTTGTCCAAAATCACTTTTTTTAACGACGAAACAACTCTACGCCATACATTTCTTTATAGCGACTTGCAATGTTTGCCCCCTGGCGATCCCACAATCCTTTGCTCAAAACAGACGTCTCCGATTACTGGAAAATCATTCATTACTCCCCAGTCAGTACTTCATATATCCGTAACATCTTAGACCACCTTAATCCGAGAAAGGCAGTTGGGGTAGACGGCAGTTCACCACGAATCTTGCGTTTGGATCCCCAGTTCTTGCCAAAGAGGTGACTAAGTTGATCAACTTCTGTATTCTGAATCGCTCATTGCCGTCTGAATGGAAGCAAGCACGCCTTACTCCTGTCTTTAAAAGGGGGATTGACACAAACAAAACAAACTACCGCCCTGTCTCAATATTAACCTCGCTATCGAAGGTGTTTGAGAAAGTTATTTAACGACCAAACTTGGAATGCATTTCATAGCGTTTTGTCCTCAAACTTATCTGGATTTATGAAAACTCACTCTTGCTGCACTGCATTGCTAAAAATGACGGAAGATTGGAGGAACAGTATTGATAACAAGGAAGCTGTAGCAGCGGTCGCTGTGGACTTGAGCAAAACGTTTGACGCCATAAACCACAGCCTTCTGCTCGCAAAGTTGAAGGCCTATGGCTTTTCTCCACATGCCTTGGAACTGATGTCCACCTACCTGTTAGGTCGTCAACAATGTGTCAGATTCGAAGGCGTATGCTCTAACTTCAAAACAGTTAAATCTGGCGTTCCTCAAGGTTCCCTATTGGGGCCGTTGCTGTTCAACATATTCATTAATGACTTGAATTTCTGTGTTCCTAATGTCTCATTGCGGCTGTACGCTGATGACACGACTGCCTACCCGTCTGATGTATCTCCCACCATTCTAGAATTTTCCTTCAACAAAGATCTTCAGACTCTTTGGTCGTGGTTTGAGTCTAACCATTTAATAGTGAACAGTACTAAGACTCAAGCATTATCTGTCGGACCCTAGTAAGATCTATTAAGATTCTCGGAATAACTCTAGACAAGGACCTATCCTATAAAGAACACATATCAGATCAACTAAAGAAAGCCTACGCGAAGGCCTCTGCACTGAGAAGAATAAGGCGTTTTCTTCCTCATGATGCAATGATAAAACTTTATAAAGCACTTATATTACCTCATCTCGAATACTGCAATCCTTTGTTTATAGGCATAGGTACGGCTCAACGCAACCGTCTCGAAGATGGCAGCTGTTATATTTTGAGAACATTAATCGGGCACAACAAGCCAATATCATACGACGAGCTGCTCACTACGGCTAGCATGAAATCCTTATATTGCAGGCGCTTACGCCAGGCGTTAATACTTCTTTTTATATGCTTAAATGGTACGGGACGTACTTATATTGGAAGCCTTTTTAAATACAGGCGTACACCGTATAGGCTAAGAGGCGAGGGCGTGAATTTGGAATAACGTAACTTTAATCTTAAATTTAGGAAGAATTCTTTCACTTATTCATTCACTAAGTTCTGGAACAGTTTGCCTTCTCAATTGCGTCTTTCAAGTGATGCTAATGACTTCAGAAGTAGATTGTACGACTGCAGCTTTTTAGAACGTGTCTTATAGTGCACGATTGTAGCTTTCAACTGTTTTTAGAACGTTTTTAGTATTTGGCTTTTTAGTCGGTCTTAGCTTTTTATATTTTATGTTTTTAATACCAAGTTTTTTATATGTATCTATTTATTGAGTTGTCTTTAAAATTGAATAAGGGACTTGTCAGAAATTAGCAGGGGGGGAGGGGGTGGGAATTTTAAATTTGGGTTCGGAAATGAGGTGGCACATCCCTGCAATGGGAGTGAAATTTGCTAACCCTCCCCTTGACCTTGGCCTAAAATCTCATGACCCTCCCCCTCTTGTATAAATGATCAAATCTAGTTCTTGCAATACACTAGGGTGAGTCAGTATTGAAAGCTCAAAATATATTTCTAATCTGTTCTTTGTAATGTTATACACATACATGAAAGTGAATTATTTCATATATACTTCACATCACATACATTTTAGATGACAGCTTTAAGAGTCTGACTCTGATTCTGACAGCTGATCACTCGACTCTCCTATTTCTCCCAGGTTTTTTTCTCAAAATAAAGGACTTCTTTTTTCTTCTGTGGGTGAACCTCTACATGATCACGGACACATATTTGCGTGACCCTCCCCCTTTTAACGGCCCATTTTTCATGACCCCTCCCTTTTCTGCAGTCTCAAAAAGTTGTGACCCTCCCTCTGTTTCCACCCCCCCTCCCCCCTGCTAATTTCTGACAAGTCCCTAATATTATATAGTTGTAATTATTATAGATTTTATTTATACACATTCGTATTTTGAACGAGTTTTTTAGCTCTTTGACGCAACGTGTTAAAATAAATGATTGATTGATTGATTGATTGATTGATTGATTGATTGATTGATTGACTGAACAGATTTTGGTTCACTGCAATTTATTTAATCAATATAAGGACCACATAAATATCTTTTTAAAGATATCAATCAAAAGTTAACATGCTTTTGGCGGAAAATTTGAGATACTGTGGCTTAACAAATTAATGTTTACTTGTGACTATATACATTGCAGTTTAGAATGCAGCAATCATATTAAACTAGCTTAAATGAAAAATCTAGATTTAATATAAAGCAAGGAATCTTGGCCTGGTGTTTAAGAGAAGTAACAGGCGAACAGATGCATAATTCAGAGAAAAAGAATAAGCTAATACTTGAATGCATAAACCGTCAGTACGTAAGACTTAAACATGGCTTTATTTAATGCGACGAAAAAGGGAAGTGCTACTTATTTCCTCGATGAGAACCACTATGGTATTTAGTTATAGCAAAGTCCTACCTAATCCTTGGGAAAAAACGGCGTCAGCCAAATTTTCATTTATCAGTCTCTTGCATAGTTTTTACGTAGCAGGCATGAAAATTCTAAATATGATATTTCTTCGTAATACATCGAAGCAGTCCATCGAACTACAGTCTTCGATTTCTAATTCTGCCAGAATAAGTAATTATTCCAAAGGATTCCGAAGGCAATTTGCAGGAAAGACCACATTCATATCTACATAAACCAAAAAGATGGAAACTACATATTAAAACCGATAAACAGCATCCGAAATGTCACCCTTCTAAATCTAGCAGAGACAATCGAGCGGACGAATTCAGTTGAGCAACCAAACACGAGTTGTGTACATATTAAGCCTACCTTCCTCTTTAATGTGCGATCCAGCTGAGTCATTGTTTAATCGAAGTCGATTTGAAACAAGCCAAATGTAAACAACCTCACAAGTGATATTTTGCGTTGAAAAGAACATCTTTTTCGGATGCATTCATTGAAAAGACAATCCATTTAAACAACACTGTCGTACTAGAAAACTGATCTTCTACGAATTTTTACTTGTAAGTCACTAAGCGAAGAGGCCTGGAGGCCAGTTCAAGCACTAAACACGGTGTCAAATCAAGGCACAATCGTGGAGATGTCTGTCTTTAAAGGCTTTATATTGTGCTTCCTTTCAGAGTTAATTGTACTATTCCGACGCTGTCGAAGAGTAAAGCAGTGAGAGGAAAATATTACATTGTTCTCTTAGGTGAGGCAGCAGGCTTATTCATAGTCTTCTACACAGCCGTGTTTAGTGTCGTCACGCAACGCTCCTCGCCACTAAAAACGGCTGTGTAGCAGACTAGCCTATCCACGGATGCGGCAAAAAACTCTAATATTACTTGTGTAGGTTCGCCGAAATACTTCATGCAAAGCAATCTCATCAATCAGCTTGGACTCAAGTAAAAGGGAAAATCTTAGCCCTCAACTTAACACACTTTGATACCGAGAAGAGTTATGTGCCTTAAGTGGCAGGCCCGTAACCAGGGAGGTGCACGGGAGTAGTAGGGCTTCAGCAAAGATAAGCCTCGTTGGTGTCTTCCCCTGTCTTCCCCTGTCTTCCCTTAATTGTTATGTATAAGGGTCGAGTCTATGACGTCACCCATTGTTTTATCCTAGAGAAAAAAATGCGTTTCTCCATATTAATCAAGTACCTAGTCAGTGTCTTCCCGCATACTAATTTGGATTTCCTACATACTAATTAAGTGCCTTCCTCCATACTAATTCGGTATAGGTTTACTAATGAGCGTCACTCTACTACAATAGGAACAATATGCCGGCCCAAACTTGCCCGGTCTATACCCACCCTGATTGGTTCATGCAGAATCTATTCTGTCTTCCAAATAAAAGCGCGCTCTCCGTTCAGCATATTACTCTTACAATCGCTTTGCTAAGAAACAGTTTGTTCGAGTTCGCGTGTTTTGAGAAAACCTTTATTCACTTTTTGAGCATCATGGCTTTTATTACCAACGTTGACGAGCTTCAAGCTCTTTTGGATGCTTGTTCCTTAACCCAAGAATTGGAAGTTTTGATCCAGTCTATTTTGATACCTGATGAGTGGATCCCAATGGTGTATGCTCGGCTGTCGGAACTCACCGCCCAAGAGATACCAGTAAGTATTTTGTTCCATCTTAGTTCTTCGCTGATCTTTTTCTGTTGTAGTTTTAGTTTCCACGTTACCGAAGCGAGTGTACATTAATCTTTATTTAAGGTTCTACTCCACAGATTGAAACGAACTAGGATAATGGGAGCTATCAAGCCAACGAATTTTATCAGCGCGAGAACGTCGTAAGTATATTTTGCCTGAACTTTATGTCAGTGTAAGTTTAAATAGAACATTGATCTTTAGTCTTTTTCGTTTACTGTAGATGCCAGGGGATGTTAACGCCGGTATTGAAGTCAACGAGTTACTGAGCGATTCGGTAAGTTTTGAAAAACGACCTTGACTAATTTTCTGTAACCGAGTTTTCACGCATCATTTATGTTCGTTATGTTAATAGACTCGACTTGGGTTAGATTTGCATCTGACCTATTAACCCGCTCGCGTATCTTTTGTTATCTTTGTTAAAGAAACAAAAGGACTCCAAAGTCGATGTGCTTCAACTTTTTGTAGACAGTTGTCATATAATACTCATCGAATATGTTTCCTTGCTTTACAGTTTACAATTGAAGAAATGCAGGCCTTAAATGAGATGGAACGTATGGCGCTAGACACGGTAAGGTTTACTCCATTTCCTTTTTAATACGCAACGTACATGAATTGTTTAGTGATGAAACAACATTACGAATCTCCTTATTCCTTCAATGCCCACCTATTTCTTTAAAATGGGGGAGATTTCAAAACTTAAAGTAATCTGATTTCTTCTATTCTTGTCTAGAACAACAACGAGTCGGCACCGTTATCAACGCAAGATAAATGGGATAATTTCTTTGACGAAGTAGGTTGTTCATTTCATGATCATAGAATTATATTTCTTTCATTGAACGCAGTGTTCTTTGTGCGCTAAATCTTACGTTGTTATCTTTTATTTACCTACAGTGGAATGGCGAAACCAGTAAATTACCCACTTGGAACCCGTAAGGAACCGTAAGTAATCTTTCATTTTCACTTGTTTAGAATACGCTGAGTGCCAACGTTCCTATTAAAGTTTTTTGAAATGTATACCTTTTGAGAATTAAATTGTTTAGGCTCACCCAAAAAGACAATATCATTCATTCCTTCGTTTAAGGGTCAGAAGAATATAAAACTTACATTTGGCTCGCTATTGATGATTTTAAGGCGTAAATAGTTTATTCTCAGTTATCGATTCCGCTTTTCACTGATCAAATATTATCTTCTCCCAAAGTGCATTCGTTTTTGCAGATGATTGCAACCACATTACAATCTGTTCTATTCTTCTGTTGAAAATCAAAACAAAGCATTTGCTCAATGTACTAATATTCTTCGTCATCAAGCCAAATTGAAGAAAATAGACAGCGTATTATTTACTCAAACAGGTATCAGAGCATCTTATGTTATTTCCACTAAGCAGTTGATTATAACAGTTTAACATACGTTATTATAATAGTACCCACCGGCTGATCTCTGAAAGTCAATTATGTCGTAGATCGACACATTAAATTAAGTTTATTCTGTTGTTCTACATCAAAACAAACCATCTACCCAATTGTTAAGTTATCACGCTCATTATAGAAAGATAGAGTTTATCGGAGTTTCTTGCACAGGAAAAAATAACCGATTCCCATTTTTGGATATTTTAGGGTATTTAAAGAATACCCACAAAAATCCCAAATTGGAAGAGTGAGACAAGTCCCAGTCAAGGAACTTGGATGGGAATTCCCTGGTTGGGACTTGTCTCACTTTGCCAAATTTGGGATTTTTATGGGTATTTTTTAAATACCCTAAAAAATCCAAAAAGGGAAATCCGTTATTTTTTCCTGTGTTGTTAATTGAGCTTTACACTAAGACTAGGTCATATTTACTAATTGTAGGCTATCCAATCCGGGGATGGTCACCCTCCACCAGCCAAAAAGCCTCGTAAAGAATATCGTTGTGACACCTGCGACAAGACCTTCTCTCGCCCAAATCATCTAATAACTCACCAGCGAACCCATACTGGTGAGAAACCGTACGAATGCAACGGAGCATAAAGCGTATGATAAGCGAACCCCAGGTCTTTTTAAGGTTGAGTGGGAGGGACAAGGAATTATCGGGTTGCGTTCAAAAACCTACTACTGTTTTGGAGCGAAGGATAAGTTTTGTTGCAAAGGAGTTAACAAGAAATGTAATGAGATTAACAAAGACAACTATTTACAAGTGTTGCTCACAAAACAGAATAGTTCAGGTGTTAACAGAGGTTTTCGTGTTGTTAACAACACAATGTATACTTATGAGCAAGTTAGGGATGCATCCTCGTATTTTTACCCGAAACGAAAAGTTTTGGCAGATGGAGTTACCACCACTCCACTCGACATTTAAGTTTTCAAGTTTGTAAAAATTGATTTTGTAAATAATTTTCGTTTTCTCAAGTTTGTACATATATTACTGTCAAAAAATAGTTTTCCGAAATATTTATAAAGATCGCCTCTAGTTGTAAATAGTATTTTTGCGTAGCTTTTCACGGATGTTTGTAAATAGGAAATTAGTTTGTAAATAAATCATTGGTTGAATTTAATCGTGGCTTGTTTCCTGACTCGACGCGCACGACTTACACGCGAGATCTACGTGCACACCCAGGAGAAAAAACACTCGGCTAAAAAGGTGCCCTTTCTGCACTTTCTGCCCTTTCTGCCCGATCTGCCCTTGAAAATCAACAATAAATTTCGTGTCGCAAATAGTTTTAATCAATTGGTATCTAACAATCGTACTGTCAACATGAAGAAACTAAAATGTAAACACTGCCCCATACCGGGATATCATTCTAAATTTTTAGTTCGATAAGCAAATCATTTAACTCAAGTCCACGAGTTATCGGAGATAGAACGAAAATATTGGCTTCAATTTGCAAAATTACAAAATACCAATGCGATTCGTGTGTATGACAAGGAGGCTGAACCCAAAACAATTCTTTTCTATAAATGAGAGTACGCACAAATCAGTTAATCAGTTGTGATCATGGACCCGAGATGGAAACATCCTTTCCCCGCGCTTGTGGCCGGCCCAACATGTTGTGGAAAAAGTCAATTTGTAAAACGTTTACTAGAAGCAGGAGAAGACATGATTGATGGTGCCCCGGAAAAATCATCTGGTGTTATGGCATGCATCAACCAGCCTATGAGGAAATGCTTAAAACTATTCCGAACATTATGTTTGTTGAAGGAGTGCCTGGTGATCTGGAAACCCTAATTAATCCCTCTATTCGGAATTTAGTCGTCATTGACGACTTAATAGATGAGCTTAGCAATGATCAGCGAATGACTAATTTGTTTACCAAGGACTGTCACCATCGCAATCTCAGCGTGATCTTTATTCTCCAAAACATGTTTCATCGTGGAAAAGAACTGAGAGATATGAGCTTGAATTCTCATTTCTTAGTGGCGTTCAAAAGCCCGCGTGATAGCAGTCAAGTCAATCATTTAGCAAGACAAATGTTTCCCAGTCATGTCAAATACATGCAAGAAGCGTTTGAGGATGCAACAAAAAGGCCCTATGGATATTTATTTTGCGATCTTAAACCGGGAACACCTACCGACTTCCCGCTGCGTACGAATATTTTCCCCGGGGAGACTCAGTACGCTCACGTCAGAAAAGTATAAAAAGCGTTAACCACATCAAATTTCTTCAGTTGGGGATGGCACAGCGACTGAGAAAGAACCACGATTTTCTGGAGCTACTTGTCAAGTGTACCCCGGCTCAGCGTAAAGCCATTTTGAAGGTGGCAGACGACGCTTTAGAAAGAACCATTTGCGAGTGTGTTTTAAACGTGCTTAAAGGAACAGTGCCTGTCAGTAAGCCAGCCAAGAAAAAACTTTTACCTCACAAGAAATCTTTGATCGCTTTAGCCGAAAAATATACACCACTCGATAAGAAAAAGAAACTTAACTGTTTTGCTACCTCCCGTTCTCCTTGTGTTAAGTTCGATTCTTACCAAAAATGAATCACATAAAGCGTATGGTTCTCGTGCCCGAGAACACCTTGGAAAGATTGCAGCAACGCCAGCTGATTTTAACCCCACCCGTCACACAAACTCTGAGAAACTTGGATAGTGAAATGACCGATAAGTTATCCAGTAAATAACTTGATGATGAACAAAAAGCTAGCCTTTACAATCAAGTGTTGCAGCGGTGCTTGACTTATTACGATCAGCGAAAAGGTCAACCTCTTCATGTGAAAATATCAACCCCCAAAGCAGTAGAAACACCTAAACCCGAAGAGAATGAGCAACCTACGGAGGAACCTGCCCCAGAAAAAGCTATTTCATCAGCTTTAGAAGAGGAAGTCATGAAGAGTGTACCCAAAATTTACAAAGCCAGGGCTAGACAATTGTTGGATAAAATTAAAGAGCATCAAGATGTCTTGGATTGGAATGATAAAGGAGAGCAGTTGTATGAGACCAAACCCATTCCAGGTTCTCATCTGGTGGACCTAGTCAACGACACATTGCGTCACCGAAAGGATTTGAGCCGGTGGGGTGGTCCGTGTTTGCGAGGGGTCTGGCGCGAATGAATGTCCCGGAAAATCTAGTACGTAATCCACAGAGGCAAAGTGCTATTCGAGAATTTAAAGCAAGGATGAGAGACGAAACCCCTAACAGTCCTTCCCTTTGGCTACCTAGCCCACCTGTGACGGTTTCCCCAGTGAAAAAGCAGCGGCGAAGAAACGCGAGTCCGCGCCCTGAGGCTGTGCGCTGGTTACGGTTATAAATCACGACAAGAGACATTATTATTATTATTATTGTAAATCATCTCTTTATTTTGTTCTCTCAATAAAAGACGTTGAAAAGAAATTACAAGGTGTTTGCTTATCGAACGTTGTGCTGGGCTTGTGCTCTTTGCTCGTTTACATCAGTGCGATATTTCGGAAGACTTATAGGAAAATGTTTTTCAATAAATCGCTTGACAAGACTATCATTTTTACGTGTGTTATTAGAAAAACGATCACAATTGTACTCATACTTATTTGCCGACTACGATATAAAGCAAAATACAAACAGTAATGTCCGCAGACTTTGGAATAGATGCTCTGTAATGTCGCAGTATTAAAAATCCACAGGTAAGAATTGTTGTTTAAAAAGGTAGTAAATGCTCCTGAATATTTGCTGGGAGGTGCTCCGTAAGAATCGAAAAATTCTCTCTCTTGCTCCTTGGTGAAGTAAAACGCTACCCAATGCGAACCTGGCTTGTCACTCGTATCCACATCGGCGATGTATAGGGCTGGATATTGTGAAACACTTGCAGGCAGCTTGTCTGAGGGATACACGCCTTGAAACACGCCTAATGTAATTTTATCCTTTCTCAAAATAAGGGTCAGTTGAATGGTGTCCAATTTTAGTTTGTGTAGTCGTAGAGAACGTTTCCCTTTGCGTCGACCTCAATCACGTTTTGAAATTAAGCGTAGACGATAAGGTTAACCGTGTTGGCGAGTGCTTCCGAGAAATGAAGTTCCAGGCGCAGGTTTCCTTGTTTTATAAGCTCAAAATGATCTCCTGGGCAGTGATCTGAGGTCAAATCAAATGCGAATAAGGTGTAATCAGAGCCGTAATCACTTATATTTATCTGATTGCCCATATCTTGGGAAAGCCTTCCAATACCAGGGAAAGGACTTTGATAGCCGGCTATCACATTTTGACCACCGGCGGCGTCAAAATTTAGCAAAAAAGGTTTTCGGGGAATTTGTTCTCCGTCCACGTACACACTCACTTGAGTTAAGTTGTGGTGTTTGAAGTAGAAGGGGTTGGTACGATAACTCCCATTGTAAGCCTCTGTGTCCACTAATCCCAATACTATGCGCTTGGGAGTTTGACCCAAAAAGATGTAATCAGGGTTAAAACTGCTAAATCCTCTTGGAATAGAGAGTACTTTACAGTCGATTTTGCGAATGGGGTACTTGGCGCTGGAGTGTTTTAGCCCAGCTGCATGGCCTAGAATGATAGAAGAGGCAACCTTGACTCTGCGTACAAACAAGATGGCTTCTTTGATAACCACTTTGAAATTAGCTCCGGCTGCTGAGCACACAACACAAAACACATTTTTGGCTCGGTTTAGTTTGATTCTTAAATTAACTCCATTGAGCATCAACTGGTCGTGAAAGAATATATCACCGTGAATGGGTCCCATCATATCCACCGTATGACTCTCTAGGGTAAACTCATAGCGAGCCTTTAGTCCAAGGTTTGCTTCATCGTCTGCAGCCAAAGGGTTCACTACATTCATCTTTCCAGCAGTATCTTTGTAAAACATGGCCATAGAAAGTTGACTTGTTTTAGCTTCTTCCCCGTAGTTCAGCAAAGACTCGATCATGGCACGATAGGAGTAAGTATTAGTGGATGCAGATATAAGTCGCTCATTCAAGGAAACGTCTACTTGTGAAAACAGAGAATGTAAAAAAACAGGTTTACGGGACCTACTTGTGTATCGGCATCTAACGCGGTTCCGCTTGCTTTCGTGATCTTAGCTTTCACATAAAGTTGTGTTCGCGCTAAATCTAAATATTCCTGTCCGGTTCCAGATACGTTAAATTCAATAGGACCAGTGTCCGTGATGTTGCTGAGAGGGTGATATTCAATCCATTGCCCTTTGTGAATAGAGGTTTGTGTAGCAGGAATAGTAAAAAGATCGAGCTCTGATTTAGTACACTCGCGTGACTCGTGATGAACGAAGGCCATTCTATTCTTTGTCAAAAAATTCAGTCAAGTTCCCTTTTTTAGGTTTCTTCGCTTGCGGAGATGTCTTTGCTTTCTTGCCGGGAGGCGAACTGATTTTTGAGCCTTGCGCTTTCCTTTTTATAGCTTTTTTGCCAGCTCCTGATTGTCCCTGCAATGAATTCTGAGTAGGTAGACCGAGGGCTTGTTTAGCCTGTTTGCTGATTGCCTTTTTAATGTTATCTTCATCAAGAACATCTTGGGCGACATTGACACCCGTTTGTAAAGCTTTTCTTCCAATCACCTTAGCTCCATGTTGCAGGTGAGGCATCGCCCAGCGGAACAGACCTTTAAATATCGAACCTAAGCCATAACCTCGCTGAAATCGAGCTCCATGAAATGCGGGTAAATTCCCACCTCTTTGTTTGGCTTGATCTACATAGTACTGTTCGTAAAGCTTATGATTTGGGGCGTGGAGTTTTTTCATTTTTTAAAGGTACTGAGGTTGACTCTGACGAAAATGAAGTGTTAACAACACTCTTCCAAACTCAAATGGCACAGATTCCCTTGTGTCTCGCTTTATATTGACTTCGATGGTTTTAAATTGCTTTCTGCTGACAGGTACATATTGAGGGCGCACAAACGATTTACTGACTCGCTGACCAACCTCTCCTTCTACGAGACAATTCGAAGCAAAGGGACCAGTGCATCGCCAACGTATTGTGACTGATTAAGATCACAGTAAACGAAAAGATCGTGAAAGCCGCATTCCAAATCCACTTGTCTGTCCCCCTTGGTTGTCTTTGAAATAATTTGTTCGGGAGTGAAGCCCAGCATATAGGCCATAACATTTAGCGAGACTTCTGCGTTGTTTTTCAAATGAACCGTAACCTTTCTGCTGAGATTATCGTATGAAAACCGTACATCATCTGCATACCGATTTTCATTGTCCACTAACTCTTTCATCTTTTGAAGGACATCCTCGACGGAAGAATAATGACCCGGAAGAATCTCCAGGGAGTCCCAAACACCGTGGAGCTTTTCATTTCGAACGTAAAATCGAAACTGTTAAATATTATTCCAGCTATGCGGATAATGGATCTCGGTCAAAGCCATTTCCCATTCGCCTGTAAGGTTTAGGGTTTGTGGTAAACTAACTCGGTACTCTGTTAATGTGTTATGAGGAAATTTATCAAGACTGCTATTGCTAGGGAGATGCAGATAAAACTGTTACCTCCATCGTACCCTGTGTTGAAATGAACTTTTTAATCTGGGTATCCTAGTTTATTAGAAACCACACACCATTCATTTTATTATTTCCTTTTCTTTTATTCACTACACAAAAAATGCATAAATTACAACTTCAAAATATCACTTTCTTGAACCCAGGAATCAAATTTTGGGTCTTCGTATCCTTTCAATCTCACAAGATACTCTACTACTCCTTTACGCTTTCTCTTCTGCAAAATCTTTTCGACGCGGTACACATCATCGTTCTTAATAAATTTCTGCAATTCAGGCTCATAACATGTTCCATCTGAGATTTCACCTGCATCATCTATTAGTTTATAAACGGGTTCTTGACGAGCCATTCGCTTGTAAACAGTAAAAATTTCTTCCGTAAAATTAGGTAAGTATGATTTTTCAAACATTCTCTTTACTTTGTTAATCCTGACGTGATCTCCGACTTGAAATTTAAATCCCACAGGCTTTTGAACATCATCCCCATACAAAGTATCCTACACTTGAGCTTCATTCGTTTTAGTCACCTGACTCGGTTTCATTTTAATACTTCGGTGGTAGGTGTTATTGTAAGGAGATACTAACTGGGGTAATACATTGATATAGGTGAGAGTGTTTTTGGCCGTGAAATATTTGTACATCTTATTCTTAAATGTTCGGTTAAAACGCTCAACCACTGAGCTTTAAACCCAGAGTTAACAGTAAAAAAGTCAATATTGTTGTCACGCAGAAATTTCTGGAACACACGATTCAGGAACTCTGTTCCCTGATCCGTCTGCAGTTTGGTAGGTTTTCGACCAGTAGAAAGGATCTTTTGAAAGGCTTTGACCAGTTCTTGACCTTGTTTTGTCTTCAAAGGTAACACAAAAGCGTACTTGCTGAAGATATCTATACAAGTCAGTAAGTATATATAACCCTCGTTGTAGCGACTGAGATTTTGAAGATCGACCAAATCCGCTTGAAATTGGGCATCTATTCCAGAAAAGATGACTCGGCCTCTCTTGTAACGTCTTCACGCGGGCTTCTGAAGAGTATAAACATCTTGCTGACTCAACCATTCTCGGACTTGTTTACGCGATATCTTGTTCTTTCCTTTCTCTTTGACTGCTCTGTAAACAGCATCTAAACCACCGAAACTTGCGGGTTGACTTGGGTCGAGATAAATGCTGGTCAGTGTTTTCTCCATCACAGAACTCGGAATTTTGTACGACCACTCTACCCCCACAGCAGGGTAATACGCAACGAATGCGGCTGAAGATGTATTCAAATCCAAAAGTGGACGAAGGAGGACAGCAACCCATCGCTGATGATCGCTATGAAAGTTCAAGCCCGAATGATTTCTTTCCTCTTGGTGTTTACTCATATAGCTACTCTCGAATCTGGGTGAGAGTGGGCACGAGAAAATTAAATAATAGTTCCCATTCCTCCTCGGTTAATTCTAGCTGATCCGCGAAGTTCAAAAATACCACCAATCATCCCCAGTTTACTTTTGAAAAGATCTTAGAGTGGAGTTTTTTCAACTTTTCTAGACTCGAACCCGGCAGATCTTTAAGTTTTTGTTGAAGCAGTTCCATTTCACTTGAAGACACTTTCGATGTTTTGGCTTGTGCGCGACACAGACAAAAGTCGAGTCGAAGCAAAGACAGAGAAAGCACCATCATGACTAAGACAGAGACAAACACACACTGACTCAAAATTTAGACATAAACAAATTTTATTACTTTTAGAAACAAAGCTTATTTTGAATGTCATTAATTATCAAGTCAAGGTCCACTGGTTGTTCATCTTTCCTCACAACTCTCTCAGGGCATTTCACTTCATCTTGGCTGTCAATTTCCACAGCACTGGGATCTTTGCACCTCAGTCCACAAGGTCCGTAGTAAATAGCATACAGAATTCGATCTTCTAGCTCAGCATAATCTTCCAGTTCCAAGGAAGTGAGATAGATGCTAGTCAAAGGCAACTTTGGTAATTCGGTCACGTACGCTTCCCAAGTTTGGCCACGTTTGAAACGAAGAGCACTGCACACACTTTCAGGAGTTTTCAAGATAACATTAAGGTCAATTTGTTCCACCACTTCATCATGGTAATACATCCATGCGTCATCATTATCCATCATGAGGCAAGAATGTTGGTTTTGACTTGGGTGTTGAATAGCACAACCGTGGCAGCGATTCAGCTTTTCTTCTTGAATGAGTTTGTCAACCGTAGCCGCATAAGTCAGTTGGAACACATGGCCAATAAGGCTACAACCAGTTGCAAAAATGTTGAGACACTCCCACGGAAAAACGACCTTTCTTGCTTCAAATCGCTCCTGGTCACAGGCCTGTAAGCTATAATACTGACCTCCCTCCTCCCTCCTCCCTCCCACTCAAAGTTGTTCCTCCAAGTTTTGAGTATGGTCTTGTATTGCTAGCAACTTTGATAAGGGGTGGAGGGGGGATCACAAGCACAAGATCATGGACAGGCCATTTATGCCAAAATACGGTACAGTGTCTCAAGTGCTTTTGCAACTGGTTGTAGCTACCCGTTGAGGTTGGACTTTTTCCACCTCGTCAATCACCAATAGAGGTGAAGCGCTCGATTGGACTTGCATGTTTGGAGCAATGTTTTAAAGAACATTGGTGAAAATAAGACTTTTTTCCTTAGCAAAGCGATTGCAAGAGTAATATGTTGAACGGAGAGCCCGCTTTTATTTGGAAGACAGAATAGACTCTACATGAGCCAATCAGGGTTAAAAGAGCCCAGGCAAGTCTAGGCAAGCCTATTGTTCCTACTGAAGTAGAGTGACGCTCATTAGTAAACCTATACCGAGTTAGTATGCAGGAAGACACTGACTAGGCACTGATTAATATGGAGGAACGCATTTTTTTCTCTAGGATAAAACAATGGGTGACGTCATAGACTCGACCCTTATGCATATTAATTAAGGGAAGACAGGGGAAGACACCAACGAGGCTTATCTTTGCTGAAGCCCTACTAATCACGGGGTGCGTTCGCACCCCCCCCCCCCCTCCCCCACAGGCCCCAAAGGTCTGCATTTTGATACTCAATATCCAAGTTAAGGATTGCAGTCGGTTAAACTGAAGTTTCAAACTTAACAGTCGGTGATATTTAAGGCGGCTGCATACATATAACAGGGCATGCATGGGGCAGGAAAGGCTGTCGTCCCTCGCACTAATGCACATACATTATCAAGTTAAAATTGTTTTGGATGAGGACGTAAATCTGTTTGCCACCAAACACTCACGGAAGCTGGAGCTCGGGACTATTCTGAAGGATTAGTTCCGCAATATTTTGATGTATCATTTTACATCGTAAAATTACTCCTTTATAACTTAATTTAAACAGCTGTATTCGACAAATGAAATATTCAGTTCCTGCCGTGTACTTTGCCGTTACAATTTCTCGTGTATTGCTACTTTCCTAAATAAACGGATTAGACAATAAAAATACATTTCGGTAGTTTAGTCCACTTTGGCCTCGTTAGCACCCCCCCCCCCCCCCTTTCCACATAAAATCCTAGTTACGGGCCTGAGTAGGATCATATTTCTACTGGCTATGTAAGTACGGGACCCGTACATTTTCTTGTATTTGCTATTCATACGGGATACTGACTAAACTGATTAGGGCTATTAAACTGACTGACGAAACGGTTAGCTTCTAATTAGGGTTACGGTTGTTTTTATATGAATAAAATCAAACTCCACCTAGCAGCGAGTTACTACTCCGTGGTAGAGTGGTTAGGCTACGAACTATGGATTCTACGCCCCTGGATCGGATCTCAATCTTGCCACATCGAATTTTTCTTCTTTTCAAAATTTGCCATTGAAATTTTTTTCTTTCAAAATGGAACAGTGGTTGAAGAGACTTACACTTTCATGGAAATTTGTTGATTAGAAATTTCAAGAGACCTAGGAATTTCATATAAATTTCAAGTACAGACTTGATCCCGTATGTCATATCAAATACACGTCGATGTACTGGTCCTGTACGAATAGCGGCACTGTGTCAATATAATGAAGCAACTGCATGTTGTTAATAACAGTGATGTTCTCATATTTTAAATGCAACACTGATTTTACAAGATAAATGGCAGACAGCCCTGCTAAAAAACAATTTTCTATATTTATTTTTTTAAACAGGATCGTTTTTATTAAGCACACAGAACATTCCTCTTTATAGTCAGCAATAGAATTTCTTACACTGGGACTTTCAGTATCGGTGAACAATACTTTTGCATTGTCTGTGTAATTTAAACTAAATGCACTATTTTGCTTTTAGAAAGCTTCCAAATGTTTCTTATTTTTCTATCCAATAAAAAGTACAGACTTAAAGATGTGGTTAACAAGTTGATGAGTTGCTTGATTACTGAATTTCTATGGATTTTCTCATACAAACTGCATGGTATTCTATCGACCTCCATGGACACGCTATGGCATTCCATGGAACTCTATCCGTACTTCAGGGAACCCCATGGCATTCCATGGAACTCTACGATATTCCATGGAATTCCATGGACCTCCAAGGAAACTCCATGGAATTTCATGGCTATCCATGGAACTCCATCAATACTTCATGGAACTCCATGGAACTCCATGGATACTCCATGGATACACCATGGAAGTTCCGTGGAATTCCATGGATTTTCATCGATTTTTATGGAATTCCATGGATTTCCATAGATTTCCATGGATTTCCATGGAATTCCGAGGTATTTCACACCGGTAGCTCTTAAAGTGTGGTGCCTGTGAAGGAGCTCGATAAACGTAATAAAATTGTCATGGAAGGTAA
This sequence comes from Porites rus, assembly GCA_964035705.1. NCBI lineage: Eukaryota > Metazoa > Cnidaria > Anthozoa > Scleractinia > Poritidae > Porites > Porites rus. The sequence continues at coordinate 6,688,333 of OZ038000.1, forward strand.
GCGAACATGTTTATTGCTTCTTTTATGACCTGAGCAGATAACGGAACGGATCAGATTATTGGAGTAAAAATTACTCTTTCTGGTAAAAACATTAAATTTTGCTAACCCTGGCCTCCTTTGAAGTAGTGAATGATGAATAAATGATTTATTAAATTTTGCTGAGTGAAAACAAATTATCTTGCTTCAATTCGACATCAGCTCCTCACTGGACATAAACATTAGTCTAATACCACCCCTGTCAGTGAATCTCTCAGTTGTTCCTGAAATACTTAACATCAACATCTGATAGCTATTTTCAACATACACTTGATGATATACAACTCCAAAAACAGTCACCTGCACCCCAAATATTTAATATTGACAAGTGATGTCAAGCTTATTTCAGTAAATTGGAGCAACATTGAATTATAAGCATCAACAGGACTTGGGTTTCACCTGAAGTGAATATCTTTGAAACACAATACGTGTACGTTTCTGACTTATCGTTGTTGTCTAAAGTAGAATCTACGTAACCTCAAGTTGCAAGGTAAATTCAGAAATCATTACATACATAGGTTTTCATTGCAGACGAGTGGTGTACTATACAAAATGCAACGCTTAATGCATTTTCTACTGACTCAAGTCTTTAGCATTTTTCAGAAGCCTTTTTTCTTGCTGGTTTCTGATTAACTGGTCTGTTGAGGAAACACTATTAACTCCACTTTGATGTATGTAGTGCGAAACCCACTTGTGGGTATAAGGTTAGCGATGGAAACCAGCTCTACCGGTTGGAAGTTTGGCTATTTTCCGCTGATTCGGAACGTTTCGTCCCATAAAAGGTCAACTTCCCTGTGGCTGGATCGATGCACAAGACGTTGACATAATCATCTTTTGAAGTAGAAAAAGATAAAGTGGGCATCTTCACATGAGTCCGGTTGACCGGACTGGCCCGGTTTCCCAGATCTCGCCTTACCTCTTAATCCTTTGAAAAATTTTCGACGTGTTCGTTTGAGAGGGCGGGCTGGCTCGGTTCTCGAGATCTCGGTAAGTGGGCTGGAAATTTCGCTGTATGAACTCTTCAGCCCCGTTAACTTCACGTTAACAGCAAACGGTAAACGTAAATTTGTACCACGTGACCAAGTTTTAACTTTACCTGTCACTTACCATTTATTACATCTACCATGTTTATCCAAAAGAACTGTTTTGTACTGTTTTTATCTGCTAATTTTTTTATTTTCAGACATTCTCAACTTGAACTTGACGTTAATTTGCAGTTTGCCGTAAGCGTGACTCTATATAGTTCTCTCTCTCTTAGCTTGATTTGTATACGGACAAATAAGAGTTGTTCGAAATATTCACTACAGAACATGCAGTTAAGCCATTCTTCCTGGCTCGCCCAAATACTTTGTCTTTAAAACGACTTTAATTCATTTTGATTCTGAGCCCTATCCTTAAAATAAGCGATTCTAGTATTTACCAAATCAGTGAATAGCAATTTTCTCGCATTTTGATTGGCTCCTGTAACTCGGAATATCCTTGGCCATTCACTGTTTTGCGACCGGAGCCAATATGGAGTCTCGTTTCGAGACATTTTCGAGAGATGAAATTTGAGCGTAAAATGAAGCAGTCGTACAGACAACAACCAAGAAGGCGACGAACTTTGGCTTGTCAGTGTTAACTGGTTGGTAGCATTTGCAACAAAATCGTAAAAATGCACTTAACGAAATCTGCGAGATGTTTGTAAATTGTTAGCATATTTCAAGTTCCTACTAAGTGACGTTTTTAATTTACAAAAACTTACTTTATTCATTTTTATCCAACTGATTTGGTAAATACTAAAACAACTATCCTCCTCAGGGTCAGTTCATAGCGCCAGATATATACCGGGACGTGACCTCTGCTTCAGGGGATAGTTGTACGTTAGGCTAAATTCTCATGAAAAAGGATCGGTTTTTTGAAACGTACCTATAGAGGCAAAACCTATCCTAAGTTTTTTGAATCTATCTTTGTCTATATCTTCGTCATATCTTGAGTGCATTGCTGTTGCATTTTTGCTAAACTATAGCCTCCATAAACACTTGATTAACGATTGCAACACGCCCATGAACTCTAATTAAAGAGCCGTAAGAATGTTATATGTTATATATGTGTACCAGAATTTTGGAAAACATGCCTCAAAAAGGTCCAGAATATTCGCACAGAAACCTGGCGATGGCTTTGCTAATCAGGAGTCAAGAAGAAGGCGTATGGGTAAAAGGTGAATTTCTTTACAATATGGGCCATTGGCCCTTTTATTTTTTGTAAGTTAAGTTGTCTGGCCTAGACTTGCCAGCTGGTGCGGTTTTCATAATTTCGTCTAGAAGATGTTAGTGAACGATGACGGGTTGGGAGAAATTATCCAAAGCTGGGCCCGGACAAGGCAAATTTGGCTCTTCTTAAAGAAGGCAACATCTAGACGAATTTATGAAAGGCCCAGAATTCGGTAGTATAAAAATGTTTGTTTCTTTTATTCTAACATTCAGTACATTGCACTGAACGTATTGACTCGTGAGCTATAAACTTACTTGGTTCACACAATGCTTGAGCCCCCTTGTCACAGTCATTCTCGCCATCAGTTCGTTTGCACGATGATAGCTTTAATTCCTTTCCACTACAGGACACCTCCGTCATTAAATAGGGTAAATTTTCGTCCTTGACCTCCGATGTAATGAATTCCGCTACTGCACCCCTAAAACCCAACTGAGTGCAAACGACTTTCACATCATTAAAATCCCATCTTTTTCGACAGATCCTACCCCACCTTCCTCGATAAAAGACTTCTACTCTTCCTCCATAAGTCAAGTTTGCTCCATTTAAACGTACGGGAACTAAATACACAAATTAACAGTACAATCGTTTAAATACGAAATTGATAGAGGGATTACCACTTGGATAAGACACATAATCAGAATATTGGCAGTAACAAAACTGTACAATATTTTGCAGGAGGGCGCGGCTAAAAGAGGAACAAAACCACATAATTTCTTTATGACGACTGAACTAGTTTTTTCTTTAAGGGTTGAAAGTACAATCCCACAAAGACGCGCGAGCAAAAATAGATTGATTGAATGGTGTTTTCTGTTAGGAAATTTGTAATTTTGTAAAAGGACTTGACCCGATTACGAATCATTTAAATGATTGAACGTCCTAATTGCGGTAGTTAGGAAGCAAGACCACTCAGGATCGTGTGGCTTCTCCTTACTTTTCCTCGCACATACAAAGCCCGAGAGAGGCTTTTACTGCTAAGGCGTTCTTACACAAAAAATTGGAGAAAGTAAAATACGTTGAAGCAGATATCAACAATGTGAATAAACTCCTTATCAGCTACCTGTACATGACTGGAGATCCTGTTTGTTGTTATTATTGCAGTTGAAAAGCAACGGTGTACAGTTTTGACGAATGGTCTTGTTTGAGTGACTCTTGCGTTCTGGCTGAGTGTTGTCGTCGGTAGGACCATTATATCCCATTGCTCTACACGTTAAATCATTTTCCTTGTCATCCCAACTTGGGGTGCAAAGTCTTTTCCAGGTGTTGTCGAATTTAAATTCCATGATACCAAGAGATGGTATCTCATTTGTCCTGAAGCGTACTGGAAAGCCTGTTTTAAAAAGTTTCATATGATATGTTTTAGCACTGTAGCCGCTAATCGTGGGAGTTCCTTCTATTTCGATTTAAGTTAAAGAATGACCGGGAAACCCGATCTATTTTATTTTTTTTATTTGTTTTAACACAAGCCTTAAGAGCGGATGTCTGTAAATATCGACCAGGGGTGGGAAAAATGAAAATTTCGAAAAATCCAATAAAAATTCAGTGGACTACCCTAGGTACCTTATTTGTGAAAATATAACTTTTACTTTTATCGGTTAAATATTTTTGCAATACAGCGAGTGTAAAGATGGACCGCTTCACGGCCTCTACTGTGCCGCTTTTTCGGCACGCGCGGCAGGGTAACGAAAAGAGCTCGATTTTAGTCTAATTCAAACATCATTCAATTCACAATGTTTCTCATTGTATTAAAGGAATCTCAACATACATTTTGAGTGGTAATATGCTTCAATTGATTGCAACCAGAATATTTTACAGATTTTAAGATTCTTGAATAATTTTGAGGATTTCACCCGAGCAAAATTTTTCGAAATTCGAAGGCCTAAAATTGTGACCCTCCACAGGAATTTGATACTAAAGGTGAAAGCACGCGCACGACACGCTTGCACGACACGCTTAGCGTGCCGTAGATCACGGATATGCGCATATTAAATTGAAAAAACAAAGACGGACACACTTGCCTTTGTTTTGGCAAATTTAACACGCTAGACCTTTTGTTTTTTTGTAGCGTGCCATATGTCACGGTAAGTGTGCGAATTATAGCACGGTTAGCGTGCAATTTGGGTAAGACACGCTGAATACGCTTGATTACTAAAACCGCTATTAAGATGATAAAAATGACTTGGGTTTTCAGCGGATTTAATCAGCATTGATAACTGGTCGAAGTGAATCAAATATACCAATTGAGACTGTTTTGGAATTTGATCGTAACCGTGGCCATTTGAAAATCACGACTTAATAGTGGTCTAGCCTGGAATTAACGCGAGATCAGTGTAAACCAATTCCTCCGGCTGTCGGCTGTTGACGGGAATGGCAAAGAGGCCTGCTATCACATGCGAGGCACTGAAGTTATGTCGCCTGAAAATTATAGTTATGCCACCGGAGTATTTATTAGCAGTAATGCACAGAGAAAATTAATGAAGTTGAATAAATTAGTTTAATATATTTCTTTAAGCCATGCTGAGACGAACGAAGGTAATTAGATCGGAGAAAGAAAAACTGCCTAGAATTTTCTATAGGTTGAGGAAGGCTAAACTTTCTAGATGACCGTTCCATGCATGTATAATTTTCGAAGGTTATCTAACAAATTCCTTACGATTTTCTGAAGTTTAATTTTTTTCCATTTCATTCCCCAGTTAAGCTATTTTTCGTAGAGAATTAAGGAATTCTAAAGTTTTCGGAACCGAAAATACGCTAAATTCTCACTTTCCTAAAACTTTTAATTGGAAGCTAAATTTTTCGGGAAAATAATGCTGAAGCCCTTGTAATTTCGAAAAGACTGAAGTTGTCCTAGGATGCTAGGATGCATTTAGGAGGAAATCGCCGTCAGGTGCCCCTGACGAACGAAGCGCTATCAATCATAATTTATGTGAAGATATCTCGTTACGCTATGCTAAGACGAATCAAGCGCTGTAAACGTGTACTATATCTCGTTCTTCACAGGACGAAAAAAACAAGAATCTGTAAACTAAAAACACTGTAGAATGAAGGAGGATTGCGGGCGACTTTTCTTTGAATTTTGGGCGACAACACTCATATTATCAGGTTTGGACGACATAAGTTCAAACGACATCACTTTCGAGTAGCTTGACCGTCACCCCTTCAGATCGAACTCGATGAATTAATCCAATGACCGAACTTTATGGAACAATTGATTGCCTTCAAGAATTTCACGTGGACTACTTTTAATTTAGTTCTTTTTCTCTTTTCTCAGTGTGTGACTGACAGAGATTTAATTCTCGGATCGAACTTTAGTACTATAAACACGCCGTATTATCTGGAAAGAACTTTGATTTTGCAATGCTAATATTAATATAGTTCTACCCATAAATCCAGTAGGCCTCACCGTTTACTGTTTATACTTTTCAAGCGACAAAGTTTTTTCAATCAGATACTATCGCTGCGATCGCTGAGGTATAACTTTTTCTTTCTAGATAGTTACCAAAAAGGGTGCCGTTCATAATCATTTACGGTTCCTTTTTGTAGAGGAAATTTATTTAGCTTATAGATAACACGCCTTGCGTGCTTTAGCGCACACTGAAAGCGTGTTGTGCTTTTTCGCACGGAGCTTTTGTTTGAAAACTTTAACACGCTCTTTTGTTCGACTTGCTCACGCTTAATTGTCTCAAGCGTGTCCTCTGAAACAAAAGAAATTGCTAATGAGGCAAGATTGCAAGCATGCTAAAGCGTGTTAAAATAAATTCTTTTGTTTTAAAGTGAAAGCGTGTCGTGCGCGTGCTTTCACCTTTAGCATTAAAATCCTGTGGAGGGTCACAATTGAACCTGATACATCGTTTTAAGAAGCAGTAGATATCTGACAGTAAAAAGCAATCTTTAAGGTTTTTAAATAGAAGCGAGAAGCGAGTCACGGAGACCACTTTCGCAACACCTTAGTTGTAGTGAGAACGTCTCCCGGAGTCATCGATTTCTTGTTAGCATGGTTCTTGTACCAGTTGGATCTCTTAAGTATAGTACTCTAAGTGATGATGGCGTCTTTGAATGAAACTGAAATATTTAGTACCGTATACTTTCTGATTAACTTAAATACTTATCTACTCTGTGCCTTTTCGAATTATCATACTTTTTGGGCGTGTACATTTGTCATTGGCAAGCCACAAATTATTTCAAACTGAGGACCAGACTAGGCATAAACTCGTCTTCCGGTAAAAGGAAATCCAGTGCTATAAACGGAAGACTACCTTCCCCCATTATAATGGCTTTTCTATGTTCTTTGTCAGCAATATGTAGGGCGTGTCGTGGGTCTCTGACGGAGGCGGCAAAGCCTCAACCACCAGAGGAAATTGCCACCACCTGTTACAGAGAAACACGGCGCACGCTCCCTCGTAAGGTCCATGTGCAGGAAGAATCGGTTTCCCCTTCGAGTGAGGAGAGTAATGGGACGGTAAGCAGAATTATATTGTTAATAATAAATAAAAAACTTTAGTAGAGCTTCGCGGTTGTTTTTGTGTTAAAGAAAGCAACAACAACAATGTTTGCTCACTCGAATAGAAGTTCCAGTATGGAAATTGATTTATCATTGTAATTTTTATTATTGTTATTGTTGTTATCGCAAAATCAAAACATCGGAGCAACGAAACACGACTGAGCTATAAGACAAGACAGTATAGGTAATGACCAACAAACTGAGACTATGCAGGCTATAGGGTTCAAAACTGATATAGTAATAGAAAACATTGAGTTTTTTTATCTTTTCGTTTGCAAACAGAAACCTGGAGCCCCTGTGAGTGACCTTTGCCAGGCTATGTCGAATGTGTCCATTACCAGTTTGTATGTACCTGAGGCGATGGACCCAGGCAGCAGTGAACTGTCTTCCAGTGATGACAGGGGAAGAAGTGCAAATTTAGCAATACGTCGTGTGAAGCTCAATGAGTTCCTTACTGCTTGTGACAGACCGATCCTTACCGTCCAGGAAAAGCCCTGGAGCCAACTGACGTCCTCCAGAGCCAAGCGTCAGTATATTGGAACCGCGACAGATACCATAGTCTCAACAATGGGAATCATAAGTCCTGAAGACAGTGGCCGTTTATGGGAGGCTTTACTCAACTCTGGTGAAGTTGAGAAGTCCGTCGGGTTATCATCTTCAGTCTCTTCCGGCGAGGATAAGTATCTGACCTCTCTCGCGGAGGCTTATAGGTGCGCTTCAACATGGGACACCCGAAGGCAGATCATGTCCGTAATGGCTGACTTGGTGCCCTACACTGTCACACAGAGGTACTTGCCAAACATCACAGAGTACCGGGTGAAGACAGCTAGGCAGCACGCAATAATGTTCGGTAGGGGGACAGCAGTAACCATTTCAAAGAGTCCTCGAAAGAGAGTCAATGAGGAGCAGCTTGGCCATTTCTTAACATTTATCACAAGTCCTCACGTCATACACGACCTCCCTTTTGGCGAGAAAACGTTAGTTCTTGCGGACGGAACGATTGTTGAGATGCCAAACGTTATACGAACGCTCGTTCCTGAGCGTATTGTGGCGCAATACAAGCAATACTACGGGGAAATCGAGTTCACCTCACTCAGTAGGTCAACGATGCTACGCATACTTTCGTCGAGCTCTGCAAATGTTAGACGGTCACTTTATGGGCTAGACTATATTGCAGCAGACCGTGGAAAAGCGTTCGACAAGCTTATTGCCATGCTTCCCAAAGTGAGCAGTGATTGTACTTGGGTTCAACGTTGGCGGAGAGCACTTATGGAGGCAAAGCAGTGTATCAAGTCTGATTACAAGGTGACGTGACTCTGCATTGCTCACGACTAAGCCATAATATAGTATCGTATAAACAACGTTCTTATAGTGTGAGCCGTGCCTGATGCAAATAAACAAACAATACTGTATAATCTCATTCGTATCACGAACGGCTCATTATAACAGGGGCGTTTGCAGTAGCCCTTGTTAGTTTTATTTTCTTTTATGCACTGCCGAGCTTGAAATGTGCTACGAACAGACGTCAAAAGATATCGACAAAACTAGGCGATGTTGAAGATGATACAAAAGATGAATGATATTAAAGGTCCATAGAACTTCTATGATAATGTCAACCCCGCTTATAGATTTTCTAGTGGAGATGAATTTAATTACATTTGTACCATTAGTTAATTAATTCATTTATTTATTCAAACACGGGTGTACCTGACAGCTGAAGAAAATGCAACCGACCACTGTATCGCTTACGCACTAAGTGACCCAAATGATAAATCTCTCTGCTTTGAGTGTCAACACGATCATGAAAACAGCTGTCTCCAGTGCGAGGAGCTGAAATCTACATTGAGGGAGATAGAAGAAGCTCTTTCTAAGAATTGCACCATCCCCGAGGATATGCGTGACGACCTTCTCTACACTTACCAGAATGCAGTGCAAGCAATACAAGCCTGGGAAACGCATCAGCTAAGGTCTCTGCAACAAGACAAGGAGCGCACAACCGTCCTTGATGACCTAGACGAGACGGAGGTACTTATAACTCAAGACTTGGCTATGAAGTGGCTGCCACAGAGATATCGAGAAACCCAAGCCCACTGGTTTGGGAAGCGAGGTATCTCTTGGCATATTAGTGTGGTTGTGCGAAGAGTTAATGCGACGTTACAGCACCAGACCTTTGCCCACATCGTGGAAGACTGCAAACAGCGTGATCCAGCTTTTACTCCACACCCTGAAGACCGTCAAACGTGAGCACCCAGAGATTGAGACAGTAGTGCTGAAGCAAGATAACGCTGGCTGTTATCAAAGCATTGCCATGGTATCAGTCGTCTGATGGCAGGGGAAACCGGCATCCGCGTAAAAAGGGTAGACTTCAGCGATCCCCAAGGTGGGAAGGGTACGTGCGATCATAAAGCAGTAACTGTGAAGGCGCATGTTGGCCGCTATGTCAACGAAAGGCCATAGTGTGGTTACTGCCCAGGAATTCCATGACACTATGTTGTCTCAAAAGGGCATAAACGGTGTGCGAGTGGCTCTTGTCACCGGTTCCTCAGATCAAAGGCAGCAGGTAATTGCATCTGACTACTCAGAATTATAGGTAAAACTTACTATAATTGTTGTAGGACAGACCATCTAAAGCATCACATGCTAGTATGACTATTACAGGTGGAGGCACTAGGACGCTGGGAAGGAATCAGCACCATAATAACTTTGCTTACAGAGATAACAATCAAGTAACCGTGTGGAAGGCCTTTGACGATGGACCTGGAAAATCTGTCCCCTGGTCCCGACTACAAGGTTAGCCAAACATCCATTACCTTGTTTTTCGTAGGGGAGGTTGCAACGTAATGTTGCTTACCAATGGTATTTATCCCCTTTTTCTTCTTTCAGTACCGAGTAAGCTACCTTGTCAGTCGTACGAGTTCGAATTGTCACCTGGAGACTTTGTCCCGTGCTGGGAAAAGAAACCGTCGGCTAAAGCGACAGAATCCCACATCAGCAGCAAGAGGGTCGAAGAAGAGATTGTTGAAGACAGTGGCCTTTTCTGTTGCCCAGTTGATGGCTGCATAAAAAGCTATCAAAGGTATTCGAACCTTGAAAACCACATCATGTTTGGCCAGTGCTGCTTGCGATCGCACAGGAAATACAACTTGTTAGATCAAGTGGTCCTTCTTTATGCAGAGAAGCTTACCGTCGGAGACAGTGCTCAACCTACTCTCGTCGTCCAGGCTGAACAATGTGAGGCTGTCGAGTCACTACAGAAAGGCTGGGCCCTAAAAGGATCTCAGTTTGTAAACATCAATGAGGCGAATTCTACGGTACGAGATCTTTCCGTGGGTGTCCCCCAAGGTTCAGTTCTGGGACCTGTTCTCTACCTTCTGTATACTGCACCACTTACTAAAGTGATAAGATCTTATGGCTTAGATTATCATCTATACGCCAACGATACTCAGTTATACTTTGCATTCAAATCGGTGATTGTAAACGCTGCTAAATCGAGGGCCGAGAACTGCATTTCTGCAATATGTCGCTGGATGGATCTCAACGAATTGAAGCTAAACCATGACAAGACGGAGGTCATGCTTATCCACTCAAAGCATCTTCCCTCTCCATCCTTTCAGTCCTTATGTTTTGGTGATGAGAGCGTGGCTGCGTCTCTGTCGGCTAGGAGTCTTGGTGTTATCTTTGATGAGCACATGTCTTTTCATGCTCATGTGTCTAGCATCTGTAGATCATCATTTTATCATCTCAGGAACTTATCTAGAATTAGGAAGTATTTCACTAAAGAATCAGCAGAAGTTGCTGTTCATGCATTTGTCACATCGAAACTAGATTACTGTAATGCATTATTATACGACCTACCTAAATATCAGTTACAAAGATTGCACTATGTACAAAACACGGCGGCTAGAGTTGTGTTGCAAGTAGGTAAGTTTCAGCATATCACACCTGTTTTGTGTGAGCTTCACTGGCTACCGATTCAATACCGTATTATTTTCAAGATTCTGCTCCTCGTGTATAAATCACTGAATGGGACATCGCCTAGCTATTTAGCTCAGAAACTACATTATCGTTCTCACACTAGATCATTGAGGTCTGTTAGTAATGAACTTTTAATGCAACCTAGATCGTATACCAAGACCTACGGAGATAGAGCATTCGCTGTTCATGCACCAAGAGAATGGAACTTAATACCCTATGAAATTCGGAAGTCCAACACCATCTCGAGTTTTAAAAGATCACTTAAGACGTACTTGTTTACTAAATTCAGTAATAACGGATCATTGTTTTTATAGATTTGTATATATTGCGTTAGTTTTAATTTTCCCTTTTTTTCATCGTTATGAATATGGTTTAATAGTTGCTTTAGTTTTAATTTTTTCCTTCTTTACCCATTGTAAATATAATAGGTTATGGTTGTAAATTTGTAAATATTTTTCAATAATGTTGTTTACATGACTGTAAAGCGCCTTGAACATAGGATAAGAGCGCTATAGAAATAAAGTTATTATTATTATTATTATTATTATAATCTAAGAAGACAGCGAGATTTACGGAAGACCAAAGGAAGTACTTGGGGGATAAGTTTAGAATTGGTCTGGAGACGGGCCATAAGGCTGACCCTGAACAAGTAGCACGGCAAATGCATGTGCGCGCAACGAAAGAGGCGAGCGCTGATTCAAGGTGGAAGAGTTCTTAACCGCGGGGCAGATCCAGGGCTTTTTCTCCAGAACAGCCGCGAAACCTCGCCATGCTGCTACTCTGGAGGACGGCGAAGACACTGACAACCAAGCAGCCGAAGACGAAGAAGCTTTCTTAATTAGACGCAACACAATCCTGATGCAATGCACACCGGTGCACCCCATAATATACGACACGTGGAACCTCTGTGCGATGAGCTCGACTAAAAAGCTCAGTCAGCTGACTGTAGCTCAGCTTCGTGAGATTTGCTATCAAACAACACGAGCTAATACTTTTAGTAAGGGGTTGACCAATAGAAACGTGAAGTCGGGGTTGGGTGGAAAGTAGACAAAATCCATATATGAAAAAAGTAATATATGAAAAATTACACACAAACTAAGAAAAAACTAACCTACAGAAAATGCACTATTTTTCGCGTTTTCCAGGCGAACGAACGACAAAGTGGGCGCCGGATTAGAGCGACAGGGAAAGTAGCCCGCGTAGCAAGCGTTTCCCTTTGTTTTCGGAGCAAAGACGAGAAACGGGATTTTCGCCGCGAGAAAAATGGAACGAGATGTAATAGGGAAAGGGGGCGAGGGAGGAAGGAAGTTTCCTTCCGTTCTTTTACTCGCGCAATTTTTGGCGCGCTCTTTGACTCTCGATCCTCGCTCTTTTCTCCGAAACAGCACGGAAACGCTTGCTACGCAAGCTTCAGGGAAAGGAGCGGGGAAAAAATGACGTTATTTTTTTTTCTGCTCTTTACTCCGCTCCTGGGGACGAGGTTATCCCTTGCCTTCGCTCGCCTGAAATCTCGAAAGAAAAAAGAGGAAACAAACAAACGGCAAGCCCATCCGAAAAACGTAGGCACAGAGATGGAACTTTCCCTCATCCCCTTCCGTTTTCTGGTTTGTTTCGCTATTAATATTCTCGGTCTCCCGCTAAAAAAAAACGCTAAGATAATTTTTATCATGAGGCCTCTTTATTTATTTTATACGCTGACAAAAAAGTATAAAACAAGTGTTATAACAACAACGGTGTCCTCTGAACAACTGTATATTAAGCGTGGCAGTCCGAATTTGTTTCTTGAATTTTTTATTTTTTTTTTTTACATTTTGATGTCTATTTTCTCTGAAAAAAAAAGGAAACTACCACTAGGATGCTCTAATAGTGCTTTAAAACTGTTCGTTTCTCACCACAAACTTGTTCTAAGCATATGCTAGCACAATGTGCAAAAGCTTAACTACCACTTACCTATCACAACGGTACATTTTCTTATATCTAGAAGTTTTGCTATGAAGAATCTCTGTGATCCTTTTGCACGTGTTATGTTATGTAACGCATTCTTCACCCACGTAACAGCATTCCTTGACACACGTCGAGTGCCCCGTAGAGCGCGCGGGCGTTTCGCTGCAGTTTGCCTCAGTATTGCGGTCATAAAGACAAGCAAGGACGAGGTACAAGCAAAAATATTGCCAACCTAATTATTTGCTAGACAGGATCGATATTTGGTGTAAAGTTTAAACACTTTGCTGAGTCGTGATACGAGTACTTGACCTTCATGTTTACATTAGTGTTAAACCAGGTTACAATAAACAGCCGGGATTTGACCTTCTTTTTGACTAGACATTGAGGTACAATTTTCCATCTTATTTTTTTTCAATTACGTGTGTATCATTGTGGGACTTGGGATTGCCTGAATTAAACGTATCTTAGCCGAAGAATTTGTTTTAGAATTCACCGTGTCGCGCCGATCTTCATAACTGTTAAGTCCGACGGGTCAAATTTCTTTCAAGTGCTCCCTGAATTTCTCTTTCCCAAAAATTCATTTCACATGTTGCCCAAAGTTTTGAACCCATATTTCGAAACCTTAAAGATTGCTTTTTAATGTCGCATATCTACTGCTTCTTAAAACGATGTATCAGATTGAATTTTAGGCCTTCGAATTTCGACAAAATTTTGCTAGGGGGAAATCCTCAAAATTATTCGAAAATCCTAAAATCTGTAAAATATTCTGGCTGCAATCAATTGAAGCATATTACCACTCAAAATGTATGTTGAGATTCCTTTAATACAATGAGAAACATTTTGAATTGAATGATGTTTGAATTAGACTAAAATCGAGTTCTTTTTGTTACCCTGTCGCGCGTGCCGAAAAAGCGGCCCAGTGGAGGCCGTGAAGCGGTCCTCTTTACACTCGCTGTATTGCAAAAATATTTAACCGATGAAAGTAAAATTTATATTTTCATGAATAAGGTACCTAGGGTAGTCCACTGAATTTTTATTGGATTTTTCGAAATTTTTATTTTTCCCACCACTGGTCGATATTTACAGACATCTGCTCTTAACTATTTTTTCAAGCACAAACTGAAATGGGATTTTTACTCGCCAAATCAACAGCACGAAATTTAAAATCGTGAATTTGTGCTACACACTGAATTATTTCACGAGAAGATAAGAGTTGGCTATACCCACCCTTCTACCCAATGAGCACAAGTGGAGTTATCTTTCTCACTATACTTGTTTTCGTTAATTTTCACCCAATATCACAATAAAACATTTCTTATCTTGCATAATTAAATGACGAAAACTTAACTCGGAAAAACCACACTTGTCCTCTCCCAACGAAAATAAGTAACACTGTTAGTCTAATTGTGAAGTTAAATCAAAGCATATTGTTCCAACTAGAACCCTCTCTGATATTTATAAGACCTTCATTGCACCTTCCGCAATTTATAGTTCATTTCTTGGGGCAATGTCTAAATCAGTTTTTTAAAATTGTCCTTCAAAAATGCGCACTCCGTCTTATATAATTTCCCCAGGTAAGAGAGCATGTAATACTCTTTTTCCTAAAATGAAAACTTCTACCGTTAGAATTTCTATACTTTGGAAAAGTCGCTAATTTAATGTATGTTTGTAAACACGAGTTCTGCTCTCATAAAAAATTAGATTTTGCTCTCCAGCGTTCAGTCGTATAGTACGCTTTCATCAACGTCTGAGCACTGTGTTTGTACGCACAATCCGCACTTTCAAGTATCCACAGAAAGGCCTTTTTAAGAGTTGGTGTCTAAAACTGGGATAGCACAAACTAATCTTGAAGTTAAAGCGTAACTAAAACTCCTTTTAAAAACTACGCGAAATTTTAGAATCTGAAGTTGATGCACTGATAAAAAGAAAAATTTTTATGAGTAAGTTTGAAGCTTTCCTCTTGACATATTTTCTTTGTTTCTTTATCCTCCTCCTTTTCTAATATTTAAAAACATGAAGTGTTACTCGTACGTATGTTGTAGTTTAATGTTAAATGTATATTTCTCGTATGAAACTTTGAACATTTATGAAGGAAAATTATCTGTCTAGCTTGCCGCGATTGCAAGCCAGCCTATCACGCCTTCGCAAAAACGAAGTCTGAATAAAAGCTAAACTTAAAAGAATAAAAACCTCCAATCTTCTGACTTTATTTTGTTATTACAACCGGAAAAAGTAATAAACAAGGAACCTCGCTCAGATATCATGGCATTGGCCCTTCATCGAAACTGTCACATTTGTGTCAATGCAAACAGACTGAATGTATGAAAAAAAAACAGAAACAAAAACAACATTTTAATGCGATGAATACCTTCAAAAGTTCATCAGGATTCTAGGATTTTCCTCTGCTCGAAGGCTAAAAATCCATTGTAAATGAAAACAATTTTTCTAACTGCAACCGCTCTGAAATTACTAAAAACCCAGGTCCAGATTTTTTTTTATCCGAAAAGGGATATTTCACTTCTTTACTAAAATCCAAAACCCGGGATTTGATCCAAATAAATACGGTTCACTGAGTCTTACCCAAAACCGGATACTGTGGATACATGGTCTGACGCGTTTCTTTACTAGGGATCCAAACGCAGTGAATACATCAGCTGTTTATACTGCTCATCCGGCTTTATGGCCATTTTTCAACCCGAGGCATGGACTAAACGATCCATTCTATTCGGCCTGCTTTATTTTGTTTTCTTTTTGATGAATTTTGAAAACTTTATCCCTTAATCTTTGTATATTTCCTCGTGTAATCCGATGAAATTGCATTTTAGCTTTTTTTCTTTCTGTATTGACTCAATTAGGTTACCATATACCGGTATGGTAAATTTTCTTATATAGGGGAGGAATATGTACTACGACTCCTCTGAAAAGGGCTATCGCTTGGGCAGGCCAGTTGACTTGCCTCGTGGAGTTCCTGGGACGAGAAATTGCGGAAAAGAATATCGAGCCCGTTCAGTGCTTCAAGAAGTGGTTACGGTTCCTCAAATGTAGCTCATTCGGGGAAAACAGACTGGACGAAAAACTGGACTTCCACAAATTTGTTAGTTGCAAATAATTATGTCGCAAACATGTAAATACGGAGGAGTAATATATGGCAAAAATGAAAAATGCCACATTTGCATAGCAAAAAACATGGGGTGATTATACCTAGGCAACCGCACATGTACTTCTCCGTTTTCACAAATTTGCGACACATTCACCGAGGGCAAATTGTGTGCAAATCCATATTTTCGTCTCGTGACACCACAATATTTTTAGCTTCAGGCCAGGCAATTACACCATTTTTTGGCTATTGCTTATGTACGTCTTATGCCTTGCTTTGTTTTCTTTTCTGTCTTACATTTGTATCTATTTTTATTCATCTTCGACAATTTTGGAGGTACACATGTACGGACGATTCCATGCGGCTCCACTTTCTAAAGAAAAGGTCCGACACAGTTACACAAGAGTCAGGGCTTTTACACAGTAGATGACGTAAACCAATAAAGGCAACTATAAAAATATAAATACCCGAAAAAAAAAGTTCATAGAATAATTCTCTAGAGTAAACAAAGAAAGCCTAGACGTTCAAAAGATCTTTGGTTTAATGGGTTTCGTGCTTTATAGGTTCCGTACTTTCATGGGCTTCGTGGATTCAACAGTTTCGTGGTTTCATAGGTTTCTTGGTTACAAACGTTTCGTAGTTTAATTAGTTTCTTGAATTCATAGTTGCATGGGTTTCGCGGTTTCATAGGTTACATGGTTACGTCAGTTTCGAGGTTTCATGGGTTTTGTTTCAAGGGTTTTCTGGGTTCATAGGTTTCGTGGTTTCACAGCGGAGCTCAAAGCGCGCGCGTAGGCGGATCCTTATAGCTAGGAAAATCCATCCATCCTAGAAAATTTGGTAATCACGTGATCGTACATCGACCACCGACCGTCCGTCCGCACCACAGGGAAACCAATATTTAATCTGAGACTTTCTCACTATAGATAGTAGTTTGAGAGCCCAGGTTCAACCTGTGCTAATATTGCAAATCCATGCTGTGATCATTTGATCGCAGCCTTGAGTTCAATTTTTTTTAATGCGTAGGAAACAAGTTGTGATTATGAGCTGCACCAATACAATTTTGATTTCAATCTGACCTCGGACGCGAAAATTCAGTCAGTTTTTAGAGGTAGGGAAGGCAGTTACTTTTGACTCATCATGGTCACGCGTTGGTCACGCGCGACGTCCACTTTTTATGCTCTGACTGGTCAAAAGTTCATGCGGAAATTTATGCGGCATCTAGAAACTTGTTTACTGATAGCTGAAGTTGGCAGTGTTTTGTGTCTTGTGATGTTTTTAACCGTCTTTTTGCACTGGATGTACAAAATGAAAGATAGCTGCTTGCAAGATTCTTCTCTTATTCATGCCTGGTTTGTTTATTGGGTATTTGGTTGAGAAATGCACCGCTTGTTAAAGTCATTAGAAATCCGATTTCGGATAGCATCGTGTTCACTTCGCTTGATGTGTAAGAGGGCTGAAAAGCTGGCCTTTCTTGATGGTTTTTAGGAGCTGCAGCATCTTCGCCTAGTAACCCTGAGTAATTATTTTATTTGATGTTTGTCGCTGTATTGTTTTGTTTTCTTCTTCTGGTTTCATGAAGTCGAGCGTAGTTTATGCCGCTATGCACGTTTGCAAGATTTGAGACAATGATCTGACCTAGTATCAGGTTTGACAAGCTTACAGAACTTTAAAAAACCTTCAGACATTTTCTGACTGCAAATAGAAAGAAAACGTTCCGTAGAATATCTAGTTATAATTTTGGCTGTAAAAAGAAGGCTTTCAGCGATTTTCTTGCCTCGAGTTTATCTTGAAAAATAGCAAACAATGGAGAACCGGCTTACATCAAACGCCTTCCAAACTAAAATGTAGTGTTCCAATTTGGTAAAATTCAGAGCAAATACTGAGAATCACCTCAAAAAAGGCCGCCTTTTCCGTTTAAAATAGAGACCTGTCTCGATGAACAGTTTTTTGGAGTTGCAAGTTTTAAGTTTCCTTGGAAATGAGTGCAAAATTGGCTGAAAGTGAAACCTGGAGCTTTCACAGAATTTCATGTTTGCCGCTTAATTTCAAAGACGATTTTTGCAGTTTACTCTTAACCTTAAACTGGTGTTAAAACTCACAGGAAAGGTCACCCTGTTACAAGGAATCATAAAATGCTTCCAAGCAATCTCCTAATGATCCCCCCGTGAAACAACACAGGAGAGGATTGAGAATTTTCGACCAATTAACACAGGAGAGGATTCAGAATTTCTGACCCTCAAACAACACAGGAGAGGATTCAGAATTTCTGACCCCCAAACAACACAGGAGAGGATTCAGAATTTCTGAACCCCAAAACAACACAGGAGAGGATTCAGAATTTCTGATCCTCCAAACAACACAGGAGAGGATTCAGAATTTCTGATCCCCAAACAACACAGGAAAGGATTCAGAATTTCTGATTCCCCAAACAACAAAGGAGAGGATGCAGAATTTCTAATCCCCTAAACAAAAATACAATACAGGAAGGTTTTCAATATTTTGGAACCCCTAAGAATATAGTTGTGGCATCAGAATTTCTGATAGCCCAAACAACCTGAGAGAAATTTCATATTTATCTCTCTGGCCTCAAAGCAGTGAAATGCCTCAAAATCTGAGGTTGGAGTCAACACACGATTCTGGAGCAGTGCAAGGACTGATTTTTCCACGATATAAACTTTATTTAATCGCTAGTGTTACATCCAATACATGCAGCCACATTAAATTTTATCATTGAAGGTTTTAGTTCTCACTGCTCACCTGGGCGATGTCTGATCAATTTTAGGTTAATTTTGATTTAATGTATTTCGATTCTCAACTTCCTTTGTTTCCTAACCCTAATTCATGAATAAGTAGGGCTAGGGGACGAAGGAAATAGAGAATCAACCTAGGTTAAAAAATTTAGCCTGAAATCAAATATGCACATACATTGTATACACATAATATGCACCAGCTGACCTCAACATTACCGTGCCCATTACAGTAGCTGTAAATTTAATGAACACTACTGTACAGAAGAGGTCAAGAAAGTTCAAAATTCCCCAAAACTGTAAGATTACTCAAACTGTGCAGCTGATCATAGCATCACTGCAGACTCCATTGTTTTTGTCAGAATTAGCATACATACATACACTTTATTTACCCAACATGGAACTGATCTGCATGAGCAATAACCACATGTATAAAACCTAGACAAAAAAATGCGTTATAGATCTCAAGCATAGCGTTTGGTTTACGCTGGGCTCAGAAGACGAAACCATGTTTTGTGACACTGGCTTAGAACTTTTTTTCAACTCGACTGCCGGTCAAGGTTTTCAAAACACTAAATGCAGGAGTACCCGACGAAGCCGCTCGACAAAATACCCGCTCGACAGGCAGAATTTGAGCTAGCTGGAAAAAAAACATTGGCTAATTAGCTGGCTGGGAAATCTGAATTAGCGCCTCGCTAGCTGAAAATATGCAAAATTTATGCCGGTTCTGGCTGGATAAAAAGGTATATTTTTTCTCCTGGCAATCACATGTAATTTTTTACACGGATATTGGCGCGAGCGAAGCAAGTAACTGCGCGTGAAAATCACCCCACGCGAGCTGTGGAAATGACACCTTTTGCCTGTGGAAACGGAAATTTGTTTGGGTGTGTAAGCAAAACGTCCTGCTGTGAATACCTTGTAAAAGATACACGTAGTGAGAAAATGACACAGTTGAGTCAAGCACCGCTCACCGCTTTGTTTTTAGTCGTTTCGCTGTCGATCCTTTATAGAAAACACTTTTGTGTGTTCGTGTTTTAATATGCCTGTCTACATATCAGCTACTTTCCTACGTTCTACTTTTAAACCTGATGTTAAGGCGGCCAAAAGGTAAGCAAAATGGTTGTGTTTCTTTGTCAGGTTGCCGTGCATGTCTATCGAATTAAGAACATTCGCTAATGCACATAAATGCCATCAAATATTGAGACGATTGATTACAAAAACTCTCTCCAATAAATAATACACTCTGGTCTCTTAGCGGAGTGAACTCAGAACTGATTTCATTCGGTATGCTCGTTTGCAATGTTGTCCAGGTTTGCGCGCTCTGGTATATTTCCGTTGAAACCAATTTCTCTTTTGTTATGTGCTCACCGGGACGGGAAACCTCCTCGATCTATGGTCATTTGGAAGGCGTTTAGCAACTGCACAGGTATCTGTTAGGATCGGAAAAGGTAGGAAGATTTTACGTTTGTACTACCCGTATATTGACGTATTTCGCGTCCGTCTAGTAACTGTTGTTTTTTAAAAAAACAACATCCAAGTGTGCCGTTACATTTCAATGCTAACGTCTGTGTAGTAAATTGTAGTATAGCGGGGTAAATCCCGAACGGCTATCATTCTTTGACTTTCGTACTAGTATCTGTTTTGACGCTGAGGCATTTCTTGCTCTTAAAGCTTTTTATCGTATAAATTGTAAGAGCTCTGTTAGTAAATTTATTCAAATCTTCGAACACGGTGACTCAGATTACACTTTTTTGGTGATGTTTCCCGGCTGTAGGACTTCAAATTTGACAAAGGGCGTTACCGGCCATGGATACGTTTGAGAGGCTCTTTGGCCAATGTAGAAAAAAGAATAAAAAATAGATCACAATTTTCTTGCCAAAAAATGAAAGAAAATTACAAATGTGAACAGTATTTTACAAATTTTCCTAAAATTGCCGCAAGTAGGGTTTAAACTGAACTATTGAATAAACAAATTAATAGACAACTATGTTGTTCTTTTTGTAACCATTTGTCGTGAAGAACAGGATATTTTTCTTTGGAATTTTTATTTTCTTCTGGTTATCATGAAGTTATTGCTTTCTACAAAATAATCACCCTTACAACTCAACCGTAGCCTGCGCAAAAAGGCGTCATTAAGGTGCTTAGGGTTGTTAAGATGCGCGAGCGCGACGCGCGAGATACGCAGTAGGACGCAGTTACGTCACGTTTGCCGTCTTCTACTCGATTTTTAAACGTACCGAAGAAGGTTTCACCTAAGCTTATCTTATTGCCAAAAACTACAAGAATTTTTCTGTAGCTGTATTAAAACTCAAGTACTGTTGTTGTTCGCAAATTTACCATGACGGTCGCTTAAAGCAAACTGATAAAGATATTGTGGCATGTATTTTACTTTGGTGCGTGTCTCTATACCCAAAGCAAAAAAAGCTTGCCTTCCTTGGTGTGATCTTACTTACATTTGTTTCAACTACGCTTCGATTCTATAACTTATAGACATCACACGACCATCGCATGCACGACATAAGGTTACATGCCTTTATAGGTGATTGTCTGACTGCAAAACGAAACATTCTTGACTTACATACAACTATTGGCTTTTGCTGCGAAACTTTGCACCAGTTCTGGTGTGAAACTTTTACGGTGATTGCCTGACTGACCACGTACGACTACTGGCTTTTGCTGCGAAACTTTGCACCAGTTCTGGTGTGAAACTTTTACGGTGATTGCCTGACTGACTACCTACGACTACTGGCTTTTGCTGCGAAACTTTGCACCAGTTCTGGTGTGAAACTTTTACGGTGATTGCCTGACTGACTACCGACGACTACTGGCTTTTGCTGCGAAACCTTTGTGGTGATTGTCTGACGACATACCATTATGGCTTTTTGGCTAGAGAAAAAATGAGTGAGTAAGATCAAACTCAGGATGACAAGCTCTTCTAGTGCTAGTGCGGAGAAAGTTACTACAAGAACACGTTATCAGTCTGGCTTTAAAAAGTGAACTGTTGCCATAGCATATTTGAAAACATGGACAGTATTGTTTTTTTATACCGCAACAGAAAGGTCCTTGTTTGCTGTCAGGCGTTTTCGTAAATGAAGAAAGAGGAAACCATCCTCCCCACGTTGAAACTCGAGTTAAAGACCGCAAACGTTACCTTACTTTTTGGGTTCGTGGTTTTCAGCCGTAGCGGTTAGAATTTTCCGACGGAAAGACTGTTTACTCGAAACTTTCTATCAGTTCTGGTGTAAACTTTTTGCGGAGTAACAGTAGGCACAGCATACAATGCTGGCGATAAGCATGTGTCTACACTGAATCTGGGGTGATTTTGCAGAGGAGACCCCACGTAGATCGAGCTTACTCGTTATGCTGTTTATTCTTAAACTTTTTTTCGCCTCAGTCGATTATCGTTGGAAAAAAATACATTGGTCTTAAGGCTTTGCGGTCATCACTTTTTTTACGTTTTATTGTGTTATGGACAAAGTTCGGGATCTTCCTTTTTATCGTGTACCTGGCAAAAACTGAAGACTACTCCTCAAGTCCACATTCCAAGACTGTAAGTACCGCTGAATGTCTTTAGTTGTTATGTTATTCTTATGTAATACTTAGGGATAGGGAATAACATATACTAAACAAATACACTCATCTTTTCCCTATATCTCCAAAAAAAAAAACGACAACTAGATAAAAGGGTGAAACAGGTTAAACACGCTTTTCTTTTATGTTATGTAAATTTGACGTAAAATAAATCTTGCCTACTGACTTACATGTTTTTCTTGGCAATGTGTTAAATGAAACTTTGCTGACTGGCTCATAACTTACTTCTGCTACCGCTGGCTGGCAAACACCGAATTCCGTTTCACTCTGGCTGGAATTGCGTAATTTTTGTTTTTTTAACCTTGCTGGCTGGCAAAAAACCGTCAAACATGATTGCTGGCTGGGATTTTTATTTTCTGAAAGTCTTGCTGGCTAGCAGTGTAGAGCGGGTATTTTTTTCCCAGGAAAGTTAAATATTAACATAGGTTGACGTAAAAGCACTTTGCTAGCGTTTACGACATCGTATAATCAATTTTGCGAAAAATGTTCGTTGGGTACCCCTGTAAATGACCGGCAGTCCTATATTCTCAGTACACTTTGCTTGACTTTTCTTAATCGACATATGATAGCTTGGTTTAGCTGGATTATTTCGATTTGTGAAATTTTACGGAGAATATAGGACTGAGAGCCATTTAGTGTTTTGAAAACCTTAACGGGCAGTCGACCTGAAAAAAAGTTCTAAGTGTCACAAAACAATTTGTTTTGTCTTCTGAGCCCAGTGTAAACCAATCGCTATACTTGAGATCCTTAAAGTCTATAAAGCATTTCAGGATCGCTTGACTTTACTTAATCGACATATGATAATTTAGATTAGCTGGGATTTTTCGATTTTTTGAAATTTGCTGAGAACATAGTTACGCCGGTCATTTAGTGTTTTGAAAACCTTGACCGGCAGTCGAGCTGAAAAAAGTTTTAAGTGTCACAAAAAATGGTTTCGTTTTCTGAGCCCAGCGTAAACTAAACACTATACTCGAGATCTATAAAGCATTTCAGGATCGCTTGACTTTTCTTAATCGACATATGATAATTTAGATTAGCTGGGACTTTTCGATTTTGTGAAATTTACCGAGAATAGGAGACTGCCGGTTATTTTGTGTTTTGAAAACCTTGACCGCTTACCGGCCATATAGCCCCAGCGTATTTACATTGGTCTGTCACGGTAATTTCGGCCACAACCTTGAAGCGCCAGAACATACAATTTCCAGAGTATTCCATTGACGATTTGCAACAAAGAGTACAGTTATTTCTGCAGCAAACAAAAAGGAATCAATCAAAGGCATATCTGTGCATGTATCTTAAATTTTACCATTTATCTTTGAGAATTTATAGTGTAAGCTTACGCAAAGTTATTATATTAGAAAACCAAACGAACCACAATATCAAAAACATACCTTTCTGCAAGAATCCAGCTGAGTTACTGACTTAGAAACATGCGTTGTGTGAACACAAACTTCGCAATTGATCACATTGTCTCGAAATAACATAGATAATAGAAAGTCAGTCTTTCTATTATCCGAAAGTAACGAAAATACTCTGTTTGCTACGCTGTGTTGCTTATGAAGTCCGCGTGAATTTGAACTATTAGAAGGGAAGGTCATTTTACACTTTTCTATTGGTTCAAAAGCCGCACGTGACAAAATAATCAAATTGCGCATGTGCAAAAGGCACCTGGAAGCCTTTCAATCAACAAACGTGGCGGTTATAACCTTGCGGTGCAGAACGCACACCCGTTCAGGTCGAAAAAGCGGTTATTTTAAGCGTTGATTAGAATATTCCAACGAATTTGAAGCGTTAAAAGCATTGGAAAACTTGACACTGGGAACGAACATGCTGACTACATTAATTCAAAGTTGTGACGAGAAAGATGTTGTGGACGTTGTTCATGTTGGACACTGAGCTCAGGTACGGAAAACTGATTGAACCAAAGACACATTGAACACCCCAAACCATGCCAGTTTATTGCTTCAAGGAATCATTCATTAGTTGAACGAACTGAATCAAAAGGAAACTCAAAAGTATGGCGCAAGGAACTATTCGCATGTTCAAGTGGACTTTCGACCTTACAACGAGGAACACATTACAATAAGAAACAAAACATTCATATGCCTGGGATCGAGAGAGGATTCCTTATATTAAGTTAATTTGGACGGCAAATGAAAAGCCTTGAAAACTGTGGTTGACATATCTTGGCACCTTGTACAGAATAAATCGCTACAAATTCAAAGTGCGACAAACTTCGCTTGAAAAAATATAATACAAGTAATTAACCAGTTGATTTCTTTTTCTTATAGTTCTGTATTTCCTATTATTTTTGTTTTCTTCTATTTTCTATTTCTTTTCTTTTAGGATTATTATTACTATTGTTTATTATGTATTTTCTTCTATCTCGGAGATATTAGCTTCTAGAGCTACACTGCCGAAAATCCGAGGTTAAATAAAGGTGTTGTATGATGTGTTTTAACGCTGTTTCTCCTTTAAGTTACTAGGGGGGTCAGAAATTCTGAATACTTTGACAAGCATGAACAGATAGTCATTTTTGTCCCTTCCCATGATGGGGGATTAGAAATTCTGAATCCTTGTGGAATTAAAAATAAATTACTGTTTTGTTCTGTTAAGCTATGGGCCAGGGGATCAGAAATTCTGAATCTCTCCAAGAAAGAAAGCGCAATGGGTGCGCGATCTCTTTCACATGAAATTGCAAAATTTGATGGAATTGAAAAATTGGATGTGCTGTTTCTTGTGGACACAACTGAATACTTTTTTGTCTCCTTCTAATTAGCGAAAACCTTTCAGAAACAGAAACCTTTTTCAGCAACAAATACCATTACTCTTCTGAATTTTCCCAAACTGGAAAGCCACATTTTAGTTTGGAAGGCGTTATCATAAATGTGTAAAGTAAATGTGCTGAAGCTTACATGACTCAGGATTTTCAGAGACACTTTAATCTCAATACTTGTTTTCGTGAATAAAAATTGTTGCCTCTGTAAATGTTTCACCGAATTTTATTTCTTTTATTGATTGTTAATAGTGTCCAGCAATTTTTTACTTTTTTTGTTTTCAGTCGAACATGAAAATCGCTTGCAGGAGTACTCAAAATGCCCCCCCGCATCAAACGCTTTTAAAGATTGGACAAAATGAAACCATTAAATGATGAGTTAAAATTATAAATTCTTTCTTATGTTGGTCAAATATAAAACAGCTCGCTCTGCAAATTTGGCGCTTGTCAAAGTAAGAACTAAATGGCTGTATAGGCGATTTCGAAAACCCTTCAACGTTTTCACTGAAAGCCCATTATTGCCCTAAACAGTCCCGACATTATGGGATTCTCTTCATAAAAACGTTTTATGAAGGTCAATTCCGTAATTTGTTTTGAAAAGGAAACAAGTACTTCGATCGCCCTGATTATTGAATGACTTCAATTTCTCCTGCAAAATTGTGAAAACCCGTATTCTGTCCGAGGCATGTAAGCTTACTAACAAAAACACCGCCTCATAGCGGAGCTCTGGCGCACGAAGCGCGCCTGCGCAGCACCATGGTTAAGTAAATCTATTCACCGGCGAAAAATGTCTGCGCATGCTCTACTAAAAATGACACGTGATCTATTTCGGGCAATGTCATTGGCTCTGAGGCAAAAATGCCCGCGAAATGTTGTTCAGATGAGAGAAGCGATGGCAGCTTTTTTTGGCAGTGACAGCGTTGCAAATTCTTGCCACTGTAAGAGATCAAAAATTATTTTGGTCAAAGTTTTGACAGAAGTTTGTTCTCTAGAGAATATAGCGTCCAGAAAGCGGCGAAAAATCGCACTGGCATGGTCTGATTCAGTGTTATTGACGTTGAGATCGCTGGTTTGCGTATGGAAGATATGCTGAAAAGGTGGGTAATTTTTACTCTTTTTGTTTACTGCATGTTCCGTGCAACTCGGTACAAAAAGAAATTATAAAGTAGTGGAAGAAAAATTATTGGGCTTTGTTTTATAAAATTGTAAATTGTACCGAGTTGCACGGAAGCGACAGTTTTGTTAAATGTGTATCCCGTTTTTGTGTTAAAATTCGACTTTGATTGTGAATCTAACATTCGATAACATTCGATCGACTGTTGATCGAAGAGCGTATTACAACGCTATCCAAAATGTTTTTGTTGTTTAGTTCAAGTTTCTTATCACGGATTCAACAAAAAAAGGAGAGGGACAGGTATTTTGGGGCTTTGTTTAGTTAATATGACTTAGCTTGTACTTTGTTGCTGCAAAAACTGTATTTAGATGCTAAATCTCCGTGTGTTTACACTGTTTATGGCAGAAGAATAAGCTTACGCTTGGTTCAACTTAATCTTGTGTCACTCTGTACAAAAGGAAATTATAAAGAAGGTAAAGAAATATTCTTAGCCATTGTCTTGCTGTGTAAATTGCTTTGTGGCTAGTGGATCGAGAGCGGCCGGGTTGCGGCAGTTTTCTAAAGTGCGAAGTTGAAAACGTGATTTTGTCGATCGATGCACATTTCATTGTTGCTGCACATTATTACAGCTTTGTATGTTACAGAAATTTGAGTTTTATCCGAACTGTCGAATTAGAAAATGTGATTGTGTTTTCATTAAAACGCTTAGACCGTCTTGGAGCTACAGTTCGATAGGTCCGGCAACATTCTGATTTGTAAAAAAATTCTGTTTACAATGTGCACAGCTGCTGTACATTTAGGCTTGCAATTTTATAATTGAAAGATTGAAGGTTAGATTATTTTACTCATAAATTTGGTTTGGGACTATCCACACAACGAGTTACTTGTTACTTTAGGAACCGCAGTTTACAGACAGGAGTTCCTCTCCGTGTACAATTTCTTAGTACTAAATTTTTGCATACAAGGCTTTCTGTGGGGGGTGTTTCTTTGCTTGAAAATTGGATCCTGGAAGGAGATGAACAGGGTAATTTTCCTGTGAATGCTTTTATTTTTCTGTCCATCCTTTTCGGTTTATTTTATTTTTTTGGAGCAAAGTTATGAATGAATGATAGAGTTAACATGCCATTATGTATTATAAACTTACAGGAGTTTCAAATTTGGAGTAAACTTTGAGTCTTAATGAAATTTTAGTTGGATCATGTTGATGAATGCAGTTGTGTAGGATACGCAGTTTCCAATTTTGATCTCTGCCAGAATTATGAGAGAACACTCATAGATCTCATTCAAACTTTACAATTTCATTGTAATTATCGTTTGTTTCTATTCCTGTAAACTTATCATCAGGTCTACATTTTGCATGAATTTATATTTAATGTGATATATATTTGAAGGGGTTGTTGTTTCACAGTGAAGTAGTTTTCACTTTGTTTTTTTGAT
>OZ038000.1:6720803-6753303 GCA_964035705.1 Porites rus
GGATTTGTTTACATGCAGTGTTTGCATACCGGTCGTTTTGATACAAAGTAATTTCGATACACCAGGCGATGCAACTCGTTCAGATACAAATTGACTCAGTCGAGATGTACAACCAATAGTTCGCGACATTTGTTTTTCTTGCTCACGTGCAATAATTATACATCAGGTAATCGCAATATTTTTGCAGTTTCACTGCTTAAGTTCGTATCGAAATGACTCTTTTCAGCTCCATTACAGTTAATTGATCGCAGATTACATTCTTGCTCTCACGCCAAATGTGTCACGTTAAGATTAAGCTTTGTGTCCGTCCTCTTTCGCTCACACATAGCAATACCACAACCACAAAACCAATAGTGAATGCTCTGGCTCAGGCCTTGCAAGCTTCATGATGATTTTAGTGGAATCAAATATTATTGTGTTACGTCTTGCGAGAATGAATGTATGTATAGTTGGCAAGTAAAATTCAATAATGAAGTTATATATTATAGACATTTAACTTATTATGTTGACTCAGTTAAGCCTAAAATGGTTATTTTTCTGCTTGGGAATTCCTAAAAAGTTTCAGGAAGATGATATTTTGACATTTCGTTTGTTACATGTAA
This sequence comes from Porites rus, assembly GCA_964035705.1. Classification (NCBI taxonomy): domain Eukaryota; kingdom Metazoa; phylum Cnidaria; class Anthozoa; order Scleractinia; family Poritidae; genus Porites; species Porites rus. The sequence continues at coordinate 6,721,406 of OZ038000.1, forward strand.
ACAATCAGGACCTTATACATACACTCACATGTACAGCTGGTTCATTAAAGGTTGCTTTGGGCATCGGGAATTGAGTAATAGTAAGCTATTGTTTGGTGGTGACTCAGGGAAATCATATTGCATTGTTTGGTATGCCCAAATGCCCAATAACCAACCTTTACTTAATCAGCTATATACAGTGTAGCTTCTGGAGAAGCAACAACCACAAGCTATAATTGACATCCAGTATTTTCATTGATTACATTTTAAACCAAAATCTTCTAATAATCTCTTGTCCATACAAAAAAATATGTAGTGACTTTGTTAACCTCTGCATCCTGTGTTCCTGATGCATAAAAACCCCAAAGATGCAAAATAATAATATTCATGGCATTGCATTCCAATGGATGCAGAGGTCCATAAAAAATCTGAACATGTGTATTTGTAGAAATACCCTGTCTGTGAATTCTGTGGCAGTTATTATCGCTGTTGTTGAAGGATGCATATTTCCTTTAGCCTTTAGAAGGACTGTGTTTTAATTTCAGTTTACAACAGTTTATTTTCTACTACTGTAGACAACTAGAAGAATTTACAAGAAAATAATTATAAACAAATAAATAAACAGAACATACAGTAGTGGGACACCCAAAATAACTAAAAATCTAAACTAGCTAGCTAGATCACAGTTGATTTTTATCTTTGTTTCGGAAAGGCCAATAACATCAAATTAATGCTGTATATCTGATAGCAGCATTGTTAAACCATCATGGTTAGCAGAAAGGCTTCTTATGTTGAAATGAATAAGAAAAGAAAGGCATAGATTTGCTCTGAGAAGGCATAGATTTGCCCTGATTTGCTCTTTGTACTGCAGTAATACAGAGTTTTGGAGTCTGTCTGGTTACACAAAGGTCCAAGCATTTTCAATTACAGACTTTTTTTTTTATGTGGGACACGATGTTTCTGGGACTCAATATTTTTCACAAGAGGAGTCCCAGGACTCACCATAACTATTTGTAACCAAAATCACTGAATAGATATTCACGTCTCCAACTTTTCCATTGAAAAGCAATACCGCCCAAACATTTTGTTGCACCATTCTTGTAGTTAGCTCTTTGAAAATAGACAAGTAATGTCCTTTTCTGACAATCCCAAAGAACTGTTGTTTATTTAAGCTATGCAGATGTTCCTGCCAGTTTCTTTGTATAGCCTGTACTACAGTGTATCTAGCATCAATTCTGTTTGCCTTGTTCATATTCCTTATGCACTAAAGAACAGTAATTTATCAAGTCCTAAAAAAAAACGTTTTCTTAGGACCTACACCTGGATGACAGTGAATCCTCACTTTTTTTCTCTAAATTCAAACAATTTTATACAGACACCCATTGACTTATAGTTATTAGGACAATTCTAGTAATAATAACTTAAGGAATACAAAAACCTTTTTTCAGTCAACAGATTCTGCCACAACTAATCTTGGTTAATCATACTAATACGGTTTCTTTCTTATCAACTGTTTGCTGTAATAAGACCTGCAGTGTACATGTGCTTTTTTCAAATTGAAAAAAATAATACTATTACTTAATTGAAACATCATGTCAATGTTCACAGATTGTTATGTTTAATGATGCTAGTGTCCTGTGATGTACAATTAAGAACTCAGATGCTATCAATACAGTGTAGATTATATATTTTGTACCCTAACCCTCATTCCTGAATTAATGGTGGAGGAAAATTGCCTGTCCCAGCAACAGTGCAAGTTACTTAATGATTGTTGGATAAGGCAGCTAGAAGGCATCTTATTATACTTCGCTTAGTTTTGCCAATTGCATGTACAGTTAACAATTAATGAATGAGGCGGAGTATCTTATGAAGAATTATGGAGATCTTGGAGGGTGTTATCCGCCTCGACGGATAACACCCTCCTCGATCTCCATAATTCATCATATGATACGAAAGCTGAATTCAATAATAGTTTTATTATTCATTCAAAATAATTCCTACTTTAAAAACATGGCTAAAACATGCTAACCTCCATCGATCCATCGATGTTAAGTTCATCTTCGATAGTGCACGTTTAGGTTTGTCCAGCTCCACAAATATTCTCCAAATAGCAGATGTCGTCCTTCGAGTTGTCTTCTTGCTGTTCTTGCCTCGTTTTTAGCTATGTTTTCGGCTAGTTCTTACTCTTGAAACGAGTGAAATGTCCGCCATTTTTCAAGTTGACGATCAAAACAACTCAACCCCGTCCCCAGGTCTTCTTGGTTAACGGTGCCTTAACCTGCGAAAACGCTGCATTTTTGACGTCATTTCCTCGTTAAAGACAAAATTCTTCCAAATTTGGTCATCAGTTACTGGTTATGGTGAATTAAACGAGTGCTTTGAGCCAATCAGAGTCAGGAAAATATTTTGAATGAATAATAATACTTGTTATTATGAAACTTTGCCTTAGAGAAGAAATTACCTCTAAGCAATATTAAATCAAGCTTCATGAAGAACAAACAAATATAATTATGTCTTTCCGGCATTCTTATTTCTTTCAGTTATACCAGTGAAGTCTATTCTAGTTTTTGTTAATTTGGCCTATCTGTTTCCAGATCTGTAGCTGTTGTTTCATTGAATGATCCTCAGCGTCCAAAGAAATGAGTGTCTAATAGGCCAGGGCTAGTGGATTTTGCCATCGGGCTAGTGATTTTTGTTCTTAACTTGCCTGACAGGCAAGTGCTTTTTTTTTTTGGGGGGGGGGGGGGGGGAGAATTCATATTACAGAAGGATTGTAATCAATCCTGCTAATCAAAAAGGGTTTGGGGGCTAGTTGAAATGACTTGTGGGCTATAGTACATGCTAGCTACAGCTTGCCCGAATGGCAGGCTGTAAAACTGACTTTCTTTGCACCCTGGGTCCTTTAGTGTTTTACTAGGCAGTTATTACTGTACCAACAACTTGTGACCTTTGTTTTGTTCAAATGAATTTGGCTAATAGTTGTATTATAGTAGGAAAGAAAATAAACTATATCTTTCTTTAGAAATCTTTATTAAACCTTTAGTTAGTGATTTCATTAGACAATTTTTGAATACACTTTTCTAGTAGTGTTTTAATTTTTAACAAACAATCTTACAACTGTATGTGAATACGGTGAGTTTCAAAGAAAATTCCCAAGACATACATGTATGTGGTTTAGACAACTTCAGATATAAGTGATGTCATTTTTAAAGGGTTTTTCAGCTGGCTTTTAAGAGTGTTTTTGAAAACTTGCTTTTATTTTCAATTTTTGTTACAAAGAAAATGGTTAAATTTTTATTTTATTTGTAATTAAGAACAGGTTAAAATACCATCAAAAACAGGTTAAAACACCTTTAAAAGCACGTTAAAACACCTTTAAAAACAGATTAAAACACCATTAAAAACAGGTAAAAACACCATTAAAAGCAGGTTAAAACACCTTCAAAAACAGATTAAAACACCATTCAAAACAGATTAAAACATCATTAAAAACAGGGTTAGACAACATTTAAAGGCAGTTTAAAACACCATTCAAAACAGGTTCAAACACCATTTAAAGCAGGTTAAAACACCTTTAAAAACAGTTTAAAACACCATTAAAAATAGGTTAAAACACCATTAAAAACAGGTGAAAACACCTTTAAAAACAGGTTAAAACACCTTTAAAAACAGATTAAAACACCTTTAAAAACAGTTTAAAACACCATTAAAAATAGGTTAAAACACCATTAAAAACAGGTGAAAACACCTTTAAAAACAGGTTAAAACACCTTTAAAAACAGATTAAAACATGATTATAAACAGGTTAAAACACCACTTAAAACAGGTTAAAACACCATTTAAAGCAGCTTAAAACACCTTTAAAAACAGGTTAAAACACCATTAAAAGCAGGTTAAAACACCTTTACAAACAGATTAAAACATCACTATAAACAGGCTAAAACACCATTGAAAACAGGGTTAGACAACATTTAAAGCCAGGTTAAAACACCAGTTAAAACAGGTTAAAACACCATTAAAAGCAGGTTAAAACACCTTTAAAAACAGGTTAAAACACCATTAAAAGCAGGTTAAAACATCATTAAAAGCAGGTTAAAACACCTATAAAAACAGGTTAAAACACCATTAAAAATAGTATTTATTACCTGTTTTAAATGAAGTTCTCAAATACAATTAAAACAGTTTTAAAAATATATCAAAAATATGTTAAAAATAGTGTTTGGTTTGGTACGGGCAGACCCCTCGGAAAGAATGAAATTGGCAAGTTCCTCAAAGACGCGTTTGCTGCAGCCAAACTCGATGACACAAACAAGAAGAAGGTTTCTAATCACTCCGTAAGAAAGACCAGTGTTGGACGACTTCTCGAAGCAGAATCAGCCAAACTTCGTTGCACAGCTAAGCGGTCACAAAAATTTGAAAAGCCTCGACAGCTACCATTCAGCGTCTCTGAAGCGACAGCGAGAAATGTCTGCTATCCTGAATCGTGAGCCAGGTACATCCGCTCAGTCCGAAGAAACCAAGTGAGTACCTCCACTACAACACAGCAAAACGTCTTCACAGTCCAACAAATCCAGCCTCAGGCAATTTTTGCCGGAGCACATATTGACAAGTTCGAAGGTTGCACATTTAACATCAACATTTTCTGTGGTGATCGATCGAAGATCGCAAGGCTGAATGACAACTGATCGCTGAACGATCGAGGCACAAACAGGCATTACATACATTGCAGTTGCACTTTTGGTCACTTTTCATAAATTTTTCTTTCAACCACAAGCTTTTTCATTGAGCCTGTATGAAAAATTTTGTCTTCATTCATTGACGAAGTTTGTACAAAGCTGGACTTTGAACAGTTATTTTTGTCCCGTTTGGACTGGAAACCAGTGACAGAAGAAAGCCAGCTAAATGCTTGAGCCCGCGCAGGGAAGTAAATAAAATTATTTATGTTTTTGTTCCTTTGCTTTCTTGTTTGGCCATATAATAAACATCTTATTAACCGAACTAGGTCGGTCTGTATGGGAGAATCTTGACCTCGGTCGCTGGTACAGACCTCACTGCGTTCGGTCTGTACTGGCGACCTCGGTCAAGATTCTCCCATACAGACCTCCCGCTCGGTTAATAGAGCTAAGTACTTATTTTATTTGATGTTTGTTTTTTAAATCTAATTTAATGAAGTCGAGCGTAGTTTATGGGGCTATTTAGTTATACACGTTTGTAAGATTTGAGACAATGATCTGGCCGAGTATCAGGTTTGATTATAAACTTATAGAACTTTAAAAAGCCTTCTGACATTTTCTCACCGCAAATAAAAAGAAACGTTCCAAAGAATATTTAGTTACAATTCTGACTGTAAAAAAAAGCTTTGAGCGATTTTCTTGGCTCGAGATCATCTTTGAAAAAAGCAAACACCGGGAAGCCGGCTTAAAACATAAACAAGGATTTTCAGAGACACTTTAATACTTATCTTCGTGAATGAAAATGTTTGTCTCTGTATATGTTTCACCGAATTATTTTCCTTTTATTATTAATTGTTAGTAGTCTCTTTGCAATTTTAATCGCTGTGCCGTTTGTTTTCAGTCGCTCATGAACATCGCTTGCAGGAGTAGTCAAAATGCCACGCGTATCAAACGCTTTTGAAGATTACACATCGTTATAAAACCATTAGATAAAAAATAAACATAAAAAATTCTTTATTATGTTGAAGCGTATAACTCTATTAATCTTAATTTAAACAGCCGACTCTTGTGCTTGTCAAAAGTGAGAACCGGCTAGCCGTTTAGGTGATTTTCGAAATTTTTTTAATGGTTTCGCTAAAAGTCCACCCGTGCTTTAATCGTCCTGAATATTGAATGAGTGCAATTTGTATTGCAAAATTGTGAAATACTGCATTCTGTCCCAGGTCTGTATGATAAAAACAGCGCCTCATGGTACTGTTTCACCTCAGATGTGATGTATAAAAGTATAAAAGGTTGGTTTACACGTCCCTAGACTTGTTGGCAAGATTTTGTAAAGTAAACTTGTCGAACGCAAAAAACTCGGCCTGATTTGTTTTCCCGGCCTATTTTTGGTTGTACATACAAGGCTATCAACTCGATGTAAGATTAAGTTCACTCTTAGCTTGGAATGTTTCCAAATTATTTTTCTCTAAAATTACTTAGCATTTCCCTCAAAAGTCACATGAATGTGCTCTAAAGTTAACCGATTTGTGGAATACAAATTTATTGTTTGATTTAAATTATAAATTCGAGTTAATATGTGCTTTGCTTTTAGCCCCGGCTAAATCTATATATTAGTATTGTTTACCAGAGATGTGATGTATAAAAAGTATAAATGGCTGGCTTACACGTCACCAGATTTGTTGGCAAGATTTTGTAAACTAAACTTGCCGAACAAAAAAATCGGCTTGATTTTTTATTTTGGCCTCCCTTTTAAACAAAGGAATGCAACCTTTTAATTACAATGTGTAAACTGGCTAATGTACTGTGATCAAGAGCCATTATGCCTCCTGACTCATCGAAAATGATTGCTATCGTTTGGGTCTACATATAGGGCTATTAACTCATGCTAGATTTGTTTCACTCTTGGGCTGTTTGCAAATTATTTTTCTTGCAAATCATTAAGCCTTTCCCTCAAAAGTCACACGAATGGGTCTGATTTAAATTATAAATTTATAAATGGGCGCTTCGCTTTTAGCCCTGGCTAAATCTATGTCTTAGGTGTAGTAGTCGGTTTCATGGGTTTCGTGCTTTCAAAGGTTCCGTAAATTTATGGGTTTTATGGTTTCAAAGGTTTCGTGGTCTTCGTGGTTAAGGATTATTCGTTTAAAGTTTAAAGTAAATAAATAGTAGAAAAACAGAAGCTTCTCTTTTATGATTGGCTAAATTTACATAACTGGCGTTTTCATTGTGGGTATTCGAAGTTTCCGCAACGGTGAGGCCACGGCTGCTGCCTATGCCAGCATTCAAGACAGAATAAATAAGCTTTGCAGTTGATGGCCGAGGAAAAGAGGAATATGATGATCAGCTTACCTTTTAAGCACGTTTCTTTGTTTCCACACTTCCTCACAACAACTCTGGATCCATCGCAGCGTTCACCACCATATTGTGGTTTCGGGTTGACACAGTCTCTGTTCCTGGCTTGTATGCCATCCATTGATTTAGTGCAAAAACTCCATTCACCCCACTGACTCCAACCGCCATTAACTTCAATGGACAAAACAAAAGACAACAAAATTTACAGATTTTCCTTTTTCCAACTTTCAGAATGTATCATAAAAATCACCATTTTACCATCCCCAGAGAACTAGATAACAGAAAGCAGCTAAATTGGACTTACTAACGAGCAAAGCATTGTTTCCAAAATTAAAACATTTTTCAGATTCGTTACAGTTGTTGTAAGTTGTAGTTGTCTTCTGCAACAACGGAATACTATGCACGAAACGTGATTTCAAAAATAGAACAAAACAAATAGGGGAATAGTGTAGGAGCTGCTCGGAAGGCCTCTCCTATTGGTTGACAAGTCACTCTTTCAACAGGCTTTTTGCAATCAAGCGCGATTGGGTGGCAAGAGTTGTTTTTCTCATACAAATCCTTCTAATTTTCGGCGGCAGTTGCAATCGCTACTTTTGGGATATACGGCCGAACATTTGCAGGTTACCTAATTTTAATATGCTCTTTCAGCTCGTGCTAACAAAATTTTCCAAAAAGCGAATTGTTTTCTTGTTTAACGAAAGTTGATCTCGTGTAATGCTAAAGGCCTATTGTTTTAGTATAGCCTGGGGTCATGAAAACGAACCACTGGTGAATCTTCTGAGCAGCTTGCTACATGACCCAAATAGGAGAGAGCACATTGGTCTAATGAGAGTCAGTTTCGACTCTCTGAGGTGACTGCCCGGAATGTTTCTTTCTTCTCTTTCTTTGCCCGAAAAAGTGTTTTGGAAACAGCTCTGGTGCAGACCCTGAGGAACTTTCATTTCAGCTATCGTTCTTTAATCGTCTCTACATTGTATTTGTATTTTGTTTTACTTAAGAATTCAGCACGTATTACTTGAACAGTTCTTTGTATTGCAGAGTCCGACCTCTATGCGTTTTCCCATACCGCATTCCTTGCAGCGACAAGCGCGGGAGCGATTTTGAAGTCCACCGCCGCAGCTCAAGCTGCAGGCTCGCCAAGGGCCCCAATGTGACCATAAACCTGTCATAAATGAGAATAATACTATGAAATCATCGAGATTTTTCTGGATTATTATGGGGTTTTCTGCTTGTGAAGAAGAGAGACTTAAAGCCCTCAAATATAGTTATGATATTGTGTTAAAAATTAAAAATGCACTTTAATTGAGCATGAATGTGATTTGCACTAACGTGCTTATTGGGGACTCTATTTTTCGTCCCCTGCTGAAGGTCAATCGAGCCACGCGAACGTCTTGTGATTTCTAGCCTTCTTAAGACCCTGGGCTTTTGGTCCAATCTTTGGAATGGAACCCGGAGCGACCTCAGAACGCGCTCCAGCCATTGAAAAAACGTCTAAAGTCAATCATTAAATTCCTTGAGTATAATTATAACTCTTTTCCTGGTTTGTTTCTGTTCAGACACTTTCTTTTAATTCGAATATAACTTTGCACATACATACATCCTTTATTTGATAAAGCAGGTTGAATAAATGGCAGCTATTGCTGATGTGCACCTGCTATCTACTTTACACTACAATGAATTAACATCTTAAAATAGATCCTAATATAAAAAATTATAAATACAAATAATACAAAAATAAATAAATAAGCTTAAGATCACTATGTAAAAATATGTATACAAATTGAAATTAAGTCAACTTAGACAATGCAATTGAAAGATAAAAGGATGACTAATCAAAATTAATGACTAGTAACCAACTAGATATCAATAATATATAAATTTATCACTATTATCATTGGTTGCAGTAGAGTTCGTGCCCAAAGTAATTTGGGCAATGTATTTAGAGAATTTCTTAATGTTAACCTTGAATGAAGAGTAACTAGGCTTGGACTTAAACTGACTAGGTAAGCAACCGAGCAACATGTCCGTATTAAGAGGGCTCTTAGAAAAAACGTCACGGGCGTGGCACACATGTCTTCAAAAAGTAATGACTAAAGCAAAAAGACAAGGAATTTGAAGTAAGACTCGTGTAACAGAAGGCGGAAAACTTCATTAAAGAACCACTGACAGTATGAGATCCAAACACCGGACTGATCAAAATCAAACATGTCACACTTTTTCGCTACTGTGTAATAGCAATAAAATTGAATTAACATCAATAAGTTGAAGATCAAGAGGTAGGCCGAGATTGAGATGGGATGATTTCATCAATGAGAGGCTTAGATACACCACGAATGAAACTGGGAGATAAACCCTGCATCGCGTTCTGTACTGAGCTGCCGTGAATGCCGCCACGTCTTGAGAAGGGTATGCGACACTTCCTTAATTTGGCCTCTTTCAAACGTCAAATGGTCCCCCTCCCCTAAAGTTAAGTATTGTAGCAAGAGCTTCGCTTTTAGCTCTGGCTTAATCTTTATAAAGTAAAAAAATATGTTTAACAAAGTGCCGAGAGACTGGGGAAATTTGTTCGTTATTTCAACACCCAGCATTTCCGGATCTGAACAATAACTGTAACAGACATATATTCTTTAATGTCCATACGCAGCTGTTGTCTCAATACAGAGTTGTACATAGCCACGGCAACTAGATCCTTGTTGTTCTGTTATGCATTCATCTTTCGATCGTCACATGTTGACATACATACATACGTATATAATATATTTTACATCGCAGGTTAGAAAATACAGGCAACTAATTAAAGCTGATGTGGCCTACTTATCATATAATAAATAAATAAATCGTGAATTGAACTATATATACACGGCTATAACTATATACAACTATGGGTCCGCGTTCGTGTTACATGTATTCTACGAGCATGACATCTGCACGAAAACGAGACTAAAGAAAACGAAATTGGGTCCAAAGGAGTCTAATTTCCTACGGCTGCGATGCTCTTGATAAAATTAATGGGACGGCTAATATAGAATTGAGAAAATTAGAACTCCAGTTAGAACCTAAGAAATTAGACATGCAAAAAGAACAGGATCAAGTCATGCTTGGACCAGTTTAAGTATACTGATTTTGATGTAAGAAAACATATTAGGTTGGTCCCACCTTTTCAAGAAGTTGAGGCTATAAGTATTTTCTACATTTTGACAAAGTAGCAGAGAATCTAAAATTGCCCAAAAATTATTGGACCCTACCATGATGTTGCAGAGCGTCATAACCGGGAAATTTATACTCAGTTATCAGTGCAACAAGCTTCAGATTACGATTCTGTCAAACAGCTTATTCCTTAGGGTTATGAATTAGTGCCAGAGGCACACAGACAAAGGTTTCGTAATTGAGAAAAAGAAAGTAAACAAACCTATGTAGAATTTTCTAGGACAAAAGAACACTTATATGATCACTGTTGTTCTTCATTATGCTTGATTATAGCAAGTTGAGACAACTAATCTTAATTGAGGAGTTTAAGGGATGTATTCACAGTGATGTTCGAACTTTAGTGACAAGTAAAAGATAAAAACTTTCAATGATGCTGCTCGTCTTGCTGATGGTCACTATTTGACTCACAAGATTTCATTTCTTGTATCTTGATTTTTCTCTCTTTTTTGAAAATACTGGCAGGCGCAAATTGCTTCAGTGTTCCATGTTGTTGCGTTTGTTCTTTTCTTTCGTTTATAGCTAGGGTAAATGGCCGTGATTCACCGATTGTAAGCATTTTTTTCACCGACGATAATCACGAAGTTTGTCATCCATCGATAGCAAACAGGTTCTAACCTGTGCAAATGTTGCCTGGAAACCCCAAAATGCTCCTTGACGTCACACTGGTGACGTCAATTGGGACGCCGTTGCGAATTTGTTGCTAGGCAACTGCAGATACCAAACCGATAGAAAGAAAGATTTATGACCAAAGCCAAATGGCACTCTGCTTACGATGACGTTACAGTGGTGACGTCAATTGGGACGCCGTCGCGACTTTGGTGCTAAGCAACTGCGGATACCAAACCGATAGAAAGATAGAATTATGAACAAAGCCAAATCGCACTCTACTTACGGTTTTTTCGCGCCTCGCCTTGCTCGGAATTAGAGAAAGGTGAACAATGTAACAAAGTCAGAATCATACCTCATTCCTCGAGTCAATGATTGCATCGATAGAATTGGGCAAGCGAAATTTGTCACGAAGTTTGACTTGCTGAAGGGGTTTTGGCAGGTTCCCCCGGCTGACCGTGCTAAAGAGATAGCAGCTTTTTAACCCCCGATGGTCTGTTTCAGTACAAAGATACCCCATTTGGAATGAAGAATTCACCAACCACCTTTCAGCGCCTTATAAATAGTGTCATTGCCGGCCTTGGTGGTTGTAAAGCATACATCGATGATGTCGTTAGTTTCAGTGACACGTGGCAGGATCATTTGAGAATCATCCGCAGTTTCTTCGAGAGACTGAGCAAAGCCATGCTCACAATCAACCTTGCCAAAAGTGAGTTAGCATGTACACATGTGACCTACTTAGGTCATGTTGTTGGTCAAGGCCAAGTCAAGCCTGTTGATGCAAAGATCAGAACTGTTTCTGAAATTTCTAGACCAGAGTCCAGGAAGCCGCTGATGGGTTTTCTTGGTATGGCCGGTTACTACCGCAAGTTTTGTCATAACTTCTCTACTGCTGCTGAACCACTGACACAGTTGTTAAGTAAGAAAGTCAAGAGATGTGTAACGGCACCCGTTTGCCTTAGTTTAGTTTTGCTGTATTTTTAGCTATTTTCTTTATTGTAACCGCATTTTACGTCACAATGATTTTCCGCCAGCCGTCACGTGACCTTAGCTTAAATGTCACTACACGTGCGTAGTTTTCTCTAAGGCTCACAGAAATACGACAGGTAACCATTTCAAGCTTTTTTGCTGTTGAACTCTGAACCTACTAGAGCATTCGCCCCAACACGTCCTACAACGGGATCGCTGTAAAAGTTGACACAATAAACGCCAGCCTTGTGGAACCTGTGAGTCGCTTAGTTTTTCTTAGTTTCACGGATCTCTCCGACACTGGAGCTGATGCCGCTACAGTCGAATTTCTATTCAGTTAAGTCAGATCTCTGAACCATAAGTCAAGCAAGCTCCTGGAACCCAGATCAACCAAGCAAGCCCACCGAAGCGACAAGTCCGCCCCTGGAAACAGTTGAGCAGTCAAGCGGGAACTCAACAAGTAAGTTCCGTTATTAACCGAACCGGAAACAAAAAGAGGAAGAAAAAGAAGAAACTACTGAGAAGAGGTGAAGAGCACGTGCTCGGCAAGACGTTGTTAATCTATTGAAGAAAACTGAAGAACATGTTCTTAAAAACGAATCCAGTCAAAGAAGAACATTTTGTAGACGTCACGAAGAACCTTGTTGCCTAATTACCCTTTAGTTAACGGTAGAAACAGAGTTTAGAACAAAACTACAGTGTCTCTGTGTCATCACTCTGTCCAGCTTCTTGTGAAAAATACAAGAGTTCGCTATGGACAACTCCCAAACGCCCAGCAAAAAACAAATCCAAGAGATACCCCAGAAACCCAAGACGAAACTAGCGATACTGGATTTAATGAAACTCTAGCGCATAATACACATTTCACCGATCATCCCGAAAGTACAGCTCTAGCAGCCCCTGAGAGTGGCGAAACATCGGAAACACGTTCTAGAACTATGATAGAGAAAGGTTTTCAGTTCGGCTGCGAGCTTAAAGAAAAATCAGCGAAAGCCGCACACAAACGTTTTCACGCTAACGTCAGCGTTCCACGCATTTTTGGCCGGCACGAAAGACCGCGATCAAATTGACAGGAAGCTCAAGGATATAATCGCCCTCGCAGAAAAAACGGAATTTGAATTAAACAGCTGGCTAGATGTCGTAAAACACACTCCGCGATCTGAACTCATCGTCGAACTGCTTTCTTCAATTAAAGACTCTATTCAAGCAGTACAAATTGCCGCGTTTAATAGAGTATTAGTGCTAGACAAAGATGAAACATTGTCCGTGAGCGCCAGCATGAGATAAAGATCTTCACGCACGTCACGACACCCCATAAAGTCGTCCAATTCCGGTTTGTCGCGCTCGTCAAGAGAAAGTTTCTTAACCGTCAAAGCGAAACGTGCAGCATTAGAAGAGAAAATGAAATTTACCGATAAGATTGAAGAACAACAAAGGATCCTAAATAGACTGAAAATGCAACAAGAGTTAACTGAATTCTTAGCAGTGGAAGCCGTCTATGAGGAGGCGTTGAAAGAAGAAAAACCGCCTGGTAATGAAGAGATGGATTTAGAATTGCCGAAAGAAACCGAAAATATGATTGATAGATTTTTGAACCACACATCTCATCCTACCCTTCCGACCACAGCGACCGAAAGTTTGTTACCGCTATCAATGAATGAGAACAATGGTCACCAATTTGTCACGTCTGGTGGCAACACAAGAAACCCGCACCTCGTCGGACTCTCAGGTAACATCACCCTCCCGGACGGGGACTCACAACTAACTTCCATTTAGACACAGTGCATCAAGTAGCCTCCCATCTCTCAAATGTATCGGAACACTAGCCTCTTTATCATGTAGAGATAGCAGAAGAACTAAAATCTGATCCTACAACGAACAGTCCGCCCGAACAGCATCAAGGCACAGGCATGTCAACACCTCAGATTCCCGCCTTTGCTACCAATATTTCTTACCCCTGTACTTCTCACTATTCGTCACCTGCAGAAACAAGTACTCCAATTGCTTTACTTCCTCAAGGGCCAACAAACAGAAGTACGGGCCTCCTCACTTCTCACTCCCACGCAGGCCCTGTAAGCAATTCAAAACCTATACCTTCAAGTACTTACAAACTCCGTGGAGATGCGGACGCCTTCACCCCGAAGAGTTCGTCGACCACACTCTACCGCGAAATAAGAATTCCACCTCCCGAAAGTCAAAATCGCGCTCCTTTAAGTTCAGACAGTGTCTTTCAAATTGCCGACGCCTTAGCTAAAGTCACCCAACTGTAACGGCTCCCGCAAGCCAAGCCGGACATATTTACTGGCGATGAAACAGACCAAATTCTTCATCTGGGAAAGAGCGTTGGACGCTCTTATCGACTCCGCGCCGATCAGCACTCAGCAGAAACTGTATCTCTTGTACCAACACTTAGACGGAAACGCGAAAAAAGTCGTTGAGCAACTCCAATGTATGGTCAGCGCTAGCCCCGAAATAGCGTATATGGAAGCAAGAAAGAAACTGAAGTCACGCTTCGGTCGTCCCGCGATTATAGTCACTGACTTTGAGAACAAACTAGCAAACTGGCCCAAAATTGCCAATAACGACGCGCAAGGTCTACGAGAATTTAGCGACTTCTTACAGCAAGTCGAAATAGCGATGAACCACTTACAGGGTCTTAAGATATTCGAGTATCCTTCCAAGCTACAAACCTTAGTCGAAAAGCTCAAAGGTTGGTTCCTAACGAAATGGTCCACAAAGGTACAAACCCTACAACAAGAAAAAGGCTGCAACGCATTCCCAAATTTCACGGAGTTCGTTGAAGAAGTAACCTTCCATGCCGATCGCATGAACATTCCTCAGATTTTCCGACAGGGAGTCAAAAATCCCGTGCGACAATCTCTAGGAACAACTCTAACAACAAACCCCCTACCACGTAAAAGGATTCCTGGTACAACGACCATGGCATCAAAAGCAACTGGTGAAAGCAAAGTCCCGCCCCCGAAACAAAGAAAGATAAATCGGAAGACAGTTCTAAAGATAAAGACTTCTGTCTCTTCCATAAAACTAAGTCGCACACCCTAAATGAGTGTAAGAAGTTTCAAGACCTTGCCTTAGACGACAGGAGAGACTTCTTTAAGAAGAACAAACTTTGTTTTAAGTGTATGACTTACAACAAGCATAATGCCCATAAATGCGATCAAACACCTCCAGTATGTGACATCTGCCGCAAGAGACATTTGACAGCACTTCATGTCGAGGCCACACCCGGCAGTAAAGATAAACTAAATACCGCGACCGCCGAAACCAAAAGTACCACTACAGCTTGCACGCAAGTCTGCGGAGAGGAGGAAACCAGCAGGTCGTGTGCTAGAATCGTCTTAGTACGAGCATATCATCAGTTGAATCCAGCTGAGAAAATAACAACCTACGCAGTCCTTGACGACTTCAGTCCACTGAAACATTCATCACTGACGCCTTAATAGGACAACTGGAAGTAGACGCAACTGAGGTCGACCTACAAGTTAACACGATCGTCGGCTCGAACTCGATTAGAACCAAGAAAGTAGTTGGACTATCCATTCAAGACTAAGAAAACGAATATGGACCAATCAATGTCCCGTTTGCGTGCTCACGAGAATATATCCCCGCTTCACACGAGGATATTGCCACACCCCGTATAGTCAGTCAATGGAAACATCTATTTCATATTGCGGACAAGATACAACACCGCTCTGACGTCGATATAGGCCTGCTCATCGGACGCAACGTTCCAGCTGCCTTTCAACCGATAAAAGTCATCTTCGGAAAAGATGAAGAGCCCTGGGCAGAGCAGTAAAAGTTTGGCTGGACCATAATAGGTCGTGTCTGTAAGGACAAGCAGCGAACACAAAACTCAGCAGCAGTGAATCGAGTAACAGTGGAAAGAGAAGCCCTCCTAGATCGCAGCAAGGAAACACCCAGACCACGACCCTTTGAGAAAGTAACAAATACTAAGGACCTAACCAGCCCAAAACAAGTACGTGGAATGATGGAGCTCGATTAAAGTGAGATTCACCACAGTCGCAAGATTCGTGGAACCGAACAAGCGGAGTCTCTAGAAGATAAACGCTTCCGAGAGATGCTAACTATGGGTTTGCACAAAAACACAAATGGAAACTGGGAAGCACCACTACCCTTCAAATCTAATGATCTATCACTACCAAACAATAAAGGGCACTGTTTAAGAAGGCTTCTTTCCCTCAAGAGGCGACTCTTAAACGACAGCCAACTTGAAGAAGACACTTGAAGACACTTGATAACGATCACGCAAGCCGAGTTCCTGTTGATCAACTCAGTACAGAAAAGGGCAAAGTATGGCACCTTCCCCACTTCCACGTATACCACCCAAGAAAGCCGGACCAGATCCAAGTCTTGTTTGACTGCAGCGCTGTGTTTGAGATCGAGTCATTAAACAAGCATCTGCTCCAAGGCCCAGGCTAGTTAATTTCCCTGATCGGAGTGCTGACACGATTTAGAAAAGAAGAAGTTGCCTTCACTTGTGACATCGAGCAAATGTTTCACAGCTTCTACGTTACCCCTAAGGACAGGAACTTTCTGCGCTTCCTGTGGTTCGAAAACAACGACCCAACAAAACCAATCGTTCAATACCGAATGAATGTATACCTCTTTGGTGCAGCATCATCTCCCGGCGTAGCTAACTTCTACTTACATCAAACAGCAGAAACTCACAGAAAGGAGTTTGGCGACATCGCTTCAGACTTTCTCCTTAGAGATTTCTATGTGGACGACGGCTTAAAATCCGTCCCTACAGCACAACAAGCTCTGCAATTGATCAAGGAATCACAAAAAATGTGCACAAAGGACAATCTTCTTCTGCACAAGTTTGCGAGTAACTGTAAAGAAGTCTTAGAAGTCCTACCAGCTAATGACCGCGCAAAGGATTTAAAAGATTTAGATCTTCGGCACGGCCCAATGCCCGTTCAAAGGTCCCTCGGTACATACTGGTGTATCGAACCAGACACGTTTGGATTCCGTATTGAACTAAGAGATAAACCCGTAACACGTCGCGGGATCCTGTCGACCATCAGCTCAGTCTATGATCCCCTCGGAGCAGCATCACCCGCCATATTGAACGGCAAGCAGATACTCCAAGCACTCTGTCGTGAAAATGTGAACTGGGATAACCCAATTCCAACAGATATCCTGCCACTTTGGGAGAAATGGCGAGCAGAGCTCCCCCTTTTAGAGAAACTAACGTTTCCTCGCTGCATCAGGCCATCGGAGTTCGAAGACCCAGTCAAAACAGAAATCCATAGCTTCTCAGACGCAAGCGACAACGGGATCGGACAGATTTCCTATGTGCGCATGATAAATCAGAGAAACGAAGTTCACGTTAGCTTCCTTATGGCAAAATCTAGAGTCGCTCCAATCAAGCCAATATCAATACCTCGCTTACAGTTGACAGCAGCCGTTGTTTCACTCAACGTAACCAGGATGCTCAAAAGTGAACTTGAAGTAGACAACGTCCAATGCTATTACTACACCGACTCTGAGATGGTAATAGGATACATCAACAATGACGTGCGACGCTTTCATGTTTACGTTGGCAATCGCGTACAGCATATCAGAGACTGCAGCTCTCCTAAAGAATGGTTTCAAATCCCTGCAAAAGAAAACCCAGCGGATGAGGCCTCCCGTGGTCTAACAGCAAAGGAACTAATACAAAGTAAACGCTGGTTCAAAGGACCAAGTTTTCTGTGGCAAGAAGATCCACTCCCCTTACAACACCAGCCTATTTGTGCCCCGCACCCTTCAGACATCGAAGTCAGAAAGGATCCAGCATCCACGTTGGCCACAAAAGTCTACAAAACCAGGACCTTTCAAACCGGATCTGGAATATTAGAACCTGACCGCTTCAAGCATGTCTCCACGCTCAACCGCCTCAAGCGATGTATTGTTCAAGTACAGAAAACAATTGAAAGGCTTAGACCAAACAAAGAGTACAACTGGCGCCCTAAAGAAGGAACCCCCTTAGTTCAAGAGCTCTCTAAGCCGAAAGTATAATTCTGAGATTCACTCAGCACCACTACTTTAAAGAAGAAATCGAGACCCTCAGTAAGCTCGAAGGAAACGACAAACAATTTCAAGATCGAAAAAGTAGGCGGAAAAGAAATGGCCTTGTTAAGCTCAGCAGCAACCTTCACAAGCTAGACCCATTCATCGACAAACAAGGCCTGCTAAGAGTTGGAGGACGACTTAAGAGCGCAACCTCACCTTATTCAATTAAGCACCCCATTGTTATACCTAAGAAGGGTCATGTGGCCACTCTTCTCGTACACCAGTTCCATCATGGGAAGCAGCATCACCAGGGTTACGGCATAACTCACAACGCTATCCGCCAAGCTGGATATTACATCATCAACGGTCCTTCACTAATCTCCCACATCGTGTCCAAGTGCGTTGTATGTCGTAAGTTACGCAGCCACACCCAAAACCAAAAGATGGCAGATCCACCACCTGAACGCGTCACGCCAGCTCCTCCGTTAACCTACACTGGGATGGACGTGTTTGGCCCATTTTACATTAAGGTATCAGCCACCCTTCAGGACCGTCCGCGCGCGGATCGCTGTAGCGTTAGTTGTTTTTATAAAAACCCCTATAAACCATATATTTTTTAAAAGCTTAATAATTCCAGATTATGGATTTGAACAAACAAAAACGATTTACTTAAATGTGTTTCGAAATTGGAACGCTTTGTGTAAAAGTACACGTCTCTATAAATCATGTTCCACTCCCGCCGGAAAAAAACGGAAGAAAACAATTAACACCGCATTCGCTTCTCAACACGTTCCACTAAAAAACCGTGTCTCAGATTTTTGACAAGTGCGTTTGTTTTTCTTTTATTAGCAAATGAAGTTGGGGAAGGCAATTAGTCAACACTCCCTGTGGAAAAAAAGCTCTAGCTTTAAAATGAAAAGGAGTATTAAAATTCGCAGACACGGTTTTGTAGAAGAGATATATGGCATCACTCTGGTCAAATTTTAGCCAAATTGATTGAAAGGCTGCCGACTTGGAGTTCAAAACGTACGAGTCGATCCACAAAATTTGCGTTCGGAGAAAAAATAGAAAATACATTTTTGGCATCCTACTTGGAATGAGATTATAACACCTAAATGTTTATTCTGATTGATATCAGAGAGGGATCAATTTTCTCTAACAATAGGACTTTGACAGGTAACATGTAACAGGAACAAACTTTTTATTGCTATCAACATCTTCAAGTGAACAGTTTAATTCTCCGTTGGAAAACTTCCACTCTTTTACACCACGAGAAGCACGGTTTAATTCTTTCTCGAGCAAAAGTTTTGCCTCTCCTTCGATCTTTTTTGGAATGATCCGCCCAGGCGTTTTTCTTGATCGGCGCTAGGCCAAGGAATCTAAAAAACTTTGAAGCCGCCGAATGTCCACCACCGATTGCTCGAAGGCCAAGAACTGAGGCCCGGTTTATTTCCAACTCTCTGCTTTTCTCGGAAGAATTAAAAACAGAATTTGTCTTGTGCGACGGACAGCTTTCATTCTCGCACTGGCTTCTCCAGGTAGATCCAAGTCCATGCTTAGTCCCTACATTTTCCACGACTTGGACTCTTCCCTGGCAAAATCGACGATATACAGACTCGTCCAGTTTCTCAAGCAGCTTTTCGCTCGATACGATAGCTCGACCGCTTATTGTTTTCCACGTTCCATCAGCAGATGGAGTCGATGAGCTTAATTGGCTTTTTTCATCTGGCTCTTCAAGCTGGATTTTGGAGCGGCTTGCACTCTCAGCAACTGTAGCGTTTTCGCTTTTCTAAATATCCAACTCCTCGAGCCACTTCTCTTGCTGATAAAATGAGCCTTTGTCGCTCTCTGCCAATTTTGCGGCCCATTCTTTGTCAAACTCGCTCTTCGATTTCTTTTTCGCTCTCGGTTTCGATGACGAAAACGGACACGACCTTCTCTTTTTTTTTTGGCGGCATTTTCACCGAGGCAAACGCTAAATATCCACGGAGAATACCAAAGGTTATAAACAACGCGAAGACAATTCGCACGTGTTGTGTCGAAGCACGCACTCGGTATCACGTTACTAGTTTGACACGGATATGACAGATCTTGTCAACGATCAATTAAGATAATTAACGAGAAAAAATCTTTTACCCCCGATATCTTTCGACAGAAATAATATTTTCGTCTAATTTTTTTTTTAAAGAAAGCTTTCAAGCATATCTATTTGAAAACGTTGAAACCTCAAATATGGAAAAATGGCAATTTTAAGGGTGGCTGATACCTTAAAGAAGGACGGAAAGAGCTCAAGCGAAGGGGCCTAATATTCACCTGCCTTTCATCACGTGCGATTTATTTAGAAACCTTGAACAGCATGACAACGGATTCGTTCCTGAATGCTCTCCGACGTTTCATCAGCCGCAGAGGAAAAGTTCGAGAGCTTAGATGCGACCAGGGAACAAACTTGATCGGTGCCAAGAACGAACTCGCCTCTGCATTCAAAGAGCTAGACACTAAACCCCACAAAGAGTAACTTTCTTCCCAAGATTGCGCCTGGATAGACTTCAATTTAATACTCCTCATGCTTCACACATGGGAGGTATTTGGGAACGTCAAATACGTAGCACACGATCTGTTCTGTCATCACTGTTATTAGATCATGGCACCCAGCTTGATGATGAATCCTTACGCACACTTATGACCGAAGCCGAGAGTAATGTCAACTGCCGTCCCCTTACAGTAGAGAACCTGTCAGACCCGTTAGCACCGGAACCGCTGACTCCAAACCACTTGCTGACTCTTAAAACTCAAGTTGTGTTGCCCCAACCTGGAAAGTTCGAGTCACCGGACCAGTATTCCCGTAAAAGATGGCGAAGGGTTCAGTACCTCGCTAATCAACTCTGGCTACGCTGGCGGAAGGAATACTGCGCCCTACTCCAAAAGCGACAGAAATGGACCACTACCAAGAGATCAATGAAAGAAGGAGACATCGTACTGGTCTGCGACAACGAATCCCCGAGAAACCAGTGGCCCTTAGCAGTCGTCACGAAAGTTTTCCCTTGCAGCGATCAGCTTGTCAGGAAAGTGCAGATTATGACATCCAGAGACGGAGAGAAGACGTTCTACGAGCGACCAGTAAAATAGCTTGTGCTACTCTTAGCAAAAGAGGACATTGCGAACTGAACCGATTTACAGTGATTTAGTTTTATCAATTCAATTAGTTTCATACCGTTTCATACCAAATCAACAGATTTTATATTTTATATCGCTTCTTAAAACTATTTAGGCTTTTTGGTAAATGAAGAACATTTAGGGAAGCAGTGTAACGGCACCCGTGTGCCTTAGTTTAGTTTTGTTGTATTTTTAGCTATTTTCTTTATTGTAACCGCATTTTACGTCACAATGATTTTCCGCCAGCTGTCACGTCACCTTAGCTTAAATACCGCTACACGTGCGTAGTTTTCTCTAAGGCTCACAGAAATACGACAGGTAACCATTTCAAGCTTTATTGCTGTTGAACTCAGAACCTACTAGAGCGTTCGCCAAAACACGTCCTACAACGGGATCGCTGTAAAAGTTGACACAATAAACCCCAGCCTTGCGGAACCTGTGAGTCGCTTAGTCTTTCTTAGTTTCACGGATCTCTCCGACACTGGAGCTGATGCCGCTACAAGATGACAAGTGTGAAATGGCATTCCACAAGTTAAAGGCTATTCTAAAGAGTGCCCAGTGTTGTGAGTACCAAATCTTGACACGCAGTTCAAGTTAGCAGTTGATGGAAGCGAATTTGCTGCTAGTGCTGTGCTGTTGCAAGAAGACAAGAAAGGAGTGGATTGTCCTATCTGTTACTTCTCTAAGAAGTTTAGCAAATGTCAGAGAAATTACTGCACCGTCGAAAACGAATAGTTAGCTTCAATTCGAGCTTTCTTCTCAGCAACCAGTCATTGTCTCCAGTGATCACAATCCTCTTTTCTTTCTTCACAAGATAAAGACTAAGAACCAAAGATTGCTTAGGTGGAGTTTTTTTTGTTACAGGAATATGACCTAGTCATTTAGCACATCAAAGGAAAGGACAATGGTATCGCTGACTGTCTTTCTAGGGTGTAATGTATGAGTTAATCAACCCGTTTTACCTGGAAGCTAATAGAAAGTTGTGTTACCAAAACATTTTTTGCTTCAAGGGGAGGGGGGGGGGGGGGGGAGTGTTACGAGGTTCGCAGTCCTACGAACAGTCCTTTTCAAAGTCACGAGCCACCGGTTTGTTATGTAACCTTTTGTATGACCACATATGGACATTAGGAAAAAGCACATGTTGAAGTTTTGTTAAGTGTGTGTTTTAGTGTTGCGCTGTGAAGAAGAACATGTGGCGACATAGACCTTTTGTATGCCTTGTTTTGTTAACACTGACTGTTCCTGGTTTATGAAGACCTTATTTTGGAGGACTATCCAGGTATCGAAGTATGAACTCAGGAGGTTAAGAGGATGGTGTCCGTAAGTAAGCCTCCGGTTTCTTTACAAAGGGCCTAAGAAAATAGAGAGAAAGTTTATTCATATGGACGAAGTGTCTGAAGCTAATTTCTCAGACTCTTTTGAAATGTTAAGCAAAGTGCTCTAAAAGCTCCAATGTCTTCAAAATACTGTGTAATTCTGTGATATAGAGTGGTTCACACAGGGGCACCCAACGACTGTTTTCCGAGAATATTGCCCAGAATTTTCTGTTGCTTGAGGACAGCTACAAATTTCTTTACCGCCGTTCCATTCTTATTCAACTTTCGAAGCTTATCTGATAAATTTCCTACGATTTCTGGAACTTAATTTTTCATTTTACTCCACGCGTAGTGCTGTTTTTCGTAGAATAAAGGAAATCAGAAGTTTCGGATTCAAAAAGAAAAGACTTAAATTCACCTAGCTAGATACATATACAGATACATATTTTATAGCGCCGCTTAGTATGTATTTCTAGTCTGATCTAACATCTAATCCAGCCTACTCATAGGAATGGTCAGCGATCGTCTTTAATGGCGGCCACAATTTTTTTAGCTCCATGTTTTGTCTTATTTTTCACCTTATTTGTTCATCACATGGCCATGACAACAGGCACTCCTCCTTACGATACAACCAGCAGTACATTTTGGCCGCGTTTCCGATACACATTTTCTTTATTCTCGTAATTCAATTAAGTAAGCAAACTGCACCAAAATATGCCTCAGCAACTTCACAAAATTCTTAAAAGTGGTATCTAACCTAGACTTAAAAACATGTTTTAGTTAAAGATGAAGAGGTATTCTACAAATTATGCAATGAAACTTGTGGCACAACGCGGTTCAGAATTAAAGTTTTCAACTCAAATTTGCATATTGATGCTGAATTTTTATTGCGTGACACCGGCTGCTTTGACAGCGAAATTTCTCGTCCAGTTATCCAAATATTTGCCACATCTTCTATTTTCCAACCAAAAACTAATTTATCTCTCTCTTCTTCCTTCTTCAATGATACCTATTGTTCCAAAATTCCGCAGGTGTACGTAAGATGCAGTTTTAAGCTTGATAAAATACCCACTTATCCCAACATTCGTGTTAAAGTGCAGTGTTCTTTAAATTGTCATGATGGAGATTTCCAATTTCTTTTCAGAACCAAACCTCTTTTACTTTAAAATGTGGTCTAGTCTGAAGCAGCTGCATTACCCAACATTTGATACGACTTAATTTCCATCACATTTTAAAAATAAACGTTAGATGCTAAAAAAGTAAATCTCCCACAGCGTTATTAAATATGCGCGAAAGGGTCAGAAACTTTTGGAGAAGAACTAGAATGCGGACTGCGAAAAAAATAGTTTTACTTTTTTCAATTATCACTTAACAGGAGCACACATTTTTATCTAATTTAAAGACCTTTTCTAATGAAATTTCAATAAGATGGTTTCGTCCTGTCACTGTCTCTTCTGTTGAGAGTGGTCAGCTTTATTCCACACGCTCCTTGGTCCACAGTCCAGAGTCCAACACTACCCCTCTTAAGGTATCAGCCACCCTTCAGGACAGTCCGCGCGCGGATCGCTGTAGAGTTAGTTGTTTTTATAAAAACCCCTATAAACCATATATTTTTTAAAAGCTTAATAATTCCAGATTATGGATTTGAACTAACAAAAACGATTTACTTAAATGTGTTTCGAAATTGGAACGCTTTGTGTAAAAGTACACGTCTCTATAAATCATGTTCCACTCCCGTCGGAAATAAACGGAAGAAAACAATTAACAACGCATTCGCTTCTCAACACGTTCCACTAAAAAACCGTGTCTCAGATTTTTGACAAGTGCGTTTGTTTTTCTTTTATTAGCAAATGAAGTTGGGGAAGGCAATTAGTCAACACTCTCTGTGTAAAAAAAGCTCTAGCTTTAAAATGAAAAGGAGTATTAAAATTCGCAGACACGGTTTTGTAGAAGAGATATATGGCATCACTCTGGCCAAATTTTTGCCAAATTGATTGAAAGGCTGCCGACTTGGAGTTCAAAACGTACGAGTCGATCAGCAAAATTTGCGTTCGGAGATAAAATAGAAAATACATTTTTGGCGGCATCCTACCTGGAATGAGATTATAACACCTAAATGTTTATTCTGATTGATATCAGAGAGGGATCAATTTTCTCTAACAATAGGACTTTGACAGGTAACATGTAACAGGAACAAACTTTTTATTGCTATCAACATCTTCAAGTGAACAATTTAATTCTCCGTTGGAAAACTTCCACTCTTTTACACCACGAGAAGCACGGTTTAGTTCTTTCTCGAGCGCCAGGCCAAGGAAACTAAAAAACTTTGAAGCCGCCGAATGCCCACCACCGATTGCTCGAAGGCCAAGAACTGAGGCCCGGTTTTTTCAAACGCTCTGCTCTTCTTGGAAGAATTAAAAACAGAATTTGTCTTGTGCGACGGCCAGCTTTCATTCTCGCACTGGATTCTCCAGGTAGAACCAAGTCCATGCTTAGTCGCTACATTTTCCATGACTTGGACTCTTCCCTGGCAAAATCGACAAGATACAGACTCGTCCAGTTTCTCAAGCAGCTTTTCGCTCAATACGATAGCTCGACCGCTTATTGTTTTCCACGTTCCATCAGCAGATGGAGTCGATGAGCTTAATTGGCTTTCTTCATCTGGTTGTTCAAGCTGGATTTTGGAGCGGCTTGCACTCTCAGCAACTGCAGCATTTTCGCCTTTCTGAATATCCAACTCCTCGAGCCACTTCTCTTGCTGATAAAATGAGCCTTTGTCGCTCTCTGCCAATTTTGCGGCCCATTCTTTGTCAAACTCGCTCCTCGATTTCTTTTTCGTTCTCAGTTTCGATGACGAAAACGGACACGACCTTTTCTTTTTTTTGGCGGCATTTTCACCGAAACAAACGCTAAATATCCACGGAGAATACTAAAGGCTATAAACAACGCAAAGACAATTCGCACGTGTTGTATCGAAGCACGCACTCGGTATCACGTTACTAGTTCACAGGCAAGTTAATTGATATATGACACGGGTATGACAGATCTTGTTAACGATCAATTAAGACAATTAACGAGAAAAAATCTTTTACCTCCGATATCTTTCGACAGAAATAATATTTGCTTCTGATTTTTTTTTTAAAAGAAAGCTCTCACGCATATCTATTTGAAAACGTTGAAACCTCAAATATGGAAAAATGGCAATTTTAAGGGTGGCTGATACCTTAAACAGCCAGTTGGTAGCAAAGTTGGCACGCGCAAATACTAGAACTTCAATATGAATTTCGAATCGTCCAACTTTAGGAAAATTAAGAAAATAACGTGTGGAAGTTCGCGCAATTTGTCCCAAATGGTAAAAGTAGATGAATACAGCACACAATTACGACTCAGCTTGAAACCTGTCATCTATCAAAGTCTGGACTCAGTGAAGCGGAACTAATACTGTCAAGGGCCGGTCATTTTGACCTTACGAAAGATGGTAATTTGCCCACAACATCGGCATAAACTCGGAAAATTTTGGCGGCCACCTCGTTCTTGCCAGTATCCATCGCATAGTGGACCAAGAAAGAAACATTGTAACGAAAGGCACGTAATTGGTTTGGAGACTGCGAAGAACATACTGTCGGTTTTTAAAGTCACCTTGGGAATAGGATCACGTAGGAATTAAAAATCGTATAATACCGAAAAATTCAGAAGATAAGCCCTGGGGCTTATATTTTTCAAAGGCCCTTTTTGAGGGGCTTATTTTTGGAGGGGCTTATATAAGGAGGAAAATTTGCGTTTCAAAATCGATTGGGCTAGCCATGAAAGTATATTTACCGTTTTTGCTTTGTTTTACTTTGCATTTGAGGGCAATTTTCCAAGTACAAGCTGGGGGGGGGGGGGGGGGAAGTGATGGACAAAAGTAGGAAGTGGCTTAAGTTAAATCCTGATAAGAAAGAAGAATGCGATCCGCATCACAGTGCTGCAGCTTACGGCTTAAGAAACAGGTAAACGATCGTTGTTGGCGGTTATCTACCTCTCCTTGTAGACGCCTGCATTCTTTATGTTGATGATGTAAAAAATTGACATCTGAACAAACCACTAAAAGGTCTTGGGATATCTAAACACTTTTCTGAAAAGATCGGCATTTGGACCCTTTCAGGACCAAAGGTACACACCGGGTTTACTAAATTACGCGCTGCGGCATTTATCATTCCGATTTTGCGACTCAACTACGGCGCTTATTTGCGGAATACGATTACTTAAAAATCCTCCTAGATTTACTTAAAAAATTTTTCCTTGTGGCGGAATAAATGGGCTTGCTAACTTTCGCCGTTCCGAACTACAGAACAGTGCTAGGCAGAAAAGTAAGTTTCCCATACTGTTTTAGGAAGAGCGTCATGTTCGGGTTGCATTTTTGCTTTCACGGGGGTGGGGGGTGGGGGGGCTTAAATAGGGGCGGTACTTTATCAAGGGTGATGCAATATTGCGTCCATAACGTATGTCGGTTTACTTAAGATGTCGCTTTCCAAAAGCGTCAAAATGTTTTGTTTCAAGCTCTTGGCGAACTGTAGTACAGTATTGGGAAAACAAATTTTAAAGACGCTTTTCATTCTATCAGGTTGCTAAAAGAAACTTTCGCGCCTGAGACCCCACACACGGACAGGCTTGCAGGCGCTAACTGGACGCCTGGATGTTGGAGTGGGGTTGGAAGTGGTAGTAGACGAAATTCCTGAAGTATCCGATGACGTCGTTGCTTATTTTACCGAGGGAATGGCGAAAATAGCTATACATTCAAAAAGGGTACACCTCACGCCACTAACATTCCAACTGTCCACGACATGGGAGGAAGCAATACCGGATGAAAGAAAAACTTTCAATGAGAAAGCAACGAAAGCATGTGAAGTAATCTGCAGTGTTATAGCTCCGAAAGACGGCGAAAAGCTTTTTTCAAGCGATACACCAAAGATGTTGATGAACCAAAAGAGGATCTTTGCTTTGATGTCTGCATATCGAGATGCCATGACAAAAAATGTTAAGATTCAAATACTCAGCATCTACGCTTATCGGTATACCATGAAGCTGTTGCAGAAATTCCACGAGCCTTATGAAAAGATAAGTTTGAGACGAATAAAAAGGGCGAGATTGCATGCAAGGAAACGAGCGCCTGGGTCAAATGTCCCGAAAGTATTCAGCCCTCGAGTACGTCGGGACACAAACAAAGTCGACCACTTTACAGATTTTTTAAACCGTCCTTATTTCAACCAAGACGTCGCATTGGCAACGCGAACACTGACTTTAGATGGTGAGGCAAAATAACAATGCCCAACGTAATCCGGACCGTGACCAGATCGACCATGATTATGCAGTACCTTCAACATTGCGAAGAAGAGTCATTTGAACCGGCTAGCCGCTGAATCCTTTTTCGCATTCTTGAAGTGAGAGAGGCTTCACAGAAGAAGTCTCTCAGTGGTCTGGACAACATTGCAGCAGAAGGGGTCGTATCTTTTGAGCGTCTGTTGAGTATTCTAGAAGAGCTGAATCAGGCTGGTGCCACCCAAAGAAGAGTTACAGAACCGGCAAAGAAATTGAACGATGGCAAAAGATACCTGAAGACGGAGTTTAAACTGAACTGTTCAGCAGAGGAGAGTGAGTGCCCAGACCACTGCAGAAAATTTGTGTTAAGCGATCCAGTTGATCCATGCTTCAACCATCAGTGCTCACACTCACTCAATATTGTGTGTGAACAATGCGAACAATTGAAAACAACGTTAGACGAGATGGAAGAAAGTATAAAGAAACACTCCTGCCATCTTTACAGCCAAGAACGATTTTGAAAGATCTAAGAATGGCATTTTTCTTTGGAAATCTCATTCCTTACGCTCTGTTAACCAAGAATCTGCTAAACAAGAAGCCCTCCACATTCGTGACAGTCATGTTCAGTCCTTGTTGTTACTGACTGGGCGATGAAGTTTCTTCAAATGAAATACAGAGAAAAACAAAGTGAATGGTTAGCTAAAAGAGGCCCTAGCTGGCATATAAGCAGTGTGATCTCAAAAAAAAAAGAGAAACGCAGAAAGCTAAGGTCCTGTCGTATGCCCATTTATTAGATTCGTGTTGTCAAGATTGGTATGCGGTTGTATCTATTTTAGAAAACCTTTTTCAGACCATCAAAATAAATTTTCCAAATGTTAAGCACGCATTTCTACGTTCTGACGAGGCTGGCTGCTACCATTACAATCACCTAATAGCAGGAGTCAAAGATATTGGAGATTGAGTGGGAATTTACAGTTGCATGTTATGATTTTTCAGAACCCCAGCAAGGAAAGGATATTTTGTGACAGGGTGCTTTGTCCCATAAAAGCAGCAATAAGGAAGTATTGCGCGGAAGGCCATGACATCATGAACGTAGGAGCAAAACACGAGGCGCTTAAGGAACGGCCTGTCAAAGGAACAACAGCGGCTGTAGCCATTTTGGATGAGTCATCCAAAATTCTTGAGGTTCAGAAGATAGAACAATTTAGTGAGTTGCACAACTTTAGATACCAAGAGAGTGGGATAAGAGTGTGGAAAGCTTACGCTGTTGGGGTCGGCAGGCTTATCACTTGGCAATCTTTGTACATACGACACCAGGGCTGCACAAATATATCCGTGACTGATGAAGGGAAAAGGATTCTTCACCAACACAGAAATAAGAGACCTTCATCGCCCAAGAAAGTGTCAAGCAAGTAAAGACCACGTTGAAATTGATGATCAGCCACCGATGTTTGTGTGCCCTGAAGAAGTCTTAGTTATTTTTTTTTCCCGAAAATTCTTTGGCATGTTGCGTTTTTTCGTTATTTTTTATGTGACTTTTACGCGATGACATGAAACGGTGACGCTTAATTCGCTAAAATATTTAAAGGGACTGGTTCACGATAATGCGCATGTATGAGTTCTGACAGTAACTGATTGTTTTTAAACCAATCGGAAGCGAGTTAGATGCACGCAAGTAAATTTACAAAATTCAAATTCATTGTTCGCGACGCGAGAATATTTCCGGGCATTTGGTTTGATTTTATATATCCCCATAATTCGAGTTTATTCTTTACTACTCCTCTTATGTTGCAGCCGATAACAATAAGATTGACAGCCCTGTCCTGCTGTCAAACAAACATTTATAAACGTGTATTTTTACGAGGTCGTACCCACGCTAACAAAGCAGTCACCGATCGGCAAACAAAATTTGTAAACGAACATTTTATTACTGTTCTCTCAGTTCGCCTTATATAAACCCAGAAACACCTACAAATAGCGCCTGACCGGTGACAAAAACACACAACGTATGAGTATAAAGATTATCCTTAATTGAGCATAAATTTCAATTGCTTATCAGCAAATGAACAAATTCTTTCGCGTTGCATCGGGTCAGTGTTCCGTAAAACAAATGTTATCGAGTAGAACACATAAAGAAACTAGATTATAAACAGAATATTCAGGCAACAATTTATTTTAAAAACATGAATTCTTAAACATATACGATCGTAAAGCACGGATACAAGGAACATTTCAAGTGTACCAGATCCATGAAGATCGCGCGGCCTGTTGCGGCATAACTACAGGTCGGAGTCAAAAATCAAATCAAAGTTGAACGAACTCAAGCCTTTAACCACTTTCCAAGTGTCGTGTATTCTTTTTGTAAGCCACACACTACCCCTAGAACCATACCAGATCGATCGGCTAAGCTTCTCTATCTCCAAAGACTGTTGAGAACGTCCTGTTGCCGGACGGCCACGATGCTCTTCTGAACTTCCATGATCAAAACATTATTTTTTGCGTCTCCTTAAAACGTAACCAGTCAAGCAACACAACCACACGTTAATCACCACTACCGAAGTATAATTAGGCTAGCAAAAGCGACGGATGTCCGAATAAAACTAAGGATTCTCAATGATTGTACCAGTAATGGCGATTTCGAATTTAGTGATGACCCAACAAACTTATTCTGAAGAGACAAACGGCGCGCATGCGCATAACAGTGTGTTGGGGCAATTTTTTTCCCTTTGTTTTTCGTTTTCTCACTTACTTGTTATCGTGTATTCTTTTTCTTTTCGCTCTTCAGTATTTCCTTAATTACGCTCCTTTGTTACGTGCTGTATGTAAATTTCGTTATAGTTTGTTATCTTGCCCTTTTTTTACCAGTTTACGTGTCTATTAGTGTAACAGCCTTAGTGGAAGTAGATTTTTTTTCCTCGGTGGCCCTGACCACCAACCCTGTCATCCTCAGCATTTGGTAAGCAGCTTCGTTTTCATCGTTTTTCATTAATTTCATTTTGCAGTCGCCTTAAAGTAGTTTTTCTGTATTACAACTATTATTTTTTCGCTCTTTGTAGGAATTTACTTTTATGGTTCGTTAATAGTAAAAACATTTGCTGATCGTGAACGTGTCGTGTTTTTGGAATTGGCCCTTGCCCGTTCATTTTGTAAATTCCAAATGACGGAGTAAAGTATGACGTATTCATGGCCAGCCTCGAATACCCACTCAAGCTCTCTGAGAAAAATGGCGAGTTCATTTCAAGAAGAAGCGTTACAAGAAGCTTTATTCACCTTACGAAAGTCACTGGCAGGATATGTTTCAGCAATGACAAGAGCTAGTCAGCAAATTGATCCTCTTCTCGTCGATTACGGGAATCTGGCGAGCGTAATATCTCTTCAAGCTAGTTTGGATAAGACATGGAACAATTATCGAGAAAGCATCGCACGTAATCGAAGTCTTGTGGACGAAAACAGCATGGAGATTCTCTCAGTGAATAATCAGTACGCCTCTCAGGAATTACGAAAAGACAACTACCATCAAAAGATTAAGGAATTCACTATCGCTGCGGCTACACATTTTAACGAGCAAGTATCCCGAGACCTAGCGAACATTGGTTTGGCATCGCCGACACCATCTGTGCACTCCGTAAGCAGTCGCGCTTCAAAGTTAAGCGAAGCAGGGAAAAGGCTCCACAACACGAAGATGACGGCGGAAAAGGCTGCTTTAATGAAAAACCAAACTGAATTGAAAAGGAAAAGATCAGTGGAGATTGAAATCAAACGTCTTGAAATGGAAATGAACCAGAAACAGTTTGAGTTGAAACAGCAATTAGAGTTAGCAAAGCTCGAAGCTGACAGAGACATTTCCAAAGCGAAAGAAAAGGCTGAATTGGCTGAGCTTGAAGCTAAATTTGCAGAAGCCGAGTTCTCGCAACTTTTGTTAAACGGAGATTTATCACCTAGCCGTGCTCTCAACCCTGCAGAACTGACTCCTGAAATTACCCCTGTCACCTCGTCACTCGTAGTCCCGGCTGTATCCACGCAGGCCTCCACGTTTCCAGCCACGCCTAGGCGAGTTTACACGTTTCCCGCTGCACATGAACGAACTCACGCGAATCCGTCACTTACCACGCGAGTTAACACGTTTCCCTCCATTGACACTCGAGGTCACGTGAATTCGACTCTTACTTCTCGAGATAACACGTTACCTCCTATCGCCACGCGTGGTTACGGGAGTCCGACTTTGCCCGCACCATTCCTTCCGTCCAAAACCGTGACATCACAGCCCGACAGCTTCCCTTCATGGTCTCTCCCTTTCGTGGCC
>OZ038000.1:6758303-6775803 GCA_964035705.1 Porites rus
CAGTTAGTTTCGCTTTTAATAGACCTTGTCACGGTTTTGGACGCC
Organism: Porites rus; assembly: GCA_964035705.1. Taxonomy (NCBI): domain Eukaryota; kingdom Metazoa; phylum Cnidaria; class Anthozoa; order Scleractinia; family Poritidae; genus Porites; species Porites rus. The sequence goes on from OZ038000.1 coordinate 6,758,349, forward strand.
ATCTTGACGAGTAGGCAAATGCGTGAGAAATTACAGTGTTTGTATGAGAATCTAATGTCGAATAATTTCCGTAAAACGGCTCTTCTGAAAAAAAATATGATTTGTAAACTAAAGCTTCACTCCTAAGGACTCTGTTGAAAAACATTTAGGGCGTTACATACACAAGAAGACCTACAACCACTTTTTAAAATTTTCTATACATTTGTCTGTAAGAAAGTCCGGGGAAAATTACAGACAAATGTATGAAAAACCTAAAGCAAGCCTCTGGAGAAATTTAAGCACAGGTACGCCCCCAAAATTGTTTAGGACAATCCTTTGTTTTTGTAGCTTTAGTTTACAATTGATATTTCTTCAGAACAGCCGTTTTATGAAAATTATTCGACATTAGATTCTTATACAAACACTGTAATTTCTCACACGTTTGCCTACTCGTCAAGATGGCGTCGAAAACCGTGAAAAGGTCTATTCGATTTCATTCCTGTTGAACATCTCGTTTGTTTTGTTTGACATGTCCTCTCGAAATATTTGCCGTTGAGATTGTATGTTATCAAAAGCCGTTTTCACCCACAGCCACATTAATTTGGCTTATAAAACTCCGTTCATTATTCGCGACCTCAGATCTCGCACAATTACAGCCGCCGCGCAAAAGATACAGTAAGATACAGAAAGTTACAGTCCGTGTTCGATTTGTAACACAGTTGGACAACATACTTTTTACTTCAAAATTAACTGTGGGTTGATGCAGTGTGGTCTTTTGTAGAATTAGTAAGAAGCTCCAAAGCATTGTACAAGTGTTAACCAGTAAAGTAACTGAAGAGCTTGATTTTCAATATTTATTTACCCGCTGCCGAGGGCCAGGACTGGGTTGATCGTGATAAAACTTATGATATGTAGCCAACTGTCAAGATCACAAGCAAACTTGAAGACGTCACATGAGTGTATCACATTTTTTCTTTTTGTCATTAGGCTATATAGAAGATCAGAACCATCATCAGATAACTCTTCCACGCTGGCTACGGCCATTGTTGGCAGCAATTCAAATCGCGCTTCTGAGACTCAACGTGTGACGTATGATTATACCTCTGCTCTGATTGGATATTACTAGGAAGGAGTGAAAAATATTCTGCGAAAGCTATCTCTATAAATAATTTTTCGCCGGAAAGCGTTGAATCCAAGGGCTTATATGGGAGATGAAGACTCCAAGTATTCATTTATAGGTTAACATGTTTAGCCGTTTATAGGTTCAATTAAAATTTAATGTCAAACTTGCGACTATGTCTATAATGGATTTGGCAAGGTAAAATAATTTATGTAAATGTAAATGCAAAGTTTCTTTTAAGTTCCTCAGTTTGTCTTGCATGGGAAGTTTTCAGTGAACATTTCATTACAAAAAGCTGCTATTATCAAATAAAAGTATTTGCTGGGTAAGTTATTTGCGTTCTTGCACCCTCCTTGTTTAGATTTTAAGGGCAGTGATTTTTTCTCTACTTATTCTTCAGTACACAGTAGTATTACCGTGCAAGATAAGAAAATAAACTAGGTTGAGTTTGATCGTCCGGGTGAACGTAGTCCTGAATAGGGCTGTTGTTGTTGACAGTGACTGACGTTTCGACAACCTGTGCGGTAGTCATCTTCAGAGTCAAAGTAAGTTGTATCACGTCAGTTGATGGTATTATACTCTGGTTATTGATCTGATTGGTCAATTACGTCGCGATGTTATTGGTCGTCCGTCAGTTAAGCCGCGATGTTATTGGCTATGAAGACTCGTAATCAGTAATTGGTGCGTTTCGATCCGTCTATTGTCAGTTAAAAAAACAGTCGAAAACACAGTCATACTGCCCGCAGACAAGGGACGGGTGACTTGTTGTGGACAAGACAGACTACAACGACAAAATGGACTCGCTTGTTAACGACAAACAGACCTACGAAGTACTTAAACGAGACCCGACACCCGCACTGCAACGCAAACTTAACAACAAACTGCTTACACTGAAGAAAACCGACAAGATCGACTTTCGACGCTACAACAGACTGAGGTGTAGTGTTCCGCAGACACCCCAGCTGTATGGACTACCAAAACTACACAAACCCAACATACCTATGCGGCCCATAGTTTCTTTCTGTGGGTCCCCAACGTACCAACTGTCTAAATACTTAACTAACGTACTGAAACCGCTGACTGACGAATCTAGACACAAACTACAGTCTACTGAGAACTTTATTGACGCCATTAAGACAATACAGATACCGGACGACCACAAACTAGTGTCCTTTGACGTGAAATCGCTGTTCACCAGTATTCCAGTTCAACTGGCTCTAAACTGTACTGAGAACGCTATTAAGAACTCTACTGTTAAACTACCACTACCTACAGACGACATTATGGACCCACTCAACCTCTGTTTGACGTCGACGTACTTTCAGTACAACAGCAACACTACAAACAGTTACACGGTACAGCTATGGGCTCTCCAGTTTCTGTTGTTGTAGCGGAAATTGTCATGCAAAACATCGAGGAACAAGCCCTCGCTACCTACACGCGAACTGTACCTCTTTGGTTACGCTACGTTGACGACACATTCACCGCCGTACACAAAGACGGAATCGACGATTTTCACGAACACCTTAACAGACAGAACGCAAACATACAATTCACCAAGGAGATCCAAGAAAATGGTAACATACCTTTTCTAGACTGCTTGGTCACTCGCGACAACAACAAACTAAAAACGACTATTTACAGAAAACAGACACATACCGACCGATTACTAGACCAGTCTTCGTACAACCCGACCTCTCACAAGGCTACTACTATCCGGACTCTGACGAGACGAGCACAACTAGTTTGCGACTCACCTGACAGCGACGAGACTGATTATCTTAACAACGTTTTTAGTACGAACAATTACAACACGGACTTTGTAGACGGAACACTCACAGTAACACTGATTCCAACACTCAGACCAACTCTGGCCCTGTTACGACGGCGACTCTACCGTACATCAGAGGCACCTCTGAAACTATTGCACGTATATTACAACCTTCCAATATACGTGTTGCACACAAACTGATAACCACTTTACGGCGACTGCTTACTAATGTCAAGGACAAAGACAAACCAGAGGACAGACAGGGAGCAGTATACAAGATCAAATGCTGCGACTGCCAGGCTTCTTACATTGCTGAAACCGGCAGAAACCTAAGCACGCGACTGACCGAACACAAACGAGCGACGAAGAATGGTGACGTCAACAATCACATAGCTGAGCACCATTTAAAGACGAAACATCAAATTGACTAGGACTCTGCGACATGTATAACGTATTCTACAGACTACTATCAACGTCTTACTTTGGAAGGCTGGTTTACTAACTTAAAAGAAACGCCACTGAATCGTAGCCAACAGTTACCAGCGCCGTAGAAACGACTTATTGACGAGATCAAGCGAAACTAACTACGAGAGAATGACAATTTGACTAACAATAGTCGACTGTTTAACTGTGACAATAGACGGATCGAAACGCACCAATTACTGATTACGAGTCTTCACAGCTAATAACATCACGGCTTAACTGACAGACGACCAATAACATCGCGACGTAATTGACCAGTTAGATCAATAACCAGAGTATAATACCATCAACTGACGTGATACAACACACTTTGACTCTGAAGATGACTACCGCACAGGTTGTCGAAACGTCAGTCACTGTCAACAACAACAGTCCTATTCAGGACTACGTTCACCCGGACGATCGAACTCAACCTACTTTTGAAATGACTCCTGGGTTCAAACCTTTCACAGTTATAAGTAAATAATGCTCATCTTATGATATTTTAAATTTCCGCAGAATTTAGTTTCCATAAACTGTCTGACTGTAACGCTTAATCCCGTGGGCATTTCATGAACATTTTAGTTTCTTTGAAAAAAATCTGTAGTTTAACAGGTGTTAAATCGCAAACAAGTTGTCTGCAATTTTTTCAGAGTCATGTAAGATTAAATTTATGCAAATTACATTTATGAACCCTAAAACACAGGGGACTCAAGTCGAAATCGCTCATATAATGCAAAAAAAAACTGTGCATACGCGCGCTTAAAAGCCTGTTCTATCATATAAAGCTTCTATAACGCCTTTTCCGCAAATTTAGAATTCTAGCTAAAATGACCGAGTGTCATTTTCTGAAAAGTTTTATTGTATCGCTAAGAGATGTTTACAAAGCATAGATGACTAAGCATAGTAAAGCATTTCCTTGTCTGAACGTACTTAAATATGATGGCCTGAATTCCAACCTAGCTGACGGGCCTAGTTATGAATGTCCTCATCGTTACTGATATCCCTTCTAACATTCTTAACTGTGTCAGTGTTACTGTTCTTGTTCTCAGACAAAGCGGCTCTAGCTTTATGTACATACCATCTGGGACGGTGGCGCTGGTTCCCAGGCTAGAGAAGGCATCGAGTATCGGCCGTTCGGCTTTCTTTAGATTATTTTAAAAACACACTTTGCTTTTTCTACTGATCAGTGCTTTTCTGATCACATCAGCCATGAAAAAGCGTGAAAGCCAGGTAAAGCCCTAACAAGGTCTTCTCCGACCACCTCATAGCATGGACCCAGTGGAATACTTCTTCCTTTTCCTCTTGTTTCTGCAATCGCTTTAGTATCCAGACAAAGTCTCTTGTAAATCCAGAGCATCAGAACGAGTACATCTGTATCTTGAATCTGAATGAATGCTCCTCTCTCTGTGGTGTCTAGAGCAAGCAGGAGCATACTTTTATCTGCTTCTGCCTGCTCACTCCTTAAATGCTGAATTGGTAGGGTATCAGAGGCCATAAAGTCACATTTAGAATTTACTACATATGTCGTCTGCGAGTCGTTCCAGCACTGGATGACTTGTGCTGGTTGCAGCTCAATGGATCCTCCATAGCCGAGTGGTCTTGTCAATAACAGCACTGCTCTGTTTGCAACCAGTCGTTTGTAGCGCGTTCCTTCCTTTAAAGAGTACGAGATACGGTAGCGTCAAATACGACATGAACCTCGGTGGCAACGTTAGATTTATCATCAACGACTTGTTTGAAATGGCTTGTCAGGTCACGCTTTTTTTATACCCACAATGGATTTCTCATTGACTGAACGGCTGCGATGGTATCATAAGTGACCACAGGCTTACTGGACGGGTTTGGAGAGTGAGGTTGTACTGTAGGCGTTTGTAGTTGCCGACGGGGTAGAAGGCCTTCTAAGATGTTCATCAGCTTGCTCTTGGCAACGCAGTGTAACAAACTGTAGACCGCAAAACAGTCAGGTTTTTTTCTCAAAATCGGTTTCGAGTATAGTAAAAGCAGCGTGAGAGCCTCACGCGTGCGAAACCGACTGTCTGTTTTCGATACAATGAGCTCGTTTTGACCAGAGGGTTCAAAAACGTCTTCGAGCTGTTAAAAATCTATTCAAAACTCTTTGTAAATTTGATACACCAGGTGATTTCATTAGAGAATAGGACGTGTTATTGTTTGCACTTGGCTTCAAAATCTTTTGGTAAACCTTCTATCCAGTACTTCCAAAGCCAGTCTTGAATGTTGTTCCCGTGTGCAATTTAGTGTTTTCTGGAAGATCAAAAATGTTTGGAAGTGGCAGTACGCCGAAAAAAACCTGTTTCTGCTCCTCGAAGAGGCACAGCGGCCTACGGACGCTACCATGGGGTACACCTCGTCGATTTAACTCCCAACCGGACAATTCATCGCCAACCTTTACCCGCTGAAATCTCCCTGTATGATAGTCCTGTAAAAACGCGCAGCTGCATCTGTCTACAATTGTAGACCATATAAGCCCGAAGCTTGCTCATAAGCAGTGAGTGAGGAAGACTATCAAACGTCTTCGATAAATCTATAGCCACCATGGCAACAAGTTTCCCATCATCAAGACTCTTCTTCCAATCCTCCACAAGGCGCTACGGTGTTGTGTGACAGCTATGATGTTATCGGTAGGCAGACAAAAAATCCCAAAGAACGCCCTGAAAGTATGACGTTAACTACGATGCAAGAATCTTTTGAAAGATATTTTTCATAGGCGGTAAAACCATTACCGGTCGAAATCAGATGAGAAGAGATGTTCAACACATGACTTTCCTCTGTCGCGAAAGCACATCTTTAAGCTTCTGTTCATTGTTACCGGATTGCTATGGAGTGATGATGAAGCTCTTTGTATTCCCACCATGTCCTCAGCTTGTGCCGCAAGTCGTCTTAATTCTGGTGCCATAGGGAACCATCTTGCCATGACTGCTGGCTGCTTTGTTAGACCTTCTAGTCCTTACCGAATCTTTATTAACATCTTGGCGTGTATTATAGCATGGTACGCACCAATTACACAGAAGTGGTTATCATTCTTATTTATTCAAAAGTTTCCTTGCATGAATTCGTGGTAAATAACGGGATCATCGATCTTAAACCTGTGCATCTGCGCTAGAAATAGTGGCCCCATTCACGCATAATTCAGCCTGCCGTGAGCAAATAAATACTGTGCCAAAGCCTTGAGGGACTCAACGCGGAGATCCCAGTCTCCCTTGCTTGATACGCTATGAACAACAGGATACACATCACAAATTTTATGTAGTCCTGTGCAAATTTGAATTAGGGACAGTGAGACTCCATGACCTTATCAAATTGCAAAAGCCTCTTTTGAAGTCCGTCGGTTTCCATTGTGATTAAAAGATCTTTGAGTTGTGTTTCTTCCCAAGATGGTGTTCATCGCAAAGGATGCTTGTATTACTTAGCTCTTATTAACCGAGTAAGAGGTCTGTATGGGAGAATCTTGACCGAGGTCGCCAGTACAGACCGAACGCAGTGAGGTCTGTACCAGGGACCGAGGTCAAGATTCTCCCATACAGACCGACCTAGCTCGGTTAATAAGATGTTTATTATATGGCAAAGCAAGAAATCAAGGGAACAAAAACATAAATAATTTTATTTGCTTCCCTGCGCGGGCTCAAGCATTTAGCTGGCTTTCTTCTGTCACTGGTCTCCAGTCCAAACGCGACAAAAGTCCAGCTTTGTACAAACTTCGTCAATGAATGGAGACAAAATTTTTCATACAGGTTCAATGAAAAAGCTTGTGGTTGAAACAACAATTTATGAAAAGTGACGAAAAGTGCAACTGCAATGTAAGTAATACCTGTTTGCGCCTCGATCGCTCAGCGATCAGTTCTCATTCGGTCTTGCGATCTTCGACTGATCACCACAGAAAACGTTGATGTTAAATGTGCAGCCTTCGAACTTGTCAATATGCCCTCCGACAAAAATTGCCTGAGGCTGGATTTGTTGGACTGTGAAGACATTTTGCTGTGTTGTAGTGGAGGTACTGACTTGGTTTTCTTGGGACTGATCGTATGTACCTGGCTCACGATTCAGGATAGCAGACATTTCTCGCTGTCGCTTCAGAGATGCTGAATGGTAGCTGTCGAGGCTTTTCAAATTTTTGTGACCGCTTAGCTGTGCAACGAAGTTTGGCTGAACGTCTGCTTCGAGAAGTCGTCGAACACTGGTCTTTAACGGAGTGATTAGAAGCCTTCTTTTTGTTTGTGTCAAAAAACTGGAAGCCGCTTAAAGTACCCGGCTCGTACTCAGTGCCATTTTGTTTACGAACGGAGATGAAAACTTTGGACAAAAGAAGGTCGAGCTTATTGGCAGGTATGTTTTCAATTGCTCTAGACTCTTTCAGTGACTCACAAAATTTCTTTCATGCGTTTAAATCGCTCTTAGTCTTGTATTGAGTGTTTTTTTTTATTTCTGCTCCTGCAAAAATTTCTCAATTTAGACTTCATCTTTGCTCGTAGCTTGTTCGTCAGGACTCGAATTTGCCAACGTTTGCTCGTTTTCTGTATCTGCCTCCTCGTGAAGGTCCACTGATTCTTCCATTTAGTATTATTAACAGGAACAAGCCAATTTTTTCATATTCTTTGTTTGTAACTTTTTGAGGACAACTGTATGTTACAACACATCGGTCTAGATGCCGGTCTAGATGGGAAAATCTAGACCGCGCTCAAGATCGATTTTAGCCAATCAAATTCTTGAATTTGTTTGTTTCCAGTCCTTTTGAGACATGGCCATATAATAAATTTCTGTAATTGGCTTTTTCCCTTAAAAAACACCTCCAGTAGGGCACCTTATGCTGTGGGATCTGAGAGTACGCTTCATATGTTTCCCTTCAATAATCTATCGAGTTGTATAGTACTGTGCAAAAGTAATGAAAGCGAAGTTCGGCTAACAAATTGCGAACTTTCGTTTCAGACGAAAAAGCGACGAAATTTCGCAAGCGAGGAGATGAACGGAAACGAAATTTCGTGCATGCAGGACGATAATTCGTGTCATTAAAACGAAATTTCGCTAGTAGCGAAATTTCAATCCGTCGACACAAAATTTCGTAAAGGCAAGGCGAAATTTCGTCTTTCAAAAAATTCTTACCTTACTACAGAATACAGCTGTAATCATCACCTCATTGCGCAAGTACATGTAAGCTCGATCATTATTAATTCGTGTGATTTATTTTTTAAAAAAGATCGCAACGATCGACTCAATTGTTGAGGAGAGAATTTGAGACAAAACGATGCTTTTTGACTCACGTAGTCTTATTTCTTTCTCAACATATATTTTTTTTTAATTTTATCGCTTGCTAATATTTCTTCAATTACCTTGAAGTTCTCTGTTGCAACCTGATATACTTTTTAATAGTGCTAAATGCAGAATAAATAAATAACGAAATATTCTTGTATAACGTTTCTGCCTTATTTTAATTAGGTTACCGCGCTCCGCTTCTATAAGGTGAAAAAATAATCGTCAAACTTTAGTCTACTTGGTCTGGTGTTGTTTAATTACATGTAAATCTTTATCTTCTTTCATCGAAGACTAGACGTGGCAAATGGACTAAGCGATTAATTGCCAGACCTAAAAGATCAAAACATTTGCAACAAATGTTTTCAGGCGTGGATGTGCTCTGACTGCTCGTTTCGGCTGTACCCGCGTCATAGTACTAAATTACTTAAGAAGAACTTATCGAACACTAGCTTTCACTTTGGGAATTTATGTGATGACTTAAAAAGTTGCTGCTTTAAATGACAGCGTGAAGCGATCGAGTCATAACACTTGTAGTAACCCAAACGGTGACAAATGGTAAGCATAAATTATGTTATTTAAAGTTCTGCAGTTAGTAAACGATTAGGCTTTTGTCGCGTCAGAAAACTTTCCATTGCCACAAAAAGCGAGAAGACTCTTCCTCCGTGAAGTTCCGCGTCTCAATCTAATGTTCTTGCTTCTTAGAGTTTATAAGGACGAGAATAACTGAAACCGGGTTTATCTTTATTCTTTGAGAGCCAAATTATATACCCAGAATAAGCAACCGGGCGCGATACTCCCTTATGTAAGCCATATAGATATGTGTCGCCCCAAAGCGTACGGTTTTTGAAAACGGGTATACACTTTGCACCATTTGGTCTGGAATCAGGTATGGTTTTCGAGCGAACTAGCAGAGTGTATGAACGTATTTATCGTCTCAATTTCAAATGAGTGAGAAAAAAAGAGAAAAATATGCGAATTTTTTGCGCTCTAATCTAAGTAATGATGGGATAATTTCTGCCTAAAGGCCAGGTCTGAAAACTCGTATGTATGGTATGGATTTTAGAGGTCTGGTCTGAAAACGAGTGTGGAAAGTGACATTTTTAGGTCCGAAATAGGGTCAGGATTTAGATCGAGAACTGGGCGACACAACCCCTCCAAGAATTCCCAGGAGTACCCCCTTAGGATAAAGCCGCACGTGCGACTGAAGTCAAAAGTGCAATGAGTTGCTGTGATAACTTAAAGTTTATTCGGACTAATGGTTTAGTGTATTGAGACAAGAATAAAGTTGCGGAAAAGGATTAAAATTTAAGTTTTGAGAACCAATTATCAGTAGAGAATACGTTCTTGAAATAGGTGCAATAAGCGGCACGTGCGACTGAAATCAAAAGTGCAATGACCGAAAACCAGAATGTGGAATCAATTGGCCTTGCTGTGAGAACTAGTTTATTCGTTATTCGGACTAATGTTTTGGGTATTGAGACGAGAATAATTGAAAACAGAAAGAGAAATTTCCACGAAACGAAATTTCGCCTCTGTGGATGCGAAATCTCGCCAAGATGACCGCGAAATTTCCTTTGACTCAACTGAAATTCGCGGGCGCCTTAATGAAATTTTGTGGCGACCTTTTGTCGAAATTTCGCGAGAGCAACGGACGAAATTCGGCGAATTTCGCTTTCATTATGTTTGCACAGTACTGTAGTTGAACCACATCTCCGCCTCTATCCATTGCTCATCAAAAAAACTGCCCTCGATTGATGCCCTAAGGGTGTGCAAAGAGGCCATTATCGTGTGCATCTCGCCAATTCGGAAAACCAGGTGGTCTAAGTGTGGGCCCTTCCTAAACATAGTATACACCTGTTTAATCGTACAACGAATGTTTTGTTTCAATGTGGCAAATTGATAGTAATAAATGAATAAGACTCCATAACCCTGCGTTGTTTTCTAGATAATTCGCATACACAGTAGTAGTCGTCAGGTAAATTTGCTTTCACACAGTAAAACAAAATAAGAGAGGAAGAGTAACCTGAATAACCAAAGAAGGTGTTGAGTTTTAAACCACAGGCAGATCATCAAAACGCATGAATTTTCTAGCTGGACTCAGAATGGATTTATTATAGCCATTTATTATCTGAAGTTTAAGAATTGGGAAAAAAAAGAAAAGAAAATTTTAAAAAGCTCGAGAATTAGACTCGTAAAGTCAAAGGGGATTCATTAAGAGATATGTCGTAAATAACTGGAGTAAAGAACAAGCATTTCTAAAATAATAACGCGTGTTATCTTCCTTTAAGCATTCGGTCCATACGTTCATTTCTTGAAACATTCAAAAGGTGATGTAAACTGGAGTTTTAAATGCATTATGTTTAATTCGAAAAGTCGCGAATCAAACTGAAGGCACTTTTTAGTTATTCCCCTGCTATATAATGACGTCATATCGAATTAACATAAAACAGGCCAAATTTGCTTTGAAAAAATAACAGACAACTTTTTTACGATCCGGCACCATTTAAACTATAACTTTCTGTAAAGAAACTAAAATGTTCACAAAATGCCCACAAGAACGATTTTTCTAACAGATGACCCAGGACTACACCCCGCTCCTTTCAACGCCCTCTCTCCTCACACCCTGGGATTCACAGCATATTGATGATGTAGGTGATCTATGCTTCCTATTCCAGGGATAACTATAAGATTTCTTATCTTTCAGGTATCTTTTGTCTAATTTTAAATTTTGGTACTACATGTTTACAATGATGTAGAATTTAATTAAAATGTAAATTATTATACTTATCTTAAAAAGTTGTCTGTGGTGATGACACCCATCATACCAAAGACGATTAAGATGTAAATGACTAAAATTCATTTTTCTACCCTTATCCGCCTCACTTTCCACTTTTAAAGTATCCACAGCATAATACCCGTCGTATACAGGTAGAGGTATTGATAATGTACGTGATGTATGGTTACTATCCCAGGGATTACTAGGATTACTTATCTTTCAGATAAAAATTGTCTAATTTACAATTTTAGCACTTCAAATTTACAGTTACGTATCTTAAGAACTTATGCTTTAAATCAGATGTATTTTTAAACTTAGGTCAATTAGAAGTGTTGTGTTTAAAACAATCGGAACACGGTTATTACATTGTATGTATAGGCTTATTAAGAGCCAATGTCTGTAATTTTCGAGAATCGGTTGACAGTCGTGAATTTTTGAATTTCTTCATATTTTGCCCACATAATCTCTATAGTACACTTATTTAAAAAATCACATTAAAACTTCCAACGGGTTTTTATTTTTTCCTGAATCGGGCAAAGTTTGAAAAACGCCAAATCGGCGCTCTTTCGAGTATGAAATTACCGAAAATTAAGCATTTTCTTCGCACTCGTACATAGAAACGGGATGATATCTCTAAATGAAATCAAGTCACAAGGAAAACACAGACTTTTACTTTATAATTCAGCAATTATCTTTAGATAAGCTGTTTAAATGTGGCTGTGTTGGCCGCAAGAAGAAACACGATTTCGGCTCTTTTCAAAAATGGCAAATTTGACCTAACTCCACCATCGAAAAAAACAGTTGATACATGGAATCTCAACATGAAACAAACACTATTTTAAAGCACATCCTTTGCCGTTTCTTGTGTTAAAAAATTTTGGGCGGCATTACAAAAGTGCGTTGCTGAGACACCGAAACGTGCAGGGTAGTTTCGCACGTTGGAACGCTGAAACAAGCTAGCCGCGAGTGTAGGCACACAAAAGTTTTTGCTAACTTAGCGTCTTTTACAAGGGGCACATTACGGGAAGCTCTTAAAATCTTTTGAAAAACGCTTTTCAATTTGGTGGTTATAAAAAAGAACTAAGTACATTAACACTGCATTTAATTGCACGCAAGTAGCTGAAAAAGACAACGCTGTCAGCTGCTGTTAAGTTCTCATTCAGTGTAAATATTGACCTCGAGTTTCTGCACCTAAAATAAAGCCGCTAGAAACGGCGTGCTAGCTCTGCTAGCTCTTAATGGGATTTGAGATCTCTAAGAATTACTTACCACAGTCGTTTCAACTGCAAGTGGCCGCAGTTTACTGAGATCTACCGTCATTTAGCCTCAGACTAAACGCTGTGGTGCGTGATGAAAGCCCGTGTGTAATTTGAGTCTGGTCACGCAACTGTACAGACAAGGATAAATCATGGCACGAGTGTACAAGAATAAATATAATAACAATTAACGCTGTTTTTTTTAGTTTTATATTTTATATTCCCAAAACATGTGGAACTAAACTTGATTTTAGGATGTCACCAGCCGAAACTCAAATAGAGAAAGAAAACAAATAGAGTAAGCCGAGTCTGCAAAACTTTTCACACTAGTTTTCTTTTATTTGCACTTAGCCTTCTGAGCCCTTGCTTGTAATAAACTAATCTTAACCCTGCTTGGCGTATAGACTTTTTTATCGATCACCTCAGTATAAATTGAGGGATTTAGGCACACACGTACGCCATATGCAACATGAAGGTAGAGCAGGGAAATGGAAACGAATAAAACTGTTTAAAGAAAATTGGCCAATGCTCCATAAAAGAACATTCCTGAAAAACCACAAATCGACAATGGACAGTGGACACATTTGATGGGCGAAATACAAGTATTTAACATGTTTAAATTACTGAAAGTAGTATTGCTTTGCTCCTCTGCAGCAAGGGCATCTTCTGGCGAGACCTCAACCTGCTGTTGACGAATTGTACATTATCTAATCCCTCGTCCCCCGAACAGAGGCCCTTAAAGTATGGGGTTAGACCAGAATGCACGTACTGCTAGCTCCTGCCTGAAAAAAGGAATAGTCACCTGGCTCTGTCCGCCACCACCCCCGGCACTTGTTCGCAGGCTAGAATATAAACCAATTCACTGACAAGTTCTTTTTCGTAACGTCGAAATCCGTCGCGTAAATGAAAAAATGCTTTAAAATAACTCAGCCATTTTACTTACTATCTTTTAACCAAATACGTTGCGGAGAAAAGAGAGAAAAGGCTGAAAATAGCCTTTTATTTCGATTTAAAATTTCAGATGGAGAATACCACCCTTTTCCTGGGCCTGCACCTGCAGTGACTTGTGTGCTAACACTCCTTCGTGGTGGTATCTTTCAGGCAAGAACGACCGCCTAGCGGCGAGGAGCGAGGAGAGAAGTCCGTGGCCATTTTCGAAAAGAAAAAGAAGTGTAAAGAGAGCACCTTCGTCGCTCTGAAAACGTCTGCGTATATAATTTTCTTCAGGCCACACAGAGTCATCAATTAATGTGCCTTTACAGACCCCTTTTAAATGAGCAGCCAGCATGGCCAGTAGGCTGTTCTGGAACGGTACAACGGGATTTGTTCTCCGCCACCCGGAGGCCAAACATTTAGCGGTGGTGAGGAAAAACTTTTATTTTCATGCGCCAATTTTGTGGATCAAACAAAGTCTGCTAGCTCTAAATGTAGTGATAAAGACATAAATTATTGTATGTGTAGGGTTGATCCTTATGCAGAACCCAATGCCAACCAACCCACCCATCTCCTCCTCCTTCCCCTAAAGTAGACTTTTCACGACGTCAGCATAATCACCTGAGACCTCTCGTAAGAGTTCACTAAAATATAGCAAGCACCTTCGTAGCCTGTTCACAGACCCTCTACTTTTTCATTAGAGATCGTCGATCTATTTTCTCCTTGGAGATCGTCGATTTCGCGTATGAAAATGAAAGCCGCGGGGGATTTGTTGACCATTAGAGCAAGAGGCTCTCTCTCGCGCGCTCGCTTTGCTCGCATGCTCGTCTATTTTCGAAACGAAAAAGGAGTGTAAAAGCTTCACCTTCGTCGCTCAGAAAACGTCTGCGTATATCATTTTCAGTTCAGGCCATACAAAGCCATCAATCAATTCGCCTTTATGGACCCCTCTATAAGCCGCCAGTAGGTTGATCTAGAACGGTACCACGTGATTTGTTGCACCGCTACCAGGAACCAAACATTTAGAGGTGGTGAGGAAAAACTCTTATTTTCATGCGCCAGTTTTGTGGATCAAACAAAGATCACCTAACGTAAATGCAGAAAACCTTACTTTTATCATTAGCATGGTAGGGTCGATGTTTGGTTATTGCCCTACGTACATAACTAACAAGTCAGGAGCATACCAAGTGACTTACGACATCTTTTCTATGATCGCAATACATTCAGCATTACTTGGGCAACAGGCACCACAAACCAAGTTTGAATATGTGCGGGATGCTATAGGAACATACAACAAAGACTTGCACCGTAAAACACTTGTACCAGGAATTTCTTTTCCGGCGCGTTACGCGTCACGCACTTCCGGAATGTCATCTTCCCTCGTGTTGACAGATTGAAAACATATTGAAACTTAACTTCGATTCTGCCGTGATGCAGAATTTAGTTAGCGGTACTGTGACCCCGTCTAGCATTTAAATTCAGGTAAGTAAATAACTTTTCTGATTTTAAGGTTTCAATACGATTAAAACTATAGCAAGCGAGTATTTCGACAATATTTCCCTCTACTAACTGTGATTTGAACTGCGTATTCGTCTCTTCATTTCGGTTTATAGCAAAAATCAGTTGAAAGGAATCATGTTAAACCGAACAGAAACGCCGAGAAATAATCTGAAACCGTTACAACTCTGACTAGGGTTTAAATGTCGAAGTAACTTACGTTTGCGAGGGATTAATATTCCAAGCGTCGAAATTTGCTTGTTGCACGCGCTTTGCTGGTGTCAAAATACCCTTCAGGTTTTGGTCTCTCGACGGTGTGCATTTGGAATGACGCCAGAAATATTTTAACACAAACAACAGCAGAGGATATGCTTCAATATAGTTTTTGTTTCACATTTAAATTCCGTGTACCAACTGGGTTTTTTACGATGGTGAAGTTAGGTCAAATTTGCCATTTTTGAAAAGTGCTGAAACCATGTTTCTTCTTGCGGCCGGTACAGTCACATTTAAACGGTTTATTTAAAGTTAACTGCTGCATTATAAAGTAAAAATGTGTGTCTGTGTTGTGACTTGATTTCATCTAGAGATATTTTTCCGTTTTTATGTACGAGCGCGAAGAAAATGCTCAATTTTCGCTAATTTCATACTCGAAAGAGCGCCGATTTAGAGTTTTTCAAACTTTGCCTGATTCCAAAAAAAAATAAAAAGCTCTTACAAGTTTTAACGTGATATTTGAAATTAGTGTACTATAGAGATTGTTTGGGCAAAATATGAAGAAATTCAAAAATTCACGACTGTCAACCGATTCTCGAAAATTACACACATTGGCTCTTAAAAGTCACAAATAATCAAATGATACTTACCAACTGAGTAATAGGCAATTGTCCATAAAGAGAACAAAAAAGAGGACAAAGTTATGACGAAAGTGACTAAAATTAATTAATTTATCCTTTGAAAGTTTAATTACCACTTTTACATTCTCTTTATTATAAGCCCTCTCGTACGCATATATGGCTTAAGACATCGTGTGCGATAATCGGGTACTATCTATTACAACTGAAGAAGGGACTCTCCATGAAGTTACTAAATTTAAAGAAGGTCAAACTGCGATAAACAAAACATTTCATTGGACAGGTAAAGTCAGAAATGTAGTGAAACTATGTGCTAAAACTCAACATGTTATTAGTCGAGTGCCAACACTTGAAAAATAATGTTGGGTCTATTGGTACGTAGGAAAATCGCAGGAGCCATTTGAAACTGACAAGTAAATAAGGGTGGCTTAGCAAGCTATAACTATTGGTAAAATGGTTTTGATAATGCACGTGATATATGCTTACTATCACAGAGATTACTGAGATCGCATATCTTGAAGGTAAGTAACTTTATTTGTAATGTTAAATTTTGGTACCAGAAGTTTACCATGATGTAGACTATGGTGAAAATATTAAGAGCGACTGTAAATAACGACCAAGATCGACTTTTTGTGGCACAAGTTCAAAATTAGAATTTTTCCCAAATAATTTTGCTCAAGGGTATCCCATCTCAAGTCTTGGAGGATATCCGCAGATCATGTATTATAATCACTAAATCTTATAATTCTCCCAGCCCTATTTTACAATCTCTGGAGTCTGTCACACAGGCCTTTTCCCATACATCCCCAGACTTCGGAGCAATAATCAAAATAAGGAGCGGCTAAAGCATCGTACATTTTCAGTAGGGTTTTGGCCAGGCAACAGGGAACGAATACGTTTTAAGGCCCCTTACCTGCAGATACCTTTTTACAGGTGGTATCTACATGGGATTACCACCCCAATGCCTCGTCAACCTCGATTCCCAGATATCTATAATTAGTCACCCGAGTCAATTGTTGACTATTAACAGTAACGTTTAAGTCACCATTTAAATGCCTTAGTCGGTAGTGGCTTCCAATTATCATATATTTTGTCTTTTTTACATTTAATGTGAGTTTATTGGATTTCAGGCACTTTTGAACCTCATCCAAGTCTCTGTTTAACTTTCCTTCAAGAGTTACGGTGTCAGAAGCGGAAAGGGTAAGCGAGGTGTCATCAGCATACATGAATGCAGATGATGACAGCTCGCATTCTTGTAGGTCATTTATTTAAATGAGAAACAACAAGGGTCCAAGTACAGAACCTTGTGGGACCCCACAACTAACAGGAAGATAGTCTGATGGAGTTCCACTTACATAAGTACTCTGAAAGCGATTTGATAGGTATGATTTGAACCACTGAACTGCATGCGGGTCAAGACCATAAAGTTGCAGTTTTTTTAACAATATGCTGTGGTCAACCGTATCAAAAGCTTTCTTAAGATCCAGAAAGAGAACACTGTTATAATTAGGCCATATTCAATATTTTTAGTAGGTTCAAGCA
>OZ038000.1:6778303-6810803 GCA_964035705.1 Porites rus
TGTGAGAGAGATAGGCCTCACATCGTCCTCTATGCACTTGGGAGGGGTCACCTTGGGGAGGGGGTGGACTATCGGGCTATTAAGGAGAGGAGGAATGAAGCCTTCACGAAGCGTTGGGTTAAGTTGTAAAGATCGGCAACAACGGGCGCAAGTTCAAAAGCGAAAAGCTTGAGGACGACACTAGGAATCCCGTCGGGTCCAGCCGCCTTCTTGGTTTTAATGTCACGAAGAGCCTTATACGCCTCCCAATTAGTGACGAATAACTCTTGAGGGATTCAAGCACCATGAAATCTCGTAATATCGCTAGGTGTGAGTGGAATGAAGTCAGAGGTCAGGTCAACGAAAAACTGGTTAATTTTGGCCGCGAGCTGGTCAGAAGAGCTTATCCCCGTTCCATAAATAGGTTGATTATACCATATGCCCTCACTTGCGAATGATCCAGATAGTTTTTTAACAGACATCCACCAGCTGCAGACATTTGAGTTCTTCAGACTTTTCACTTTGTTTGCGTAGAAAACGCTCTTAATTCGGGTTGTAAGACGCTGCACCATATTACGCGAATGTCTGAAGAGACGCGAGTCCTTTCCACAGTGAGCTAAGAGCTTTTGCCCTTTTCGGATCTCTGCCGTTACATGCTCGTTCATCCATGGCTCGTCGTTGCCATGGATACTAGACGGGAGAAATTTGTCTGCAGCATCAAGAAGCGTTCGATGGAAGTACTCAAATTTCTCTTTAGTGCACTCAAGTGAAAAGAAGTAGTCCCAGGGGAACATCGTAACCCAGCGACGGAAATCCCTGAGGCGGCTGTTGCGTGTGTCGCGACGAACAATAGTGCGTTTGCAAGCCCTGGGAACCAGAGCACTAGGAGGAACAAGGGCACAATAGTGGTCACTTGAGCCAATTTTGGGCAATTGTATTGGAATAGGACAAAGTTTCGGATGGTTGGTTAAGCACCAATCGAGTGTGCCGGTGTCGAGTTTTAATACCTTTACTATCTGTGAAACCGCGCATGTTCGTTTGAGGTGAACGGCGGAAATATTTGTCGTTGTTGGATTGAAATCGCCCACAATCCAAATTAAACGCTCTGGATGATCACGGGAGTATTCGTCGATAGCATGCTGAATCTGTTTGTATAACACTTCATTATCTGACGCCTTAGCCCTTGGCGGAAGGTAAACTATTCCTAGCAGCATTATTTATATCTGCCGAGGAAGTCGAGTGGGTCTCATTTGCAGCCACATAATCTCTGTCAAGGAATCCAGTGGAAGATGGAACTGGGATAAACGTTTACAAGCAGATCTGCAGTTTTCATAGGCAACGATTCCACCAGCATGTGTGAGGCGGTCGTTCCGAAAAAGAATATAACGTTGCACTGCAACTGCACTGTCCAGAATCTCGTCAGAGAGCCAAGTTTCAGTTACACATAACAGGTCGACATTGTTCTGGTTTGCGACGCATCGAAGCTCATTGATTTTCGGCAACAATGATCGAACGTTACAGATCAAAAGGGTGGGAGTTGATGTAGGTCTACGCTTTTTAAATTATCGACCTTCCCTATCAGACATCTTTATGTTGATCAAATTATGCAGATTAGCACTCTTCGGGCGTTAAGCCACAAATAGTCTAGGCCAAGGAATCAGCACTGATATAGGATATTTTCTTTCATTGCTCTTCTTACCAGGGCGGCATCCACTGTATCTGAATATGCCATTCAGCTTGAGGGTAGAGAAAAATGATCGATCAACACAGGAGTTATGATTGCGGCGCAAATTAAACAGCTCGTCCCCTTGGGTAATGAAGCAAGGCATGTTGGCAAGGCTGATATTATATCCAGAATAACAGGGCCAGGATTCAGCAAAAATGGGCAGTAGATGGTTCTTTCGAAAGCAGGGTCACGGCCCGGAACAGCGAGGGAAATCAGACCACGCTTCGACCACTTCACGGCGGGCAGAGATGATCTGTTGAAGCCCGAAGGTAGACGAAGGGTGCGATGCCGACCAACAACGCCTCCAAAATTCACGAACGCGGAGCGAAATCTCGGGCAGAGCTCATCTAGGCCAACAAGACTGGCGTTTGGGAACTCCGGTTTAACAAGGTGGTTGTTAATAGGAGTACAATAATTCATAACAACGCAAAAAACACAATAAATATGCAGAGCAAACAAACGAGTGGCCGCCATGACTGGCGCCGCGTGCAGTAATGTACATACATTGACTCGTACATCGACTTGTACGTCAAACCACAACGATTTTGCAGCCTTTGAAGAACACGAATAGTTTTTATGACCTTTCCTTTGTTATAAGACGATAAAATTGTGGAAGCTGTAATAGTTTTGCGGCCAAAAAGGTACGTTAAAAATAGGCCCTATTGACAATTTCTACTGTTCAAAATTATCGGGATTAAATAATGCAAATTTTTACAATGCGCTATAACTTAGAATTTGGCAAATTGACTTTCTTCGGCTTAACTAGGCCCTAATCTATCACAAAATCGAAACAAATCTCTGGGCAAACGATGTTAAGGAGCTCGCAAGACCTCGATTTCAACCTTAATTTTGCGAAAGATTTCGCCTTTTTTGGTGGTTAAAAATAGTGTTACACGGCCCGTCACGCCAGCAGCGTTAACGACAGATACACTTTAAAAATTCTATTCAACGTTGATCACGTGCCAAATTCCACAATGCAATCTATATTATATCTTCCAATACACTTATCTTATTTGGAACAGTCATTTTCTTTGGATACGATATATAGTGCAGAATTGCCCAAAAGTCGGCTTCTTTTTAGCGACGTCGGCAAGAGTCGATGACCGAGCCCAACGAAAGCAAACTTTAAACAAGTGCATTGGTGTGTTTTATGCCGTCAAAAGGCATAAATACGTTAAATTTAAGACCGAGACAACCAATATTAACTAATTAGAACACTTTCTTTTCTCTTGCGAGTTTTCTCTTTCAAGTGATCATGTATAAGTATACATATACGTTTCGATGTATAACTATAATGATTATAAACTTAAGGTACTTTGTAACGAACGTTTCAGAAAATATTTTAACTCGTTTCGATCGACGATGAAACACCATCATCAAAAACAAATCACCAAAAACTTTCCTCTACAGCAAAACGGAAAATAGAAAAAAAGTAATGCTAAAGCAGGAATTGTTGCAGCGTGAGTATGAGCTTTTAAAATGTCAAATGCTCCTAAATGGACTTCCATAGATCCCTTGCATCGGCATTGCAAAAAGCTCTCTGGCCCACTATAAACTAGCCTGTTCCAGGCGTGGTGGACAGTGGATAGTGGATAATGGCGCGAAATGGAGAACGAGGGAAAACAAACGTGGAAGAGAGCTACTGAAGAGGGAGAGAGTAGGAGGAGGAGAAGAGGTTCTTTCTCCCTCTCTCCCTAACCCCGCCCCTTCGCCATTTTTTCTAGCTCTCTTCTTTGCGTTTTCCCAGCTATCTCAAGGCCTGTTACAGGTTAACTACGTGCATCCCTTCATTTCCAACTTTTTATGGTAGACGTATTCGACTTGAGCGTCGAGCACTTTTGGTGCTTTGTTATTGATTAGTAGGAACAGATTTGGTACTACTAACTTTTCAACCGCCTTCAGACTGCGAAACTGTCATTTTTTTTTTTCTTTACTGTTTTCTTTCTTTTATTTTTGCCAGTTTCTATCGTATTTTTTTGGACGTATTTTAGCTTTACTCCCCAGTCTCACTCACTCTTTCTCCCCTGCTTTAGACGACAGGGAACGACCATTTGTTTTGCTGCAGACCATTCGCTCGACTATTCGCGCGTTCTTGGCTTACGCCAAAAGTACAGGCTGTTTTGTGGTCTGAAAGACTTTGCACTGATTGACGTTTTAGTGTCACGGAAACTCTAGCTGTAATACTGAACTGCAGATGACAGGTTAAAGGACTGAAAGTTCCTTTCAACAGCGTTTGGAAAGAGGACATCGTCTTTTCCGCAAAAAAGGAAATAACAATAAAAATAGGGAAACAAAATAGAGTATAATACTAAACCTAAGAAGAATTTTGTAACGAACGAATGGGAACACCTAAAAGGGAAAAACAGCCTTGAGGACTTTCCCCGTCCTCCGTAGCCTTAGTCCATGAAACTTGGACGCCCATGTTACCCTCTAAAATGTCTTGCCTGACACAACACAAAAACAAAGACAAAACAATAAAACTAGAAAATTAATTAACCCTCGGACGTAAAAGGGAGGAGGGGTTGATACCACCGCCCGTAAGGTTTTTCTGGGTTTTTTCCTAGAGGATAAAACGTTAACCCCTGACTTTTTCGGTAGCTGTTCGTCCATTTCTCGCGCACGTTTTGAGACAAGTTCAGTGATGGTCAGTTGCTATGGATGCGAGATATGACGTCATAAGTAGAAGGTGTTCAATCCATTTGGGGGCAAAAATACGTGTTTTTCAACTTTTTTCAACAATAAAAGTAAATCTTATGGCTAAAATCATGCAAAGTGCTTATTTATTACCATTTCTCGCGGTTTTAGCCTGATTTCTAACTCTTGGTAAAATCCAAGATGGCGACCATTGTCGATGACGTCAAAGGCCTCCAGCAGCGCCACCAGCCATAAAATATATCTCATCTTGTTAAGAAGATCAAAGGCTTTCCGCTAGAGGTAAAATCGTTTCGAAATACTGCAACATATCAAAAACTCCGTGGAGGGGTTCCATCCGCCCCCCCCCCCTCCCACCCCATTTGCACCACGGTGGGGTTATGAATTTGAGTGTACGTCAGAGTGTTAAGTTACAAAGGCAACTTGTACCGCGGGAGTTACTGTTTAAAATGGCGCTTTAGCTTGATTTTCAATTCGCTGAGTGTCTCTGCTTGTCTAGTGTTTCTCAGCGGGGTGATGTAGGTCCGAGCACCGTTTATTCTGAAGCTACCTTGGTTTTTAGTAGTTTTTGCGCGCGAAGGGAGGGCGCAGCAAATCTCGGGTTCTGGTGTTATGGTCGTGGAAAAGGTGCGCTTGCCTAAACTCTGAAAGTAAGTACGAAGGCGCAATTCCGTGAAGACACTTATGGACTAAGACGCATTTGAGATCATTTCTAGGTGCGTGTAGGCTGGGCCAGCCAAGTGTTGATTTTAACTCCTCAGCCTCGATAGATCGACCTTCAATATTGCATGCAGCGCGTCTATTAAGCTTTTCTAGATAAGCTTTGCTCCCAACCCCACAACTGTCCTTAGACAGGCGAACAGTAATCGAACAATGGTAACACTATAGTATTGTACAGCATTTGAAAAGGTGGCTTGGAAAGAACCTTACGCGCTCGACGCAGAATACCTTCAAACCCTGACTCTATTTAAGACAAAAACCAGTCATTTCGCTACCCTGTTTTGTCACACAAAAGACCATTTTTGATGACCCTTCTAGTCCATTTTTATTTTTCTTACAGAATAGGCCATTTGCACTAAGAGGTCATGTGACATCGTTTTTATGAAACTGAAAGTTATATGATTTTACCTTCGAAAAACGATTAGTGGCTCATATTTTGAACAAAATAATAGTGATTTGGTTTCTCAAACCCGCCCCATTTTCTTAAAATGAGTAAGTTCGTAGCTGGTCACGTGACCAAAATGTGATTTTTAAAATTATGAATTACCTCTTTCTGAACACAAATTTTGCACTTAAACTTCAAGGAAAATGTCGAAAAGATGATGTGGTAGCGTTTACAGCACATCTGAACGTAACTATCACACGTTTAACAAGATATAAGCAAAAAGTAGTTTTGGCCGCCATGTTGGAAGGCAGGAGTATGCCCTCCAACATGGCGGCCAATACAAATCATACTACTTTGTTGAAAAATCAAAGTGCCATAAAATATCTCTCTTAAATGAGTTTCCTCTCAAATTTCGGGGGTAAGATTATTTTTATGAGCTCTGTCAATTTTTAGCATCAACAAGATTCCAACTCATTGTTTAAAGGAAGTATTGGTCACGTGACCTCTTAGTGCAAGTGGCCTATTAAGTAATAAAGGGGACAGAAAAAAAATGAAAAAGAAACAAGATTTGCTGATTATTTTCTTTAAAGTTTGTTGGTAACGCACATGTACGTAGACGGCGCACCGCCAATGTCTACCCCCTATTCAAGGCCTTTCTTCGTCTCAACAAAAATACCATGTTCAAGACGCTTGAAATTGTACAACCTGTTTAAAAATCAAGGCCTCCAAAACCTTACCTTTGTCTTTGTCTCAAAGCTGAATTAGAGTGAGAGCCTTAGTCTACTTTACGTAAATACCTTGTAGAACTCCGGAAGAATTGTTTGCAACCAGCCCTCAAAACCCCAAGAGACTTCGCCTGCCGCTGGTCAGTAGGAAGGCTATTCCAAAGAACTGCTCCAGAAATACTATTTTTCTTAACATTTGTCTGGGGGTTGAGGAATAGTGAGTTTGCCGTTGGTGTCTCTTAAAGAGTAATTAGAGATATTGCAACGATCTTCCATTGCTACGATCTACTATGCATATAACAAGGCCCTTCAAGGTGCTCAAGATATCTGACACATAGTCTGCGATTCACCCGCCTCTCTCCGCTCTTTGACAAATTGTCCTAGCGGCAGATAGCGGTGAGAGGAAGCTGTATCGCAGGCTTTCGGACAAGGCTTTTCTACTATTTACATGGGTAAACCGGTCGCTTCACGGTTTGGGCAAATGGTGAACAGAATTCAGGACTGATGAGTTTTGATTCCGTTCGGTAATCGCTTTTACCATTTGCCTAAATCAGTTTCGTTTAACGAAAAATGGCCGCGAAAGCCTGAAACTAGCATTGACAAAAGGTTTGAAGACATGAAATCAGAATTTCCGCCTGGAATTTTCCAACCAGGAAAACAGGAATGCCTTTTCAGACGTTCAGTTTGTTTCAGGAATTTTCGAAACGTCGAAAACAACCCGAAACTGAGTAAATGGTGACCCTGGCAAAATACCAAAGTGTCCTCCTAGATTGTTTTAATAGGTCATATATAGAGTCATTCAGTAGGTTCATGATTCATACACGTTGTCATGCAAGTATATAGGCTCCTCTTTGGCATCCACGTAGCTTTTTTTCAGTTTTGAGAGTCCGCAAGGGTAAAAACTTCGAAAAGAACTATTGCACCAATACTTAGTCGAAAATATTTAATTGCTTCAAGGAAATTAGTTTTTATAAACCAAATGGAACTGTTTGGCGATGATTTTATTCATAAATATCCCGCAATGCAAAAATTGATTCAGTAAACAGTTTTAGTTTTTATATGCCATTTTTTTTTTTAGGAAAATCGCCAGTCTGAAACTGAACATGAAAGTGTGTGACTCTATCCCGGGGACACTTTATGTTGTATCTAAAGGAAATGCTGCAATCAATAAGAATAATAGGTTAACTTAAAGATTTAATTTCGAATTGGCTTTTACTCACCCGGCCTTGAAATATCGGTAACACTGGCGAGACGGGCCGTGTCAGACTATTTTTAGCCACTGGAATGTAGCGATTTTTCGCAAAAGTAGGGTTAAACTCGAGGTCTTAGGTGCTACTTAAAATCGTTTGCCCAGAGATTTGTCTCGATTTTCTGATAGATTGGGGCCTAGTAATGCCGCAGAGAGTCAATTTGCGAAATCCTAAGTTATAGCGCGTGGTTATAATTTGCATTATTCTATTCCCATAATTTTAAACGGTAAAAATTGCTAATAGAGCCTGTTTTTATCAATACCTTTTTGTCTACAAAAATATTCCAGCTTTCACAAATGTGTCGTTTTATAAGGAAGAAAGGGTCATAAAAACTATTGGTATTCTTCAAAGGCCGCCAAATCGTTGGGGTTTGACGTTCGAGTCAATGAAATTTGTGTAAAATTTCGCTTTACCGGAATTGGATTTTGAGCTCAGAAAGGGAAAAATGAGTTTTCTCCAATTTTAACAAAAGAACACGTTAGTTAGGAAAACTAACTACAGCATATTTCATTACTCATTAAGGGTTATCGATGAGCCAAAAATAAGGGAGATCAAATTTTGAACTTCTGCCGACCGTGGGTCGATATCACGGAAAGCCGCTTTTAATTATTATACATATCAATCAGAGATCAGTTGTGTTTAAAACAATCGGAACACCTCTATTAAGTATTCACTAATTAAATGTCACCGAAAAACAAATGATACTTACCGTCTGATGAATCGGGAAGAGTTCATATAGAAAAAAAAAAGGCAGTAGGAAATTAGAAAGTGAACGACCAAAATTTATTACGTTACTCTTTGACAGCTAAATTATCACTTTCAATTCCTTTTGCTATATATCCCCCTCGTGTGTATATATCGGTTAAATAATAGGGTAATATCTATAATAATTGAAGACGGCACTCCTCCATGAAATTACCACTTACGAAAAAGGTGAAAATGCGTAACAAAACATTTGATTGGACAGGTAAGGTCAGAAATGTAGTGAAACTATGTGGTGAAACTCAAGAGGATTCCGCAGTTGCCACTGTTTGCGAAGTCTTAGCAGTATGCGCTGTGTTTGGTGGGGCTGAATTGTCCCGCAAAATCATCGACATATTTTTCTGCTGCTCTTTTGACAAAGTGCTGTAATTGTTAACGCTCTGCAAATTTCGGTGACCAGAGAGCTGCATAATGTGTGTTGGTGGACAGTAATAGTTATCGTTCAGTTTTTGTGTCATTCGCTTTCGCGCGCTATGGTTGGTTAGTCGTCACTCGAAACCAGCTTTAACTGCCATTGTTTTCATTAACGAGGTAAGTTTATTGACTCCCATCGGACTCGCCTTGAACCAGAATTTACTGAGGTCTTTGCTGTTATTTATGCCGAGGTAGTGCGGTGCTTCGACGGTCTGCTTTGAGCTAGGTCTTTTCTCAGAGTAGAATTTGTGGTCAAAAACTGGGTCTTTATCGGGTGGGCCGATTTCTGCAAAGCTGGAAAGCGAAGGCTTTCTCCTTCAGCAATTATTTAGCTTCTTCTGACAATTTTCATAAGACATAATCCAAACCAAAAATCTAAACGTTTTAACTTTTTGACAAAGCTGCCAGAATAAAACCGTTAATGAAAACACAAAGTTACCGAAAACACGGTTGCTTTTGGTGGGTGCGCCGTTATTGGTCCAAACATTCTACTCAAACTTAAAAAAGCTGTTTCGCGTTTCTGATTAGTTGAATAAAGGTACAAACCATGTTTTCACTCAGGTTGACTCAAACAGAATCACTCAGTATGAATGAAATAATTATTATACATATCATAGCAACTGTATACTTAAAATGTAGTTCAATCAGAGATCAGCTGTGTTTGAAACAATCGGAACACCGTTATTTTAGCATGAAGCATTAAATGTCCACAAGTTTACCCTGATGTAGACTATGGTAAAAATGTTAATTGTTATACATATCATAGCAACTGTGTACTTAAATGTAGTTCAATCAGAGATCAGTGGTGTTTGAAACAATCGTAACACCGTTACCATTCACTAATTAAATGTCACCGAAAATCAAATAAAAATGATACTTACCAGCTGACGAATCGGGAAGAGTCCACATAGGAAACAAACAAAGACAGCAGGAAATTAGAAAGTGAACGCCCAAAATTTATTACGTTACTCTTTGACAGCTTAATTATCACTTTGTTTTCCAGGCCTAAACTTCTGTGATCAAGAGCCATTATGGCTCTTGAATGTGATCGAAGATATCGATGAATGCGATTTTTTGGGTGTAGACATATGGCTATCAACTCGATGTTAAAGATGCTTCACTCTAAAATTACTTAGCCTTTCCCTCAAAAGTCACATGAATTTGCCTTAATTAACTGATTTGTGGCTTACAAGTTTATTGTTTGATTTAAACAATAAATTTATTAATAGGAGCTGCGCTTTTAGCCCTGGCTAAATCCATATATTTATTATACATATCATAGCAACTGTATACTTAAATAAAGTTCAATCAGAGATCAGTTGTGTTTGAAACAATCGGAAAACTGTTATTAAACATTCACTAGTTAAATGTCACCGAAATCAAACGATACTTACAATCTGATCAATCCGGAAGAGAGTCCACATGGGAATAAAAAAACAACAGTAGGAAATTAGTAAGTGAACAACCAAAATTTATGACGTTACTCTTTGACAGCTTAATTATCACTTTCAAATTTTTTTTTGGTATACCCTATCTCGTATGCCTATATCGGTTAAATCGTCGTGTACTATAGGAAAATTCATTACCTGAGGAGGGAATTCCATGTTAAATTGCACACGAAAACGGAAGCGATGAGTGCAATATCGGTTTTCAAGTGCAATTTAACGTGGAATTCACGAGTCAGGTAATGGATTTTTCTTGAACCTCATAATTGAATAAAAATCAGAAAAAAAAAAAACAGCAATAATATTTTTTGTTTTTATCCTGAGAGCGCGCTCCAGAAAGCCATTTCAAAGGCAGGAAGCAAGGTGAGTCGTACACGATTGAGCCTTCGGCAACTTTTTTTGTACCTTGTGCTTCTTTTTACATTTGTTTTCAAACTTTTTTACATGTAAACAAGCTTCACACTAATCGTAAGGATAAATAGAGGTATTTCACTGAATTTACAAGCCGTTTATCTATAACATATTTTTTCAAATTGGTCATTTGCTCGAGAAGGAAAATAATTTACACCTTTTACCTCTTCGGTGGCAAAACTGAAAGAAATGAAATGTCCTAGCGAAAACACTGAAAGTTTAACATCACGATTGATATAAGGTAAGTCCCTTGAAATGTTTTAGAAACGCTGTTCAAGTTCAGCTCTGTTTTGTACTTTTTTAAATACCACGATTCAGGACGATTGCAAGAGGCGTACTCTTTTTCGTGTTTTCAGGGGCCATGTCGTCTGTGAAGGTATTTATTTCTTTTTCTGTATATATGACAATCGACCCTGGCACTTCCTCCGTTGTCGCTTCTCCGTTTTCTTTGGTTAAACTTTGGCTTGCCATTTTCTGGGCCGTGTTCACAGGATTTTCTTGTTTTCTCGTTGTCGCGAGCGAAAGAGGTTTTTTATGCCTCTCCAAGAATTTGTAGTTCAGTTCAAAACAATGAAGAACCTCCGGCTCACTTAAAAAAACGCTTTTGTTTGTTTTTAAATCTTCAAAAGGTGACAATGGTTTTGAAAATATTTTAAAATGACATTGTAGAAAGCCTTTTTTGCAGCTGTTGCGTTAGGACGTCTGTTAGAATTTGACCATAGTCGTTACGTATATGCGAAACAATATCGCTTAGCCTCGTTTTCAACTCGCAATTCCACACTAAATACCTCGCTTCGTTAACCAATTAGAATGCGAGATTCTACTCAATTATGCCATTCTATCTAAAATAATTGATTAAGGGACTCCTCCATGAAATTACTAATTACAAAAAAAGGTGAAACTACGTAACAAAACATTTGATTGGACAGGTAAGGTCAGAAATGTAGTGAAACTATGTGGTGAAACTCAATATGTCTCTAGTCGAGTGCCAACACTTACAAAATAATATTGGGTCTATTGGTACCCAGGAAAATCACAGGAACTATTTATAACTGACGAGCAAATACGGATGGCTTAGCAAGCTACAACCATTGGTAAAATGATTTTGATAATGCACGTGCCTACTATTACAGAGATTACTGAGATCGCATATCTTGAAGGTAAGTAACTTTATTTCTAATGTTAAATTTTGGTGCCAGAAGTTTACCATGATGTAGACTATGGTGAAAATGTTAGTTATTATACATATCATAGGAACTGTATACTTAAATGTAGTTCAATCAGAGATCAGTTGTGTTTAAAACAATCGGAACACCTCTATTAAGCATTCACTAATTAGAAATCACCGAAATCAAACGATACTTACCATCTGATCAATCGGGAAGAGTCCACATAGGAATTGAAACAAAAAAAGACAGTAGAAAATTAGAAAGTGAACTACCAAAATTTATAACGTTACTCTTTCACAGCTTAATTATCACTTTCAAATTCCTTTTGGTATATCCCCTCTCGTATGCATATACCGGTTAAATCATCGGGTACTATCTAAAATAATTGAAGAAGGGACTCCTCCATGAAATTACTAATTACAAAAAAAGGTGAAATTAAGTAACAAAACATTTGATTGGACGGGTAAGGTCAGAAATGTAGTGAAACTATGTGGTGAAACTCAATGTCAAGGGTGATCAGCAAGCTACAACTATTGGTTAAATAGTTTTGATAATAAACATGATATATGCTTACTATTACAGAGATTACTGAGATCGCATATCTTTAAGGTAAGTAACTTTATTTCTAATGTTAAATTTTGGTGCCAAACGTTTACCATGATGTAGACTAAGGTGAAAATGTTAATTTAGAGATTACTTCATGGGCAGGGCGCTTGTACGAGATTTTCCCACGAGCTGGTGATGTATCAGAAATCGAACGAGCGAGCGCAGCGAGCGAGTAAGATTTCTGATACAAACAACGAGTGTGAAAATCCCGTACAAGCGCCCTGCCCATGAAGTAATTTATTGATTTCATACATACTGAGTGAACATTTCTTCTTTTTATTTAGAAAAACTTCTCTTTATTTAAAAAAATGACCCGCGAAATTAAGAAACAAGGGCCATCTCAAACCAAATTCCCTAAAAAATACATCATTCGTTGTGCTTTATAAATGTTGTGAGTTAAAATATTGACAATAAATTGACCAAAAATGAAATACAATAATTTAATGACTCAGGTAAATTACATTATTAAATGAACCCCAAAACACTGAATAGTATTATCAAGTTAAAAAAAAACTTTGAGAAAAAAATGTCACTGGAATGGTACAGCAGCGGGCTGTCCTCATCGGATGAGTCGAGAAATCGCTTGATGCGTTTGTTGCTCCGTGCTACAGTAGAAACAGAGTATTTCGAGGTATTTGGTGAATTATTCAGTGTGTTTATTGTAATATTAAAGTGCCCTCCGTGAAAAACGGCTCCACTAAATGCGCCTGAGGCAGGAATAACTGAAGTGTTGGTGAAAGAGGATTCCGAAGTTGCCACTGTTTGCGAAGTTTTAGCAGTATGCGCTGTTTGGTGGGGCTGAATTGTCGCTCAAAATCATGAACATATTTTTCTGCTGCTCTTTTTACAAAGTGCTGTAATTTTCGGTGACCAGAGAGCTGCATGATGTGTGTTGGTGGAACATTAATAGTTATCGTTCAGTTTTTGCATCATTCGCTTTCACGCGCTATGGTTGGTTAGTCGTCACTCGAAACCAGCTTTAACTGCCATTGTTTTCATTAACGAGGTAAGTTTATTGACTCCCATCGGACTCGCCTTGAACCAGCATTTACTAGAGTCTTTGCTGGGATTTATGCCGAGGTAGTACAGTGCTTCGACGGTCTGCATTGCGCTAGGTATTTTCTCAGAGTAGAATTTGTGGTCAAAAACTGGGTCTTTATCGAGTGGGCCGTCCAGCCTAGCGAAAGCTTTAGGTTTAACTTGTCTAATGTTCCGAGGCTCTTCACGGCTTCTTGTTTTGGTTTCACGCTCACAATATTCTAAATATTCGGTCCTTCGGCAAACCTCAGAAGTTTCATATCTGACCAGCACATTTGACGATGTTCATCACAGCCTCTCAATTCAAAATTGGTTGAATTCATCAGCTAGAAGGTGTTAATTAAAGCCTCGGCACTCGAGATTCCCAGTATGTTACTCTCGTAAAAAACGCTTACTTCGTCATCGCTGATAGCCTCGGCTGCAAATGGTCTGTTTCCCTTGCCTTCTTTTTTTCAGGAGTTGAAACGAGCATCCAGCGCCTTCCTTGTTTGCTCAAACTCCTGATCTTCGACGATGCTCTTTAAATACTTCACGTTTTTCAAGTGACGATGGAAGCTCGCTATAAACCCTCTGAGGCTTGACGGTTCATAATCGCCCCCATCTTTTCTTTTCACAGTAACTATAAATTCACTCAGAAAATCATTGAGTTCTAATGGTTGTGGCTCTTCTATTTTTCTGTTTTTTTTTTTTGCTGGGATTTCAGAAACCCGGAGAGCAAGCCAACATCTCGTCTAGTTTTCGACAACGTTTGTTTGTTTTTCTCTTCCTCGATAAACTGGTAAACGGATTTCTACAAAGCTGGAAAGCGAAGGCTTTCTCCTTCAGCCATTATTTAGCTTCTTCTGGCAATTTTCATAAGATATTATCCAAACCAAAAATCTAAACGTTTTGACTTTTTGACAAAGCTGCCAGAATAAAACCTTTAATGAAAACACAAAGTTACCGAAAACACGGTTGCTTTTGGTGGGTGCGCTGTGATTGGTCCAAACGTTCTACTCAAACGTGAAAAAGCTGTTTCGCTTTTCTGATTGGTTGAATAAAGGCACGAACCATGTTTTGCACTCAGGCTGACTCAAACAGAATCACTCAGTATGTATGAAATAATTATTATGCATATCATAGCAACTGTATAGTTAAATTTAGTTCAATCAGAGATCAGCTGTGTTTGAAACAATCGGAACACCGTTATTTTAGCATGAAGCATTAAATGTCCACAAGTTTACCCTGATGTAGACTATGGTAAAAATGTTAATTATTATACATATCACAGCAACTGTGTACTTAAATGTAGTTTAATCACAGATCAGTTGTGTTTGAAACAATTGAAACACCGTTATTAACCATTCACTAATTAAATGTCACCGAAAATCAAATGATACTTACTGCCTTACGAATCGGGAAGAGTCCACATAGGAAACAAACAAAGACAGTAGGAAATTAGAAAGTGAACGCCCAAAATTTATCACGTTACTCTTTGACAGCTTAATTATCATTTTGTTTTTCAGGCCTAATCTACTGTGATCAAGAGCCATTATGGCTCTTGAATGTGATCGAAGATACCGATGAATGCTATTTTTTGGGTGTAGACATATGGCTATCAACTCGATGTTAAAGATGTTTCACTCTAAAATCACTTAACCTTTCCCTCAAATATCACATGAATTTGCCCTTAAGTTAACTGATTTGTGGCTTGCAAGTTTGTTCTTTGATTTAAATGATAAATTTATTAATGGGAGCTTTGCTTTTAGCCCTGGCTAAATCTATATATTTATTGTATATATCATAGGAACTGTATACTGGAATAAAGTTCAATCAGAGATCAGTTGTGTTTGAAACAATCGGAAAACCGTTATTAAGCATTCACTAATTAAATGTCACCGAAATCAAACGATACTTACCATCTGATCAATCGGGAAGAGTCCACATAGGAGACAAAAAAAACAGTAGCAAATTAGAAAGTGAACTACCAAAATTTATAACGTTACTCTTTCACAGCTTAATTATCACTTTCAAATTCCTTTTGGTATATCCCCTCTCGTATGCATATATCGGTTAAATCATCGGGTATTATTTAAAATAATTGAAGAAGGGACTCCTCCATGAAATTACTAATTACAAAAAAAGGCGAAACTACGTAACAAAACATTTGATTGGACAGGTAAGGTCAGAAATGTAGTGAAACTATGTGGTGAAACTCAATATGTCACTAGTCGAGTGCCAACACGTACAAAATAATATTGGGTCTATTGGTACGCAGGAAAATCACAGGAACCATTTATGACAGTAGTCAATAGGGCCTACAAGGGTCCTAACCAATCAGAGCGCGAGAAGACAATAGGGGTATTGTTTTAGAGGGTCACGTGCCTCATTAGCATGGGATACGTCATCAATTTGTTCACGTGACCCATTTCGACCAATCAGAGGGCGGGATTGACATCACGTGACCCTGGGTCCCAGGTTCGGACAAGGGGCTCGGCCAGAAGGGAAAAAAGAACACACGCACACAGGTTTGAACGTGGAAAAAAAATCATTTTTTTGTGATTCAATGAAAGACAAATCTCGAACCTAGGTCACAAGCGGCACGTGAGTGAGGTCCTAGTGACGTCACGCCCTGGAATGAATGAATTTACAAGTCTAACAAGAGGTCGACTTCCTCCCCAATCCTCTCGTAGCCATAGGGATAGCTCGATCGGGTGGCCACATCGACCACGCGCTTATCAAACACTAACCCATACTGCTTCACGCGCGGAACGACTTGAATTTGTTTCTTTTCTAAATCTCTTCGGAAATAATAGGGGGTGACTATGTTCAAGTTTCGGCGAAAGTCCTGAGGCATGTCTAATTCCGAGATGATATTGTCTTTCATCGTGTGGAAATTGAGGATGGCGGAGCCGCGGACGTTTAAGGTGAAACCCCGTACTTTACACACCACTTTACCTACACGGGTCTGGTACCCATAATTCTTGGCACCCCCGAAAACAAACTCGGTGACGACATCCCCGTCCAATTCATCCGTCATATCTCCCACAAAATCGCCGATGGCAATGCTGGGTTGGCCAGGCCGCCACTTGTACACGACACTGTCGGTATCATAGTAGAGGACTTGCTGTTGAAGGGTGTCGAGGGACTCGTAGAGTTTGAGCCGATCATGGCATGTGGTGAAAGCTGGTACGAGGATGTTGATTTTGGTCCCTTTGACCCCATTCTCTTCGACGCTGGTGTACACGGCTTCCAAGATGTTGTCGGTACAGAGACGGAGGGTGCTGATATCGAGGGCGGCATCCGAGATGAGACTAAACAAATGGGCAGGGTCCTTGACTGTGACGGTGGTGGGTTTGTTGACACGCTCGCCGAATTTGCCCCAGAAGCTGTTCAGCATGAGCTTGGCGGTAGCCTTGCGTCCGGGATTTTTGGCAATGCTGGCGATGTCCAGTCGGATGCCTTCTCGTTCCAGGTAGCGAAGAATGTAGTCTCGTTTCTGCTCCACGGTCTGACACCAACTGAGCCACCCCGCCGATTCCTGTTTTAACTTTAACCAGGTATTGACATAGTCCTTGAACAGACCTGTTTGGCGTTGCTCGGGGGGAACGCCAGACTTCGTGGATCTTGACCAGGGTGTACCCCTTTTCCACCGCTTTGACTAGCTCGGGGTTGGACCAGGTCCCGCGGAGCGAGCGATCGGCATCGGAATGAGGACAATAATGGGTTCTGGTCAACATGGGTTTGGCCTGCTCTTCCTGGACACAGGTGCAACAGAGAGGAAAGGTGAGTTTTTGGCCACTGCGCACGGGCAAGACAGGGTGGAACAAACCAGCAGGGGGAAGAATGTCCACCGTGGCGATGCCAAAATATGACCCCAGGGACTGGTGGACAGGCTGCGGGATGATCTGCGGATGACTGATGGGGTAAGGGCACTTCTTGTTCACCCACGGGTAAACAGAGGTCACATCCACGTAGCGTATTTCCTCGCCCTCCCCAGCCACAGCATGCAGGGCCACGGCGACCGTTCGCCCCCCAAAGAAGGCCTCGCGGGGTTCCAGGGGTGGTACGAGATCGAACGAGTGAAGAAACTGAGACACAGCAGGCTCGTTTTCGACCATACGGTCCCACTCACACTCCCACATTTCGATGACGGTGTAACCCGCTCTGAGCAGAGCCATGCGTTTGGATAGAGTGGCTTGATACAGTTCTTCCACGCTTCTGTCCGGCACGGCGTAATGCTTGGCTCGCCTGCTAGGATAGCAGCGGGGACAACCATGGAACTCGCAGACGGTACGGGTCAAGGAATCGTACCCGTCTACGAAATAGGAGTCGACGTTGGTCCGGACGGACTGTTCGCCCCCGTTACGGACGTGTCGGATCCTGTCTGCACTGGCCCACTGCTCGGGAATTTGGTGTTCTTGGTAGTAAAGCCATTGCAGGGCCTTGAGTGATTGATTGACCTTCGCGCCTCGCCAGCCACCGAGAGGTTCGACCGCGATGGTGTCGGGGGTCAAATGGTGCTTGCGCCAATACAGAATGCAGGCACTGGCGATGGTAATGCACTTGGCCATGGGATTGAAGCCGGCCTGACGTTCAAATTCTTGCTGAAAGGCTTCACAACCCCCTTTCAACAAGGCGACATCGGACTTGTAGAACTCGATCTTTTTTTGCTGGAAATGAAAGGGGACATTGCGACGAACTTGGTCAGCATGCTAACGGGTCAGTTGCTCTTTCTTATTGGCCATCATGCCATCGGGATCGTAAAACTCTAAATCGGGGATTCGGCCCACATACTGTTGATGGTCCGGGGTATTGAACAAATGGGGAAAGAACCCCTTCTTTAATTTCGTCAAATTGAAGGTGCTTGGAAAGGACGCGAGAGGCATGGGCAAGAAACACAACGAGTCGATGAATTTGAAGGGTCCGCTCTTGAAGGACAGGACTTTGGCCCCCATCGTCAGTTGGTCTGCCACCTCGCGTTGTTGCTGGTACAGTTCGTGCAGAATAAACATGCCGTCGAAGCCTTTCAAGTTGTGAAAGACTACGAGAATCTCCCGCTCTTGCTCCCTGTCCAGGACCTCGGTGAGATCATCCAAATCGTGCAAAAACTGCAGGGCACAGTCCTCCCCGTCCAACGCATGGATGGTCGCTTCTTCGCTGGACGAATAACACAACAAATTAGCCACAAACACGCCCTCCGCATTCTGCATGGCCTCAAAATCGGCGTAAACAAACAGGGGAGGGGGTGGCGCCACCATGCAACCTCCCCCCTCCTCTGTTGGTTCTGGCTCCTCTTCCTCCACCACGGGTTGAATGTAACACTTGTGGTCCTGGATGGACACCCATTCCTGACACACGGGACATTTGGCGTGCCCACACTTGTGCCGTCGATCGGGAACAACGGTGTACTGGGCTTGGCACTTGAGACAGGTTTTGACGGATTGACATGGCTTGGTGACCACATGATGGCGTTTGCAATAGGCACCGTAAAACTTGCAGTGACACAGGGTGCAATAGTCGGTGGGCCGGGTGCCACGCCCATAATCCTGACAGTCAAATCGACCGCACGGGGAACAACGTCTCCCTTGACAGATATGATTGGTCCTATCGTTGGTGTTGAACCCCCGTTCACAGTCCACGCAATAATACGAACGGTTGACAAAGGCAGGAAAGGACGTGCAGCCATCAAAATGATCATTGGATTTGAGCAAACGAATCTGATGGGGGGCAGTGGGTCCTTTGAAAATGAAAAAGAACGGTTTCGTCCGGGTCATCACCAAGAGTTGGTATTGGGGGCCTAATGCCTGTTGAAATTGGCGAAGCTCTGGCAAGCCACAGCGACCCTCGGCCACTCCCGCTTACCAAAGTAATTCTTGGGCTTGATGTTGCTGCACAGGACCCCCACGCTTTAAATTGTCCCATTGGCGAAACTCATCCACGCCTTGATCTTTGTGGCAGTGCGCTCGCATGGTGACAATGGCGCGAGCACAACATAAAGTATCTCTGTTGTTGATGGTGACGATGCATCGTTTTTTCTTGTTTTCTCGATCCAGACACAGACGACCAGGATTGTGTTTTTTTTTATGATGACCTGAACCCGGACCTGGCATGGACACAAACACCACATCCACGTGGAAACCGCGATCGGGGTTGAACGCTTCATTGCTGTTTAATTTGCCGGCTAAGGTGGCCAACATCTCATCCAAACGAGCGGTGCGTTGCAAAAACTCCCCCACAGTAAAATTAGCCGTTTGGTAGGCGTGGGTGAACCCGTGAGCCGTGATCGCAAAATTGACAAAATGATGAGTGGGTCGCTGCTCTCGGTCGTGTTCAGCCTTGATGGCATGATGCAACGCTTGGGTTAAAGCCATCCCAATATTATCTCCAGCCACAGGATCCCTCAATTGACGCAATTGCGCATTGAATTGCGCCCGCTCCACCACCTTGCGCCAGCGGCGTCGTCTGCCAATAGGTTGCATATGGAATTGAAAGAGAGGGCCTCGGGCAGAGCCGCCTCCCAATTGCTCCCACCTGTCAAACGCTCGGTCCAACAGGGCATCCTCGTCATCGTCTTCGTCACTAAAGAGATACAAAAGGTCATCCCCCATGACGGAGGAAACAATTTGAATTTTCCCGCGCTAGACGCTGGCTTTTATAGACCAAAAAAACACGTGATATCACATGAGCGTCAAGAGAGTGGTGGAAGGGACTCAGGTGATACCACATGATCGTCAGGAGAATGGTAGAAGGGACTCAGGTGACGGTCAGGTGAGGGTCAGGTGAGGGGTTTGATCAACAGGAGGAAGATCAAGGGTGGTCCCCCCATGGGTACCAGATTCCCTCCACCCGCACCATCCCTGGACCGAGGACTGTAATTGGCGGACAAGATGATAGATATAGACAAACACCCTAGACAGACGTCAGTTGTGTTCAGGATGCCCAAAAAAATCTAGACTTGGCAAAGCAGCGTAAACACGAGTGAAGGCCCGTAATCGCCAACGCTACTACGTGCGAACAGCTCATCTCAAGGCCACGGGTCAATACGAGGCCTTTAAGACCAAAAAGTCCAAGGAGGGCGTGCGGCGCTACTACGCCATGCCAGGGGAGAAACGAGAGGAATTGAAGCGCAAAAACTTGTTGTTGCAAAAGGCCTGGAGGGAGAGAATGATCCGGGAGGGAACGTACGAAGAGTACCAGAGACGGCTCAATGCGAGACGGAGACAACAAATGGCGGAGAAAAAACGAGCTATGGGCATCGAGGAGTGGAGGGCATTGCAGCGGGCAAAATATGTCACACGTGCCGAGTCAAAGTGATGCAAAAGGTGTAACTAGACGAGCATCTGGCCCGACAATTTTCCTTTACCGTGGTTGGCACTGGACTGGGCAGAGTCCGAGCCTGAGGAGGAGGAGGACACGGTGCAAGCGATTCGTACCAATGCATTGCAGCAAATGGACCAGTACTTGTAAAGAAAACAAACCATTAAACAAGGTTGTGTACATAACAACTTGAATTTTTATTGGTTTGAAACATAGGGGGACTTTAATACAATCTTACATGCCCAACTTGAGTTTAGCTTTCATGATATTTTTAACAATACGTTCCGTCAGGGTTTTACGGCCGGGGAGTTGATCAATTTTGGCAATCATCTTGCGATCGGCGACCCATTTGTCTTGCAAGTTCCTGGCCTTGTCATAGTCCATGTCATGGGCTTTGGCAATCCTGTCAAACGTTTGATGCCTGGATCCCCGCTCGCCGATCGTTTTTTCAAATGGGTGCCAGGTCCCATGTACTGATAGCCGGGCCAATGAAACTCCATCCCCGTCTTGTTCAACAGCTTTTGCACATCAAATAACTTGCCCCCGCGTTGCGACCGTCGTCGTCGTGGGCGGGATCGGGGCGCAGAAGCACGGCGTCGCTGGGTCCGTCCCATCACGGGGTTTTCCACGTTTTCCAATCCAAGGCTTTCTTGGCGAGACTTTCGGCTTTCTTTTTGGCCACAGCAGCGGCTTTCTTTCTGATTTTACGCTTGACAGCTAAAGTGGGGGTATCCCAAGGTTTCGGTGCAATATCCTCTGAAAAAGGCAACTCTTGAGCCAACTCTTGAGTGCTCACCTGGGGCGTGAACTTGAGTTTCTTTTTGGCACTGGGGATGATGTTGGGTTTGGGCGGTACGGGTGGTTTTCTGGGTCCGCCAGGCGTGGTACCTTGTTTTATACCCTGGGTCGCCTTGACCAATTGCGTGAACCACGCTTGCACGGGGCCCGCCTCAAAATCATCGTCGCCTGGGGTCGTGGCACCCGTGGCCCGCATGCCACTGGTCGAGGCACCAAACGGTTGGCGTACCGTTTTGGTCCAATGGCGTAATTGACGCCCCACGGCTTTCAGTTGAGGTCGTTTCCAGGCATCGAGGGCATCACTGGCCAAGAGCACATGTTATTTGGCGGCCAAATCCGCAGCTTTGGTCAAGCGGGTATCTTCCACCAATTCGTGTTTGTACTTGTCTCGTAATTGTAAAAAAGCGGGGGCATTGTCCACAGGGGTGCTCACCATCTCTTGCTCCATGGTGCAACTGAGGCTCCTTGTCTAATGCATGCAACTTTTATAACATCGGTAGAGTTCAGGCCAGAGGGTTCCACCTGTTTGAGCCACCATGATGGCGCGTCGTCGTTTCACCGAAAGCGCGGGTTTGGCCATGGCGCGTAAACTCTGAGCGTGGGGTTTGAGCAACGTAATCGTGTGTCGAAAACGGGGCACCGTGCCGCGGAGGGTGTTCATGACCAATTCACTGATGGCATTCACCTGATCCGCATTTGCCATCCGTAACAATTCTTGTCGTTTATGCTGATTCGCTTCTTGTAAGACGCTTTTCAAGAACGGGACTTGACGTTCCATGCACCACTCCATGATGGATCTTGAGTTCAGGCAACGACCAAGGTCTATTTATGGTAAAAATCCCCCACACCTGCCACACAGTTCGCCATGATAATGCTTTTGCATGTGATCTCGACATCGTGGGCACAGGGCCGTTTCATACCGTTCGTCCCAGTCCAGAGCTAAAGTGACGGCTTTTCTTTTCTTGGGATAGGTCACGTTAACGTTGGCGCGCCCGCCGTTGGCATTTCTTCTTGAACGCCCAAGGCGAGAGAGCCATCGCCACCGTGGGTAGCACGCCTCCACGTTGCAATCCACGTCATCGGCA
This sequence comes from Porites rus, assembly GCA_964035705.1. NCBI lineage: Eukaryota > Metazoa > Cnidaria > Anthozoa > Scleractinia > Poritidae > Porites > Porites rus. Next base: position 6,800,768 of record OZ038000.1, read on the forward strand.
TCGTATTCGGGGTACATAGCGATGTCGGCGTCCATTGGGTCCACGGACCATCTTCCAACTAACCCTTGTCCAGGCCCACGAAGGTCTTTTTATACGTTTTCACATGATAGAACAATTGAACGATTCACCCGCATAGCTTGTCCGTTTGCCTTGTTCCACATCACGTTGTTGTTTTTCGGCAATTTTGATGGGTCGCTTGGTTTGATGATCCCCCAAGGCTTTGGTGATCCCATAGCCGGCTTTGCCAATCCCCACAATGAGACCCGGCAAGACACCCCCTACTTTACCATAGGTCATACGCCGTTGTCGTTTGGGGGGTTTGCGACGTCAAGTCGTGGTACGTTTGCATTTAGGAGCCATAGCGCTTCGACGTCTGCCACACATGTTACTAGGACTGTTGGATGGAGGAAGCTGTTTTTATATCTTTTTTTCACGAGCGCCGACCCCGTCCACCCGCTCGGCCACGGCCACGGCCACGTCCTCGGCGTGGTGGTGGTGGCGATGGTGGCGGACTTGGGCTGGACGTTCGGGTGGAAGTGCGGCGCACAGAAGGTCGCCCTCCCCCTTCTTCGTAGACCGTGGTCACTGTATTGGTATGAATGATATTTCGAATACGCCTGCCTCGAGCACGTTGTTGAGCATCTTCATGAAGTAAATCCAACCGTCGCCTTAATCCCCGCCGTCGATCCTCGTCGTCATCATCGCCATCGTTATCCGACGGGGGAGGGGAAGAATCGGGAGGAGGGGGAGAGGGCACCCGGGGACGTCGTCGCGGTTGTTTGGGGGCGATTCTGGGACGTCCACTGGGTAGTCGTCACCGTCGAAGTGGTGGTGGTGGTCGCTGCGCCTGCACGTCGACGAGCGGTGAGAGGGCGCGTTGGGGCGGTGGTGGTCGTGGCGGTGGTGGTCGTGGCGGTGGTGACAGGACGTGTTCGGGTGGACGTGACGGGTCGAGGTCGGCTGGTGGTGGTGGTGGTGGTGACGGGGCGTGTTCGGGTGGACGTGACGGGTGGTGTTTGGGTGGCGGTGGTGACAGGTTGGGTGGTGATGGCCGGGGCGGTGCCGGTGCCTGCCACAGGCGGTAGACTGAAGAGATTCACCGCATCATCCACATTGACGGGGTAGGAAAGGTTAAAATCCTCAATCTCTTGATCCAATTGGGCTCGATCGACTGGTCGGGTCAATTCGGTCACCATGTCCATCATGCTGCTGAGATCCAAGGAGGGAGGTGGCGCCAAGGGGGAGCCCACACCGGCTGGAGACAGGGTCGGGGTGTCCATACGGGCCGATAAGTCAGTGTGTTTTCCGCCTTCTCTTTGCCTGCGTTGACGTTCGCGTTCTCGATGCAGCGCGTTTTCGAACGGCAGGGACATCCACGGGCAAGGTATGGACTTGCGCTTGACCTTCTCGGGGCGTTAAATGACTCCACAATCGGTAGCGATCATCCGAGGCAGGATGCACATCCAACATCAAATAGCCAAAAGGGCGCGACGTGATGCGTTTAAATAGGCCCAAGACTTGACGCCACCGGCCGGGAAAGGCTTGCATTAAAATGGTTCGTATGCCCGTTTGATCCCGTGGGTTTTTGAAAGCCACAATGTAATGGGCATTGCGATTCATCGTCTTGGAGAATTTGCCAGGGGGATGTTGCGATGATGGGAATCTTTGGTGAACAAATCCAACACGCGTTTGTCCTGTCCCCCTTCTTCCATGAGATCGTCCAAGACCAACACACCCCCACGAGTAGGGCCAAACCATTTGATCAAATGACTGGGGTGCGGTAACCCGCGATGAAATGAATCCCATCCTTCTTTTGCGTACGGTCGAACCGGGGTTGCCATTGGTCGTACGCATAGACTCTCTTTTTCGGTTTGATTTGAAACACGTTGAAGTACCGTAACCATTGTTCCACCAATTCGCTCTTGCCGCGACCCGACGGGCCAGCCACAATCACACTACTGGGTTGTCGGATCATTGTTCCCACGGTCGAGGGGGACGTCTGTAATGACCAGTGGCACCTTTGCCTCCCATTCGTTTATACCGTTTATCGCGTCCCAATTTATAACCGATTTTGGCCGCTTTGGCCAACACTGTCATGATCCCACGCCCGTTTTGACGAAAGCGGGGTCGTTGGGTGGAGGGTCTTCTTCTTCTTCTTCTTCGGCCGGCCATGCCGTCCAATACTCGTGGTACAATCGAGGGGACGCGGACTGAACGAGGTATTCCATAGACTCTCTTAAATACGTTTTACCCAGGGTGTCCATGTACGCTTTTTGGGACACCCAGTCTTCATCTTGCGCCATTTGTCGGGCCAACGTCCAATGATACCCATCCCAAGCATCCATGCCTTGGACGGTTTGGACCCGTTTGATTGGATGCAACCACCAATACGGGGTTTCTTCTAAAATAAACGCATCCATGACGGGCTGGACATCACCGCGTGTAATCATGATGCATCAAATGACACCCCCTGCGACCCGACGCGTCTTTTTTATGCATCCACCACACACACCATGATTGACAAGGGTTGTTTTATTTTTTACATCATGGACAATGATTACAAAGCATAAAGGCCTGGCGGCTCACATTACTTTGCCCATCGGGTCGGGCATCCACTTCATCTTGTAATTCACGTTTAATCACCCGTTTCTACTGTTCGGCCACTTTATGATCATTCAACACTAAATTGTCGCTACCTCAACATCCCAAAAACTCTTGATAGGTCTGTCCTTGCGCTCGGGCTTTCAGGAAAAATAATGCATAATGTCCACAGGTCTGACTATCCATGGCCTGTAGGGTGATGTCACTGCGGGTCAGGTACTTCCATTGACTCCACCACTGGTGCAACTCCGGGTTGGTGTACACGTGCAGGGGGAGACCATAACTGTCAAAGATCTCTCACTTGTTTTTTTCAGTCCACAGCCCCAACCAATGTTGTCCGGGTTGCCCCGCTGGATCGGTGTTGACAATGAACGCCGCGCAGACGGTCGTGGGGGTTGATCGGGGTAACTGGTCGGCGGGGTACACGCCTTGAAACACACACCGTAATTGAGGATCGTCCAGGGCCAAGGCTCGCAACACGGTATCGCTGAGCGCCACAAACTCCATGGCCGGCTTCTTCTGACATGTGAGGCTGGATCAGCCGTTGATGTTGTACTTTATACCTCCCAGATGATTGATCTCATACACGTTTTCGTACTCGCTCCACACCAACACGGTGATGTTGTGATTGACCGCAGCTGTGAAATCAATCACCAGTCGCACATTGCCCGATTGACGGGGGTTGCGATACTGGGGGTCGTCGGCTTTGCCACTGGGCACATTGTTCAACAGGAACAACGTGCAGTTCTTCCGCTGTCCCCAATCACTAGGCAGCAGCATGGGAATCTTGTTTTCATTGTAGGCACCCATGGCTTGTAGAAACCGATCGTATCCCAGCAGATCTTCATAGGCTTCCGTTCCAGTCAGTTGTAGGGTTCTGTAAGGATATTCTTCTCCATTCAAACTCTGTCGTAAAGGCATAGGGGTTTCTGCCCATGTCTCCATTGAAGGCATTTCAATGCAGCAAACCCACCATGGCTCGATCGGGAAATCGGCCCACAAACACATTGTCTTGTTCCCACTGGGTGGTTCGGCCATCAAAGGAAAAGGTGCGGATTTCACTTCGAACCACAGGGTAACGCACAATCTTTTTGCCAGTTGTCTTTCTTTTTGCAGTCTGACATAGACACTCGCGTTCAAGGTCACTTTTCTCATCAGCAAGGTGACTTTGATGTCTTCATTGTGGATGGCAGGAAATTTCTTGTCGTTCAAAGTCCCTTTGTTAGGGCTGCCCATCAAGTAGACAGTGTTGGGGTTCAGGAACAGTTCAGGACACCAGGTACCAAACATTTACCCGTCTTGAGGGGTGGCAAATGGGGGCGGATGATGAAGGTGTGCCAATTCTCGCTCAGCAACCGGCTGGTCAAGGCACGCAATTCTGCATTGCCACTCCAGTTCGCGTTGGTGGGTCTATCGGAATTGGCACCTGTGGCTCCTATTTCTTCAATCACATTGAGTTGATTGACCCAGCCTTGCGGGGCTAACTTGGTGGCTCCTTCTTCTCGGCTGTAATTCAGGAGGGTTTCTAGGTAGGCTATGTAGTGGTAGGTGTTGCTCTGTTCGGTCATGAGGACGCCATTCATGCTCAGGGTCATATCTCGAAAGATGGAGTGACCTAAATTGTTGATGCAGTAGGTGTTTCTGGTATTGATGGCCTCGAAGTTGGCCAAATTGGCTTTCAATCCTTGCTACCCAGCCGCCGGATCCGTCAGGCGCACTTTGACTTGAAACCGGAGTTCGTTGAGATGGTAATAATCGTCCGAGGCCGGGATGGAAAACGTGATGGGTTGTATGCCCGTCAAGGCGGGTTGATGGGCGGGATGTCACTCATGATGAGGAGGAGGAGAATGATCCTCGGAGGGTGCGTGGGGGGTCCTTTTATAGCCACTGGGCCACTTTCTGTTTGCTGCGAGGGACTCGTCCCACCAAGGAATAGCAGTTCGATTGTTTGGGGTGAAAACACACTTGCTGCGCAATGTTGGGAAAGGCTCCTGCCAGTTCCATCAGGGTCAGGCAGGTTTTTGGTTTGGCGGGTTTCTTCTTGCGCACGGGTGGATGACGACTGGCGCTTCGGCGTTGTTTGTTTTGGGCCGCCGTGTAAGAACGGAGGGCTTGTTGACCAAAGGCGATCCACCCCATTCTGTTGACTTGAGCTCGTCGTTGTTCGGCGGCTTTCTTGTTGATGAACTTCGTGATACTCGCATCGTCTGTCGGGGGTGGCGTGTAACTGGCCCGCGGTCGGCTGGCTTTGGCCTGGATCTGGTCCAACCACGTGACCCGTTTTTTTTATGGGACGCTTTTTTACGGGGCGCTATTCTTATTCGTACCATGCCTGGGTTGCGCTGGAATCCAACTATCGTACTTGGCTGGCCACCCTTTCCACCGTACCAACACGTTGCGTCCTTTGCGTTTCAGGACTTTTTCTACCCGAAATAACGGGTCCTGCGACACTTGCACTTTTTGCACATCGGGTTTGTAAAACGTGCCTTTTATAGGCGTGCCGTCCCATTCACTGAGTCGTTAGGTCACCACAGGATGACGACGGACATGCGTGACCACAAACACTTCTTCCGTCCATTCTGGTAAATAGCCTTTTTTGAAGGGACGATGTTTCTTGTTGAGGCGTACGCGATCGCCCACTCGACATTTGGGGGGTGGGGTCTTTTGCTCCAAGCGCTGGCCGTTGAGTCTGTCCCAGACCTCGGGCACGGTTTTGGGTGTGACTTGATGCGGGGCCATCCCAATACTCCGATGATAGGTGTGATTGTACGTATGGATCAACGGTTGTAACACATCCACCTACCGTAACGTATTGTGGGTTGTAAAGTAACGGTACATCCATTGTTTCAAGGTGCGATGCCATCGTTCCACCACGGAGGCCTTACTATCCCCATCGAAAAATGATGCGACCCCTGTTTCTTGAACCACGCTTGCACCCCTCTATTGTAAAATTCTTTGCCTTGACCCGTCTGCACGCGGAGCGGCCGCCGCGGCGAGGCTTGTTTGTAAATGCTTTCCAATCCTCGTATCATGTCTTGGCTGCGTTTGGATTTGATGGGGACGGCCCTGGCATACTTGGACAGGACATCGATCACGGTCAACAAATATTTGTTCCCCTTATTCCATCGACTGAGGTTTTGCATGCCCACCAAATCCATTTGCCATTGTTCGTCTCGGTCAAAGACCAACGTGGGAGTGGTGGGAAACCGCGTCCGTCGGGGTTTGTGGAGCGTATAACTCAACACCGATTGGAGAATCCGTTGCGCTTACGGGGTTTCAATTTTTGGGCTTTGGCAAAGGGCTCGACTCCACCCAAGGCCCCGGGTTCCTGGGGATATTCGTAAGCACATGTCAACGACATGACAACACTGACACAACATCGTTTGCATTCTCTTTCTTTAATAGTTTTTCACACACCTACATGATTATTTTTTTTCAAAACAAAGTTCCACTGCCAAACTTTGAAAATGGCGCCCCCTCTCAGCCTCTCTGTCCTGGGCTGCAGCCGATTCCACAAACTGATTCAACCACTGCTTCTCGCTGTGCTTCTGCTAATTGAGCCTCGCACACAAAGGGGGGTCCCTTCCCATAGAGCCACTCCCGGGGTATAGGGCCATCGATGTGATCGTCTTTCCCAGTGTCCAGACAGTGCTTTTTCAGGAGGGGGACTGGATCCTTGTAATAGGGTACATTCCCATGGGGTGTTTCTTTGACCCATTGTCTCAGGGACGGTTGACCTTGCTCTCGGGGACGCCACAGCGGGCCATTGAGCCATTGGAAAAATCCACAGGGTTCTTGTCCTGGGAGAAAGCTCCCACAGCTCAAAAACACTTTGTTGTAATTCTTGGTGGGGCGACTCAATTTCAATTCTTGCTTTTTAATTCATTACTCATATTTCTTCTTCTCTTTTTCTTTGCTTTTTACTTATTATAATATAATATCTGGTTTGTAATAGAATTAATTTGGCACGCCTCGACTAGCGTTTTCTTGCGAACTGCATGCCAAACAATTGTACTTGTAATGTTACGATAATAAATGTCTTGTCTTGTCTTGTCTTGTTATCTTGGGGGTAAACCCGCATTTGCACTTCAGCAACCCTCGTTGCAATTGGGCTCGCACTTGGGCATGGGTGTCTTCTTTCAATTTCTCCAACATCACAAAACGGGTGTTCTCAAACAAATACACGGGACACCCTTCTTGGGGACACTTGTACCTTAACTGGCCAAATTCGGTCTGGGGGTTGACACAATGGATGAATTGGTGAGGATGAAATGGGCACGCTTCATACGAGAGGTCGTTCAAGTTCGCCTCCATCTGATCCAGGTCCTGGTCTTCCGAGTCTCCTACTTCGGTGGTCAGCTGTGAGGGTACCGTCCCTTCCTCCACACGCTCTTTCTCGTAGTCTTTTAGGGTACCCTCCATCAACTCGTTCACGGTTTGGGGTGGTGGTGGTGCTGCTGGGTCTTCAGCTCGGGGCAGGGCCTTCAGGGAAATCACTAGTTCACTGGTGGGTGGTTGAGTGGCTTGCATGTCTAGGGCTTGGGCTTTTGGTTCATCAAGATTTTTTTTCTTACCACACACTCGACGTCGTTTGCGTCCAGTGTGTACAGCGGCTGGTTGGGTGGCTTGACGCTCCATGACTGATCCCTCGGCTGAATGACTCCAACCTCACCAATCCCATGTTATATATAACCCATGAACTGTCCATCAACCCTCCTCTCGTGATCATGGTGTGATCTTTTTTCCACCAATCCCGCACCACGCCGGGCGTCTCGTGAGGATCTTGTGAGGTGGTTTTCCACCAATCTGGGCGCACGCCCTCCGCTATAAAACGATGGGTTTCCTGACGTTTCTCATCAGTTGGTGCCCTTTCTGTTCTACGGTAAGTGATCATGTCTTTACGCGAAGTGGGTCTCTTGGTGTACAGTCAGGGGTTTGCCATCTCCCGGGAGGAGTATGTTATTCGAGAACTGGCGTTTTGTGACTGGACGGGTCATTATCATGTGTTGTTCAAATACCTGTTACCGGTTGGCGTGTCGTACGACCAGTTATCCAAAGACGCCAAGACCCGAGTGGATCGTCAGACCCAGACCGTGCATGGCTTGCTTTTTGAACCATATGTGGCAGAGCACAACCGCCATGAATTTCATCCCTACCATCAGATGAGGGACGATATCACCCGCTGGTGTCAACACTATCTCACCCCCGAACGATGGCGGTTGGGTGTCTTCACCCTCAATAGCTTGTATCGGTTGTTCCAAGAGCCACGGTTTTCTTACCAGATCGTCGTCCTGGAAGGCCAGGGCTGCAGGGACTTGGCCAGTCTTCCCATAGCCACCGTCAATGTCATGGCCACCAACGAACATGGCCGCAATTGGTGCACGGATCATAGCCACGAGGAACGCGGTAGCGGTATCTGGCACGATCATTGTGCGCGTACGGGCTTGTCAAATGAGTGGCTGGTTGCGTCGACAGTCCAATGTACTTCCGACCCACTCCCAAGTCAACGCCGAACGCGTGCTTTGGCAAAAACGGTGTGATCGGCTTTTGGATCATTTGTTATGCAACTATTGCAACGATGCCAAAGACGAGGCGTTTGCCCGAGGCCAAGGTTTGGATCGGATCCCTGATAATTGCTGTCAATGCCGAAACGTCCGACGCATCTTTGAACAAACCGTCACCTACCGGGAATGGCAGGAACCCCTGATGTATGCCGATGATGAACCGCTCACCATGTGGGCTTGGAATCCTTTGTCTAACACTTAAACACTGTTTTTGATATTTTTTCACAGACTATGCCGCTGGCTATTTACACGGGAGGCGCCAAAGGCGTGGATACACATGTGGAACGTTTATGTCACCTGTATGGTCATTCGTGTGTGGTCATTTTCCGACCCTGCAACCCTCGAGCCAAGTCCCTCACGCCCTTGACCCAGTCCGACTTGGACGCTGGCACACCCACCGTCACCCAGGTGGCTTTTCGATTGGGTCGACATGTCTCCGATCCCTTCACCCTCCAGTATGTACAGCGCAATTATTACGTGATAAGGCCTGCGTCTTTGGTCTTGGCGTTGGGGTATTTTGATGAGTTACGCAAGCATGTGTTGGGCGGTACGGGATGGAGTGTGCCATGGCTCAGATATTAGGCAAACCCCTCTATGTGTTTGATTTGGATATGGAACAATGGTATTGGTGGAATCCCACCTTGCAACACTATCAACCCTGTGATGGCATGACCGAGGAACAGATCGCCCTACCTACATTACAGGACAACACCGCCATTGTAGGCACCCGAGAAGAAGACAAGGCGGTCTATCCCACCTTGGACGCTTTATTCCGACGCTCATGAACAAAAAAAAATGAGGACACGGATAGGACGTGTAACACGTTTTATAAAAAAATCTCAATGTACATCCACAATAGCAATGTGTCTCATGGTTTCCAGGACCATCATAATTCGTTTCAATCGTCCCATGACTTTGTCGATGGTATTATAGGCCGGTTTCCTTCTCCCAATCATGACAGGGCGGCGTCCGATGGGGCAATCGGGTAGGCTCACTTGAAAACGGTCAATCGCAAACACAATCCCCTCGTTCATGAGGTTGTCCAGGTTCGGGGGCTGACGAGCCATTCCTATCATCATACCAATCTGTAAAATAAAAAACGATCTAAGCGTATGGTTCGCCTATAAACACAACAAATGCCATCACCCCTCTCACTTACCGATAACCTGTGGTCAAACAATCGATGACAATGATGACAGCCATTTTTCCTGGGCGCATGTAACCGCACCACCACTTGATTCCACCATCGATCCTCGCCAAGGTGTTGTGAGAAGCCTGTGACATCGCACTTGGGTAACAGTCGCAACTCTTGATTCACTTTTTTCCGCTTTTCGTTGGTTTGAATGTACTCCACCCAAAACATAATCTTCAACTGCACTTCGAAGGGCAACACGTTGCCAAACGGCTTGTCCTCGGGGTCGACGAGTCCTTGGTATTTCATGTCGACGAGCAAACAACGAATGTGAGGCAATGAGTCACTCCTTTTTGTAGCCGGCCTCACGTGATGGGGTGACATCATCACACGATCATCCCGAGATCATGGCCAGGGGCAGGATTGGTGGACAAAACATCACACGATCATCACGAGATCGGTTAAAAAGTGTACCCATGGGGGGTACCCCCTAGAGTGTCCTTTTGTCCACGTCATCCCCACGTGATGCCTCTCCACCAATCAGCTCCCTGAGTTGACTCTCCAAAACGCATTGCGCACCCACTTGTTGACGCATTCCGCTCTGTTCAGTCCAGCTGTTCAAGATGGTGAAGTCCCTGCAAGCGATTGCGCTGTACTTTGTGCCTATCACGGTCCTGATGGACATGCTATCCACCCTGTAGAACCTTCCCAAGGGAAAGGCCTGCCTAACCGCCCTGTT
>OZ038000.1:6815803-6865803 GCA_964035705.1 Porites rus
CAACTATTGGTTAAATGGTTTTGATAATGCACGTGATATATGCTTACTATTACAGAGATTACTGAGATCGCATATCTTGAAGGAAAGGGGGGAATTTCATATATGCCATGATGCGTCGCGGCTGATTTCTGTCTTCTCTCCGCGGTGGAGAAAGCGTTCGAGAGTGTCGAGGGAGATTTACAACGACCTGAATTTCAAGATTCAGCTCATCCAAGGTAAGTTTCAATGAGCCCTGTTAATCTTTGGCATCTGATTGATAATATAAAATGTTTCCAAGGTCATTTCACTCATTATTTCTCTCGTTTACGACCCTGTTAAGCCATGCTGTTTTAACTCGCAAGTGAATATCTGTTTAGATGACTTTCAATTTTCGAAAACTGTCTTTATTCTAGAAAGGTTTTGCCCTAATAAATTATTTAAATCGGGGGGCAATGGGTGCTTGATACTAGTTCCACGCTCCGACCTCTTTCGACCTCGCGATTTTTATGGGTTTGCTCGTTTTGAAATATCGCATTTTCTGCCCTTTCTCCGCTAAGATGCAAGGCGAAGGTTTCAATTTCTTTTTGTATAGTCCTGCAAAGATGGAACATTTTTTCTTGAATTCGCTCTTTTTTCGCTGATCAAAACACAAATATTATTTCTTGAGGGTATGATGAGTGTTTAAATTCAATGGTTTATAGTATTAAAGTTTTTTTGTCTCATTATTTTAGGTAAAATTGGTTTCTCATGGTGGCTTCCGGTCGCAACCGCGCGAGGCGAACTTGAAATATGCAGGCCAGTAAATGTCATGGAATAGCATGCCGTAGAACCTCAACCGGCGTATAAAACCTTTAAAGACATTTTCATAATTTTTTTAGGATCCATTGTAAAGAAGAAGTGGCTGTTTTTGTGAATATATTTTGTCATTTCTTAGTAAAGCTTTTTTCTGTTTATGTTTGACAATGATGCTTAGCTGCTATTGTGTTACGAAAAATATAGAGATGTCTTTGTTAGTTCTATTGTTTGTTGGAGCTATTCCCTTCCTTTGAATTTTATCTCCGATAGACGTCACTTTGTACTTTAACGATCTCGGTATTTTGGACTGCGTAAGCCGAGCTTGTTAGAGTAAAAGCATGTGCGATCAACGAACGGTTGATGTACTGCATCGATGAATTATTGAACTGACAATATGAGAACCGCGATCACAAACAAGCAACGAAGAGAAATCTCACACCCAGAATATGTATTTATTTCAAGACAAGTACGTGGAAATCGCTTGTTAATCCATGGAGAGCTTTATCAACGCACGTTAAAACAGGACGTACTGAAGCAAAGACCTTCCTCGCTAGCTTCTAAGAACATTTGCGTGGACTGCCTTGCGATCGTAAGACTAGTTTAAAAAATAATAATCGGCGGCCAAAACACTCTCTTTGACTTAACAAGGGATATATTTGGAATAGTAGAACGAAAATCGTAAATAGATCGACACAGCAAAGGTACAGAAGGTTTTATCGGCAAAACAAGTCGCTTTCCACCGTTGTTTAACTGTCGCGTCCCTGTTGAACCGATAGGATCACGTGCGTTCGGAAGCTTGATAATATAGTATGAAGCGATGCATCATGGGATATATGAAATTCCCCCCTTTTCTTGAAGGTAACTTTATTTCTAATGTTAAATTTTGGTGCCACAAGTTTACCATGATGTAGACTATGGCGAAAATGTTAATTATTATACAGTACTGTGCAAAAGAAATGAGAAAGAAGTTCGCCGAATTACGTCCTTTGTTCTCGCGAAAGTTCGCCGAAATTTTGCAAAGAAATTTCGCACGAACGCCCGCGAACTTTCATTGAATGACGGGAAGTTTCGCGGAGATCTTTCCGAAATTTCGTGTCTACGTAAGCGAAGTGTCGGGAGAACGAAATTTCGCTGATACAGTTTATAAAGCAAATAGACTGAATCTTTTGCGAACACTGAAGCCTGCATTGCTTTTAATCGCTACACTGTAGGTTCGCTCTGTTCGATGCCTCGATTGCCGGGATTGTTCGTCACAGCACTCTTTGTCGACAAAGTTCACAAGGTCACTGCTCTAGTTGCAGGGGCGGATCCAGGATTTTTTTTAGGAGGGGGTGCACTCGTCTCTTGCTTTACTTCAACACCAATAAACCACATAGTTTTTTTTTGCAGAATACCAGTTGTATTAGAAAACCGCAGGTCATCTCGAGGGGGGGGGGAGGGTGCGCACCCCCTGCACCCTCCCCCTAGATCCGCCCCTGAATTGATAACGATCTGCTTCGCATTTGATAGCTTAACGAACAGTTAAATTCTCTCTAAACCTTTAATACCATGGAAACACAATCTGGTTCGAAAAAGATCAGTACTACCATTTGCCCACAACACGGACAACCAAGTTAATGTTCCGTAATGAAACTTATCTGGTCTTTTAGTCTCAAAATTACATATTCTTAACCAGCTATCGATTGCAAGTTACTTGAAGGAAAGGCCCTACAGTCTGCATTTAACTTCTTTCTATTTTACCGCAATCATCAGAAAATTCTCAACAAAGAAGCGCTCCTAAAAGATTTACCGCTAAAATAAACTCGAGTTAAGGAAATTTGCATATGGTTACTTTTAATCAAAACCAACACACGGCCTGCAGTTAAGCATTTTCTCTAATTTCAGCGTAACTGAGCTAATAAATCGATTCCTGACTATTTTTTTCGGCATTCCTTCTGTCTTAACGCTAAGTTAATTTATAAAAAACAAAATTTCAAAGCTCACGTGTAAGACACGATCGTAGCCTTGACTTCACTTTGAAATGACACTTGTGTGACAAAAGCAAAGTCTTGTGATCTAAATAATCTCAGCAATAAAATTTCACACGTTTGCTCTTTAATTCCCTTCCTTTGTATCGGCGAGTCGTATTCCACGCTTCCGAGGTTTAAGTTAAAACATAGAAGTTCGAAGAAACATTCGAACGACTTTACACGAGACGTTCCCATCCGGCGTTGTCTGAAACTTTGTACTGAGATACTTTCAATTCGTTTCGCTCAATTTTGGAGGGAAAAGAAAAAAACAAGCAATCAATGAGCGTGATTATTTTAGAGATTTCGCTTACATGAATTAAGAATTTAGGAAGCACCGTAAACAGGCAACAGGTTTCCATCATGTACGTTCACGAATGTCCTTATTTAATAAGAGATTATGTACGACTTTTTCGTCAACAGTCTCTACAAAAGTTACACTTTGTTTTGTTTTAAGCCAGGCGGGAACAGAATCTACATTGTATAGCAGCTTACAAACTAAGCTAAAAACTATGACTAAGTTCTCCTTAATTTTTAGCAAACATCTACAGCAGCTTTCAAACTTTAGTTAAATCTAAGCAGACTTAGCATAATCTAAAAGAAACTGACGTTTGTTAATTCTGAAAGTCTGATTTGCCTGGATCTCTTAAAAATCATGCTTGCCGTTTGTGTTACTGCGAGTGTTATGTTTCGAGAAGTCATGTGGGCATTTGAGGCAGCAAAGTTTTTTACTCGTTGAGGAATTTCAAACGAGAATGCCTCATGTAGTTCGATAATTACATGTTAAGCAATTTACTACTATACTATGATGAAAGTACATTTGTAAAGAGAGCACGTGCGCGCGTGAACGCTTTTATGAGTGATTGTCAGAGAAAAGCGGGCAAAATGTTAAAAATGTAAACGGAAGGGGGTCAACAGAATAAGTTCATACTAACATCATAGACAGGTCTGGTGGAGTAAGAGACAAATATACTAAACATAGGTTCTTCGCTGCTCTTGTATTAGAGATACGAGCATCACTTTATTAGACCCCTAAGGACGCCATTTTTATATGCAAATTTTCACCATTTTCTGAAACTCACAGAACCCTCAAAATTTAACGAGCGAAATTTTTTTTTTATGCCATTCAATACAACACAGAACTACTTTCTAAAACCATAAAATTTGTCAAGTAGCCACGGGCCAGACTGAAATTTTCTTATTTTATCTGACCTAAACTCAAACTCATTTTGAATTGATCTACAGCGCATAACTAAAACGAGAGAACAGCTCTGATAGCCAAATTGTAGTCTACTATCATCCATGTAACCAAGACACTAATAATCATTTTGGGCCATTGAAACAGGAAGAAGTTACAAAAAATCACATTTGTTAAAGTCTCAATGCTTTTTCTTGCAAACAGGGCGATCCCTTCGTGTTTGTTTTAAGTCCTCTTCGCGAATTTTCTTTCATATTTCTCTGTAAATTATGTTCAGCAGCTGAAGGACATTTTAAAAAGCTCGAAATACTGCCTAGGATTCATTTTGAAAGGGCAAAAAGTGCTGAAAGATAGGATGAAACTAGAAAATAACAAAGGGACGCCATGTTGAAAATTCAGCACTCAGGAGGGACTGGCACTAGTAGCTGCTTGTCCACAAGATGATGAATTACCAAGGGGCTGGTCATTTTAACACCGCGGCAAAACGTCTACGCATGCGCCAGATTGAGCATTTCTGGTCTCTTTTTCCAGTCAGATCAAAGTCTCCCGCGCGCTCTCGGCTTCATTCTGTGTGCTACTTGTGGTTCAGTTGTTCTGCTTCATGCTGCTCGTGTTTTTAACTATTTTGTAGTTATTGAAATTGCTTTTATGGATAACCAGGCACAGATCACTGAAACAATTAGTCGATTAGATTCAAAAAAGGTAAGATGATAATAACTCAGTGGGTAATTTTGGCTAGAGCGTCAGTTCTTCAATTTCTCAGTCTTAATATCTTAAAACCGACTCGAGCTTTATTTGGAAAACGACAACACACAATCGCTTTGAAGTTTTATTTACCAGTGAGTTTTACCGTGTTTTGAAACGAAACTCTTCTGAGTTGATTGTCATTAAATATAAGCTTAATTGTACTGTTGAGGTTGGCGGCAAGGACAACTCTATTTATTTTTTCATTCTCAGAATCAGAGAGCGAAAGCTGGTTCGATGGCTTTTGGAAGTCGAACTTTTCATGCCATGTATTTAGCAGCTGGAAGTGTCGTGTTTGCATGCATGAGATGTTGCCGAGCCGCACAGTCTGAAATTATTGAAGTCTTCAACCAAAGAACAACCATGTACAAAAATTAAATACGCATTTTCTTGAATGAAAGTCATTTATAGGCATGTTTAATTAGTTTCCTGGCACTGAAAACTCCGGGTGTTCATGACTGCAGTCATCAAAGTCGAAGTTGTTATTAAATCCCGCCCATCTTTTGTTTTAAGTTCTTGTTTTCTGTGATAATAAAAAAAAAATGTTGAACGGACTGAAATTTTATTTCCTGGTTTTAGTGTTAATGATAATGATGACTTCTTTATTTTGGTTTCTTTCATAAGTATTGTTATTATTTTCTTAGTTATCGCCTTCTCCCAAATTAACTTATGCCAAACCAGTAGCATGCAAGAGAGCCATTAAAAAACATTCGTCTTGTCGAGCGCTCGCGACCTGCAAACTTCAAACATCATTTTCACCGTTGGTGCAAACAGATAACCATGTGGTGCAAAAGTTTGACTCTAGAAAAATGTATAATCTTTCGAATGAAGAGATTCCCCCTTTTTTTTTTATCTGTTTCTCCCTTTTTGCTTTTAAACTTGGTGCGACGGCAATGTTATGCTTACGCAATTGGTTTATATGCTAGACCGGAAATAAAAAGCTAACCGGATGTTAAATTTTGTGCTCATTCGCAGTGCGTTTTGCAGCGGTGTTGGTCGTTTATTACCTGTGAGGAGGGGCCGGCCATTTTGAGAAAGCTTAGAAGATTTTCAAACCGACCCCCCACTTCATCCTAATTTTTTGGAAAGATCCCCATAAATTTGACATACTGTGAAAGTGACCACCCACTCGAATATTTTAGCTAGAAATGGAGCCGAAGTACACCACATGCTTAATATTTACAGTAGTGTTAAATGATAGGTGTTTTATATTGTTCACGGCTGTTACCTCAAACCATTGCACGAACCATCGTTTTGTACCATCGGAAGTACTACTGATTATTGATTTGCATGCTAAACTTAGAACTATTAATATATACCTAAAGTTATGAAAACCGGGTAAGCAAACATTTTGTAATTTTTCTCAACTTCCCCTGACTAACAGCTTGTCTATTGTGTTGTTTGCTTATGTTTTTTTGCCTGGTTTGCGGTTAGGGATTTGTGTAGAAGTGGATGTAGACAGAATTGCTATCTTACACCCCGCACCCCCTCCACTATTTTTTTCCTTACCCACAATTCTTTGTTTAACACAAGTGACAGTTAGAAGATTATGCGTGGTTGTGAATGGTCTTATCAGTGCCGCGAAAGTGTGTGATTGTGCGATTTCCACATGGTGTTGACAGGCAGAACTCAGTCAGGTGTGTTGTCGCGTGGTTGAGCTGTTTCGCTTAAATATTTTGTGTCAGCCATAAAAAACGTTTCTTTGTTGTTTAGGTTAGCTGATTGTACCTAGGAAAAGCAACTCCCGACTCAGGAAAATTGGATCTAGGTCTAGTTTCAGCGGGCTCTAATGGGTTTGAACCAAAAGGCCGGTTTTTGCAGATATGGTAATAATTTGTGTACTATGTTTCATTCAGTTTGTTGTCTATACCATGTGAAACCCTGTCGTTTATTTTTATCGCATATATCAAGTCTTGGCCAAACGACTCTGTATGGTCAGTCACTTTCTGTGATGGATGTTGGTTATCAGTATTACCAGTTTTAACTGGTAATAGATTCGGGCTTGTAATCTCATACAGTAAAAAAACGATACAAGTTTATGAAAGCAACGTCTTGGCCAAGCAGCGGAGTTGAGCTGGTATCTGCACCTCGCTGTGTATGTCAGCTGGATGGCATCGCCAAGACGTTGCTTTCATTTCCGACTTGATAGCCTCTCTTATCTTCAAAGACGCTTGATCTATGACCTTGTTGTCATCGGCGAGCTTAGTTTTCCAAACTTTTAACTCTCTGACGAGATTCTGGTTCTCAAGCACCACATCCTGTACTTATATCTTGTGTGGAACTACTAGCAGCCTCCCAGAATTATTCGCCAATATGCTAACTGCATCTTTCAAATGAGCCTCCAGCGAATATTTTTCAAATGAGCCTTCCTGCGAATATTTTTCTTCCCCGAGGTTTTTAAAACTTGCCCTTTCTTTAACATGGATGTTTCAAATCTTTCTTTAAGATCAGGCGACTGGAACGATCATCTTTTTCTAGTATGATTACTTTCCAAACAGAATCAAAGAGGTCTTCATGGGCTGCGTTACTCGTGACAGCAAAAAGCTTCGTATCCTGCTTTAACATCGCACATTGACGAAGAGTATGATCTGCTCTGAGCTGAACAGCTTTTATTAGCTTCTCTCTTGATTTTGTTTACTTCTGGAACTTTTCTCTGTCGCTTAAAATACATTCTGGGGCATATATTCTTGCCTCTGCAGACGAGGGTCTTCTACAAGATCTTTTTGCAAGTGGCTCACCACTGTCATCCTCAAAATCCTCCATTTTTTATCTTTCCCTTACTTTCTCAAGGTCTCCTTTCATTGTGAACAACATTCTACATGTACGGTGGTAGGAAATATTCAGGATTTCATCTTGTTTTTTTTCATGATTTCCAATTTTTGCAGCCTGAAGCAAACTCTGCGATGAGCGTGTGTCTTGAATCGAATTAGCTTTTCATTATCATCGCAAGATGAGAAGTGAATGATGCAATGGCCTTGATAATACCCTTCCATTGTATCTAAAAATCAGTGGTTATTATACATAGCTTAATAGTTACTCCCTTACTTCACAAAGAAAGCGCAACAATTTCTGTTGATTATCATTTCAGTGGCATAGAAACGTTTCTATAATCTTCCTTATTTTTAGTTCATCATTTTTTAGTTCATTATTCGTCATTCAATGAATTTAAAGAGGAAATTCCTATTTTAATGTCAGCTTGTTTCTTCTTTTGTTCTTCAATTTTAAATAGAAGACTGACTTTGAATAACTCTGTTATTTAACTGCCCAAAAAGGCAAACGATGTCAACGTTTGTGTTCATTCTTTTTTACAGCGACATAACTATATGATGTTATATAGAAAGTGACTTATAATAGCAGTTGCAAGTGTATTATTCGTCAATAGTTTTTCAAAAAGATGTTTAAAACGTATTAAGTAAGCAATAAATCCTTCTATTAATGACAAGTAAAACATTTCAAAAAATATCAAATTTTACAAAGTTACTTCATAAAACAGTATTAACGCCGTTGTTGTTTACTTCGAAATGAATGTGTTAAAAAGCTGATGATCAACTCTGTTGGAAAGGGAGTAGTTTTGTTTTGTCACAACACGACACGCTTTAGATTTCTTTAACAACCAAAATAAGCCTTTCCATTTAGCAATTAAAATCGAAATAAATCCGTTAACATACCCTTAGATATCCGACACAAACACGAACATCAACTTGATAAATTTGAAGCTCGATTAAAACACACCAACGAGAAAGCGTTTTGCCGCCAGCAACAAAGACGGCTGGCAATTTTGGAGCGAATAATTTGGCGGAAATGCACACGAAGTACTTTCAAAATCAGGTAAAATGTAGATGCTATAATCTCAATCTACTCTTTGAGATTGTCCCAAATGCAAACCCCAAAATAGTGATTTTCATACACAATTTGCAGTGTACGAACAGATATGTATATTATGTCACGTGATCAGTTCTGACAACTAAATATTCGTCAAAACCTTCCAGCTTCCATTCATTTATCGTAAGGATGCAATATTTGAATAGCTTAATAACAACAAGCTGGCGCTTTGCAAACCATTATGATATGTCTTTAGTTCGTCGTTGCGGGTGAAGGGTTGAGTTGTGGTGGGGGTGGGGCGGGGGATGTAAAAAAAACGGATTAAGTACGCACAAGTTGACTGCTATCAGGCATTTTCCTACTCTTCAATGATAGGCCTTCTTAAAAATCACAAAGAATTTTATTGCCCTCCCCCCTCCCCCCCCCCCCCGATGATACCGACAAATAAATTTCCGGTGCCTGGCTCCAGGGTCAAATGTATGTCTGCAAGTTACAATGGGTAGATTTCGTTGTGTGCTTTGGAGGTACTAATGTTTTTATTCAACGTATCTATTTAACAAGGAATCTTGGTACCAAAAAGTTCTTTCCCAGGATATATTTTTTTCTATAAACGAGCTTTCCTTCCTGAAATGTTCACCAGGAGAATTGGTCGAGGTGTCAAACTATATAACCATGGGGGTTGGAAAAGCTTCCAAAAAGTAAAGAGGAGGTAACAAAAGTTTTTAATCAAGCCAGTTATTGTCATGAACATTCATCACGGTTGAACATCTATTCACTTTAAGGTAAAGGAAATGCGAAAAGGGAATGCCAAAGGGAATGCGAAAAAAGTTTGGAATGCGGTCAATGAAGTTTGTTCTCGCAACTCTACTTCGGAAAGTGTCCAGTTCATTATTTCTGATGGAATTCAGCACACTACACCTAAATCTATTGCTTCAGCAATGAACAGCTTTTTTGCGTCTATTGGTAAGCGATTGGCTGATAAAATAACAACTACTTGGCCGCGTTGTAATTCAAGCACATATTTGCCGAAGTCGCAGTTCCAGTTGGCTGAACTAGAGGAATCGTTTGTGCTTTAGCAGCTCCTCGCTCTGAAGACAAACAAGGCGATCGGCTTGGACAAAATTAGTGCAAGATTGCTCAAAAACTCTGCTCATACGATTGTACTATCTGTTAGTAAGTTACTGAATCTATCAATTAAAACTGGTAAATTTCCTAAATTGTGGAAATGTTCTAAAATTACAGCCCTGTTTAAATCAGGGGACCGGACAAATGCATCAAACTACCGACCTATCTCTATTCTACCTATACTCAGCAAGATTCTTGAGAAAGCTGTACATACACAGTTATACCAGTTCCTGGTTGCCAATAAACTCCTCTCAGGAAATCAGTTTGGATTCCGGAAGGGACTTTCCACCATATCTGCTCTGACATTCTTTGCCGACGAAGTCCTTCTCAATATGGAACAGGGTAGACTATGTGGAGCCGTGCTTTTGGACCTAACAAAAGCTTTTGACACGGTGGATCATGAGATCTTATTGTCTAAGATATCGGCGTATGGTTTGTCTGGAAATTCCCTTTATGGTTTCGTTCCTATATCACTGACCGAAAACAGCCTACATCTTGTGGGAATGAGATGTCTAACGAGTTGCCAGTAACTCACGGGGTGCCTCAGGGTAGCATATTAGGCCCCTTGTTGTTTGTCATTTCTATCAATAATCTGCCAAGCATTCTGGAAAGCTGCTGTGCGTCCCTCTATGCAAACGACACCGTGATTTACTGTTACGGCTCATCTTCCCAGGAGCTCAGTGAGAAGCTAAATCGCGACTTGTTGGCCGTAGCGAAATGGCTAAACGATCACAAGCTAGCTTTGAATCTCGAGAAAACCAAATGTGTGCTTGTAGGTAGTAATAGGAGATTGGAAAGCAAAATGGCTCTAACAGTATCAATCCTCGACCACAATGTAAATAATGTCAACAGCTTCAAATACCTTGGAATTTTTATATCATCTGATTTTACATGGACAAATCATGTTGAATACATTGCTGGCAAAATTAATCAAAGGCTTGGTCTCCTTAATCGCATTAAGCATTTATTACCTTTTAGTGCGCGCCTTCTTTTATATAATAGTCTTGTCATGCCTTTATTTGATTATGCAGACCTTGTTTGGGGAGACAAGCATAATGTAACCTTAATGACCGGTTTGCAAGTCTTGCAGAATAAGGCTGCTAAAATAATTTTAGACAGACCTCTTTATTCATCTGCTACGCATGCGCTTGCCACTCGTAAGTGGGTTCCATTAGAAAAAAAGGCGTTTTCGGAGAAGATGTATTTATGTGTATAAGTGTTTAAATGGACTCGTTGAGCATGATATGAACTTCATAAGACAGCAAGAACAACATGATTATAATACCAGAACTAAGCTGAATCTCAGACTTCCAAGTGTCAAGAGGAATTGGGGCAAACAACGGACTCCATTTCATGCCATCAAGGATTTTAACTCGCTTAGGCAGGCAATCAGACAATCCGTGAATCTGAATATTTTTAAACGTAATCTTTTTAAATTTATAATTTAAATGAATTTCATGCCATCAAGGATTTTGACCCCCTTAGCCAGTCAATCAGTCAATCCGTGATTCTGAATATTTTTTAACGTAATCTTTTTTAAATTTGTAATTTAAATGAATTTCAGTTAATATCTTGAACATTTTAATAGTTTTTACATATTTTAAATTTTTAATGTCTTTGCGAATTGTGTGTATTTTGTATTTTTTTTAATTCTATGAGATCCTTTTTGAAAACCATATTTTATATGAAAAAGTCATCTCAATAAAGATTATTATTATTAAATTCTTTCTCACAATACCAGTACAACAGGTCATGAGATTGAAGTAATAGAAATATATTTTGGTATTCCAATTCTACCATTTATTACTAAAACAGTTCCATGGAATATAGCAAGTAAGGAGGACTGTGATGTTGACTTTGCAGCTAAAAGGATTCAAGTGTCTGAATACAAATTATTGATATTGTTATAAGTTGACATTTATATTTATCAAGTGCGGTTCCTTTGAGACATTATTCCATCATGCCTTAAACAATAAATAGAAGTTATTATTGTTGCTTATTGGACTACATGTAAATCTTTTTGCGTTATGTAATCGATATTGGCATCAGAAAAATACATTTAATTTGTGAAATACAGTCTGTAGTTGCAGATAACTTTTGATTAAGCACATGTAAGGTCGCATCAAATTAAACGGTATGAGTAGTGATACTGCACCCTACAGGAACAAGGCCTTGTGTGCCACAGGGCACCAAGAGGATTGAATGACTAACCTTCTGTAACACACAACACACTCTGAAAGCACATATAATTTTGTTTCTACTTATCTTGACGGAAATCAAATGACTTTAAAAAAAAAGAAATTATAAAAAAATTCACAAGCATATTGCATGGCTTAAAGAGCCTGTTGAAGTGAACTTCTGTTTCCTGACATGATTTCTTAGATGACTGATGACAAGATAAAATGCAGCTGTTCATCACTACAGCTGCATGTTTTTGAAAGGTACAGTAAAAAAGTACATTGCAATACCCAAGCCTCCCCCTTTTATGAACGTTTTTTTATGAGTGTTTTGTAAGGGGAGAAGAGGAGGCAGAAAATTGGTTAGGTAAGCGCTTACCGATACTATTTTATCTGCAATATGAGCTACGATAAAGGTAGAATGCCATCAAGTATGAGATAGTTCTTGATTCTCCCTATTTCCCTTTCAAGATGAATTCGGACGGAGGCGAAATGAACGGTTTCAGTCACTTCTTCAGCTCTTAGCTGAGCCCTGGCACCTTTGAATGGAGGTATATTGAGGCCAACACCTGATGCTAAAATATTCGTAGTTTCAAAACCACGACCAGCCATGACATTATCCCCAGGCTTAAGATATTGTAGAAACCCAGACTTTTCTGTTATGAACTTATCTGAAACCCTACCTCCCCACGAGTTTGAAGCAAAAATTACTTGACCATTTGGGGAAATTCCAACTAATACTTTAAATGTGTTATGATGTTTGTAGTTGGACCAGGTCTGTGACTGGGCCAACATTGAGGATTGCAGCTCCATAAAAGCCCCCAAGCAGTCAATAATAGCACGAGTAGTAGGGTACAGGGCAAATTGTCGAGGCATGATTCTCTTTTCTCAAGATTAATCAACATTTCCTAATTTACTTCAAGCTGCCCATGTATAGACTGCATCGATATGAGACAAACATCAATATGAGACAAACTAAAATAATGAACCTTATATTTTGTAAAGAAAGCTCATTGAAATAATACAATTAATTAAAGTAGTAACCCTTAAGAAAAGGTTTCAATTTTCAGAACACACACCCTGTAAAGTTTCTGTAGCTTATGGTGTTTACTACTAGATCTAAAAATTACAAATAAAAACAGACACCAAAATAATGTAACGATGAACTTTTTTATTTGTTACACGTCAGGCAATATAAGATTACAATAATTTATACAATTCTACAGTCCCAGTTTAGGAGACCTCCATACAAACACATGCCAATTCTATAGTGACCTATTCAGTGCCATAAAATCTGCAATACATAAACTCCAAAACACTTATCATACCTTTTCTTAATTTGCACCTCACTCCTCCAACACCTTTTATTATGTCGTGTTTTCGAAAATGCTTCTCAAATATTACAGGATTCTCGTTTACGCGGAAACCGTCTCGTCGATCTTGCAACAACTTGCTTTGGCTGGATTTTAAAAAAGTGTAACCCCGATCTACTCCCATCGCTATTATACTCAAAACCGCTGCACGCGGCTGCAGCACACTCTTTCCCACGACTTCGTTGTTTCCTTCTTGATTTGTCCTTTTTATGGTCCTTTTTCAGCGAAAGGAAAGCAAAGAAGGGAAGCTTGTACAGGGTTAGCCTCGTCCCGGTGCAAAAGTTGTGTTTGCTAGACGGAAATCCAGCGGTTTCTCAGAAGGAGCGGGGAATTCGAAACTGGACTATTACTGAACAGCGCCACCGACAAATCATACTCATTTTTTTACTATGACAAACCCCAAAAAATCATGAAGAAAAAATTGGACGAAAATATATAATGGGGTACATCAACAGCACAAGCTAAGGCCCCAAACGTGACGCAGGTGCTCAACGCCCCAACGGTGACACAGGGGCACAAGGCCCCAAGGATGATACGATACGTAAGGCTATCAAGAAGCAAAAGGCGATACAGGCGCTGGGGCTTTTTCATCCTCGCGCTTCCAGTTTTTAATTACCTCATGGACGAAGTAGACGAGTGGTCAACAGAATATAGCGCGGATGTCATGAAAATTGCGGATTTGGCTTCGTCTCCCCACAGCTGGAACAAGAAGGTTCTATTTCTGAATCTCACCAAAATTCGCGGAAATTATCGCTTTCCGCTGGGAGTGCAAATGTTTCGGCTAACAACCGAATACACTATTGTCATTGAGCTTTTATGCAATGACAAAAAGATGCACGATTTGACACAAATTTTCACGAGAGGCACAAGTAGTTTGGTGGTGCTCGAGGATCAGGAGCGCAAATACGAATACAAGCATTCACCCTCGGAAAGGCTTCGTTACACCAACACTTGGGTCAAATTGCGCAAAACAGGCTCTTCTCCGCCTGTTTACATGTACTTCACCGTACATATGGATGCTGGTGGTCAAGGCGGCTATCCTCAAGTTTTGAATGATAGTGTGTATCTTATCGCGCATGGGGTCTCTGGGTTTCAGGACGTTGTGGCAAGCAATGTCTATAACGCGCACAAAGCTTATGAAATTGGATATTCGTGGATATTCACGGAGACCAGACAATCGTTGAAAGATTCAATCGCACCCTTGCTGAGCACCCGTTCGGGCACCAATATGCTGTTGAAATGCGGCTGTCCCCTGGTCAAAGATCTTGCGAATGGGTGGTGCGGCTTCCTGTCGCGGTCTCCTCCCTGAGCAACGAAGTGACAAGACTGATAAGTAAAAAGCCCCATACTTTTTACCATAGACCTGTCGGGGCAAACGAAAAAAGGCTCCCCACCCTTGCGAACGTACGTTACCTCCACCCACCGGGTGAGCTGGAAGGCGGTGGCAAACGTACCACTGATCCCATTTGGTCACTGAAAGTGTACAACATTGAAAAATCTGCTACCAAACCAGAGGAACCTGTACTGTATTATTTGCAGGATGGGCGCAAAGAAGGCTTCGTACGTGGGCAGTTGTTGGTTGTGCCCCCTAACTCAGAATTGCCTCCAGGCAATCCATAAGATAAGCACCAAGCTCTGCGTCTGTCAATCTGTATCCATATGCAAACGTATCTATGCCGTTTTCTGAGCTCAGCGACATTTTGTTCACCAGCACCCCATAAATCTCATGTCCCTCGCTGCAGCTGCAGAGCATGTTCATTTCCTGTCAGAAGGTTTTATTTTGCAGAAAACGCCTCTTTGTAATGCACGTGCCTTATTTCTTTCTGCACAACGTACTTTTTCGTACCTTTCTTATTTTTGATGTTTTGCTACAATCCTGGTCAAAACGTGTGGGACTCTACGGGTTTTAGGTGAGGAAATGTAATTCAAGTTGACCCCCTCCCCCCCTGAACAGTGTTGGGTGTTACAAGTCAAACACCTTTTACATATCTTGAACACTTTAGGGACCTCAACTTTGTTTAGAGGGGGGTGGGGAAATATCTTGTTAAGGCCGTGTTTACGAGTGTGTATCGCAGGTTAGCTGCTAATTCCATACAAAACCAAGTGAAAATGGGGGGTATCCCAAGACCTTTTGGCCAGGATTGTAGATTAAGTACATTTTTAGCCGAAGGTAGACACACTCGGTGATTGGCACTCCCGCCATCTCGTCCTTCATCTTGCCCAAAACAATTTTGTTTGTGTTTCTGTAAAGTAAATAATCATTGGGGTAATCGCTTGTGTCGTACAAATACTTTTCGTCTCCCATGTCGTTGTAGACATCGTCGTTTTGCATTTCCAGAAAGAGGTTGTCTGTGTAGATGAGTTCACACCTCGCATTGTACTGCTTTTTGAGTGTGTTGTAGAAAATATCATACATCAGGATTTTGCTGTCGTCCCGAACTGTTATCCCAGCATACACGGGCTTGTCCAGACTCAAATTTTCCCTGTGCATGCTGAATCCTGCGAGGTTGTTGTAAAAATGCGTGCACCCCACAATAAGCGGATTTTCGATCAGTTTGGGATTCTTTTGTCTCTCATCGCTGCGGACGGTTTTCATGTCAACACGATTCCGCACGTTCTCCATCGTTTGCCCGAACACAGAGTTGTTCATGAATTTGTAGAAATTCTTTTCGAACTCGTTTGTGGCGTGCTTCTGGAATTCTGTGTTCATCCCAATGTAGGTCTCCATCCAACACTCTTGGTCGAATTCCAGCGTCCTGTGTACCTACTTGAGTTTCATGCCAAGCTTGAGGTAAAACTAACTACAAATTTCTGTAAACAACGACGTAGTTTTTCTTATCTTGCAGCGTCAAGACAAGTTTGGTTTCGTTCGGTTTTAGCCCCAGCTCTTCCGCCAGCATTTTTGATAATCCGACATCTATTCTCTCTCGATTTCTTTTTTTCTGGGGCTAGTGGATGTCCATTCTGGGCTTTGTGCAGCTCCACTGGATACTCCAGATCCACGTCGAGAATCCTTCCTCGCTTTGCTCTTTCCTTTTTGGCAAGGATTTTCTTTTTCCGTAGGCGTCACAGTCTTCCATGCAAAACTTTCTTTGGGCGTTGGTTTACTTATGGCGCAACCGTAAAGGTTGTTCGCGTCAAGATATTGTTATTGGTATTGTCAAGTAGTTGTTTGGCTTGTTCCGTGCACATACGGGTTGTTGGCTTGTGCGTATCGCTTGCTTACCATTGATATCCCACCGCGTGTTCCCTTTTCTATGAAATAGATGCATGTCCACATCTGTTAGCAGTTCCAGCTTCGCTCCTATCTTTTTCAGAAGAACATCCCAGGACAAGCACGGCGATGTGAAGTAGTGCGCGGGGTCCAGGGAATACTGTTTCAAGCAAAGACTTCTGAAGTTTTCAAAACATCCCCCAACAAACAAACATCCGTCTTGAGGTACAAATCGTAATAATATCCCAGAATTTTGCACGCAAATGCTGTCCATACCTTGTTCGCACGTTTTGATTGTTTTTGCGTTATGTTCTCGTCGTTTAGCAAGCTGTAAAACGTTCTTTTGTGTGGCAGTTTTGTTTCGCTAAAGCGCTTCTAAACATCAATTTATTCAAATGGATACACCCCTTTGTACCGAAGCAGGTAGCGCTGCTTTCTGTATTTTGCAAGCTGTGAGGTGTAGCTCTGAAACTCCCGCGGGGCATGTTTTCACCAGCGAATCCAATGAGGCTTGCAAAAAGTTCAAGCTGTCAATGAAGTGCAGGCCCCGCAGTGAAAAACTGATTTCATTTTTCATATTGTTTGGAATACACGTTATCTTCTTGCCTTCTATGTTCGCCATCGAAAGAAACAGAAGATATGCATCGTATCCCTTGAGGTTGTGGAAAACAACTAGGATGGGGTCTTGCTCACGCCTTATCCGCAAGTTTATGTTGCAAGCGCTCTGTGCTGCTCCGCCGTATTTCCCTACCAAGTGGCAGTGACCCTTCACCGCGTCTCCGTAGTTTTTAACAACCAGCGGCTACAAGCAGTATAACCAATCTTCTTGGCTGCTTTTTAGCCATTTGTCCACCTCATCCAGTGGTTGTGTCTTGTTTCTTGGCCTAATGAATTTTTCCTTGTAATCACATTTTTTGTGCGCCTGTCCACAATAACTGACCCATCTCTGTCGTAAACAGAGAAAGAATACAAAAATGATTCTCTCACCAGTGGTTTTTCACAGATGTGGCAGTGGGTGGCTTTGCTAAAATCATACCAATATTTTTCTGGCATTGTCCTTAGATATATCTTATTTTCTCCTCCTCTTGCAAAATCGCCTTAGGAAACTCCTCCACGGCATTCTCGCAGCGGTAGAGTTCTGTGTCTGAAGCTTCACCTTCGCTTTTCACCACCTTGTACGCATATCGACATGCAGCGTGGCGGCTTTTATTTTCTGTGAAGCTCTCTTGCTTGTTTTGTTCGCGGTGTGGCATTTTTTCCATAAATCGCTTCAACATCTGCGTAGCTAACGTACAGCTTTTTAACTGCTTGTTGAAATTTTAGAAGTAAGCCAGATTTTTACCTGTTCGCGTTGGCCTGCTGTTCATACAACTGCAAACCTCTTCATGCTTTTCCAGAATTTATTCTGTCCTAAATCTTGACAAGTACCACAAACAGTAATGTTTTCCTCCATGATGATTTGCTGCTCGTGCAACAAAGCGCTCACTCTTTCACATAAGAAAAATGCCACATCTCTCTTTACCCGGTCATCAAAAGGTTTATTCGTTGCACACATTTTGGTTTCGCTTGTTCTGTACACAGTCGCTCGGTCGTGTTGCCAACCAAAAACATTCATCGCAATGTTTTAACTTGCGCTTCGAGCTTGTCAAGGTTTTTCTATCGGTGTTGGAAATCTTATTCCTGCATACTTGATCCCATCGTCTGTGGGGTGACTGGTCATTGTCAGGGGATTTTCCCCTTTTGGCGCGGGAAATAGCGCCGCTAGAAGTGCCCATTTCAGACACTCGTCTTTTTTGTTTTGCACGTTGATGATGGCTTTTTTGTGTGCAGCTTTTTGGGAAGTGGCATGTATGTTCCAGCAACAAGAGGTTCATATCATGATTCGTTCACATAAGCCTCTTCCAATTTCTCATCTCCCACGTCTGACCCGTTTTCGTTTTTTGCGTTGATTTCGTTTATGAGACACATGAAGTTTTCCTTGATTTCCCCTTCGTTTGTACTTTGGAACACTCGTGCGTCGTCTTTTCAATAATGATTAACAAGTATTTTCTCGCCATTTTCGTTCTTTTTCGACATTTTGACCGAATTTGCAAATTTGCAGCCACTCCTCGAATTCTGTTTGAGCCATCCAAAAATAGATTTTTGCCGGTTCGAGCGGGTAAGGAAGATTTCCCTCCTTGATGGGGCTGTAAAGAACAGAACATCTTTCGAGAAGCGTACAGCAGCCACCGGATCAGTATTTATACTGTGACATTGCATATCTCTAATTGGGTTTTACTTTTTCTCTGTAGGTTATAAATCAACCAACGAGGTGTTAACCAGCCATTTCTGTTCCTTTCAGAAAGCCCCCTATCAGTCAACGAATACTTGCTCGTATCGGCGCCCGGCTGTTCGCAATCCGGCTTGCGCCTTGGCCATGCGCAAAATCTGTTCGCTGTCGCCACCTCGGCAAGCGATGACTCTACCAGCTCGGGATATTTTCTGCTCTTCTCAGAAAGCCCCGATCAGTCGCAGTTTCAAGCGAGATTTCTGTGACACTCGGGTCATTGTTTGTTTTTGACCCCTATGACAGCCTTGGCAAGCGGTGAATCTACCATCGAGGCGTTTCTCGGGATATTTTATGTTTCTCTCAGAAAGCCCCAGATCAGTCAATCGAGCCGCAGTTCGAAGCAAATTTCTGTGACACTCGGGTCGCTGTTTGTTTTGATTTTGTGACCGCTATCCACGAAGCTGGAAGCCGGGCAACGCGAGGCTACTTATGAACCTCAGTTATTCGTCTGCATCTTCACGCGTAGGGTGTCTATTTGTTTTGTTGGTTTCTTTTTTTTCTTTTCTTTCGGCTAAGTCGCTTGTCGCGATCCGAAATAGCACGAGGTATCTAAAACATTAGAACCTAACATGGTTTTTTCTAGTTTTTTTTTTGTCAACTCTCACCGGGGGCAGGTTTATCGATCACCAATACACTTGACCTATCAATTTGAAGACTTTGTTTTAATAAGCAGAGATACCATAGGTTAACTATCCGAACAAAGGGTATTATTACAAGCCGTCCATCTTCGCTTCCATTGACAGCGAAATTCCACTTCGCCGAAATTTCGCTAATGCAATTTTTCGCTCACGCAAAATTTCGCCGAAACGAAATTTCGCCTCTGTGGACGCGAAATTTCGCCAAAATGACAGCGAAATTCCGTTTGACCCAACGAAAATTCGTTGCAAACATTCGTCGAATTTTCGCGAGAAAAAAGGACGAAATTCGGCGAATTTCGCTTTCATTTCCTTTGCACGGTACTGTAAGTTCAATCAGAGGCGATGTGTTTAAAAAAATCGGAATACAGTTGGTATCCATTGATTTATCAAAGCTCATTTAAAATCAAATGATACTTACAACCTGATGAATCGGCAAGAGGGTACATAGAAAAAAGAAATAAGAGGTTATGATGTGAACGACCAACGTTCATTACTTTACATTTTCACCGCATTATTATCACGACAATTCTATCTTGTATGTCTCCGCGCATGCATAAATGTTTTTTACTTATATAGCTGTAAGTTAATCCCATATTGTCAGCAAAGCTATTATCCTTCCATTTTTATGAACTGTCCAATTAAACGAGCTATTTCAACTGGAGAGCATGCGCGCTGAAGTTACGCAAATTACTTTCAAGTGTCAAAATTGTGTCGTTTTTAACGCATGACTTTCTCTGTCACGTGCAAGGCTCCCAAATTTACAGAGAAGATTACAAGTGAATTGGGTTTGGATAAGGGATATTTTGATAGAATTTACGGAACGTTGCTTCGCTGATTATGGTAGATCACGTTTCCTAAATTTCTTCGTCAAAAACAAAAGTGTTAAGACAATTTTACTGGTAGTTTTGAAGTAAAAATGCATGCCATTCATAAAAATCCAACAACATGTTGTCGTAGTCAACAAAAGAAATCGAAGTTTTATTTTATAAACGACCTACAAAAGACTCTAGACCAAAGATAAAGACCAAGTTTGTTTCAAATCATTAACAATTAGAGGTGTCTGTCGCTACTGATTTTATAATTTAGATACTGACAAAATAAAGGAGACGCTGTTTTTGATGTCTTGTTTTGATCTTAGGGAAACACACATTGATCGCGCAAAATTGTTCGATGGTGCCGAATCACTGCGACGTGGGGAAAGACAGAACCAAGTATCATTGGTATACTACTTCATTGTAAGCCGTCCATGAATAAAAAGGGAAAGTAAACTCTTCTATTTTCCAAATATATACACCGTATTCACAAATGGTGGACACGCGCGAAAAAACTGGTAGCTGGACATGAATGCGAGGAGAAGCAGGATAAACAAAACTTGCAAATGGCGACTTTCAGCGAAGTCGCAAAGTGTTAAGCTCAACTTCCACCTAAAATGACTTTCTGCGGACTTCCTTTTTAAATACAATTACGTGGCATGTCCTCGGCCTTCAATGTTTATTACTGATTTCCTGTTTACAGTCAAAAGGGACGCGAATAACGGAAATAGGATGATTATGTAGGTTTCTGAAGCATCAGACCTGACGCGACAAGTAAGCGATGACTGCAGAAAGGCTGCCAACATGTTGGGCCAAACTTTACATTGAGACCGAGTGCGAAAGCCAGCTCACTACAATTCTGTAAAACAGAAATAAAAGCAGATCATGGTGGCAAGAAGAAAAAAGGAATTAGCGACGTAATCGGGATATATGGGCCACTTGTCAACGAAAGAGACCTCCGCCATTGAACAAAACAGGTCAAATCGAGGTGGAAAAAAGAAAGCGGCTGAAAGATTCATTCACGAGTGAAGAGGAGGAAGATGTGTTATAAACTAATGTATGTATAGTATTGCAGTCGAATGAATATTTCCGTGCATCGCTTTTCTTCTTTTATTAGTACAGTAAACAACATAGTTTCTGTAGTCGAAGATGGGCTTTTCTATGAGGTACCGGCTAAGTAGTGTCAAGATTCAGGCGAGAACAATCACTTAACAAATATTTAGCCGTTACTAGCTGAGATAGATTACTTGTTTAAATGAGGTATTGTCAGTTTTTACTTCTTTTCTGAGCTTTCTTTTTTTTAAAGTTATAACCTGGTTGATGTTTTGTGTATAAACAATCTGCTGTAAAACTAATAATTTCACAGGTATTTGATTTTGCATTTAACTGGTTTTCCAAACTTCAAGACACTCCAGAAATTCTAAATGCAAAGACGCCAGTGATCTAAATTGTACGCACTAATATAACTCAAAATGACTGTTTAAGGTACCTGTCATCAGTAGATTATTTAGTTCTTTGTAGAATTATAATACTTCACCAGCAATGAACACTGAAAGTCAGTGACGGTTAGAGACAGAGATTTTGTCGAACGGAGTATTATCCCGGCCTTTCGCCTTTAAGTAAGAGTGATAATGGATGTCTGGGTCACAAAGAAATCATTTATTGAGGACCTACTGCCCGTGGAAGTGACATTTCATATACAGCACTCCCTTTGTTAGGTTTAGCAGATACCACCAGAAGACGAAGTTAGAACAAAAGGCGTTACTGTAGCTAAGATAAACAACTGCCATATCTGGGTGTATATCTGGGACAAAGTAACAGTCCAGTCATTATTCCCTGTAACGAATGGAATGTCACACAGAGTTTAAGCTTTTAGTGTATTGTCCAGGATCCCACTACACTAGAACAGAGGCTTGGTCTTTGGATTGTCTAGGAATATCAATTTAAGTGACTTTAGTACGTAGTGGATAAGGCAGCGGTTAGTCCCCTTTTTTGTGGATTTAATTAACTTTTTAAATGGCATAAATTAACGCTGATGACGTCATGCATCTTATTAACATAGGATGATGTCATAGTTTATTTTCGGTTGGCAATGAGCAAGTGACGTCACAATACCCATGCGTTCACGTCATCAAAAAAAGTTGAGATCATAATCTATAAATAGAAGAGTGATTGTTTAGGTATGATATCATTATTTTTACCTGCCATATTTTCTATCGTTTCGAAACACATATAACAGCGTTGCCATTCCAAGCGTGTCATTCACGAATTGTCTATTACTGGTCAATTTATTACAAGGTGGTGCCTAATATCGTTGTAGATTCAAGCTCTAAGCCTATGCTGACAAAAGATAAAGCCAGTTCCTTACCTGGTCAGGTCTGCCCATTTCATCCCCTCTCAACGTTGCAATTGGTAGAAAAGCTAATGGATTTTACTATGTGCACTGCCCTGAGAAACTGTGCTTTATGTTTGCCCCTGCTTCAGAATGAAAAGAGGAAACAGAGTGGATCGTGCATCATACACACTCTGATGTGAAACAATATGCAGCTCGGTTGGTCTGTGATTGTTCTAACAAGCCTGCATTGAGAAAAAGTAAACAAACCCTTCAACAAGGATCGTATGTTTCTTACACGCTAGAAAAAAAGAGTAACTTTTTCACTTAGATAGACCAGCCAATATAGCATGGTATCAAGAAGCGGCTTTAGCATTCGCCTCAGCCACATCTCGCCAGATTCATCGTTATGCAGAGATAAAGGAGATGTTTGAAAAACAAGAGGCTAAACAGAAACCATTTATCCAACACCAGCACCATACCCGCGAAGTTGACGAAGGGTTTTTGATGTGTGTCAACGGCTTTAACAGTCTAGGAAGTCCTAAAATCTTTCACGGGCTTAGATACAGAGGATGGATGCTCGAGGTACGGGAATCGTATAAGTTTTATATCCAAAGAATGAAAGAAGACTGTCCAGATCATCCAGATCCTGCACTTAGCCAAGAGCAAAACAATTTGCTTGGTCAGGCGTATTACAAGTACGCAACGGACTGCGGTCATTTCCCCAAAAGTTACAGTGTTGAAGGCTTTGTATGGAAGACACATTGAAGGCAACACGTACCTTTTCACCGTTATATCATCACCCTTGAAGAACGTGACGAGATAGAAAGAGATAAAAAGTTACCTTCTTGGTCTAGCGTTTTTGTACAAGATGCAAGTAGATCAAAATGCACCAACACGCATAACAATAAAGTAAACCCTAGGTCTTCCTGTTTGCTCTAAATCAATCAAACAAGTTTGTTTTGAATAATACATTTCATGTAACATCCTGTATAGACACAAGGTTGTAAAGGTTGTGAAGTCATTAATAAAAAATGAACACACTTAAATTTTGGTTGTTTACAGGTTTTATTGAAACGCAATCAGCCTGGAGGCCAACCTCGTACATTTTAGTTTTTTTTTCTTAAAGGTGAGAAAGCTGAATTCAAAGTGAACAAATCTATTTGCGACACAAAATTTACCGTTGATTTTCGAGGGCATAAAGGGCACAAAGGGCACAAAGGGCAGAATTTGAGTGCTGTTTTTCTCAGCCACACACGCACACGAAGGTCACGCGCGGAAGTTCCGCGTGGGAGCGCACTCGCGCTTTAAGTCAGAGAATGACAAGTGTTTTATTTACGAATCACACTCGTTACAACTTTTGAAACCCATTTTTTAAAACACCAATCTATTTACAACACAAACTTAGGTATCTGGAGGCATAGTGGTAGCGCCATCCTCCCACACTTTTCGTTTGGGGTAAAAGTAGGCAAAACCATCCCGTACTTGTGTGTAACTATACATGCTTTTATTGACCACTCGAAAACCTTTGTTTAATCCTGCACTAATCTGTTTGGTCAACAAAGCATTTAGATAGTTGTCTTTGTTTAAATTTTTTTTCATTAGAGTTTTCCGATTTAAAGGGAATCGGAAAGACTTTTTCGGCCTTTTTTGGTAATTAGATGTAAAGCGATGTTTGATTCATTTGCACAATACACATGGTGGAATGCAAACTTAATTTTTTTATATGTATAATCTGCTTCAAGGCAGACAAAGCTACCAAGGGTAGCAGCATTAGGTAATAATATGGTAGTAGAATTTTATCAATAAAATACTCAAAAGATCACAGCACATGTATGGCAGAGTATACGCTTCTATAGTGGAGGTGGTTTCTCAAGCGTACCTCCGGGTGAAATGGGTTTCATGATAAAATTTTGCTAAAAGCCAGGGAGAAGATAAACTTCAATGAACAAGCCTGAATTTTTCGGCATGTTTTTCAAACGTTTCAGGTTGCTATTCAACGGTGAAGATTGAATACGCTTTCATCAATTTTTTTATCGTTTTTATTGCAAAAACAAGGAAACTATAAACGAAGCGGAGCATAAGGCAAGTTCTAAATGCCACAGGGAATTTAGGCTGATCTCGCGATTTCATTCATTCGTTATTGCAAACACCCATTTCACGACAACTTGCCAATGCCACCAAGAAAAAAAATAGTAGAAAGTTGGCAAGTGAAAAAAAATCTGGTTTATCTTCCGTTTCCTTATCGGCAAAAACTCTTGTAAAAGCTGTTGTCCTTTCCACCTCCAAAAAATCCACTGGTGAACATCGCACATATTTTGTGTCTGTTGATTGTACAACAGTTACAACAACTACAGTAATTATCACATAGCATGCATGCACACACGGACTGCACACCCAAGCACAAATGCAATTATACAATTACTACACATGATCAGCCTATTTAAAGCTATGTCGTTATTTTACAGTTGTTTTTCATAAAAAAAGAAGAAACTAAATAAACTACATACAAAGTCCACTAGTATAATCACTTTTGTAAAAGAAGAAAACAGACTAAATTACAAAGTCCACTTGTCCATTAGTTTTTGTAAACTCTTATTCTTAGTGCAAACATATTTCCCTATTTCGCACTTGCTGTTTACTCTAACTATAAAACTGTCTATGGTTGGAAGTACTTCATTCCTTTTGCAGCTCCATAAATATATTTTCCCTATAACTATAAGATAATTAAGCAAGGGGCATTTAGGTGAACTAGTCGTTTTCGCAACCCAAATAATATGATTCAACACATTTCCCGAATGAATTCGAATAAGGGCAGTTCCAAAAGAAATAATTAATAGTTTCTGATTCCCTTTTGCAAAAAGATCACAAGGTATCTGTCCTGTACCCGATCTTGAACAACTTTGAGTTGGTAAATAGTATAGAACTGAGTACTTTAAATTGAAAGGCTTTGACATAAGGTTCAAAAACGACAGAATGGGACAAGAGAAATGCCCTTCTACAATCATCATTAGATAGACTGAAATCCAACTTCAAATTGTGGGCGATTTTTGGGCATAATTTGGGAGACAAGCTATCTTTTTGATCAAAAAAGAATAACAATCTTTTGATTTCTTTTTCGCTATGTCGAAAACTCCGCCATTGATTTTAAAGGAAGGTATTGCATTAGAGCTACTGCAATCCGAGCGATTAAGAACTTTTAAGTTGTGTGGTATTGAATGCCTTATACTATTCATACCATTAATGCTCCCAACCCATAACCCTTAAGATAAAAGCAAATAACTAGACCAGAATTATTGTGGGAAAAAGGGGTAAGGGATGAAGTACTCTAAATAGGGACAGCAGGTCACTTATCTCTACATATTGGTGTAAAAATCCGAAATCTACAAGGGGAGAGGTGATAACCCTCTCTAGGGGGTGATAATCCCCCAGGGAAGTGAGAGGTGATAATCCTCTCTATGGGGTGATAATCCCATAGGATAGTAGGAGGTGATAATCCCCCTGGGTTGTGAGTGGAGGTGATATTCCACGTTGGGTACTGGATGTCTAATTCCCAGGTTTGAGGAGTAACAAGAGTCTATGGATGACCTGTATGGGAGCACTTCATTCCAAACCCATGTTTATTAAATTGCCAACAACTCAATACAGATACGATAAGTAATTTAAGTTATTATTGCGTGCTTTCTGCCCGTCAGCAAAAACCCTTATTTATCTTTGAGGGAAACGTGAACCCTCCGGAAAGCAGAGACACTTAACATGAGCCTCGAGGGAGAGAGGTTAGACAAAAATATATTAATACAAGTTGTAAATAAACGACAACAAAACTTTTATCAACTTAATGATCAAAATATAAGGCCCAAAGTAACTAAGTGCACAGGCATGTTGCATTGCCAGCTAAGAATGATTCCTCTCAGTAGAAACCTCACCCTTTTCCTGCCATATCTCCCTAACAATTTTCAATGGATTCACAGTGAAAACAAAAATGATCTGCTATTCTTACGACTGCAAAGAGTATAAGAAACGTCTTAAATTTAAGCAAAAGAAAGGGAAGCATATGTAAAACCTTACGAAAACCAGCAGAGAGAATCAAGCGGTGATAGCGGAGGGTGGGATGGGATTTTGTTCCACGAAGAGAAGAATATGAAGTGCTGTTTTGCTGAGCTAGGCGCGAAAATGTAGGTATCAACTGTTCATGTGATAGCCGGCATTTAATTGGCTGAGCGAAACATTAGTGTGACAGGGGTCACATTCAGGAAGTAGCCCCTGAAAGGAAGTGAGCTGGTTTGATTACTGGTAAAAGCGGGTCTATGGTTGTCACATTAACTTTAACTTATCCTGTTGTATAAATTGGCTTTCAAGGAAGTTTGTCTTTTAAACATTTTGTGCGATCTGTTCGTAGGAATCCGTATTGCTTAGATCAAAGTGTAAGTCTCCTATATCCCAGATACCAATGTCGTAAAATTTCTTGTATAAAAAAGGCTTGTTGTCTGTTCTAATGTCTTGATTATTCCAAATTATGTAATAGCAATCGTCATTAAGAGCATTTTCTTCTCGGATTTCCGCCCACCATTTGAGCAATTCTAAATACAAGATAGCGGTAGTTTGAAGATAATAAACATTATAATTGCATTGAAAAAGCATTAGACTTCCAGAATTTTTAAAAATATGTTCTAGGAAGTTTCTCCACGCGCCTGAGTTATTACTAAATATTCGTTTAAGGCAGGAAAGACGGAGAGATTTTGTCAAAGTTTCAATGTCCACCATTTTGATACCCCCTTCTTCAAACTTATTTATTGTTGACGCTCTTGTTACTTTATCTTTACCTTTCCATAAAAACATATAACAAGTGATTTAGATCCTTAACAATGTGCTCCGGTGTAGGTAGCAAAGAGGAGGTGTAAACGATCTTTGGTATAAGAGGTGATTTGATTAGAGTAACCTTTTCGTAGAGAGAAAGCCCCCTTGAGAACTAAATATTGATCAGTTTTTTAATGTCGTCGATTTTTTTCTGAGAAATTCTTTAAGTGTGACAACTTTTGGTCATAGGTGAAAAAGATTTAACCCAACCAATTTTATTGCAGTCGTTATATGGCCACCGCTATCAAAAGCACATGGTCAACCTATCCCTGCGTGCTTAGCGGCCTAATACATTACATCTCTCCTTTCCTCAGAAAAATGCTCCTTTACATGAAAAAGGAAATCTTTACTAACAGTAAAGTCAACTATTCTAAGGATAAGATGTCTTGCTTTTAAAATACGCAAACAGAAACTTAAATGTTCAAACTGTGCTTAGTTCTGAAAACAGAATCAGTGTTCATGTTCCCCGAAGAAAATTAACGACATAGTCTCTTAATCTCTCTGGTAATCTCCTTGCCCTCTGGGGTCTCAAGTTCCTTGATGGCTCTGGTGCCGCTCCGACATTCTCTTGCAGATCAGGGAACACCCCTCTATCCAGCAGCCCGGCAGTGGATTCTGGTATGGCTGGTTGGTAGGGTGATGGCACAGAGTCTTATTCCTGCTGGGGTGTGGGAGGTGTTGACACAGAGTCTGACCTTTTGTTGGGGTGCGGGATCTCCCTCTCTAATGTATTGCTTCACATAATTTGTGTTTCTGGAGTACTGGTTCCCTGTTGTACTCTCTACTACGAGGCTGTTTCCAGTCTTGCTGACGACCATAAAGGGGTTTGGGTTGAATGCAGTGCTGAGTTTGTTAATCTTGTCTTGTTGGACAAGAACTTCATCACCCAGTTCGGTGCTGGAGGAACTAACCCTGCGGTGTATGTCTGCATAAGCTTTGCTCTTAACTTTCTGTTCAGCATTGCGATCATGTACTTTATGGTCATAAGCATGGTCGATGCTTAAATCAGGGATCTTCCCTTTGACTTTCGGGTTAAACAGCAGCTCAGCGGAACTCCTTGCCGTCGTATTATGGGGAATGCTTCTATAAGCAGTTAGATACTTCCTTAATTCTGCTCTACATGGTTTGTTCTCTGCCTGATCAATTTGTAGTCGTTTCAACACTGACCGATTCTGTCTCTCGACCTCTCCGTTGGCTTGGGCCCACTTTGCAGTAACTTTCTGATGTATAATACTAGGCTGTTCACAATATCCTCTAAACTCATTCGACTTAAATTGTGGACCATTGTCCGACTTGTTGGTATCTGGCAGCCCATGTCTGCAGAAGGTATCAGCCAGACGGTCTATTATCTTTTCAGTGGTAGTGGACTGTATAACCTCAACTTCGTAAAATCGGCTGTAGTAATCAACAGTGACTAATAGTAGAGACCTTTAGATTCTGAGACGAGTACGACAACGAGTACGAGTTTTTCTCAATAATAAGTAGTGCACGCGCGTGAACCAGCGTCATTTTGGTGGGGAAACGTGGTAGCCGTCATCACTCTACTACGAGTTTTAGCGAGAATGTCGCAGTGGCAGAAACAAGTTATCAAATGTTAGAAGTTCTATCATTTTGCGATCGGGAGAGGGGGTAACTTCCTTCACTAAAGGTAACAGTGCTAACTTTTCTAGTTAATAATGGTGAGATGGGGAGTCTATATTTTGAGAATACGCGAAAAAAAATTGAAGTCAAATCTCGTACTCGAAGTCGTTCTCGTCCTTGAATCTAAAGGTCTCTGGTGAATGTTCGGTTGGTAGTGGTCCCACTAAATCTAATGCTAAGTCTTGCCAGGGTCCATCGGGTAATGAGGTGGATCGAATAGGTTTAGGGGGATCTGGCCGTGCCACCAGCTGACAACCATGGCACGCTCGGCAATGTCTCTCAGCCGCTTTATCCATACCTGGCCACCACACTTTGGTTCTGAGGTTCTGTTTGGTGTCAACCACGCCCAAGAGGCCTTCATGAGCAAATGCTAAGGTCCTTGGCCGCAGCTTACTAGGAATAATAATGCGAGTACCTCTAAGCACGAGCTGACCAATGACACACAACTCCCCCGCCACTGTCATATACTGCCTACACTTTTCAAACCGCCCCGTTGCAATAGCCTTCCTCACTTCTCT
Source organism: Porites rus (assembly GCA_964035705.1). NCBI lineage: Eukaryota > Metazoa > Cnidaria > Anthozoa > Scleractinia > Poritidae > Porites > Porites rus. The sequence continues at coordinate 6,845,364 of OZ038000.1, forward strand.
CAGTTTCTCTTCTTCTATCTCACGGGTTGTGAGTGCTGTTGGTGTTGCACTTACAGCAACAAATCTAACATACTCTTAAGTACATCACTGGTGGTTGTCAGGTTCAACCTTCCTATGAAGTAGTCGCGACAATGGATCAGCAATGTTCTCGCGCTTAGGCCAGTGTATTACACTGTTTTTATATGGCTGTAATCTGAGAAACCATCGCTCTATCCGTGCACATGGTCTTGACCGTGGACCATGTATGACCTCTAAAGGCTTGTGGTCGGTTTCTACAACAGACTTCATCCCATACACATAGACATGGTATCTCTCACACGCCCATACCACACCCAGTACCTCCTTCTCTGTCTGGGAATATCTCTGCTCGCATCCGGTCAAATTACGACTCGCATAACCTACCGGTGTCCATGCACCGTCCTGTTCCTGTGCGAGAACAATGCCTAGCCCAACTGGACTGGCGTCAGCGATTATCTCAGTGGGTGCATTCTTATCGAAATATGCCAAACTGCAAGCCTCTGCCATCTTCTGTTTGAGACATTCAAAGGACTTCTTCTGCTCTAGCCCAAATTTAAAAGGTGTCTCTTTTCTTGTCAGCCTTCGCAGTGGTTCGGATAAAGTGGCAAAGTGAGGTATGAACCGGCCACTGTAGATAGCTAAATGCATAGTCATGCTGGGGCCCAGGGTCATTGTCATGGGGTTCCCTTCCAACCTTACGAGCATATGGCTTTGTCTTGCATTCTTTTTCAAAACGATCTTTCCCTCGACGCTTTCTACATGTTTTGCCTCTTGCTGGGCACTGTAGATAACGACTGAAATGCCCCAATAAACCACATCTATAACATATCGTATCTCTCCCTGGAATCGCCGTTGTGTGCTAGTGCTCGGATTGTTACTTCCCGCATTGATTTTATTGACACTTTCTGATTCTTCCCAAGAGCAATAAAGTATCCAAACAAACAGATTTAACTCAACCAATTTCATTGCAATCATAACATGGCCGCCGCTATCAAAAGCACATGGTCAACCTATCCGTGGCCTAATACATTACAGTTTACTCTCGCTGTTATTCAGTGATCCTTTCCACAATCTTTCAGTCTTAGAGCTATTTACCTTTCAACCAGAAAACTCCTTGAACTTAATTATCAAGCAATTGGAAGAGTTCATGGGCTGGCTCTAAATCAGAGAGTACAGCAGTAGTGTCATCAGCGTATTGAAGAAGTTTGGTCTCTTCTTGATTTATTAGTATTCCTTTTATTTCTTCATTAGCTCTAATGGCGATCGCTAAGGTTTCCACGGCCAAAAGAAAGAGATATGGGGAAAGAGGGTCGTCCTGCCTGACTTCACGTGTCAGTTCAAAATAGTATGAACACAACCCATTATTTACCTCACAACTTTTAATATTTGAGTAAAAAGTTTTAATCCAGCGCTTAAAGTTTGGACCAAATTAAAGGCATCTAGACAATTATATAGGAAGTTGCATTCTATAGGAAGTTCCAGGCATATTTTCCTTGCCTGTTAAATCTATGATATCGAAAATCGATCTAACCGTTTCACCAATATGGCGTTCTTTTACATAACCAGTTTGGTGGATTATAGAAGGTAATACTTTTTTTAATTCTGTTAACAATTACTTTTGATATTATCTCAGCGTTTGCATTGACAAGAGATATGGGCCTCCAATTTTCTATTAACGATCTTTGCCTTTCTTTTCCATTAAAGTGATTACCGCCTGCTTTTGGGAATTAGACATTTCTTCTTTATCAAAGGATTCATTGACATAATTTGTGAAAGGTTCACTAATGTAATATTGAACGGGAAGACCATCATTCCCTGGTGTTTTATTGTTTTGGAACGTTTCTATAACTGTCCCGCATTCCTCGGTAGTAATTCGTCCTTCACACGATTTTCTTTGTTCTTCCGATAGTTTAGGAATATTTAAACTATTTAGAAATACCTCTATGGAAACCGAAGCCTCTACAGAATCATTCGTTTTGTATAGGTCTTAATAAAATCGTTTTTGTTCAGAGAGTATCCGACATGGGTCTGTAGTTATTGAACCACTTATTGACAATTTTCGGATGTTTTTTTTAAAATGATTTCCCTTTTCTAAATTTAAAAGGTATTTAGTACTCTTTTCACCATACTCATGCCAGCGTGCTCGTGTTCGTACGACGATTCCTTTTACCTTTTCGTCCTATAAAAGTTATAACTTCTCTCTAATTTCATCTAATCGCAATCTATTTGAGGCAGTATGGTCATTTTCAAATAGCCTATTAGCTTGTTTAAGCTATGGTTGCCTATTCACGCCCATGCAACTGAACTTGTCATAGTCCACGAAGCGATAGTAAGTCTTGCTACTTAACCCAATTATTCCTGCCCCTGACCACTCTACCTTAAATAAACCTGGGCCCCGTTCCGGAAAGGACGATTAGCGCTAATCCAGGATTAAAATGGTGTACGTTTTTGTATTTTACCTTCCTATCCATTGCCTAGAGTAACACTTTGTGTTATCGTGAAAGGTGTTCAGAGTCAAAGTGGGTTGTATCACGTCAGTTTATGGTATTATACTCTGGTTATCGATCTGATTGGTCAATTTCGTCGTGATGTTATTGGTCGTCTGTCAGTTAAGCCGTGCTATAAAGACTCGTAATCAGTAATTAGTGAGTTTCGATCCGTCTGTTTGACACAGTTAAACAGTCGTCTATTGTTAGTCAAATTGTCAGTTCTCCAGTCGTTCTCTCGTGGTTAGTTTTGCTTGATCTCGTCAATATGTCGTTTTACGGCGCTGGCAACTGTTGGCTACGATTCAGTGGCGTTTGTTCTAAGTTAGTAAACCAGCTTTTTAAAGTAAGACGTTGATAGTAGTCTGTAGAATACGTTATACATGTCGCAGAGTCCCAGTCGACGTAATTGACCAATCAGATCAATAACCATTGTATAATACCATCAACTGACGTGATACAACTCACTTTGACTCTGAAGATGACTACCGCGCAGGTTGTCGAAACGTCAGCCACTGTCAACAACAACAGTCCTATTCAGGACTACGCTCACACGCACGATCAAACTCAACCTAATTTTGTGTTATCATTACTCCATCTCAGGGTAAAGGCTTAAGAGTATTTTGTAAGCTCAAGCAGAATTTGGCTTAATCCCGGGTTAAACTTAACCATCTTTCGAGGAACCGGGACCTGGTTTTCTCTTGTCATGGGCTTTGTGTGCTGGAGTGTTCTCCTCTTAACTCTGGTTTTACTAAACTTTCTACCGATTGCCCTGCGATCGCGATATAGGCAGAGCCGGTGTCCATTTCACAATACTCAAAATTACTACGATCAAGATACTTATCCATGAAATCGAAATAAAACTGATGAATTTTAAGTTTAGCGTATTGTTAAACGAAAAAACCTATCTGCATGGGAAGGTTCAACTTGATTTTTTTTCTTACAAGATTGCCCTTCATACGTATTTTCTTCAATCTGGTCAATCTGTCTAAAGAAGGGTTTGTTTATTAGACGGGACGCTTTGGTTCCTTCACAAAACTGGACTTCTCGATGGCATTCTTGATCGGTTATCGTCTTTCCATAGCTCGAGTTCCCCACCTACGAAAAGGCAACATTGATATGAGTGTCCTTTCCCTCAGTAGGAGAACAACTTACCAATTTCATAGTGTCTGCGATGATGGCTTTGTTTGAGTCTACATTTCCAGCACGTCTAGCATCCGATACAGCTTCCCCAAAGGGTTGAAAACAGGGAACGGGTGTATACTCTACTACCTGATAAATATGGGTCACTTCCAGACCATGCTCCAAGTACCACTTAATGAATGGGGAAGCCAATAAGATCTTCTCACAAAAATAGCTACCTTTCTCACCTCAGCAAAGGTTTGCATGTGCTGACCAATATCTTCTCTTAAAATGTCTGTTTTTGAAAATGGGGCACATTTCCGCAAACTTGGGTTTTAGTGCATCAGGTACTCGAACGTCGCACTCGACAACTCCAAAGAGGGACTCGTTTCTAATAGCGCTTAAGATCTGGTCTTGTGTCAGAGTCTTGTAATGATCAAGAGGGCGGTTAAACTTGGAGTTAAGAAACAGCTGATTTTGTGAGTTGGTTTTCTTAATTCGGCGCCTCTGGCACTCGTAGATTTCCACAAGATGGTACCCCTTGTCTTTGATGTACTTGGAGGTTTCTTTGGTTTCTTTTAGTAACTCTGTCATTGGTCGTTTTCTCTTTTCGTTCATTTTTTTCTTTTAGTAAGATGACGGTTATGCTCGTGCCACCAGCAGCCATGGAACTGAACGACTGAGCGAAGAACCGTGAAAACCATCCACTTTTATTTTTCTTTCACGAATGCGCTTTTCTGTATTGTTCATTTGGTGCGTATAAAAATTCCCCCTCCATGTGCCTTCCACTCTAACCACTCCGTTGCCATCCTGGAAGAACTTTCTCTCTTGAAGCCAGTTTTCTCTCGGCATCTTGTACTGAAATGATCCGGTGGACATGTCTTGTATGATGGGCCATAGGTATAATGCATTGCCATCGTACCCAACAATCTTTTGACAGGTTTTTGTTTGTTTTCCCTGATCTTCCATTTCTTTCTCTCTGATTTTGGTTTTTCCCGCCTCGTGGTATCGATGAAAGATGATACTAGGGCCACCCACCATATTTTTTCTTAAAGAGATAGCACAAATCTTTTTTTTTTTTTTTCATCAAACATAGAGAAAAAGATGCCAGATTCCAGAGTGGTAAAGAGGTACGTCAAGGTAACACCGGGGATGGAAAGGCCTTGTCTTAACATGTCGATCTTTTTATCTTTCCAGAAGGCGCACATTTTTCCAACGCATCGCAGAAAGGTTGGACATCTGGGTTGTTGTATTAGCTAAGAAATTCTGGAAGGGTTTGCATATTATTGTTCGACCAGACTTGTTGGCAATACTGGTAGTCTTCATTAGAAATGTTCTTGTTTTTCAAAGTAGAAAAGAAGGCTTCGTGAGGTAGAAGGGAAGGGTGTTCTAATCTCTCCACAGAATCCAGCCATTCATAAGGAAAGAACCCCTTGCTTTGAGGGCTCTCGTAGGCCTTGAGAAACTTTTCTTAGCTGAAACCAGGAGTAAGAAAGTTGGTGACATCAAGAAAGTGGAGATGTGGGGGGGGGGGGGGGGTTGAAGGGTCTTAAGGCACATGAAGTTGTGGTTACATTTGATAGTAAACCGAACGCCTTCATTCTAGACCAGGACAGGGAACAGAAATTCGTTGACGGCATTCAAGTCATATTTACCATAATTGAAGCGCAAGACAGGAAGTTCTAGCAGATAATCTTGGAATCGGTCTTTTGGTTTCTCTAAAGGGTGCGCTTTTTTTCTTCTTAGGTTCTGGGCTGTTGTCCTCTGGTTTCTAATATGCACACTCGTGATCATTTTCACTCTGATCCTCGTGTTCGCGATCTAAAGCCCTGTAAACGAGGCACCTTGTTCTTCTACGTCATCTTCAATAAATGTACGATCTTCCTCGGTTTCAGACCTTATATCTTCTTCTTCGTCATCTGTGTCAATGAGATCTTCTCCTTCATCATCGCTATCCTCTTGGGTGCTGTCCTCTATTGTCTTGTCTCTGGATAAGGTTGCAGAGAGGACAGACGGTAATTGTACCAGTCCAAAAGACTGTGCGGCTAAAACGAGTGTGTATTTGATGCCAATGGTTGCGGTATTCGGGAAAGAGACTTTGTTGTGCTTCAGAGGGATCGGTGATCGTTCTTGGTTCTTGCTGCCAGGTAGAATTTGGAGTTGACTGCCTTTTTTCGATGGGGGTGGACTTTGTTTTCTTGGTTTTCCGCGCTAAAGGAAAAAAGGTAGACATTTATCTTAATAGAATATATCTAATGTGTTCATAATAAAGGTTACGCTTTATTCCATTTATCATGTACTTGCCACCACACAAAAATGACGGCAAATTCAGCTCACTGTATTCCCACGTTTACAAAACAAAGTAGTAACACTCACACGGAATAAATGGAAAATTAAAGATAATTGTCAATAACAATTTTCTGAAGTTACCTTTGGCGTTTTTCAAAGTCGCAGTTTTTTACTCGAGAAACACAGGCTGCTTAATTACAATTAAATCCAAATTATTATTATTATTCAAAAAAGATCCTTTTGTTTGACCGTCGGTCTACGTCTTTGTAACACATTAGGAAAATACTCAGATCAGCCAGTTTTTGGCGCCAAGATTCAGCTTCGCATGCCAAAAGTCGTACCTCAGAGTAGAAATAGTATTCCATCAGGGAAAATTTCATGGAGATTCAAAGCAGATAAACCTTCTTTTCGACAAAAAAAAATTAAGAAAGAACTAGAAAACGAAGTCGTCGCTGCCACTAAAAACTACAAGAAATCCGCTTTCTTCAGTCTGCAATATATCTGTAAGCCCTAGGATTTCAAATCCCATGGATAACAAGTTTTCGGTTCCGTGTCCAGAAATTATGGGACTACGTGATTCCTCAGTCTGAATATATAACAATTATTCACCGAAGTGGAGGTGGCTAGTGGTGGATATTTACGATCCTAGGTCTTGTTTCTACAATTACTTGTTTAAATCTACTGAATATTATAATTTTATTATCGATTTGCAGCTTTTGTTTCCTGAGGTTATTTGCGGTTCCAAAAACATTTGCAACCAGTGGCTTTTGTTTACGGGTAAATACTTTGTGTTTTAAGCCTACATTAATAACGCCCTGAAGTGATTTTGTGACATAAATTCCAACCTTATCGCGGTATAAAGGGGAGCTACTTCGATGTAAGCCACACGGTGCTCCCTGCTGGTTGAAATGTCCCTGATGGTTTTAAGGACAAAAGAAGTGTTTAACAATGCGTAACCTCTATTATGTTCTGTAAAGTATTACTGTAAACAAAGGCCAGTAAAGCACTTTTTCAACATGTTCTACTATCTATTATGCTTTGCGAAGGAAATTTACATAGCACTTACATTTACACAAAATGATATTTTATGTTATTGCAAAAGAGTCTTCTTACCTGAGTAGTCTTGGCGTGGACGTTTGGCAGCCGCAGACGGTATAATGTGTGCAGATTTTCCATGCGCTTTAAATGGAGCCAGATTGCGAAGGACTTGACCACAGGTATTACATATGTATTTCCACTGAGCCGCTCGGTGTTCATGAACTTGTTTCACATGTCGTTTTAAGGCATCCATTCGATTAAACTTTCGCCCACAGAGGGAACATTCGTGTCTCTTTCCAAAAACTGGATAGCGAGGTATTTTAGAAGGAGTAGAGTCTACTTTATCCTGTAAAATTACAAGTTGTATTAACGACGGATTTACAAACCTTTTTAAAGATACAGTGCGACAAGTATTATTTGCGCGCTCTGGCTCTAAATTACGCCAACACTAAAACAGGGGCACCCAACGATGGTTTCCTCCTAAATACATCGAAAACCATTTTTAGGCTATCGAGGGTAATTTCAGATATCTAAAACTGCATTCTATGCGGCGCCATAGAATTTGTATCTGTTCGGTCATCCCAGGGAAACGTTTGACTTTTGAGTCTTTTCGAAATTACGAGGGCTCGAGTATTATTTTTCCCAAAATTTTACATGAAATTTGACGTATTACGATAATGAGACATTTTCTGATTCCTCTCACCATCAGATCTTTTGAATTGGGAAATGTTAGGTTCCCTTTTTTCCTACGCCGAAAAATTGCCTAGCTTAGCAAGTGAAATGTGAAAATTAAACTTAAGAAAATCGTAGAGAATTTATTACATAAGCTTCGAAAACTGTAAATGAATGGAACGATCATCTACAAATTTTCAGCCGTCCCGAGAAAAAAATTAAGTAATAGAAAAATCTCGGCAATGTCTGCTTCTCCGCACAGATAATTTAGAGAAAACAGTCGTTGGGTGCTCCCGAACAAAGCCTTTCATACTCATGGTTTCATCATTCCTTTATTAATACCAAAAGTTGTTTATTGAAAAAGTTAAGTCCGCGAAGCTTAAGATCTGTCTTCCTTTAGACCATTATTTAAATCTAATCTATCTTTTGTAGAAGCTGTTTCTGCTCAATACAATTTGATATATGCAAAAACCATTTTACTACTGTATTCCGGACGCTAGATTTTTATAATTTCTTAATTTTTGCATTATTTTTAATTATTTATGTCTATTTGTTTTTCTGGACTATTTTATTTCACGAGAGATAATTAACGAGCTAAGGCTCCTGAGGTCTTCATGGTTATAAGTTAAGTCCGTTGAACAACCCAAAACCAAAATCTGGAAGGTACCAAAAGTACTGGAAAGCCTACCTCGCTAGTCCTCTTCCTGCCCCTCCACCCTGTATTTCGTTTAAGTAAGGCCGTCCAGTACCCTAAAAAAGTAAAAATTTTTTTTACGTTGGAATAATATTCGACAAGAGAGAGAGAACGTTCATCCTAAATACAGAGAGACAGAGAGCACTTACCTGTGGCAGTTTTTCAAACTCATTCTCCCAATCATTCCATGGTTCAAAAATGTCCGGGGGAACGTCCAAATCGAAAGTGGTTAACTGATTGAAATTCATGACTTCTTCTCACAATTTGTGAATGATGCGCTTGGAATGGGGGTGCTATTTTAAGTGTTTTGGAACAATAGAAAAGAATGACAGGCAAAAATTAACTATGATATCATCTTACCTGAATAAATATGACATCATCATGACAAAGTAGGGACATGATATAACTTTTCTATTTATAGATTATGATCTCAACTTTTTGTTGATGCATCAACCCTAGGAAATTCTGACGTCACTTGCTCCTTACCAGGTAAAAATAAACTATGACATCATCCTATCGATATGACATGCATGACGTCATCGGCGTTAATACATTCCTGCGCAAGTTAATGAGATTCCTGCGCATGGAAAAGGCCTAACCAGTGCCTACCCCACTACTGACCTTCCATTTAAAACAAAATTTTCACCAAAATCGTCGACAAGATCTCTTTTACCATGAATTTAGAGAACAGTGTACATAATTACTATGAAGGGTTTATATTTAGTGTTGAAATGGAAAATGTCTTCAGAGTAGCTAAGTAGCTTCGCCTCCGGCTAATGTCATTACAGATGTTAGTCCTGAGGATTAATTAATTAATCCCGGCCACCAGATGCTACTCTGTTTTTCCCATTTGGCCTTGTGCTTAGTTTTGAATAATGCAGATGAGTTATTTTCACCAATGGTTTGACAAGTAGTACAGTCCAACACTCCTCTCTAGCCGTTGATCTCACCGTCATTTTATACATATCTATGTATATTATGTATGTCTGTGTTTTGGATCATGATTAATCCCATCTCTTTGGAGCGAGTCAGTGCAAAATAAAATAATTTTATGTAAAATTAGATGCTACGTAGTATGTGTATCTTATGGCTTGCTATTTGCGTGGTCTCTTTAAGGGCATCATCTCAGAGAGTTATAAAGCTCATTTTTAAATAGTTTAAAATAAATGGTAATTGAAGATTATGCAACTTTTAAGACAATGTTTGTGTCAGAACTGAGCACGGCAAGCTTCTGTTTCGAATAGTTAAGTTCGAGCCTGGATCTATAAGACCACCATTTTATTTCTTTATGTATTCTTCGACTCTAAAATATTAAGGAACATAAAGTTAAAACTATAAACAGCCAAAGATAAGAAATACCAAAGTTGCTCGCTGAAATGATGTAACCTTACCGGCCAAAAAACTGAAATTTTGAGCGTTCTCCACAGGTCGATCGCTCCTGGATTTAAACTAAAAATTTAGTTATAATTGATGTCTTTCATAAATAAAGACCCGAGAATAACGTACTGGCAAACAAAAAACAAACATAGCTTCATCGAAACCTCAGCCACCTCGACTTGATATGTTTTTCGATGTTTTGTTAATGGCGAATGTCTCTTGCGTTGACAAGTAGGTCATATATCTGTCGCAAATTTTACTTTTATTACTACCGTGATCTGTTTTTATATCTGTTTTACAGAATTGTAGTGAGCGGTACTCGGTTTCGACGTGAAGTTTAGGCTAACATGTTTAAAGCTTTTCTGCAGTCATCGCCTACTTGTCGCGCGTCAGTTCTGATGCTTCAGAAACCTACAAAATCATCCTGTTTCCTTGAAGATATACGCGTCCCTTTTGATCGCAAACAAGAAATTAGTAATAAACATTAAAGGCTGAAGACATCCCAAGTAATTGTGTTTGAAAAGAAGTCCGTAGAAAGTCACTTTAGGTGGAAGTCATGCTAAACACTCTGCAAGTTCACTGAATGTCTTTATTTGCAATTTTTGTTAATCCTGCAACGCCTCGCTTTTATGACTTAGGTACCAGTTTTTTTCCCGCGTGTCCGTCATTTGTGAATGCGGTGTATTATTTGTATATTATCTCCGCCCGCCTCGACTAGCACCTGCTATTTTCGGGCGGTAATGGACTTTATGTAAATGTAGCTTGTTAATAATAATAACAAAGTGTGTAGTGTGAAATAAAGTGTGTGTATGCTCGAACACAAACAGTTCAAAAACATGGCATTCACAGGTTCTAACTCGTACTGGTGCCTCTCTAAGTCTGTTAAGAACAAGCTGGACGAGCAAACGGTCCTGTTTATCGTTGCTGTGAATCAAGATAAATACAAGAAGGAATCTAGTCGAATTCTATAAAGTTTCCTTCGCCAGAAGTATAGTTTCGTCACGAAACTCATGGCCATGCTGTTGCAATCGTTTAATAAAAACAACTGCCGCCAACTCGTTAGTCGCTTCATTATCTGTCCACATACTTTGAGCACAAAAAAGTATCCAAGAGCCAGCAGCCTCTAAAATAACTCAACAGAAAGGTTCTATGAACTAGAAGGAAGAGTCCATCTAAGGTTCTATCACTCGTTGCGGAGTAGCCGGCATTAATTCTGTACCAGTACAACAACCGGTGATAAGGGGACACTGTAAATCCACGAAAGAAAATTCCAAGGTCAAACAATTTCAAAAATAACGCAAAAAAATTCTTCTGTAATCACCATAGAACGAGTCTTAAGAACGTGTCCCTGTAAGAAAAGTCTTTACCTAATTAGTTACAAAAGTGCATTTTGTTTGTCCGAAAATGCGAAATATAATTTTTTTTACGAATTTTTGTATTTTCGGCCGGTTGGCACACCCCTGGTGCATGCGCGAGTCAATGAAAACAAACTTCAAAACGTCGGCTCCGACTTTTCAAGTTCTGTCGGAGATTTTGGAAGGCTGTTTTTGTCTGTTTAAATCTCAGCCATTGTTTGATAATTAGTGAGGTTTTGTATAAAGGGCGTTTCTCCGTAAGAACCGACCAGTGTGTCCGGATCAAAAAACTAATTTTCCTTATATTCTGGGATATTAAAGTCTTTTCCTAATTAGTAACAAAAAAACAAAAACAAACACCTCACTCAGGAAGCCCGATTTTCTTTTTAATATACGGATACACCACTCTAGATTTCCCAGCCATATCACAGTTCCGAATTATTTATTCATTTTAACGGCAAGAATCTTTTTCTGGCACGAGTTATCGGCCTTTCATCAAAAGACGAAAATAGCTCAACTTCGAGGGCAGTTTAAAAAAGTGAGGCACCTGTCTGAACTTTGCTATCTGTATTAATACAAACTAGAAATGATAGTGAAACATAAAAAGAATGAAATTTTTGTGCTCTTTACGTTTTCGAACTTGTATATCCGCGATGTAGAGCTAAATAAGAAGACGTAAACTTTATTGAAATAAAGACTTTTCAACTCCACTTTCTGTATGTGTTTTGTTTATATGTGTGAGTTTGAGCGCTAAATAAGACATAGGAAGCCGCTTCTCGCGTTGCTAGGTGATCGCTCCTCTTATTCCTAATTTCCTTTTAATAGACGGTCCGAAAACCAGGCTCAAGTTACTTCACGAGCAAGCCGAGGCACGCCAATTGTGCCTATCGTAGTATTCGGGCATTAGTAAACCTATACCGAATTAGTATGCAGGAATACAGTTATACATATTAATAAGGGGAATCCACTTTTTGCGAGGGAATCCAAAGGGAATCCACCAACGAAGCTTAATTTCATCCCTCTATGACTACTGGGCAAGCTTATTGTTCCTATTGTATAAGAGCTCATTAGTAAACCTATACCGAATTAGTATGCAGGAAGACACTGACTGGGCACTAAATTACTATGGAGGAAGACAGTGACTAGACACTTACTAGACACATATGTTTTACTAATAAGGCGACGTCACTGACTAGACCTAGTTAGACCTTGTTAGACACCAATGAGGCTTATCTCGCAACATAGTATATATACTACTCTTACGCATACTATATATTCGAGGGATGACTAAGATTACATATCATTTAGTTAAGTACCTCTTGTCTTATTTTAAATTTTGATACCCTAGGATTACCATGATATAGGATTTGGTGAAAACGTAAATTACCATACATATTTATCTTAAAACTGAATTTTGTTTCATAGCAACTGTGTACTTAAATCTAGTCCAATAAGAGATGTTGTATTTAAAACAATCACAACATAGTTGTTGTCCATTCACTAATTAAAGGTCGCTGACAATCAAATGATACTTACAAACTGATGTATCGGCAAGGGTCCACATAGAAAACGAGAAAGAGATAAGAAGTTATAACGTGAACAACCAAAATTCATTCATTTTATCCTTTGACAAGTTAATTACCACTTTCAAACTCCCTTTATTATAAGCCCCATCGTATGCATATATGGGTTTGAATATCGCATGCGGTGATCGGGTACTATCTATAATATAAATAATTATAAAGAAAGGACTCCCCGAGAAATTACTACATACAAAAAAGCTGAGACTGCGTAATAAACATTTGTTTGGACAGATAAAGTCAGAAATGTAGTAAAGCTAAATTTGATGTAAGTCTGGTGCCAAGACTTAACAAATAATGTCGAGTCTATTGGTACAGTAGGAAAATCTCACAAACCATGTGAGACTGACGAGAAAATGAAAGTGGCTAAGCAAGCTACAACGAAAAGAGATGCTGTGTTTAAAACAATCACAACACAGTTATTGTGGATTCACTAATTAAAGGTCGCTGACAATCAAATGATACTTACGAACTGATGTATCGGCAAGAGTCCACATAGAAAACAGGAAAGAGATCAGAAGTTATAACGTCAACAACCAAAATTCATGCACTTTATCCTTTGAGAAGTTAATTATCACTTTCAAAATCCCTCTATTATAAATCCTATCGTACGCATATATTATTCAAAATATCGTATGCGGTGGTCAGGCACTATCTATAATCTAATTGAAGAAATAATAAAGAAAGGACTCTCCATGAGATTACTGAAGAACAAAAAGTTATAATTGCGTAACAAAACATTTGTTTGGACAGCTAAGGTACACAGTGTAAAAAGCGACTAAGTGTGTTGTAAGTCGGGTGCCAAGACTTGAAAAATAATGTCTCAAACCCAAACCATTAGAAACTGACGAGAAAATGGAAAAGGCTAAGCAAGCTACAACTAAAACATCTTTTCTGACCCTATCCGGCTCGAAGATCAGTATTGTGGTGACAGCAATCGTGTAACAAAAAACGACGGAGCTTATGATGTGAATAACTAAAACTCATTTTCCTTTCTACCCTTAATCACATCAATTTCCACTTTCACAGTATCCACAGCATAATCCCCGTGCTATACAGTTGTGAATTTTGATAATGCACGTGATCTATGCTTACTATTCCAGGGATTACTAAGATTAAATATCCTTTAGGTAAGTAAAATTGGTCTAATTTTAAAGTTTGGTACCACAGATTTACTATGATGTAGGATTTGATGGAAATGTAAATTATTACATATCATAAAAGGTTATGTTGCACAAATCTAGTCCAATCAGAAGTGTTGTGTTTAAAGAAATCGGAACACAGTTATGCATTTCGATGCATTGACTTATTAGGGGTCACTCAAAAACAAATGATACTTACCACCTGATGTATCGGCAAGAGTCCATATAGAAAGCAACAAAAGAAGTGAGAAATTATGACGTGAACGACCGAAATTCGTTACTATATCCTATGACACGTTAATAATGACTTTCAAATTCCCTTTATTGTAAGCTCCATCGTATGCATATATGAGTTAAAATATCGTATGTGGTGGTCGGGCACTATCTATAATATGTAACACTTCTTCACTGAAGTGGAGGTGGCTAGTGGTAGCTTACCAAGACGCGAAGCGGCGAATTAAATATTCAACACTAGCAACCGACACTGAGGTGAATAGTTGTTTTAGTATATACTAAAACAGTGAGATAATTGAGCAAAAAACTGGGAAGATTTTTAACTCATTTAATGGTGCCAACCATTACAATTTTGGCGCGCAATGCGGCCGTGGACCTTGCTTTTTGTTTAGCTCTTGCGGGGAAATTTCTTCGAAAGGAGTTGTGAATTCTTTTTGTATTTAAAATCATTCTGTAAAAAAGGTTTTTAAATTTAGTTTTAACCTTATTCATAAACAAGACAACTAAATAATATAACGCAAGACTTAAGTTTAATTTGCATTTGTAGGGTGGCAAGGGTGGCGCAGTGGTGAGAGCACTCGCCTCCCACCAGTGTGGCCCGGGTTCAAATGCCGACGTCGACGCCATATGTGGGTTGAGTTTGTTGTTGGTTCTCTCCCCTGCTCCGAGAGGTTTTTCTCCGGGTACTCCAGTTTTCCCCTCTCCTTAAAAACCAACATTTCCAAATTCCAATTCGACCAGGAATCAGGTAGACGAAGAACCACTATGTTAATATGCTACCTGCAAATCGTTATTTATTTATTTATTTATTTGTAAACAAAAAAATTTTTTTACCGGTTCCATCGATAAGTTCAAGTCAAAAAGACAAAGCTTTACCTGTTAAAACTTCCAAACTGAACTTTGTCACCTTCTTCGTGTATTTCGGGAACAGCGTGCTTGATTATTTGTGAATTTTCTTTGTTTGTTACAATATGCAGCAAATCGGGAAGGCATTTTGCTCGCAACTTACGTGCGTTTTGGCCTCGCTCACTCGGAAGAACTGGACGTGAGTCAATGAATAGTGCAGGACATCCACTGATTGAGTAGCCAATCAGAGCGCGTGAAAAACACCATCTCCTGTTTTAGTATATACTAAAATTTATTTTATTATTCAACTTTCATACACTGTTCAAATTTAGATTTTCTGATTGGTTGTACCACGTGGTACTGGGTTGTGACGAAACAACTCCCTTGACATCATTATCGTGGTGCAACAGCCGTGGTGTCAATTCAACACACTACTGTGATTAAACCATGGCTTCGGCTGACTCAAAGTTTGACGATTTGGCAGATGCAGACATTGATTCTCTTATTGATGATGCAATTCCTAAAAACACCAAGAAAGCAACTGCTTGGGGAATATCTGTTTTGAAAGGTAAGGTTGCGAATTTTAAATTTTTCATTCAAGCTAGTTGAGGTATTTTCGCGTGTTGTCAACAGTTTACATAACAATTGGGTGGTTTCTTGGTGTTGCAGATCACCAAATGACGTCACCTTTAGCCTGTTTTGTGTTTCTCACTATCATAAGGTTCAAGTTTTTATTCAACCTTTACAAATCCTCATTTCGGCAAACAAATGCAAAATTTCTGTCGGTTGGTCAGTACCGACAAATTCACTGACAACTTTTAACTTAATTAAGCTAGGGTTCAACTGACATGAACCGACAACTGACATATTTTGTCCGATTGTCAGTACCGACAAATTCACTGACAAATTTTGACTTAATTAAGCGAGAGTTCAACTGACATGAACTGACATCTGACAAATTTTGTCGGTTTGTCAGTACCGACAAATTCACTGACAAATTTTGACTTCATCAGGCGAGAGTTCAACTGACATGAACCGACAAACCGACAATTGACAAGTTTTGTCGGTTTGTCAGTACCGACAAATTCACTGACAAATTTTGACTTAATTAAGCGAGAGTTCAACTCACATGAACCGACAAACCGACAACTGACAAATTTTGTCGGTTTGTCAGTACCGACAAATTCACTGACAAATTTTGACTTAATTAAGCGATAGTTCAACTCACATGAACCAACAACTGACAAATTTTGTCGGTTTGCCAGAACGGACAAATTCACTGACAAATTTTGCCTTAATTAAGCGAGAGTTCAACTGGCATGAACCGACATGAATGGTCAAAGGGCTAGTAAAAGAAAAACAGAAGTACACGCATGATGTTGCAGGCACGATACGCGTTTAATAATCTCATTTTTATACAGTATCATGTCCATGCATTTCACGTAATTTTTGGGACCAAAAGCAATGTGAAACCACCATGGCAAGGCCTAGAAGCACAATCGACAAAAATTTCAACAATATATAATAAATTTCAAGTGTAAATCTCTGATCACTTTTATAGCCTTATAGTCTAATCGTAGATCTAATAATCTCACTTTGTGTTTCTTTCTAAATGAATGCGCATGCCTAAATTTCAATTGAAACCATTCAATTACAGCGTAGAATGGCAAGTATATGACATTCCCGTTGTCAAATCAAGTATCACTATAAAGCCTCTGTATGGGCACTTGCCGACATTTATTTTGTTGCTGGTTGTTTTTTCATCCATCCGTTTTTCAGGCGAAATAGTATCCTTTAATGGAATTAATTATTTTGTATTGTAATGCTGTAGCTAATAGCGAGCTCAGAGCACCACAACGACGACGAAAAGTGGAAAATAACCAAAACAAAATTTTTTAAAGTGCATCACGCTGGACTAACGTTTTCAAACTTGATTGAAAAGGTAGCGATCGTCGCTTTAATCTCCAAGATGATTGCCTTACCAATCTTTGACGTATCGTCACCACTTCGGTTTCTTTGTCGGAAATACCCATTCAGAGCCTTATTTAATAAAGTAACGGTAAAGTAAATAAACGCAACTTAGTTGAAATATCATAAACCTCCAGAGTAAATTTTAAAACTAGACCCTTATAAATATTTACCGTCTAATACTGTAAAACAAATCACTGGTTGCGCTTTTCCAAATAGCACTGTGTTTTAATCCCGGGGTGGGGGTACTTTAGGAATTTCTGGGTGGGGATGTGCCGCTGGGACCCTGGAACTGTTAACCTATACCAGAGCTAGTTCCGCTAATTTTTGCTACCCTTTACTAGAGTAAACTCCCCCAAACCCCCTATCCTAGAGTAGCTGTTTTCCAGAACTACTGAGGTCACTAGCGCAGTATTCTAGCAAAAACAAAACCTTATACCACAATTCCTAGTCTATATAAAATCTTCAAGTAACTGATCAGTTTCCTGAAAAAAGATACCCTATTCTAGACCCAAATGCTCTGATTTATATACCTTACCCTAGAGTAAACTGCTTGAAAACCATACCCTTCACAGCGGCACATACCTATAGAGCGCATATATAGCAGCCCCCCCCCCCCCCCGGGGTTTTAATACAATTCGTCTTAAGAACATGGAAAGTACAAATGTAAAAATGAGCATGCTTATAAGGCCGAATTTGTTGTTCAGCATTCGCAAAACTTCAGATACGGCAGGAAAAAGGTTCATACATTGTACCAACCTGATTTGTTTGTATATACCGGCAGAGTAAGACCTCGTATACGCCTTGCGATACACTACAAATGTGATATCTTTGTAAACGTCTCGAATAATAGTGGTAGCCTGTTGCAGACGTTCCGACTGCCGAGTGGGAGGATAAGATTGAGAAACTTCTAAATGTAATCACCCCTTGTTTTGTCTTGTTTTCCTCTACCTCTAGAATCTGAACGTCGGGGACTTTCAACAAGGACAACAAGTGCCTTTTTTGAAAAGGGCCCTAGATACTCAGCTTTCGGTGTATTCTGTAGCATGATCCGCTATAAGTGAAACAACAGAGGATCAGACTGTCTGTTCTATGTGTTTTTGTACCAAACTTGAAGCATGTTTTTGTCTAGGCAGACTGCATGTTTAACTGCCAGTCTGAAAGAAGAAGCATACTAATGTAAGTTTGTACCCACGGGGGATTCTTCCTTATATTTGCAAGATAGGTATGTGCCGCCCAAAAAGGTATCGTTTTTGCGCTGTTTTGGTCTGACAACGGGTATACACTTTGACTTTCACGAGTGCGTTTCAAGGGAATATGGAGATGCATGAACGTATTTGTCGTTTCAATTGCAAATGAATGAAAAAGAAAGAGTAATACGCGAATAGAAATGATGAGCTGAAAAAAGGGAAATCTTTTAGTTAGCGTTCTAATCTAAGGGCCTGTTTACATGTAAGCGGGGGACCTCAGCTAGCTGACGTAACCCGCCTGTCCATATAATATCTCATTTTAATTTGTTGACGTGTACATGATAGGTGGGGTGACCCGCCACATGTTACCTCGCCTATCTGGGATCCCCCACCTACATGTAAACAGGCCCTAAGTGATGGTAACATAATTTCTGCCTACGCCAGGTCTGAACACGTGTATGCATTTTGGAGGCTAGGTCTCGGAAAAGGGGATGGAAAATAATTAAAACTTGTTGGTTTAAGATTGGGTCAGGATGTGGCGAACCGGGTGGCACACCCCCACCACTAATTTCCAAGCATTCCCCCCGGGGATGGTTTCCTCAAAGAACTCGTATTTTTTTCGAGTATAGAACAACGTTAAAAGTATTAGACCTTAGTAGCAGACTTGGTGAAACTGACCGTGCTACCAGAAGTTTCATTACTCACTTTTGCTTCCCCCTTCCCTAAAAAGGTGCTTACACGCCCTCTCGAGTACATCGTATTTCTCTGCATTCAATGGTATTTCACTACGGGGTTTACCCTAGTAAACAATATGTATGTTTATCAACATGATCTACGATTTTGAGGTGACGCTATACTGACGGAATGAAGAGCCTAGTATACATTGAATACATCTCATTGAAAAAGCAAAAGGATTATAACTGGACATTTATCCGACACTAGCCTTGGAGGTAATTAAAAATAAATGACCGGGAGGGGGAAGGTGGATTAGTCTTTATATCAACCCTGTTCTTAAAAGTAATGATTGTGAGTTTGTGCGAGTTGTACCATATAGTAGAACATAGAGTAGGAATGTACAAATCGATGGCCACCAAGATAAGAAGGAGGTGGTTGAGTCCGATTGAGCTCCTAGGCCTTATCATGGTGGTTTCACATTGCCTTTCGTCCCAAAAGGCACGTAAAACGCATGGACATGATACTGTATACAGATGAGATTATTAAACTCATATCGTGCCTGCAACATCATGCGTATATTTCCGTTTTTCCTTTACTGGCCCTTTGCCTTTAGTCGTTTTCCATATGAAACTGCATATTTTCACTACCCGTACGGTACACACTCTAACAGCTTTCACTTTAACCTACGTAACAACGTCATCAAACATATATCTTTCCATCGATGCCTCGTTCTCAGGATATTCTGAGCAATCCTAACTAGAGTTACACTCACTAACAAATTAAGAAAAGTAACATTTTAGGAGAAAATCCACTGTCAATTTAGCTGGTTTCCTGCACTAATCTTTGAAGATTGAAATTGCCCCTTTACTAAAAATTAGCCAGCCTCAATTCAATGCAAAAGAAAGAAGATAAAGTGGGCAATAAAACAGTTTATAAAAAAGGAAGGCAAAGAAAAAAATACAGAGAGCGAGACTGAGAAAGATCGAAGTAGATCCTAAAAAAAGGTCCAATTTTGGTTTGTGCGCTTCTGCGAAAAAAAACAAGTTTTTATTAATTTTTCTGTTTAATAACATCCCTTTAGTCGGAAATATGTCCTTTGTGTTGCAAACCTCACTGTTGGCCATTCTTATGATAGTCAAAAATCAGTTCAAGAAGGGAAATGGTGAAAACATCTTTTTTTCGTTTCTTGCTGGCCGTCACCAAAGCGTCAACTGATACATATGAGCTCAATTGTTAAAAGCGTTTTCAAGACTTGAGATAAAACTAAAAGTTGTTCGTTTTCGGTTTTTCGGGTCATGTCAGTTGAACCCTAGCTTAATTAGGTTAAAAGTTGTCAATGAATTGGTCGGTACTGACAAACCGACAGAAATTTTGCATTTGTTTGCCGAAATGAGGATTTGTAAAGGTTGAAAAAAAACTTGAACCTTATGATAGTGAGAAACACAAAACAGGCTAAAGGTGACGTCATTTGGTGATCCGCAACACCAAGAAGCCACCAACAATTTGAATAATAAAAGTGTTAACGCACTTATCGCTCGTAGATTATCGGGATTTACCTGTACTCGTTCACTAAAAATGAACTCGAAATTTTCAATACCGCACTCGGCAAAAAATCGTGCGGTATTGAAATTTCTCGCCCATTGTTAGTGAACTCGTGCAGGTAAATCCCGATAATTCACACGCTGAGTGCGTTAACCTGTAAATAATGAAAAGACTCTTCACAAACTTACAAAAGTCAAAACAGTTGAAAGTAC
>OZ038000.1:6873303-6880803 GCA_964035705.1 Porites rus
CACTATCTTGATATAATTAATAATAAAGAAAAGACTCCACAAAATTACAAAACTCGAAAAAAGTTGAAAGTACGTAACAAAACCTGATTTGTTTAGAAAGGTAAGGTCAGCAATGTAATGAAGCTAAATGTGTCGTAAGTCCGGTGCCGAGACCTGTAACATAATGTCGGGTCTTTCCGTATAATAGGAAAATCTCAAAAACCATTTAAATCGACTAGAAAATGAAAGAGGCTGAGCAAGCTACAACTAAAACATCTTTTCTGACCCTATCCAGCCCGAAGATCACTATTGTGGTGACAGCCATTGTACCAAAAACCAAAAGGAGATTATTAGATGAATGAAATAACACTTACATTTCTTTCTAATTTTAACCGCCTCAATTTCCACTTTCAAAGTATCCAAAGCATAAGCCCCGTTTTATACAATTGTAGATTTTGATAATGCACGTGATAAATGCTTATTATTCTAGGGATTACTTAGATTGAATTTCCTTTAGGTAAATAAGTTTTGTCTAATTTTAAGTTTTGGTACCACAGTTTTATTATAGTGTAGGATTTCCTGAAAATGTAAAATATTATACGTATTATAAAGAGTTATACGTTTTGGAAATCTAGTCCAACCAGAAGTGTTGCGCTTGAAAATGTCAGAACACAGTTATTATGCATTTTGATGCATTGCCTAATCAGTAGCGGTCACCCAAAATCAAATGATACTTACGAACTGATGTATCAGCAAGAGTCCACATAGAAAGCAACAAAAGAAGTAAAAATTATGACGTTAACGACTGAAATTCATTACCTTATCTTTTGACAAGTTCATTATCACTTTCAAATTCCCTCAATAATAAGCGCCATCGTATGCATGTATGAGTTAAAATGTCGTATGCGATGTCGCTCACTATCTATAATAGAATTAATAACAAAGAAAAGACTCTCCACGAAATTACAAAAGTCGAAAGAGTTGAAAGCACGTAACAGAAGCTGATTTGTTTGGACTGGTAAGGTCAGCAATGAAATGAAGCTAAATGTGTCGTAACTCCGGTGCCAAGACTTGAAACATAATGTCGAGTCTTTTGGTGCACTACGAAAATCTCACAAACCATCTGAGACTGGCAAGAAAATGAAAGTCGCTAAGCAAACTACCACTAAAACATCTTTTCCAACCCTCTCCGGTTCGGAGATCACTTTTTGGTGATAGCAACCGTACCAATAAACGAAGCAGATTATGATTACCGAGATTAAATATCCTTTAGGTAAGCAAGTTTTGTGTAATTTTAAATTTTGGTACCACAGTTTTACCATGGTGTAGGATTTCGTAAAAACGTAAAATATTACACGTGTCATAAAACGTTATATGTTTCCCAAATCCAATCCAACCAGAGGTGTTCTGTTTGTAGCGTTCAGAACACGGTATTATGCATTTCGATGCATTAACATATTAGCGGTCACTCATAATCAAATGATACTTACCACCTGATATATCGGCAAGAGTCCATATAGAAAGCAAAAAAAGAATTAAAAATTATCACGTTAACGACTGAAATTCATTACTTTATCTTTTGACAAGTTAATTCTCACTTTCAAATTCCATCAATAATAAGCCTCATCGTATGCATCGTATAGCGGTCACTCAAAATCAAATGATACTTACCATCTGATATATCGGGAAGAGTCCATATAGAAGGCAACAAAAGAAGTAAAAATTATGACGTTAACGACTGAAATTCATTACTTTATCTTTTGACCAGTTAATTATCACTTTAAAATTCCCTCTATTATAAGACCCATCGTATGCATGTATGAGTTAAAATGTCGTATGCGATGTCGTGCACTATCTATAATATAATTAATAATAAAGAAAAGACTCTCCACGAAATTACAAAAGTCGAAAGTGTTGAAAGTAGGTAACAAAAGCTGATTTGTTTGGACAGGTAAGATCGGCAATGAAATGAAGCTAAATGTGTCGTAACTCCGGTGCAAAGACTTGAAACATAATGTCGGGTCTTTTGGTACACTACGAAAATCTCACAAATCATTTGAGACTGAAAAGAAAATGAAATTGGCTAAGCAAGCTACAACTAAAACATCTTTTCTGACCCTATCTGGCCCGAAGATCACTATTGTGGTGACAGCCATCGTACCAAAAACCTAAGGAGATTATGAGGTGAATGACTAACACCAAGAGCCATAATAGGACAGAGAGGGACTCTAAGGGCGCTGGCTGCGATATCTTAATTTATTAAGTTATTTTAAGAACTATGCGGACCACGCGGAAACAGTTTCCGGTAAACTGGTAGACTTCCGGAAGACTCGCTTTCACGATTCAGCGCGCCAAAGCGAGGCAAACAACAACTAACAACAAATAAAAAAAATGGCGGCACAAGTGGAGGGACGATGTGGAGTTGATAAATTGGCCTTCTTCAACAAAGAACTTACCATAGAAACTGCTTAAAACTTCTACACAGAAGGGTCCTTTACAAGCAACGGTAGAAATCGGTTAAAGCGACCGCGTGACCATCGTTTTTGTTTGAACAGCTGGAAAGAGGACGTCAAGCAGCACTGCGGCAAAGGGTAAGCGTTGCACACAAAACGCGTGGGTCCTACAAAGACGACCGTACAAGCGACCGTGTGGACGTATTTTCTATTGAAAGAACGTTTAAATGTTTCCAGTATTTTTGTCAAGGACATGACCGGGAAGGCGGGAATCTTGTGGAACACACCTTTTCCTGCTTGACTGATATTTTGTTCCGCACTTCACATTGGACAATTAGTAATTATTCTTTATTGAACACGAGGTTAATAGAAGCGGAATATTCGCGGCGAGGTTAATAGCGGAGCTCAGCGCGAAGCGCGCCAGCGGAGAACCATGGGTAAATAAATCTGCCCATCCCAGAAAATTTGGTAATCACGTGACCGATCGACTGACCGACCGTGTGTCCGCACCACAGGCATACCAATGTTTACTCTCACACTTTCTAGCTACTTTGGGAGCCAAGGAAGAAAGCTGATTGCACATCAATATTGTCACCAATTGAAAGCTGTCAAAACGGTAGGTACTTCATGTATGGGGACATATATTGTACCGCTTTAAGCTAATTAACTTATAACTTCACTCTTTCTGCTTGGTTAATTGTTGCCTTGAAGCTTTGATCTCTGTTCAATTGTTGCTCTGTTTCCTTGTTTCCTAGTTACTCTGTTTCCATGTTTCCTTGTTACCTTGTTACCTTGTTACTCTGTTACCTTGTTACCTTGTTACTCTGTTACCTTGTTGCCTTGTTACTCTGTTACCTTGTTACTCTGTTACCTTGTTACTCTGTTACCTTGTTACCTTGTTACTCTGTTACCTTGTTACCTTGTTACTCTGTTACCTTCTTACCTTCTTACCTTGTTACTCTGTTACCTTGTTAACTTGTTACTCTGTTACCTTGTTACCTTGTTACCTTGTTACCTTGTTACTCTGTTACCTTGTTACCTTGTTACTCTGTTACCTTGTGACCTTGTTACTCTGTTACCTTGTGACCTTGTTACTCTGTTACCTTGTTACCTTGTTACTCTGTTACCTTGTTACCTTGTTACTCTGTTACCTTGTTACCTTGTTACTCTGTTACCTTGTTACCTTGTTACTCTGTTACCTTGTTACTCTGTTACCTTGTTACTCTGTTACCTTGTTACCTTGTTACTCTGTTACCTTGTTACCTTGTTACCTTGTTACTCTGTTACCTTGTTACCTTGTTGCCTTTTTACTCTGTTACCTTGTTACTCTGTTACCTTGTTACCTTGTTACTCTGTTACCTTGTTACCCTGTTACTCTGTTACCTTGTGACCTTGTTACTCTGTTACCTTGTGACCTTGTTACTCTGTTACCTTGTGACCTTGTTACTCTGTTACCTTGTGACCTTGTTACTCTGTTACCTTGTGACCTTGTTACTCTGTTACCTTGTTACCTTGTTACTCTGTTACCTTGTTACCTTGTTACTCTGTTACCTTGTTACTCTGTTACCTTGTTACTCTTTTACCTTGTTACCTTGTTACCTTTTTACTCTGTTACCTTGTTACCTTGTTACTCTGTTACCTTGTTACTCTGTTACCTATTGTTACCTTGTTACTCTGTTACCTTGTTACCTTGTTACTCTGTTACCTTGTGACCTTGTTACTCTGTTACCTTGTTACTCTGTTTCCTTGTTTCCTTGTTACTCTGTTACCTTGTTACTCTGTTTCCTTGTTACCTTGTTACTCTGTTACCTTGTTACCTTGTTACTCTGTTACCTTGTTACTCTGTTACCTTGTTACTCTTTTACCTTGTTACCTTGTTACCTTTTTACTCTGTTACCTTGTTACCTTGTTACTCTGTTACCTTGTTACTCTGTTACCTATTGTTACCTTGTTACTCTGTTACCTTGTTACCTTGTTACTCTGTTACCTTGTTACCTTGTTACTCTGTTACCTTGTGACCTTGTTACTCTGTTACCTTGTTACTCTGTTTCCTTGTTTCCTTGTTACTCTGTTACCTTGTTACTCTGTTTCCTTGTTACCTTGTTACCTTGTTACCTTGTTACTCTGTTACCTTGTTACCTTGTTACTCTGTTACCTTGTTACCTTGTTACTCTATTACCTTGTTACCTTGTCACTGTTATGCTTCAAAAGAGGTCAAACAAAATGGGCTTGCATCGGAGGGCAAATCCTGCCCACCAGAAAACAATAACTACAGTCAATCGATATGTATGTCATGACCTCTCAGTGTGAAACATGCGGCTAAAATCACATTTGCTCAGTATAAATGCAGAACCTTCCAGAGCATAATCTATCCAGCAGATAAAAACAACTTTATTGGAATAAGCAGCATTTTGGCATGAGGTAAAAGCCGTGTAGGCCTACCACCCCCTTTTATTGCTAAGTAATAAAAACGCTGCTGTCGCTAGTATAGGTCACCGACACAAATAGATTTTGATGGCGATACACCTTCGCTGTTCGAACTTAACTTCCTGCGACTACCTATCAAGTCTATCACGGTATTCTTTGACGTATCTACACAACTTCTATCACTGATCTAGTAATAGTCCCGCCCATCTTGCTAGCAAATTCTTCTCGCAATTTTAACTAAAAAGATTTAAAGAAAATTGCTTGGTGTGTGAAAAGATTGAGTAACAAATATGGCAAAAATTGCAAAAATAACAAATTTAACAAAATTCTAGACTTAGAAAGAAGAAAGGCCTAGACGGACTTCGAGAAGTCCGCAAATTTCGCAAAGATCGCAAAATTAACAAGAATTTTTCTTGCTATGTGAAAAGATTAAGACAATGAAGGGCCAAGAGAAGGCCTCAAATTTTCCCATAAATCGAAAAAAAAAAAAAGAATTTGTGAAAAGAATTCACCTTCTTGGCCTTTTCTCTCTCTTAGTCTAGAATTTATTTAATTTTTTTATTCTTGCTTTTGCGATATTTCAAGTACTCAATCTCTTCACATAGCAAGAAAAATCCTTGTTAGTTTTGCGATTTTTGGAGAGATTTGAGGGCTTTTGGAGGCCCTTCTTGGTCATTTTTCTTTGTAAGTCTAGAATTTTTTTAATTTGTCATTTTTGCGATATTTCTTACCTTTTCAGTGTTTTTAGGTAGCAGGAAAAATCCTTGTTACTTTTGCGACTGTTTCTAAGTCTAAAATTTTGTTTTAATGGTTTTTCTACTCACGCGATATTTGCAAGTGATTGTCTCACAAAATTTTCGGTGAATTATTTTCTTTGCGAAAACTGCGGAGAGAATTTGCTAACAAGATCGTTCCTGGACATATATATCGCATTTTTTTTTCTTTTACAGTTCTTTACGCACTGCCACGCCATACCATACAAACCGTCAAACAAGGCCGCGGGGGAAGTTAAACGTTACCACAATCTGGTACTGACTGATCCCGGAGTCCTAGGCATCTCAATAGCAAGTCCGCTTTAACTCTGACAAGTGTGCATGTGACGTATTACGTCTACACACATTCCTAGATATCTTAAGGTAATAGGTAACGGAGTAACAAGGTTACGAAGCAACAAGGTAACTGACTAAAGAGGTAAAACGAAGGTAACAAGGAAACAGAGTAACAAGGTAACAGAGTAACAAGGTAACAAGGTAACAGAGTAACAAGGTAACAGAGTAACAGAGTAACAGAGTAACAAGGTAACAAGGTAACAGAGTAACAAGCTAACAAGGTAACAGAGTAATAAAGTAACAAGGTAAAAAGGTAACAGAGTAACTAGGTAACAGGGTAAAAGAGTAACAAGGTAACAAGGTAACAGAGTAACAAGTTAAAAAGGTAACAACTTAACAGGCAACAGAGAAACAAGGTAACAAAGTAACAGAGTAACAAGGTAACAAGGTAACAGAGTAACAAGGTAACAACGTAACAACGTAACAAGGTAACAGACTAACAAGGTAACAGACTAACAAGGTAACAGAGTAACAAGGTAACAACGTAACACAGTAACAAGGTAACAAGGTAACAAAGTAACAAGGTAACAAAGTAACAGAGTAACAAGGTAACAGAGTAACAAGGTAACAAGGTAAAAGAGTAACAAGGTAACAGAGTAACAAGGTAAGAAGGTAACAGAGTAACAGAGTAACAAGGTAACAAGGTAAGAAGGTAACAGAGTAACACGGTAACAAGGTAACAGAGTAATAAGGTAACAAGGTAACAGAGTAATAAGGTAGAAAGGTAACAGAGTATCAAGGTAACAAAGTAACAGAGTAAAAGAGTAACAAGGTAACAAGGTAACAGAGTAACAAGGTAACAAGGTAACAGAGTAACAAGGCAACAGAGTAACAAGGTAACAAGGTAACAGAGAAACAGAGTAACAAGGTAACAAAATAACAAGGTAACAAGGTAACAGAGTAACAAGGTAACAAGGTAACAGAGTAACAAGGTAACAAGGTAACAGAGTAACAAGGTAACAAGGTAACAGAGTAACAAGGGAACAAGGTAACAGAGTAACAGGGTAACAAGGTAACAGAGTAACAAGGTAACAAGGTAACAGTAACAAGGTAACAAGGTAACAGAGTAACAGGGTAACAAGGTAACAGAGTAACAAGGTAACAACGTAACAAGGTAACAGAGTAACAAGGTAACAAGGTAACAGAGTAACAAGGTAACAAGGTAACAGAGTAACAGGGTAACAAGGTAACAGAGTAACAAGGTAACAAGGTAACAAGGTAACAGAGTAACAAGGCAACAGAGTAACAAGGTAACAAGGTGACAGAGTAACAAGGTAACAGAGTAACAAGGTAACAAGCTAACAAGGTAACAGAGTAACAAGGTAACAAGCTAACAGAGTAACAAGGTAACAAGGTAACAGAGTAACAGGGTAGCAAGGTAACAAGGTAACAGAGTAACAAGGTAACAAGGTAACAGAGTAACAATGTAACAGAATAACAAGGTAACAAGGTAACAGAGTAACAAGGTAACAAGGTAACAGAGTAACAAGGTAACAAGGTAACAAGGAAACATGGAAACAGAGTAACAAGGT
>OZ038000.1:6885803-6925803 GCA_964035705.1 Porites rus
AAAAGCACTCAAAAGTGTTAAGAATATAAACTACTGCAATAAGTTCAAGCTGTGTGTCTTTTAGACTGTGAGCAGTCTCTCTTCAGCTCGAAAATCTGTAAGCGAGAGTATTTGAGCAGCGAAGTCACACTAGTTGTGAGGGCGCAAAGTCGAATACGCTGCTTAAATACTCACACTTACAGATTTCCGAGCAAAAGAGAGACTCTCAGTTTATTGTCTTTCAGTGTCTGCAAACTTTTTCTGTTGTTTTCGGACGGATTGAATTGAAGGAATAATACTACTAGCAATCATGAATTCTCTTTTAAGATGTCTGCATGACCTTGCCACGGAATTGATAGTGGGGAAAATAATGTAAAAGTTTGACAAACAGTGCAAGTTCTATATTTTGGGGCAAGGGAGCTCTTATTTATTTATTTATTTACTTAATTATTTATTTATTTATTATTTTTTATACTTTTGTTAAACTATGTGGCTGCCAATGCATTTGGGAATTTGAAATTTGAGGAATACTGGGAAAAGGGTGACCAACTGAGTGACACACATGTTATCGTTCACACTACATTAATATTAAGTTGTCTCCTTCTAGATGCTTTTCTTGACATTGCCTCTTTCAAGCCATGGCTTGAATAGGTACATTGATTCAGTCACACACTATGTTTTATTGCTCCAGAATGTCTCTCTCAATGCAACCAATGCAGGTGCTTAAGTTGATTAACTCACCAATGAAAGAAACTTGACCTAATGAAGAGGTCAAGGTTTGACCAAAGGAAGTTCTTATTGATTTTTATTTTAATGTGATGCTGCCATTTTTAACTTAAAGCCTTCCTCAACGAAGGTCATATGCTCAAATACCGATCAGCTTAACTGATAATAACAGCCTCAATTTCCTGTGATGTCTTAGTGGTTGCACGAGGCCTGATCAATCATAAGGTGCAGGCCAACATGTGAGTCTATTAGATTATTTATGCAACATTAATATCAATAAAGTCAATGTTTAATCATGTTGAAATGCAAAAAGGTGCTCACCTTACTATTGTCTGTACTATACTTCTGATTGGTTTAGGCAGCAAAATTCAAGAAAACTAATTGCAAACCAGCATATATATGAATCCTCACAACAAATTCTTATGAGTCTGAATAAAACAGGTATCCCACGTCAGGAACATAAAATTAATGTAAAGTTTTCTTCAGTTGGCTATTGTTTGCAGCTGTTATGATTGATTGAAACCTTTTAACACAAAGAAAATACCCCTTAAAATGGGTATGGATACATTTATTTTTGAAAACATTGTTTTTCTGAAAATATGGTTGGAAAGTTTTCAAACATACTGATCTTCATCTGCTTAACATAGGATGTAACTTTTAATATGGGGTCCGCTTAAATATACAGGTTTCGCCGTACACTATAGAAAATGAGTAATTAGGTTTGTATTTTTTCTGTGTGGCAGGGGGGGTATAAAAAATAAGACATAGCTCAATAAGAAGCTACACACAGCTTGAACTTATTGCAGTAGTTTTTATTCTTAATACTTTTGAGTGCTTTCTATAACGAAAAAAAGAAAAGACTATATTCAGCAGCCGACACCTAAAACCATGAGTGCTTACTAAAATACGGAAAACTTGCTGGGAAACACAACATCAAAAGGTCCTATACATCCATGACTGCCTGAAGCTTGAATTATGCTGTGGTACGATTTGCATTCAAACCCCTACATTTATTATACATGCAGCAAGCTGATATTATTTAACACACATAACAAATGTTTGGGGTTGTATGGAAATCTTACCTACACATTGTGGTGTCGGATCTGTAAAGGGTAATTATTACAGGTGTATGAGGAAAATATGAGGCTTGGTAAAACCACATAAACTAAATAAACTCCACATGAGATTATCATACTGTCGTATTTATTTCAACACCGTTTGCAACATGAAAAAACATAATTAACCTTACGCAAATAAAGCTTTTACAAGCAAAAATTGTTTTCAGGATACTCACTCAGTGATCTTTGTAGTGTTTTAGCCTCGCAAGCAAATAATGCGTTAGCTCGGTGTTTTGCCAATCTTTTTAGAGTAAGAACCTTTCAGAATTCGGCCAGATCCTAGGGTCCATTTTCTTGAAGGTAAGAAAAGACTTCAAAGCATTCAAAAGAGCGTTTTCCGATTAACTTTACTGAGCAGTATTTTTCGCTTGATGGAATGTTAACAATTACAGTACAGCTTAATTGAATAGAAGAGGTGGTTTTGTAAACTTAACATTTCCTTCAAAGGCGAATTTTCCCCAGAAATCAAATTCAACTTATGACAAAAAAAAAGCAAATCTTTACGAAATTTCGAAATTTTAATGTCAAGAGAACTACAGAGAAACGGCACCTTACCTCGAGCAACCCGGCCACCATTGTCTGCAAATTAATAACAACACAAGCTGCACAAGAACCCTATTTCCCTTACTTGGTGAGTCGACAGATGAAAACAAAGCTCTTCTTTTCTTCACTGGCTGGGAAGCAGAATTTAAAGTTCTGGTGATTCCATATAACCCATTAGGCCATTGTTTGCGAAAGAATTTTTTAACTGCGATTTGATTTGCAATGTTTGAAAATTCTGTAAAGATCAAACTTTTGCACATACCGATTTTCACACATGAATTGATCCGTCAAAACCGTCAATCAAATTGAACTTAAATGGTCTCCTTACTGGTTTTTAATCTTGGTGAATAGTGGCTTTAGGAATATTAACCTCGCCGCAAATATTCCACTTCTATTCACCTCGTGTTCAAGAAAAATATAAAGATTTACCCATGGCTAAAAGCGAAGCTCCCGATAATATTCATAGTTTGTTCAAAAAAAATATAAAATCATGTAATGCTAAGCGGCGAAGGCAGCGCCGGAGAATGGTGAAAAACAACAATAGGTCTAATTAGCAAAAAAGAAACTTTGCACGTGCAAGACACTTTTTTGTACATTTCTTTGCCGTTGTTTTGCACGACTACAACGTGAAACTTCCAGAAACTTGTTAGTTACACGTTTTTTTCTTTTTTTTTTTTTCACTGCCGCTCATTTTCACCTTGCATTGGTGGCCGCTAGCACTTCTAATTTTGTCACCGCCGTCACAAAATTTTCATGTTGTTCTTCCAACAAAAAAATGTCTCCTTTGTTTTTTTATTTCTCGCTCTAAATCTCTGTCGCCCTTTTTCTCGTCGAGCTACGCTAGCCTGCCGCCTACTTTCTCTTTTTCTCTCTGTTTCTCTTGCTCTATATTCCAAATTTGTGGACATGACAATTAATCTAAGCTTAATACTTTAGAAAACACGGATACAGAGACAATTTCCGCTTTCCATTTTCATCCTCATTGACTCTTTAGTTGTTTCTGCTTTACAAGACGCAGGTGGCTATGCGATTTCCCGTCAAAATAACCTCGAGTTGCATTTGGGTTGCCATACCTGTTGATTGAATTATTTTACATTGGTATGCCTGTGGTGCGGACGGACGGTCTCTCGGGCGGTGTACGGTGGCGTGATTACCAAATTTTCTTGGATGGGTAGTTTACCACATTTTCTTACCCATGGTGCTCCCCTGCGCGCTTCGCGCGAGAGCTCCGCTATTAAAGTGCTTAAGAGTAAGTCTCCCTAAAACCGGTCCACTGCGTTTCGGGTCGGAAAATCAATTTCCTTTAAACTTTGGCCATGAATATATCTTAGTCCAAAAGTAAATGAAACCGCATTAGTTTTTGAAAATATTTCAAAATAAAATTTTTCGGGAGGAAAATCACTTCAGCACTCGGCGGCCAAATTTTTGCAGTGACAAAGAGTAAAAACAGCGCATATTGCCGAGTTCACCACTTCAAAGTTTTGCACTTTCAACGATTTTTTTCAATTCCTAGGATTAAATTGGTCCTTAAATGATGTAAAGGAAACAATTTTGGTCCTTCAAAAACAACTCGCGTCTACTAAATATTTTTTGATTTACACCCACTTTGCCGTACGCAGGAAATGACTCAAAAATGCATATTTTCATCCTAGCACTGTGCAAAATCCCCACATCTTCTAAACAAAATGTCTTTTCAGACCAACAAAGGGAATGTCCAAAAACATAGAAACATAAAAATATGTTGTGATTTTAACTATTTATCAGCACAGCCGATCGACGAAATATGCCTATTTTCTGTCATGACTGGTTACAATACACGACGGAAGGTCTTAACGCAAAGCCCGAATAACACAATAATTCTTCAAATGTATCAAGTATTTTAAACTTTTTGTGACTTTTGACACAATAGAACATCATGTAGGAAAGCCTAGCCTTTAAGCCGAACACATTAATACTACAGGTGTACCTGTTCACAGCGCTTGATCCGATCGCCAGTCGTCTTCGCTGTGTACACAAAACTGATATCACATGATGTCGCCTGTCACGCATTCCTATATCTGGAATCGTAACGCCGCGAAAACATTTTTTGCTAGTCTGACTAAAATTGAAAGGCAGGAAATTATCTTATCAATAGAGTATTCTATTATATTTATTGCCGTTTTCGTTGACAAGCTACAAAATCAAGAATCATGCATGCATAAGAACCGATAGTGCATTAACAACCCGGGGGCGGGGGGGGGGGGGGGGCGTTTGCTGGGTCTGTGTGTATGTATGTATGTGGCGCTGCCCTCTCAGAGCCGCTACCTCACTATAGTGTATTCTGTGGCCAGTCAATTATAGACCCCATCTTAGCCACTTTTGGGCAAATATGTAACTTTTCGCGATCCCAAATTAGGCACTCTCTATTTTTATGAATTGACCCATTTTTTAGAATAAAGAACACTTCACTTTTCATCTACAGTTCAAACATTCTGGTACGTTTGCTAACCGTAAATATGAAGAACTGTCGTACCTCAAAAAATCCGAAAATGTGCGACCCCATTCTAGTAACTCTATTGAGAGGGTCTCAATGGGGTTAACCGATAGGCGTAAAACGGCCAAAATTTTAATCGATAGCCGTAAAAATTGAAAAATTTTAACCGTTAGGCGTAAATAGAGTAAAAAAGAGTTAACCGTAAAAGAAACTTTTCCCTAGAGTCCCTCACATGTGGTTGCATTTTTTATTTCGCGGCTAGTGTGACTCCATACGCACGTTAGGCGAAGCGCCTCTTAGGTGTTGACCAAGACCTAGGCTCCATTTTCTCCGCTCTCTCGGGGAACCAATTTTTTCCATAGCGAAAGTGTGGCTTCTTGCTAGAGATTAATATTTGCGATTTTCAGGAGGTCGAGCCCTTGAAACACTAGTGAAACAACACGCAGAGATGTCACTGTTTGTAAAACACGTTGCCGATGAACAACATTTCCCTGTTTTCCTCTGACGCTACGGTAGACATTGCCATGCCCAGTTCCTGTACGGCGTCTTACCACGCAATCTCGGTCAAGGTATTTTAGTGGCGAACTCGCATGGACCACGTGACCCGAAACGCATTAGCCGCGCGGAATAATGAGGCCCATGGACAAGGCAACGGCAGACAGTCGTTCCATACAGTCCCTCGCTATCATTAAAAACAATGGACACAAGAATTTTGTTATAGGTCGTTTTCACGCCAGAGCTAGAAACGGATTATCCGTCTGAGGCTAGCCTGTGTACAGTCGCACCCTCCCCACAGACACCCCTTCTCTGATTTTTTCTGAGGGGGGGGGGGGGCTGTTGTACACAGGCTATCTGGAACGGATAATCCCATCTTCAAACTGTCCGTCGAAATCGACGGATAAAGTCAGGCGGATTGTTTACTCAAAATTGAAACTATTCCATTTTCGAATTAAGAACTATTACCTATCTGACGCGAATCCTCAAACAGATAACCCGTCTCACACAAAAAATCCGTCTCTAGTGTGAAAACGGCCATTTCTGTTATAATGAATGTCGTGCCCTAGCCTTGAGTTGGGCGTCTGCGTGTCTGCTTTTTCTTTTTCACTATGATTATTTTTAAATTGACTATTGACATTTCTATGTGTAAAATTATATAGAGTGTTTTCACATGACGTCATGACGGCCATATTGGTGTCCCAAAACAATGAAACGGCGGCCATGCTGGTGTCCCAAACCAATCCTCTGGGAGTTGAACTTTTTTCTTATGCAAACGCTTTCTTTTGTTCCAATAAATTTAAATAGATGCTGGCCACGTGAGTGAAAACACTCTATTAGAAGAGAAATACTTTATAAAAAGTATGATCTATCAAATGGTAAAATTTTTCCAAAGACCTTTATTTTGATTTAAAGATACAAAAAATACAGGTTGATTAATATTTAACTTTTTAAAACAAAAGAAGTTAATTTTTAACTTTTTTGTTAACCGTAACTGAAAAAAATTAACCGATAGCCGTAAAAGAGCCAAAATTTTAGCCGATAACCGTAAAAGCCACCACCCCATTGATAGATAGATAGATAGATAACTTTATTTAAACACGGTTAAGGTTCCTTCAGCATGTACAAAAAAATCTAAGATCTATTATACCTAACTAAACTAACTCTGATTAAAAATATATTCATAACTTATTAACTACCTAGCTATTTACAAATAAAAGCTGCTTTTCAAGGATGCCGTGTAAAACTGTATTAATGTATGATCTCATTCAAAACTGTTGCGACACAGTTTGCGTTTAAAATCATGTAAAGAATCTGCAGATCTTAAATCATGGGATAGGCTGTTCCACAGCTTAGCTCCGCTATAGGAGAAATTTTTCTTAAATAATTGGTACGGGGCAGTGGAAGGACTAATTTATTTTCAGTATTCCTCAATCGATAAGAAGTTATTTCGTCACGAGATACAAATTTAGATGTTAGATAGTCGGGAGTCATCCCATGTACGGTTTTATACATCATAATAGCCGTCGATACTTGTCTTTGGTGTTTAAGCTTACGCCAACCTAGTGCCAGGAACAAATCGTCCACATTACAATCAGAATTAGCGGACATTAGAATACGGGCTGCACGATTTTGGAGCCTCTGCAGCTTATCGGAAAGACCCTCTATTGAAAATGCGACCCCATTATAGTCAATCCAGTCGTGAAAATGTGACCCCATCTAGCGGCACATCCCCAGTAGCCTCTTATAAGGAAGTACCCCCGAGATTAACAATAGTCTAGTGGCCCGCAAGCAAACATCCCCCTTGCTATTATTAAAGAACAAATTCTGTATCTGTATTATTATCATTCCCAGGCTAAACCCGGTACATTTGAAACCAAGATAGCCACCTGTTAGAGAAAATGCTTGATCCCGACGAATTTACGGAAAATTTAAGGACTTAGTAAAGAATTTAGGGACCGTGAAGTTGCATGGTGGTTTACCTCGTTTGGCGCTTTCGATTTCTTTCTAACTCACTAATATGTAGATTTAGACAGGGCTAAAAGCGCAGTTCTCGTTGATATACTTGAAGTTGTACTCCAGTAAAAAAGAAAATCGTGTGATGCTAACCTGCAACGGCAACGAGAATTGCAAAAACAAAACAAAACAACAACACTGCCACCAATATGTCTATAATTAGCGAACTTAGCTTTCCGCCCTATCGGAGGGGGTGGGGTATACAACAAAGTGTTATACTGGGAGACTCCGCCCTGATTGTCCAACCCACCTTTACCATAGCCTTTTTTGACTGAAGAGGTGCCCCTTGAGGGCAGAAAGCTCGCAACGCAGATCGCACACGAATGTTTACAAAAGCCGAGAGGCTCAAAAGTAAAAATTTAACGACAAAATCATTTTAAAAAATAAATAAATAAAAGACTATACATACTAAGCAGACGATGAGGGACCTGGAGAAGAAATGGCAGGGAAGCTATGGTGGAAACAATTGCTGCCAAACGTCCTCTGATATATGTGCGAGATGGCTCACAGAAATCAACTCTCTTTCTTTCAAAAGCAATTTGCTTGGGATTTCATTTGGCACAAGAACATCGAATTCTGATCTACTTCAAAAGATAACTAAAATGATTGTAGAGTGCTCTTGTGTAGTGAAAAAGATTGTTGGAAAAGACACGAGAAGAAGGAAAACGACTCTACCTCGGTGAGTTTGTACCCTGCATATTATTACTCATTTTTCTTCCGCGGGCTCACTGTGAATTCGCAACCTTCTAGGAAAATCGCTAGTTTAATATGTACATTTCGGCAATAACGGGACAAGAATTTCAAAATATGGCACTATCAATAATTAACCACTTTCCGTAATAGAGAATGAGTATTAGCGAAGCTCTCGCGCGTGCGAAAAAAAAAATGGTAACCTGTAGATGCGAGAAAATTTCGTAATCACGTGATCGTTCGTTCGACTGTTTCCCCCTACTACCATTACTTTGACACCGATAACAAAGAAAGGAGAAAGAGCTAGAGCGAAACTGACAAAACAAAACAAAAAAAAAAGAAAGAAGACGAAGTTCATTGCGGAAGAAACAAACATTAAAAAATTCAAAGTTGCGATGAGAAAATGACAAATGTTAGCGGCCAGGAAGGTTAAAATGAGCGGCAGCGAAACAAAAATGGAACGTAGGAAAATATACGATTTTTTCTCCATAAAACGTGCAACTAGGACGTTTCACGTACGTTGAAGTCGTGCAAAACAATGGCAATTTCTGGGGTACAACTTTGAGTATATTAACGAGTCAGAGCTGCGCTTTTAGCCCTGGCTAAAACTACTAGTGATTATTAGCTAGTGCACAAGATATTAGTCAAACCAGAAACGGAAGGAAAAGAGTCAAAATCGAAAGCGCTAAACGAGGTAAACCAGCACGCCAGTTTTAAATGCAGGGTAACCTATTTTCAAAGATACAGTATTTGTTCTAGGATAATAGCAAGGGGAATGTTTGCTTGCGGGCCACTAGACTGTTCACTGTCCCTTATGTTTCCGTAAAATCGTCCAGATGTGCGGGCCTTCCTGGGTCCGCTGCTCCAAGAGTAGATTTCATAATCATCCCCAGGCTAAACCCGGTACATTTGAAACCAAGATGGCCACCTGTTAGAGAATGTGCTTGATACCGACGATTTACGAAAAATAGAGGACTGTGAACAGTCTAGCGGACCTGCTACTAGCAAGCACACTCCACCCCCATCCCCAGCCCCAGCCTGAGTCGGGGAGCTTGATAAGACCTGAAAACAGGTACTCGTCGGTTTAATACCACGGACTACCAGAAATATGAAATATATTTAAAAAAAATAATAAATACAAACATAAACGACAAACATGAAACAAAACAAAGAGAAAGCTCATAGCGACAACCAATTGTTTTATAAATCCTAACCTGAATGGACGGGAGCCTGTTCCTGGAAAACTAAAAAGTTGCTGTTGTTAATACACTATCGGTTCTTATGCATGCATGATTCTTGATATTGTAGCTTGTCAACGAAAACAGCAATAAATATAATAGAATACTCTATTGATAAGATGATTTCCTGCCTTTCAATTTTAGTCAGACTAGCAAAAAATGTTTTCGCGGCGTTACGATTCCAGATATAGGAATGCGTGACAGGCGACATCATGTGATATCAGTTTTGTGTACACAGCGAAGACGACTCGATCGGATCAAGCGCTGTAAACAGGTACACTTGCAGTACTAATGCGTTCTGCTTAAAGTCTTTCCTTCCTAAGTGATGTTCTATTGTGCCAAAAGTCACAAAAAGTTTACTTACTTGATACATTTAATGAATTATTGTATTATTCGGGCTTTGCATTAAGACCTTCCATCGTGTATTATAAACAGTCATAACAGAAAATCGGCATATTTCGTCGATCGGCTGTGCTGATAAATAGTTAAAATCACAACATATTTTTCTGTTTCTATGTTTTTGGACTTTCCCTTTGCTGGTTTGAAAAGATATTTTGTTTAGAAGAAAATATGCATTTTTAAGTCATTTCCTGCGTACGGCAAAGTGGGTGTAAATTAAAAAATATTTAGTAGACGCGAGTTGTTTTTGAAGGACCAAAATTGTTTCCTTTACATCATTTAAGGACCAATTTAATCCTAGGAAGTGAAAAAAATCGTTGAAAGTGCAAAACTTTGAAGTGGTGAACTCGGCAATGTGCGCTGTTTTTACTCTTTGTCACTGCAAAAATTTGGCCGCCGAGTGCTGAAGTGATTTTCCTCCCGAAAAATTTTATTTTGAAATTTTTTCAAAAACTAATGCGGTTTCAATTACTTTTGGACTAAGATATATTTATGGGCAAAGTTTAAAGGAAATTGATTTTCCGACCCGAAAACCAGTGGCCGGGCCGCAATGCTATTTGTCCTCTTTCCAGCTGTTCCAACAAAAACGATGGTCCACGTGGTCGCTTTAACAGTATTTCTACCGTTTCTTGTAAAGGATCCGTTTTTGTAGAAGTTTTAACAAGTTTCTATGGTAGGTTCTTCATTGAAGAAGGACAATTTATCAAGTACACACCCTCCACATCGTCCGTCCACTTAGGCAGCCATATTTTTCATTTGCTGACCCTGCCTCGCTTTGGCGAGGAAGTCAACCAGTTTACCGGAAACTGTTTCCGCATGGTCCGCCTAGTTCTAAATTTAAGATATCCCAAAGGCGTGACTGGGAGACTCCCTCTCTATCCTAATATGGCTCTTGCTAACACTCATTTTTCTTTCTACTTTTAACCGCCTCAATTTCCACTTTTAAAGTATCCCCAGGATAAGCCCCGTGATATCGAGTTGTGGCTTTTGTAATGCACGTGATCTATGCTTACTGTCCCAGGGATTACTTAGAGATTAAATATCATTTAGGTAAGCAAGTTTTGTCTAATTTTAAATTTTGGTACCACACTTTTACCACGGTGTAGGATTTTGTGAAAACGTAAAATATTATACATCTCATAAAACGTTATATGATTCACAAATCTAGTCCAACAAGAAGTGTTCTGTTTGAAGTGATCAGAACACGGTTATTATGCATTTTGATGCATTAACATATTAGCGGTCACTCATAATCAAATAATACTTACGTTCTGATGTATCGGCAAGAGTCCATATATAAAGCAACAAAAGAAGCAAAAATTATGACATTAAAGACTGAAATTCATTACTGTATCTTTGACGAGTTAGTTATCACTTTCAAATTCCCTCTATAATAAGCGCCATCGTATGCATGTATGAGTTAAAATGTCGTATGCGATGTCGGGCACTATGTGTATTGTAATAAATAATTAAGAAAAAAAGACTCTAAACGAAAATACAAAAGTCGAAAAAGTTGAAAGTACGAAACAAACCTAATTTGTTTGGACAAGTGAGGTTAGCAATGCAATGAAGCTAAATGTGTCGTAAGTCTGGTGCCGAGACTTGTAACATAATGTCGGGTCTTTTGATATAATAGGAAAATCTCAAAAACCATTTAAATTGACTAGAAAATGAAAGAGGCTGAGCAAGCTACAACTAAAACATCTTTTCTGACCCTATCCGGCCCAAAGATCACTATTGTGGTGACAGCCATCGTACCAAAAACCGAAGGAGATTATGAGGTGAATGACTAACACTCATTTTTCTTTCTACTTTTAGCCGCCTCAATTTCCACTTTTAAAGTTTTCACAGGATAAGCCCCGTGCTATAGAGTTGTGGATTTTGATAATGCACGTGATCTATGCTTACTATCCCAGGGATTACTTACTTTAAATATCCTTTGGGTAAGCAAGTTTTGTCTAATTTTAAATTTTGCTACCACAGTTTTACCATGGTGTAGGATTTCGTGAGAACGTAAAATATTATACCCGTCATAGAACGTTATATATTTCACAAATCTAATCCAAC
Organism: Porites rus; assembly: GCA_964035705.1. Lineage (NCBI taxonomy): Eukaryota > Metazoa > Cnidaria > Anthozoa > Scleractinia > Poritidae > Porites > Porites rus. The sequence continues at coordinate 6,897,548 of OZ038000.1, forward strand.
CAGAAGTGTTCTGTTTGAAGCAATCAGAACACGGTTATTATGTATTTCGATGCATTAATATATTAGTGGTCACTCATAATCAAATGATACTTACGTTCTGATGTATCGGCAAGAGTCCAAACAGAACGCAACAAAAGAAGTAAAAATTTAGACGTTAAGAGCTGAAATTCATTACTTTATCTTTTGACCAGTTAATTATCACTTTAAAATTCCCCTATTATAAGCCCCATAGTATGCATGTATAAGTTAAAATTTCGTATGCGCTGTCGGGCACTATCTATAATATAATTAATAATAAAGAAAAGACTCTCCACGAAATTACAAACCTCGAAAAAGTTGAAAGTACATAACAAAACCTGATTTGTTTAGAAAGGTAAGGTCAGCAATGTACTAAAGCTAAATGTGTCGTAAGTCCGGTGCCGAGACCTGTAGCATAATGTCGGGTCTTTTGGTATAATAGAAAAATCTCAAAAACTATTTAAATTGACTAGAAAATGAAAGAGGCTGAGCAAGCTACAACTAAAACATCTTTTCTGACCCTATCTGGCCCGAAGATCACTATTGTGGTGACAGCCATTCTACCAAAAACTGAAGGAGATTATGAGGTGAATGACTAACACTTATTTTTCTCTCTACTTTTAACCACCTCAATTTCCATTTTTTAAGTATCCACAGCATAAGCCCCGTTTTATACAATAGTAGATTTTGATAATACACGTGATCTATGCTTATTATTCCAGGGATTCCTTACATTAAATACCCTTTAGGTAAGTAAGTTTTGTCTAATTTTAAGTTTTGGACCTCAGTTTTACTATAGTGTAGGATTTCCTGAAAAAGTAAGATATTATACGTATTATAAAGAGTTATATGTTTTGGAAATCTAATCCAACCAGAAATGTTGTGCTTGAAGAAGTCAGAACACATTTATTATGCATTTTGATGCATTGACTTCTCAGTAGCGGTCATTCAAAATCAAGTGATACTTACCAACTGATGTATCGGCAAGAGTCCATAAAGAAAGCAACAAAAGAAATAAAAATTGTGACGTTAACGACTGAAATTCACTACTTTATCTTTTGGCAAGTTAATTATCACTTTCAAATTCCCGCTATTATAAGCCCCATCGTATGCATGTATGAGTTAAAATGTCCTATGCGATGCCGCGCACTATCTATAATATAATTAATAATAAAGAAAAGTCTCTCCGCGAAATTACAAAAGTCGAAAAACTTAAAAGGACGTAACAAAAGCTGATTTGTTTAGACAGGTTAGGTCAGCAATAAAAAGAAGCTAAATATGTCGTTACTCCGGTGCCAAGACTTAAAACATAATGTCGGGTCTCTTGGTACACTACGAAAATTTCACAAACCATTTGAGACTGACAAGAAAATGAAAGTGGCTGAGCATTAAACATCCTTTAGAAAAGCAAGTTTTGTGTAATTTTAAATTTTGGTACCACAGTTTTACTATGGTGTAGGATTTCGTAAAAACGTAAAATATTATACGTGTCATAAAACGTTATATGTTTCACAAATCTAGTCCAACCAGAAGTGTTCTTTTTGAAGCAATCAGAACACGGTTATTATGCATTTTGATGCATTAACATACTAGCGGTAACTCATAATCAAATAATACTTACGAACTGATGTATCGGCAAGAGTCCATATATAAAGCAAAAAAAGAAGTAAAAATTATGACGTTAACGACTGAAATTCATTACTTTATCTTTTCACAAGTTAATTATCACTTACAAATTCCCTCTATAATAAGCCCCATCGTATGCATGTATGAGTTAAAATGTCGTATGCGATGTCGGGCCCTATCTATAATATAATCAATAATAAAGAAAAGATTCTCCACGAAATTACAAAATTCGAAAAAGTTGAGAGTACGTAACAAAAGCTGATTTGTTTGGACAGGTAAGGTCAGCAATGTAATAAGCTAAATGTGTCGTAAGTCCGGTGCCGAGACTTGTAACATAATGTCCGGTCTTTTGATATAATAGGCTAGGAAAATCTCAAAAACTATTTAAATTGACTAGAAAATGAAAAAGGGCTGAGCAAGCTACAACCCTATCCGGCCCGAAGATCACTATTGTGGTGACAGCCATCGTACCAAAAACCGAAGGAGATTATGAGGTGAATGACTAAAACTCATTTTTCTTTCTACTTTTAACCGCCTCAATTTCTACTTTTAAAGTATCCACAGGATAAGCCCCGTGTTATCGAGTTGTGGATTTTGATAATGCACGTGATCTATGCTTACTATCCCAGGGATTACTTACTTTAAATATCCTTTAGGGAAGAAAGGCTTGTCTAATTTAAAATTTTGGTGCCACAGTTTTAACATAGAGTAGGATTTCGTGAAAACGAAAAATATTATACGTGTCATAAAACGTTATATGTTTCCCAAGTCTAGTCTAACCAGAAGTGTTCTGTTTGAAGCAATCAGAACACGGTTATTATCTATTTCGATGCATTAACATATTAGTGGTCACTCATAATCAAATAATACTTACGTTCTGATGTATCGGCAAGAGTCCATATAGAAAGCAACAAAAGAAGTAAAAATTATGACGTTAACGACTGAAATTCATTATATTATCTTTTGACAAGTTAATTATCACTTTCAAATTCCCTCTATAATAAGCCCCATCGTATGCATGTATAAGTTAAAATTTCGTATGAGATGTAGGGCACTATTTATAATATAATTAGAAGTAAAGAAAAGACTCTCCACGAAGCTAGAAAAGTGGAAAAAGTTGAAAGTGCGTAACAAAACCTGATTTTTTTAGAAAGGTAAGGTCAGCAATGTAATGAAGCTAAAGGTGCCGTAAGTCCGATGCCGAAACCTATAACATAATGTCGGGTCTTTTGGTATAATAGGAAAATCTCAAAAACCATGTACATTGACTAGAAAATGAAAGAGGCTGAGCAAGCTACAACTAAAACATCCTTTCTGACCCTATCCGGCCCGAAGATCAAAAACCATTTAAATTGACTAGAAAAGGTAAGGTAAGGTCAGCAATGTAATGAAGCTAAAGGTGCCGTAAGTCCGGTGCCGAGACTTGTAACATAATGTCGGGTCTTTTGATATAATAGGAAAATCTCAAAAACCATTTAAATTGACTAGAAAATGAAAGGGGCTGAGCAAGCTACAACTAAAACATCTTTTCTGACCCTATCCGGCCCGAAGATCACTATTGTGGTGACAGCCATCGTACCAAAAACCAAAGGAGATTATGAGGTGAATGACTAACACTCATATTTCTTTCTACTTTTAACTGCCTCAATTTCCACTTTCAAAGTATCCACAGCTAGCATAAGCCCCATTTTATGCAATTGTGGATTTTGATAATGCACGTGATCTATGCATATTATTCCAGAGATTCCTTAAATTGAATATCCTTTAGCTAAGTAAGTTTTGTCTAATTTTAAGTTTTGATACCACAGTTTTACTATAGTGTAGGATTTCCTGAAAACGTAATATATTATACGTATTATAAAGAGTTATATATTTTGGAAATCTAGTCCAACCAGAAGTGTTGTGCGTGAAGATGTCAGAACACAGTTATTATGCATTTTGATGCATTGAGTTATCAGTAGCGGTCACTCAAAATCAAATGATACTTACCAACTGATGTATCAGCAAGAGTCCATATAGAAAGCAACAAAAGAAGTAAAAAATATGACGTTAACGACTGAAATTCATCACGTTATCTTTTGACAAGTTAATTATCACTTTCAAATTCTCTCTATTATAAGCCCATCGTATGCATGTATGAGTTAAAATGTCGTATGCTATGTTGCTCACTATCTATAATGTAATTAATAATAAAGAAAAGACTCTCCACGAAATTACAAAAGTCGAAAGTGTTGAAAGTAGGTAACAAAAGCTGATTTGTTTAGACAGGTAAGGTCAGCAATGAAATGAAGCTAAATAAGTCGAAACTGCGGTGCCAAGACTTGAAACATAATGTCGGGTCTCTTGGTACACTACGAAAATCTCACAAACCATTTGAGACTGACAAGAAAATGAAAATGGCTAAGCAAACTACAACTAAAACATCTTTTTTGACCCTATCCGGTTCGGAGATCAGTTTTCTGGTGACAGCAACCGTACCAATAAACGAAGCAGATTATGATGTGAATGACTAACACTCATTTTTCTTTCTACTTTTAACCGCCTCAATTTCCACTATTAAAGTATCCACAGCATAAGCCCCCTGCTATAGAGTAAGGTTGTGGATTTTGATAGCCATGCACGTGATCTATGGTTAATATCCCAGGGATTACTTACATTAAATACCCTTTAGGTAAGCAAGTTTTGTCGAATTTTCAATTTTGGTACCACACTTTTACCATGGTGTAGGATTTCGTAAAAACGTAAAATATTATACGTGTCATAAAACGTTATATGTTTCACAAATCTAGTCAAACCAGAAGTGTTCTGTTTGAAGCAATTAGAACACGGTTATTATGCATTTTGATGCATTAACATATTAGCGGACACTCCTTATCAAATGATACTTACGTTCTGATGTATCGGCAAGAGTCCATATAGAAAGCAACGAAAGAAGTAAAAATTATGACGTTAACGACTGAAATTCATTACTTTATCTTTTCACAAGTTAGTTATCACTTTCAAATTCCCTTTATAATAAGCCCCATCGTATGCATGTATGAGTTAAAATATCGTATGCGAAAGAAAAGACTCTCCGCGAAATTACAAAAGTGGAAAAAGTGGAAAGTGCGTAACAAAACCTGATTTGTTTGGACAGGTAAGGTCAGCAATGTAATGAAGCTAAATGTGTCGTAAGTCCGGAGCCTAGACTTGTAACATAATGTCGGGTCTTTTGATATAATAGGAAAATCTCAAAAACCATTTAAATTGACTAGAAAATGAAAGAGGCTGATCAAGCTAGAACTAAAGCATCTCTTCTGACCCTACCCGACCCGAAGATCACTATTGTGGTGACAGCCATCGTACCAAAAAACCAAAGGAGATTATGAGGTGAATGACTAACACTCATTTTTCTTTTTACTTTTAACCGCCTCAATTATGATAATGCACGTGATCTCTGCTTACTATCCCAGGGATTACTTACATTAAATATCCTTTAGGTAAGCAAGTTTGGTCTAATTTCAAATTTCGGTATCACAGTTTTAACATGGTGTAGGATTTCGTGAAAACGTAAAATATTATACCCGTCATAAAACGTTATATGTTTCCCAAGTCTAGTCTAACCAGAAGTGTTCTGTTTGAAGCAATCAGAACACGGTTATTATCTATTTCGATGCATTAACATATTAGGGGTCACTCATAATCAAATGATACTTACCACCTGATGTATCGGCAAGAGACCATATAGAAAGCAACAAAAGAAGTAAAAATTATGACTTTAACGACTGAAATTTATTACTTTATTTTTTGACAAGTTAAGAGGCAGTCTCCCTAAAAGCGTTCCACTCGATTTGGACTCGAAAAAACTTTTGCCTTATATTTTTATCATCAACACTACTATCCATCCGAATAGCGAAATTGCAGTTAGAATGGGGAAATTGTTTTTTTTTTTTACTGCCATTCCCAGCATTTTATCGCTGGAAGTCCGTTAGCGGCTAAAATATGCAAATTTTAGATGTCGTTTTACAGGTTTTTTAACGATCGTTTAAAAGTACTTCGGGTCATCAAATCCTAGACTGTTCGCACTTATTTGGAAGCATATTACTTCTTCTTTCTGTTCCAATACCATTTAGGCATTATCTTTCTCTTATCAGCAAAAACTGGTCGTCGTTATTTCACTAACCCAATTAAGAAAGTAAAATGCACGAATAAATGCCTCAAAAACATCACAAAATTGTCAAAAGTGGCACCTAAACTAGACCTTAAAACATGTTTTAATTAAAGATTAAGAGCTACTTTGTCAAGTTATGAAATAAAACTTGTGGTACAACGCGATTCAGAATTGGCTATCTTTAAAACAAGGAACGGGGAATCGGAGAATGGGGAACGGAGAACGGGGAACGGAGAATCTTTAAAATGGGGGAATCTCTAAAAGCGGGAATCTTTAAAACGGGGAATCTTTAAAAGCGGGAATCTTTAAAACGGGGAATCTTTAAAATCGGGAATCTTTAAAGTGGGGAATCTTTAAAAGCGGGAATCTTTAAAACGGGGAATCTTTAAAAGCGAGAATCTTTAAAATGGGGAATCTCTAAAAGCGGGAATCTTTAAAATGGGGAATCTTTAAAACGGGGAATCTTTCAAATGGGGAATCTTTAAAACGGGGAATCTTTAAAAGTGGGAATCTTTAAAACGGGGAGTCTTTAATAGCGGGAATCTTTAAAAGTGGGAATCTTTAAAACAGGGAATCTTTAAAACAGGGAATCTTTAAAAGCGGGAATCTTTCAAATGGGGAATCTTTAAAAGCGGGAATCTTTAAAAGTGGGAATCTTTAAAACCGGGAATCTTTAAAAGTGGGAATATTTAAAATGGGGAATCTTCAAAAGTGGGAATCTTTAAAACAGGGAATCTTTAAAAGCGGGAATCTTTAAAGTGGGGAATCTTTAAAAGCGGGAATCTTTAAAACGCGGAATCTTTAAAATGGGGATTCTTTAAAAGCGGGAATCTTTAAGAGCGGCCGTCCGTAAATATCGCCTGGGGGCGTGCAAAATGAAAAAATCGAAAATCCCCAAACTTTGTCAGAATATAGCTCTAGGTAAACTATTTCTAGAAAAATAACTTTCAGTTCGATTAGATTTTTCTTTTACGCGTGCGGCGACCGAGTCGGTTCGGGGGCTCACATGTTGGGTTTCACCGGCTAAAGGCAGTGCATTACTTAAAAATCGTTTAAAAATTAAAGAAGAAACAAACTCTGCTTCTCAAAACCTTTATAGTAAGAGTGCAAATTAAATAATATTTTCAATGTGAAATTTTCCTATTCGACAACAAACTTGATATTTTTCAGATTTTTAATTATTTTACCTAATTTGCTTATTTTTGACAGACAAAATATTGACAAAATTCGGACTCAAAAATCACTTCTTGGTATACGGCTTTGAGGCATAACTTTCCTACAGATAGAAAGAGCAAGGTGTCTTCCTCAAATTAATGCAATAAAATTTTTGGGCAATCCAACGGGGAAAATATTCCAGCGCCAAATGAAAGTTGCCCTTGAGGTCAAATTCACGCCACTTTTGTCACGGTATTCCAAGGTGTTAAATCAACAAAAATGCTCTTTGGGGCAAAGAATGGCCAAAATCCCCCAAATCTCTTTCCAACGGAACAATACTTATTATTTTCGACCTATCTGCATCTGTTTCGCCAGTTTTTTTTACTTAAATGAACCCGTTAACAGTCAAAATCCGTTTGCTGTTCAATGAATTAACAGCCGTGAACGGCACAGATCAACACGTTTCAATACTGACTATCCATTGCTCATTTAAAAAGAACAATTTAGCCCACGTCAGCTTACATAAGGATATATGACTAAATATATTACTTATCTGTCAAAAACTGAAGAGGTATTGGAAATAAAACCGCTAAATACACGTTCTCTTCACATCCGTTGCGAAGCAGTAGGACAATGCGTTACACACAGCTGTGGGGACTGGGGAGAGGAATGTCAGTTGTATGGGTGTGGGGTAAGTCAGATTTGTGCTGCACAATGCAATAGACCCTCCCTGAAACTAAACAATGATCAAATTGAAAATGATAAATCAGGGGGCTGATCAAAAGTAAAACGGACTGATTGCGAAACTTTAGAAACGCAAAAAATATATAGCACCAGGACCAGATACCACATGTGCTGTCTGCTCGAAGAGCAGGAGAGAGAACCTGGGAACGAGGTTGTTGTCTGCTATCTTGGGTTATCTCGTCTGCTGATCTTGAAATATTTACTTTAAGTCTAAAAATGCTTTCAGATAAATCAGATAAGAAAAACTCCACCCTAAAAATTTTTTTCAAAGTAAACGTGTGATAGTTGAGTAATTCTTAGAGCCAGTACCAAAGCCACCTTGCTTCCGAGTTGAAGCCAACACTCGTTGACGTATGGCATCGTGTGGATATTCTACGTTTGTTGGAGGGCCCTGTGGAGCTAGCCCTTCAAATCCTGCTGATGCAACGTGTGTAGCACTAGACAAATGCACAAAAGACGTCAAGTCTCACTTAAACCAATATGACTGCTTTGATTCGTCCTTGAAAACGGAAGCAGATCTTCTTCTCGCAAGAGCAGGTAACTGATTTGCACTGTAAATAAATAAAGCCTTTCCGATGAGTTGATCAAGTTGATGCACTTTCACTGCTTGTTATTATATGTCATTCGTTTTATTTTATTTTATTCATTAATATTAATTTGTTTATGCGTGGCACGGCAACTCGAAAGACCTCTCAAAGGCAGCAACGTAGTTCCGGAATTTGACTTTCTAACTTTTGATACTAACAGCTAACACATTTTGCGATTACCACAGGATTGCTACATGAATTCACTGCGGCTTCTTTATTCATTTTGTTTCAGGGATTTTCGAAGTCGATGATAACCATATTAAAATGTCGATTTGTCCACGACATCGAGACGCCTTTGGTATACGATGGCGTAGCGGCAAAAAAACATGTTCGGCTCCAAAAGACTGGGCGGCGCATAAGAGTAAACAAGTCAAGGGAGATCGGGGTATCACCCTACCACAATGTAAAAGGATCTTTAGGCTCACTTCAGTGCTTGTTCCAGTTGCGTCTCGTAAGTAATAAAGATAATGCTAAGAACTGCACAATCCTCTAGTCCCTGGGAGCTGTGTATGCAGTCGAAAGAAACCCGGCTAGATGTTAAGTCTGGTCTGTGGCGTAGGCTGGGGACTGGTACTTAAAATTTGGAAACAATTAGCTGCCATGAACAAAAGGCTTTATGACCAAATCCTAACTCGATGGGGATCAAATGCATGTCTAAATCAGTGATTAAAACCACATTCGCTGTGTTACAGACACCAACCAAATTTGCAGTGATTATGGAGATTCCACTGCATTATTTCACGAAAGCTGGAATGCATATTCCGCAGATTTTATCGCTGAATAAAGAAGATGGGAAATGTACTTATGAGTTGTTATTTTTCTGTTTTAATTTTAGCCATTTGTAAAAAATGTCGGCTGGTGCTTGCATCAGGGGCACCTTCATCCCCGTGTGAAACAAAAGAAGATGTCCCCCCTCCAATCGTAAAAGAGAAACGAGACGTCTGCACATCATTTGCTTCATCACCGTCCATTACAAAAGAGGATGTTTCTTTCAAAGTCCAACAAGCAAAGGCAAAGGCAAAGGTCTTGTCAGTTGTTGACACTGACGAAACTGACTCGGTAATATATTATTATCATCAGAATCAGAGACAGGATTTGGAATTGAAACAGTTTTCAAATGGCTCCTTCTTGGGACCTCAACGAAAAAAAACCACATGCACACAAAGAAACAGATGGAGGAAGGAGGATTGTTTTAAATTAGATCTGCAATTTGTTTTGCAGTTCAAAACATGTAGAATTAAATCGATGACTAAATTTTTTTTTAAAAATAAAAGCTACAGTTTTCATCATCTTCATCATTATCATCGGCCCAATCATCATCATTGTCATTATTTTGTATTACTGTCGCTTATAGCTTCTTAACTCCATATATTATTTTATTATTCTCTTTCTTAATTTGGCTTTCTCTTTTCTTCTTTTCTCTTTTATATTTCAGGACAATGAAAGTACCTCTGGTTTAAGTCAAGCCATGAAAAACCTCGAACTTGTTTCGTTCGACAGTAGCCCTTACGCTACAGAAAGTACCGGCAGCAGCAGCGGTAGTGCGAATGATTCATCAATCGAAAACCAAACGCTTCGTCGCTTAAAGCTGAATGAATTTCTAAGTGTATGTGGCAGGGAAACTGTGAATCAACCGAAAAAAAGTTGGGAGCAACTAAGCACGCGAACTAAAAATGTTCGCGTATCTAAAGCAAAAGATGCTGTCGTTGCGTCGTTAGAGGTCATTTCTCCTGGAAACCCGGCAGCCCTATGGGAAGCAATGAAAAGCTTACAGTCTGTAGAAAAAGCCTTGGGCACAGAAAATCAATCTCCGTTGGATAAGAAGTACCTGGAAGCGTTAGCAGAGACCTATCAGAATGCAAGTAGTTGGGACACCCGCCGACAGGTGTTGTCAATAATGGCTGATTTGACACCGTACTCTGTTTTGCAGCAATTTATTCCTGGCATCACCGACTACAGAATCAAAGTAGCTCGCCAACATTCCATCGAGCATGGACGCGGTGTTCCCTTGCCTGCCGCCAAGAGCACTAGACTCAGGGTAGACGAAATCCAGCTCGATCATTTTTTAAGCTTCATTACCAGTCCCCACGTGGTCCAAGATCTACCGTTTGGCCAACGCTACCTGTACCTATCAAACGGCAAGGTACTCGAAACACCTAATGTGATAAGGTCCATGATACCACAGCGCATAATTGATCAGTATAACCAGTTCTGCTTGGAGACGAATTTTTCTCCGTTCAGCCCGTCCACAATGTTACGAATATTGTCATCGTGTACCGCTACAGTAAGAAAGTCACTTCAAGGACTAGACTACTTTGCCGCTGAAGGAGCAAAAGCCTTTAACGATTTGCTAAAATTAGTTGCAAGGACTGGAGACAGACAGTGGGTCGTTAGATGCGAGCAAGCTCTGAAAGAGGGAAAACAGTATTTGAAAACCGACTACAAGGTAGATATTTTAGAACCATTCATAATATAAACACTGAAAGGGTAATCACATAAAAGAAATAAATATGCAAAGGCGATCAGTTGAACCCTTAAAAATTATTGTAGCTATGCCTACCTTTTATGCTTAGTTACCCCTTTTATACTATTAAATAAATTTAATTGTATGACCGCAGTAAAAGATGTGTGATAAATCGTGTCTAGTTCTTTGGCCAATCATAGGTTGATGATTTCTTCTTTAAGATGTCGAATTCAAAATTTACCCAGAAATTTCAAAAACACAATGAAGAAATTCTTCTTTGTAGATATAGCTCATTATTTTTGTTCTGACTACTTTCTCGCAGGTTCATATCACCACAGCATCCAGTATCCCCGACCACTGTAGTGCGTACGCCCTAACTGATACAAAAGAAGAGTGTCTTCGAGAAATGTGTGACCACGCCCACGACAAGAGTTGTCCCTTTTGTGATCGGCTGAAAGACACTTTAAAAGAAATTGAGTTGAATTTGATCGAAGCGAACCTGGATGAAGAAGACCGGGATGACGTCATGTACTCGTTTCAGCAAGCTTATACAGCAATAGAAGCTTGGAAGGCTCATCAACTGAGATCTATTCAACAGGATAAGGCCCGCTTAAACATCATAGATACCCTGGCAGAAAGTTCAGTGTTAATCACTCAAGACTGGGCGATGAAATTCTTGCCCCGAAAGTACCGGGAAACCCAAGCCGACTGGTTTGCTAAAAGAGGAATCTCTTGGCATATCAGTACCGTCGTACGTCGAAAGGGAAACCTGCAACACCAAGCATTTGTCCACATTGCGAAGAATTGTAACCAAGACAGTGACGCGGTGGTAAGCGTTTTACGCCACACCTTGCAGCAGCTCAAAATTGACCATCCTGAAACAACAACTGCCTTTCTCCGCCAGGACAATGCTGGATGTTATCACAGTGTAGCCATGTTAGCTGCCTGTGGACTTATGGAGAAAGCATCGGGAATTAAAGTAGAAAGAGTTGATTTTAGCGACCCGCAAGGCGGTAAGGGGCCCTGTGACAGAAAGGCGGCCACAATTAAAGCTCACGTTTTAAGGTATCTCAACGAAGGTCACGATGTGGTCACTGCAGAAGACTTCCGAGATGCAATGCTCTCTCATGGTGGTGTTAGAGGTGTTCGGGTGGCTTTGATCGACATGTCCATCGTGCGTCCAACGTCTCTGCGTGGGAAATTAGAGGGAGTTAGCAGCCTTAACAACTTCCATCTGGGAGACCGAGTGCTCACAGCGTGGAAAGCATTTGACGTGGGTAAAGGAAAGAAAGTACCATGGACACAACTGGAAGGTCAGACATCTTAGAAGCTATAGATAACTAACTCATAATTTGGGCACTAGTTTTGTTATAACGTAGCGTACCTGAATAGACATCAATGCGAACTACAAGAGATAGCTGCAACGCTGTTAATTTTAAAGTAGGTTGAGAACTGTTGTAATTTCAGCATGCCTATTCACTAGGCTTAAAAAGGTAACTACACAATACTTTTGAAGTAACGTTTGTTTTAGTGAGATTGAGCATCCATAATCCGCTACTGAAGTTTTTTGATAAAAAATTCTGAAGGCCTTTCTCTTTTAATATTTTTTTCTTTCGTTATTTAGTTGAAATAGGCCCGCTAGAGGAACCAGTTTTCACACAATGTTCATTTTCCCAAGGAGACTTTCAAGATGTCTCTTCATGTGACAACGCCCAGGCCTCTAATAATAGAAAGGAAGAGTCGCCGACAAAAGAGGAAAGTGTTGTTTCCGCTGACCACGAAAGCCCGCTCTTTTATTGTCCAGTGGAGGGATGCATAAGCACCTTTCAGCGCCACTATAATCTTGAGCGCCACTTGCATTATGAAAAATGCCAGTTTCTCGAGGAGAAACACAGCCTCTTAGACAAGGCGAAGATGATGTACTTCGAAAAACTCGAAGAAGGTGCCAGTGCACAGCCTTTTGTAGCGGGCTCAGTTGTGGTAGAAAAGAGGGCGGGGCATCTGCTATCACCGGGTTGGGCCCTACGTTCAACTAAAAAAAGTTCTAGATTCAATTTCAAGCAGAAGAATTACTTAAACGAAAAGTTTAAGATCGGTGAACAAACTGGACATAAAACAGACCCGGAAGACGTGGCTAGAGATATGAGGCACGCAAAAGAAGAAGATGGCAGCCGCATGTTCACACCAGCTGAATTCCTTTCACCTCAGCAAATTAAATCCTATTTTTCAAGAGCTGCAGCGAAGTTACGTCAGTCCGAAAGTTGCGATGATGCTGATGAGTGCGATGTTCAAGCCGTTGAAGAGGAAGATGTATACTCTTCTGTGCGCACTCATATAATCCAGGAATGCCAGCTTGTTCATCCAGTCATGTATGACACGTACAATCTGTGTGAAATGTGCGAACAAAGGAAACTGACCAAGCTCAGCGTGTCAATGTTGCGTTTAATATGCTGTTATTTTGATCTGAAGTGCGAAGGTGTTTCACTGAAACGTAAAGCACCTTACGTAAAATTGATTGAGGACCTTGTAAAATCGTGCTCCTGCAACTAATATTATTATTGAAACTTGGGTGTCTGGACTAATACGGAAACATTCACAGCTCCTACTCCGTCCACCTACTCACTCAAATTTCCCACTACAGTATTATTCCAGTTTAATTGCATAATAACAGATATTTAGCATGTCGATACAAAAATAAAATTAATTAATTACAAAATTACCCTCTTAAATTAGTCCACTGAAACGCAGGATTGTCTCTCGGCTTGTGCGCCTGCGGAGGTAGGGTACAGCAGTGAGTAGGGATACGGAATTGGGATTATGGATGTTTTCATGTCTTCGATTACTCGCCAGAAAAGGTATAGGGGGAACAAAAGTTTCAGCTAATTAAGAATACGACATATGCCAGGTATCCTTACCTGTACAAGTCGTTTAAACCTTAAATCGCTCAATAGTAAGCTTCCGGTTTGAGGTGCATTACCTGCGCCCCTGTGTCACGCAATTGTGACATTCCATGAAGTACAAGTACTCGATCGGTAACTCGGCATTGCATAGGATGGAAGCCTGTTTGTATACATTGAATCAGCTTTAAAATGGGTAGGTGTATAACTAGTTAGTCTCATATAATGAAAGGAACAATTATTGTTTAATCGTGCGTGAAATATTTTAAGTTCTGGAAAAAACTATGAAGTTTGAAACGTTTCTCAGTCGGGAGCAATAACAAAGAATTTAGATATTGCAAGTCGATCGTAAATGTCACCTGTTAGCAAACAGTTTCCAATAAAATGAACAATAGAAATCATACAGCTACTTAAAAAGCAAACCTTCTTGGCAAATACAAGGCGTTCTGTGCTACAAAGCGCAAAAATATTTTAAATAACGAGAGTATTGTTGTTTTTGCCCTTCGAATGTCGTGACAAAATGGCGTGTTTTGACCTCAACGGTCGCTTTTGTTCGGCGCTCAAAACATTTTGCCTTTTGGATTGCCCAAGAATTTTATTGCATTTATGTGAAGAAGACACCTTTCTCTTTCTATTGGTAGGAAAGGTATGGTCCAAAGCTGTATACCAAGGAGTGATTTTCGAGTCTGAAGTTTTGCTATTTTTTGTCCGTGAAAAATGGGCAAAATAAGTAAAATAATTAAAAATCTAAAAAATATTTAATTTGCCGTCGAATAGGAAAATTTTACATCAAAACAATTGTTTAAGTTGAGCTCTTTTTGGTACGATTCCCAGAAGCAGAATTTGTTTCCTCTTTAATTTTTAAACGATTTTTAAGTAATATATGGTCATTAGCCCCTGAGAACTGCCGTGTGAGCTTCCGAACCGACTCGGTCGCAGCACGCGTAAAAGAAAAATCTAATCGAACTAAAAGTTATTTTTCTAGAAATAGTTCACCTAGGGCTATATTCTGACAAAGTTTGGGGATTTTCGATTTTTTCATTTTGCACGCCCCCAGGCGATATTTACGGACGGCCGCTCTTAAAAGCGGAAATCTTTAAAACGGGGAATCTTTAAAAGTGGGAATCTTTATAACAGGGAATCTTTAAAACAGGGAATCTTTAAAAGCGGGAATCTTTAAAAGTGGGAATCTTTAAAAGCGGGAATCTTTAAAACGGGAAATCTTTAAAAGCGGCAATCTTTAAGATGGGGAATCTTTAAAACGGGAAATCTTTAAAATTGGGAATCTTTAAAAGCGGGAATATTTAAAAAGGGGAATCTTTAAAAATCTTTAAAAATCTCATCATTTGTTGATAGTCTCCCCCAACCAATTGCTAAATCGCAAAAATCCTATCTTAAAGATGCGACAGACTTTATCAACTTCATAGAGAAAACCAGGGTCGCAGAAAATGTTATTCTAGTCTCTATGGATGTAACTAGCCTATACACAAACATCCTACAGGAGGAAGGAATTACCATTATATGCAAAGCATACGAAACATTCTGTCAAAACAAACCTCCAATACCCAGCCAATACCACGCAGATATGCTCAGACTAATCCTAAGGGAGAATTCTTTCCAATTTCTTTGAAAAAACTACCTCCAAGTACAAGGTACAGCTATGCGAACAAAATGGCAGTTGCATTTGCTAACATTTTTATGTCTGCAATAGAGACAGAAATTATTAACAAAAGTCCGCACAAACCACTAGTGTGGAAGAGATTTATCGATGACATATTCTCATTGTGGAATGTAGACAAAGAATAAATATATAGATTTAGCCAGGGCTAAAAGCGAAGCTCTCATTAATAAGTTTATATTTAAAATCAAACAATAAACTTGTAATCCACAAATCAGTTAACTTAAGGGCACATTCATGTGACTTTTGAGGGAAAGGATAAGTTATTTTAGAATGAAACATCTTACATCGAGTTGATAGCCTAAATATACATGTATGTACACCCAAAAAATAGCAAACATCTTCTATCACATTCAAGAGCCATAATGGCTCTTGATCACAGTAGATTAGGCCTCGAAAACAAATTCTTGGAAAACAAATCAGGCCGCATTTTTTTTGCCTTCGACAGGTTTACTTTACAAATTCTTGCCAACAAATCTGAGGGTGTGTAAACCAACGTTTTATACTTTTTATACATCACATCTGAGGTAAAACAGTACTTTTTATCATACAGACCTCGGAAAGAATACGACATTTCACAATTTTTCAATGTTCAGGACAATCAATCGTGGGCTTTTAGCGAAACCGTTCAAAAAATTTCCAAAATCACCCATACGGCCAGCCGGTTCTCATTTTTAGTGCGAGCTGTCAGTGTGGTCGAGTGTTTGAATGAACTTTAATGGAGATACGCTTCAACATAATAACGAATTTGTTATCATTATTTTTTGTTATTTAATGGTTCCAGTTATAACGATGTGTAATCTTATAAAGTGTTTGATAGGCGCGACATTTCTAAGTACTCCTGCAAGCGCTGTTCATGAACGATGAAAACAAACACACGGACAAGCGATTAAAATTGCAAGAGAGACTACTAACAATCAATAAAAGAAATACAATTCGGTAAAACACTTACAGAGACAACAATTTTCATTCACGAAGACAGGTATTAAAGTGTCTCTAAAAATCCTGAGCCGTTTAAGCTTTAAGCTTAAAGCTTAAGCTTAAAGCTCAAGCTTAAGTTTATTTTGTTTTGCTTTCAGCCGGCCTCCCGGTGTTTATTTTTTCAAAGATGAACTCCTCGAGGCAAGAAAATCACTCAAAGTTTTCTTTCTACAGCCAAATTTATAACTAAATATTCTTCGGAACGGTTTTTTTCTATTTGCCGTGAGAAAATATATCTGAAGGCCTTTTAAAGTTCTGTAAGCTTATATCAAACCTGATACTAGATCAGATCATTGACTCAAATCTTAAACAAACGTGCAAAAACTTGCCGCATAAACTGTGCTCGACTTCATGAAATTAGATATAACAAAAACAAACATCAAATACAATAATTACTCAGCCTTACCATTCGAGATTCAGTTCCTGAAAGATATCAAGGAAGGCCATAGTTGCTTGAGACTTTTAAACCCTCTTACGCTTTGAGCAAGGTGAAAGACGAAAACGATGCCATCCGAAATCGGATTACCCAATTTTGACAGGCGACGCATTTCTCAACCAAAAACCCAATAAACAAACCAGCCATGGATAACAGAAGACTCTTGATAGCAGCTGTATTTCATTTTGTACATCCAGTGGAAAAAGACAGTTAAAAACATCACAAGTTGACTCAAAACTCTGTCAGCTTTAGCTGTCAAAGTAAACAACTTTCAAGATGCTGCATAAATTTTCCGCATGAACGCACCTGTCAAATTTTGACCAATCAGAGTACGTCCGTCAGTTTGAAATCAAAATCTTGACAGTGCGGGGCCATAGTGACATAAACACAACATATTTCATATGAATCATTGGAAAAAATAGACTTGAGCCTGCGATCATTTGAAACTGGTAATTTGTCAGCGGATAACTTCAAAAAAGTACTCAACCTCGATGGGTCGACACTTGAGCCCGCGCTACGGTCTGGTAATACTGGTCAGCGGATATCCTGTTTTGACAGCTGTCAATTGATCACAACATTGATGTTCGATTAGTTTTGTATTGGGCTCCCAAACTAGCAAGAAAGTGTCTATTGGGCTTTCAAACTAGCAAGAAAGTGTGAGAGTAAACATTGGTTTCCCTGTGGTGCGGACGGACGGTCGTACGGTCACGTGATTACCAAATTTTCTCGGATGGGTAGGTTACCACATTTCCTTAGCTATGGGGCTCCGTCCACGCGCGCGCTTCGCGCACGGGTGGAGCTCCGCTAATATACTCATTCATCAAACGAGCAAATAACCACTACCCGACCATAAAATTTACTGCTGAAGTTTCAGAAACAGAAACCGCCTTTCTGGATACATGTATTTACAAAGGAGAAAGATTTAAGAAGGAATCAATCCTAGCCGGTGCGTACACACTTCAGACCAACAGAAATTTTCCAATACACGTATTTCTCTTCATGTCACCCCACAGGGGTTAAGAAAGGATTCATAACAGGCGACGACTTAAGATTACTCAGAACAAACTCTTCCGAGAAAACGTTTGAAGAGAACATAACTAATTTCAAGCGAAAACTCCATATGAGAGGTTATAGAGATAAAGTAATAGATAAACACCTATCAGAAGTCAAGCATCACGAAAGAATTTCGGCTTTGCAAAACAAAATAAAAACGCACAAGAAATTACTACCGTTCGTGACAGAATATCGCCCCTCAGTACCAAACCTAAAAAAAATCCTCATGCACAAATGGTATCTTATAGAAAACCAACCGTTGCTTAGAGAAATCTTTAAAGACCCTCTCATAATATCTTATAAAAGAGGAAAGTCACCACAAGATATACTCGCAAGAGCTAAACTATGAAGGTAAGGCCACAGTAACAGCAACTAAGCCAAAGAGAGAAGTGAATAGCCTGTCAACATTATGAACAACACAAACCATGAAGCTTAAAGGTCAAAAATATACAACAACTTGGCCAAAGGGAGTCGTGTATGGCCTGTCAACATTATGAGACATATTTTAAAGATTCCCGCTTTTAAAGATCCCCCGTTTTAAAGATTCCCAATTTTAAAGATTCCCCGTTTTAAAAGATCCCGGTTTTAAAGATTCCCCGTTTTAAAGATTCCTCGTTTTAAAGATTCCCTCTTTTAAAGATTCCTCATTTTAAAGATTCCCCATTTTAAAGATTCCCCATTTTAAAGATTCCCCGTTTTAAAGGTTCTTGGTTTTAAAGATTCCCGCTATTAAAGATTCCCCGTCTTAAAGATTTCCAATTTTAAAGATTCCCCGTTTTAAAGATTCCCGCTTTTAAAGATTCCCCGTTTTAAAGACTTCCAATTTTAAAGATTCCCCGTTTTAAAGATCCCCCGTTTTAAAGATTTCCAATTTTAAAGATTCCCCGTTTTAAAAGTTCCCGGTTTTAAAGATTCCCCGTTTTAAAGATTCCTCGTTTTAAAGATTCCCTCTTTTAAAGATTCCCCATTTTAAAGATTCCCCGTTTTAAAGGTTCTTGGTTTTAAAGATTCCCGCTATTAAAGATTCCCCGTTTTAAAGATTTCCAATTTTAAAGATTCCCCGTTTTAAAGATTCCCGCTTTTAAAGATTCCCCGTTTTAAAGACTTCCAATTTTAAAGATTCCCCGTTTTAAAGATCCCCCGTTTTAAAGATTTCCAATTTTAAAGATTCCCCGTTTTAAAAGTTCCCGGTTTTAAAGATTCCCCGTTTTAAAGATTCCTCGTTTTAAAGATTCCCTCTTTTAAAGATTCTCCATTTTAAAGATTCCCAATTTTAAAGATTCCCGCTTTTAAAGATTCCCCATTTTAAAGATTCCTCATTTTAAAGATTCCCCGTTTTAAAGGTTCTTGGTTTTAAAGATTCCTCGTTTTAAAGATTCCCGCTTTTAAAGATTCCCCGTTTTAAAGATTTCCAATTTTAAAGATTCCCCGTTTTAAAGATTCCCGCTTTTAAAGATTCCCCGTTTTAAAGATTTCCAATTTTAAAGATTTCCGCTTTTAAAGTTTCCCCGTTTTAAAGATTTCCAATTTTAAAGATTTCCGCTTTTAAAGATTCCCCGTTTTAAAGATTCCCGCTTTTAAAGATTCCCCGTTTTAAAGATTCCCGCTTTTAAAGATTCCCCGTTTTAAAGATTTCCTCTTTTAAAGATTCCCCGTTTTAAAGATTCCCCGTTTTAAAGATTCCCGCTTTTAAAGATTCCCCGTTTTAAAGATTTCCTCTTTTAAAGATTCCCCGTTTTAAAGATTCCTGCTTTTAAAGATTCCCGCTTTTAAAGATTCCTCGTTTTAAAGATCCCCCGTTTTAAAGATTCCCAATTTTAAAGATTCCCGTTTTTAAAGATTCCCCGTTTTAAAGATTCCCCGTCTTAAAGAATCCCGCTTTTAAAGATTCCCTCTTTTAAAGATTCCTAATTTTAAAGATTTCCGCTTTTAAAGATTCCCCATTTTAAAGATTCCCGGTTTTAAAGATTCCCCATTTTAAAGATTCCCGCTTTTAAAGATTTCCCGTTTTAAAGATTCCCGCTTTTAAAGATTTCCCGTTTTAAAGATTCCCATTTTAAAGATTCCTGCTTTTAAAGATTCCCCATTTTATAGATTCCTGCTTTTAAAGATTCCCCATTTTAAAGATTCCTGCTTTTAAAGATTCCCCATTTTAAAGATTCCCGCTTTTAAAGATTCCCCATTTTAAAGATTCCTGCTTTTAAAGATTCCCCATTTTAAAGATTCCTGCTTTTAAAGATTCCCCATTTTAAAGGTTCCCCGTTCCCCGTTCCCTGTTCCCTATTCCCATTCCCCGATTCCCCGTTCTTTGTTTTAAAGATAGCCATTCAGAATTGAAGGATTCGACTTAAATTTGCATATTGATGCAGAATTCGCATTGCGTGATACCGGCCGCTGTAATAGTAAAAAAATTCTTCATGATTCTACAAATGACAGTTTTTCTTTTTTTTCTTTTTTTTTTTTTACTTTAGCAACAAGAAAAATCGGAAATAGGTTAGGCGTATAGAACATCAAGTTTACTTTTCCACTGACCTTAGTATTAATAGTCTCGGCCGGCCGTCCTTGGTAGTAGAGTGGGTCGGGAAAAAAACGCATTACTTCCTACCCCACCCCCTGGCCCTTTTCTTGCTTGTATCTCTCGGAGGGTCGCCCCCACAGTCTGAACGTCTGGAAGAGGCTTTTCGATATTCTTCAATCGCGTTCTCAACGAACATTTTTGTTTTGCAAATAACATTAAAGAGAACCATGTTTCTCCTTTCTAGCAACAGGTGGAAGTATTTACATTTTGCAGCGAGAGGGTCCTTCACACATTCACCTTTACACTATATATATGGGACGATGGTACACGGTATTCCTTGAAGAAAAATTAAGAAAATATGGACTGGAGTTCAAAGAAATAAAATCAACAACCCGCCAATCATGTCTACGCCACAATAAGTCTCGTACTTATAAATTCTTATCAAGTAGATTGTTATTTGCCCTTAAAAAAATGAAATCAGCTGTGAAATGTACATTGAATTAAGTTAGTGTCCGGATACCTTTAGGAATTTGATATTAGTATAAATTTTTAGATGTATAAATCTACCGGCCCTCGATCACAAATCTGATTGTCTATTTACAGTGCTAGTGCTATACTGGTAATACTGTACGCTGCCAATTCCGTGATGGGCAATGAGTGAACTGACTGAGTAGCCTGACAGTGTTCGGTTGTAATCTGTTTATACCACCACTAAATAAAACCGTTAGCCTGTCAAGTTGTTAAGCTTTGAACGACTAGGGGATTTATATTTGACTATTTTAGGTACATTTGTACCAGATCTTCGTTTCCTCGCATGCAATCTCTCTCGTTTTTTGTTTTTGTTTTTGTATTTTTGTTTTTCATAAGATTTGTGAAGTATTTGAGTCTTTATATTCTTTGTCATAGCATCTCGGTATTTTGAGACATTAAAGCAATAAGACCCTCTCTGAGTGGCTCAACAACATTGTCCCCGGTAGGCTGGTGTATCAAATGAGCGCCGCACCGGAGTCGCAAAAACGAAATGATAAACGCGGTGGCGCCTAATTTAGTAAAATCGATATCAATATGAATTTGAATCCACACGGAGGATCTAAACGCCGATTTCGAAAACTGTGATCGTAGATCCATCAGCTGTTGTTCAGATGTATGTATTTTTACATCATTTACGTGGTATAGAATGTAAGTGTCTGTAAGAACAGGGTAATAACCACTAACAAGACGTGAGACGAGGATAGACGTAAAAACAGTGTAGGGGTCTCGACCTGGACAAATGTTCATGCTGGGGAAATCTTCGACAATGCCGGATTCAGACTTCGCTTCAGTTCTCCACCTCTACTCATTGTTTGAATTCAGCGGTTATTGTCCACGTTGGGCCTCAATAGAAAATTCTGTCGGTGAATTCTCCATGGTACCAAAAAAATTGTTATGAGTACTCTCAGTAATATGCCTAAAGGTAGGTAATCACGATTTTGACAATTTAACTTCGACTCCTCAAGGTTTAGATATGCAAAGGATGCGCTTATCACTTTCTGTTTCACGCGTGTATCTTGTGATATTCAAGTCCATCAGCTCATAAATGATATCAAATGTGCAAGTGCATCAGCTGATCATGACTGTGTAACTTTATGCCATAGTGCAAGAGTGATTAATATCAGGATATTTGACTTAAAGCCACTTCCTACTTTTCTCTTTAACTTCATTATGTTTGGATCTTTACTTCCCGCATATTTCTAAACAAAAAAAATTGAGTGGAATACTTAGTTTATCATTGTCTGAACTTGAAATTACGATTACGACAATACCCATTGGCCCTTTTGTCGTTATTTTATCACAGATAAAGGAACTAGTGATAAGGATATTAGAAATGATTTTACGATTTCATACGTACGTGATCCTATCCTTTAAAATAGATGATATACGATTTTCGCAATCTCCAAACCAATTACATGCCTGTCCTTGGTCCTAATATTCCTTTCTTGGTCCTCTATGCGAAGAACGAGCTGGCCGGCAAAATCGTCTGAGTTTATATGCCGATATCTGTGGGTAATCCCCGGGAGGACTCACATATAAAAGTGAAGGGGCTGCTTGTCGGAAAATTAATTTAAACCCCTGAGGGAGGCCAATGTGGGTATGGCTCAAGCTTAAACTGACCCCTAAAGGAGATTTCTGTGAGGTCAGCGTCACGGCTTTTTCTGTAAATTTTGCAAGCGATACCTGAATGAGCATATTTAGTTACTTTCCGTCCCAAACAACCGAAGTGAGACCAAAATCTGCAAACGACGAGCACCCACGTCACTTTTGTATGGGAGTCCTCCTGGGGAAGCAGATCACCATCTGTTCCACTTGAGTTTTCGTTAGGTCAATGATTACCATCTTTTGAGAGTATTGGCTCTGCTTCACTTAGTTCAGACTTCGATGAATGACAGGTTTCATGGTGAGAAGTAATGGTGTCCTGACATTCGTGTACTTTTATCAGTTGGGAAAAACAGCGTGAACTTCCACACTTAATTTTCTTGTTACTTTCACTGATGTTGCACGATTCGAAATTAATGTTCAAACTTTATTATTTGCGTGTACCAACTTCTTTATTAACTGGCTGCGATTCAAAAGTAGCCTTGGACTCCGGACTGTCTCTTGGAGCGTGAAAACAAAAGCTGACCACTCTTAATAGGAAGAAATAGTCAGTTAAAGGAAGAAGCCTTCTAATTGAAATTTCATTAACAAAGGTCTTCAAATGTGAGCTTCTAATCTGTGGCAGATAAATAAAGGGAAAATAGTAATTCGCCGTTCACAGTCCAGTACTATCGCCCCATGTTAGCGAATACAAGACAGTCTTGGATTCTGGATCCCATTCCATGGATTCTGGATTCCGGGTGCTGGATTCCAGTCTTTTCCAGTGGAACTTGGTTTCTAGATTTCATTCCTTAGTGGGGTACTTGAGCTCTATTCTGGATTTCAAAGCCCTGGATTCCGGATTCCATAAGCAAAATTTTCTCTGATTCCGGATCCTACAAGCAAAAATTTTCCAGATTCTAGAATCCGGATACCCTAACATGGGGCGAAGTACAAGTCAAACCTTTTCTGACCTGTTCACGCATATTTAATTAAGCAGTGGGAAATTTACTTTTCTTCTAACGCTCGATTTTATAATATGATGGATCGGAGTAACTTCTGGTCGATGCAGCTTTTTCAGACTGGACCACATTTTAAGTTAGAAGAGGTTTGCTTCTGAAAAGGTATTTTTCCGTCTTCACATAAAAGACGGCTTAACACGATTGTTGGGGGCAGTGGGAAATTAAATGAATCTTGGAAAGATATCTTTTACTTGCTGAACCAATTTTTGAACAATATAGTTTTGGTGGGAAAATGAGGCATATCTTACTTTGAATAACTGAGGATTTTGATGTGACAACAGCCGCTATCGTCACGCAACGTAAATTGAACATTTGCATAAATTTAAGTTGAAACCTTCAATTCTGAATCGCGTTGTGCCACAAGTTTTATTGCGTAACTTGACAAAATAGCTATTAATCTTTAACTAAAACATGTTTTTAAGTCTAGTTAAGGTGCCACTTTTGAAAATTTTCTGATGATTTTGAGGCATTTATTCGTTCATTTTGCTTTCTTAACTAGGTTAGCGAAATAAAGACGACCAGTTTTTGCTGATTACAGAAAGATAGTGCCTAAATAGTATTGGAACAGAAAGAAGAAGTAATATGCTTCCAAATGAGTGCAAATAGTCTAGGATTTGAAGACCCGTAGAATTTTAGAACGATCGTTAAAAAATCTGTATAACAAAAACTAAAATTTGCATATTTTAGCCGCTAACGGTCGTCCAGCAATAAAATGCTGGGAATGGCAGTAAAATAAACAATTTCTTCATTCTAACTGCAATTTCGTTATTAGGATAGATAGTAGTGTTAATGGTAGAATTGTGAGGCAAAAGTTTTTTCGAGTCCAAAATCGAGTGGAACGCTTTTAGGGAGACTGCCTCTTAATTATCACTTTCAAATTCCCTCTATTATAAGCCCCATCGTATGCATGTATGAGTTAAAATATCGTATACGATGTCGGGCACTATCTATAATATAATTAATAATAAAGAAAAGACTCTCCAATAAATTACAAAAGTCGAAAAAGTTGAAAGTACGAAACAAAACCTGATTTGTTGAGAAAGGTAAGGTTAGCAATGTAATAAAACTAAATGTGCTTTAAGTCCGGTGCCGAGACCTATAACATAATGTCGGGTCTTTTGGTATAATAGGAAAATCTCAAAAACAATTTAAAGTGACTAGAAAATAAAAGACGCTGAGCAAGCTACAACTAAAACATCTTTTCTGACCCTATCCGGTTCGCAGATCACTATTGTGATGACAGCCATCGTACCAAAAACCGAAGGAGATTATGAGGTGAATGACTAACACTCATTTTTCTTTGTACTTTTAACCGCGTAAATTTCCACTTTCAAAGTATCCACAACATAAGCTCCGTTTTATACAATTGTGGATTTTGATAATGCACGTGATCTATGCTTATTATTCCAAAGATTACTTAGATTGAATATTTTTTACGTAAGTAGGTCTTGTCTAATTTTAAGTTTTGGTAACACAGTTTTACTATAGTGTAGGATTTTCTGAAAACGTAAAATATTATACGTATTATAAAGAGTTATATGTTTTATAAACCTAGTCCAACCAGAAGTGTTGTGCTTGAAGATGTCAGAACACAGTTATTATGCATTTTGATGCATTGAGTTATCAGTAGCGGCCACCCAAAATCAAATGATACTTACGAACTGATGTATCAGCAAGAGTCCATATAGAAAGCAACAAAAGAAGTAAAAATTATGACGTTAATTATCACTTTCAAATTCTCTCTATTATAAGCCCCATCGTATGCATGTATGAGTTAAAATGTCGTATGCGATGTTGCTCACTATCTATAATGTAATTAATGATAAAGAAAAGACTCTCCACGAAATCACAAAGTCGATAAAGTTGAAAGTACGTAACAAAAGCTGATTTGTTTGGACAGGTAAGGTCATCAATGAAATGAAGCTAAATATGTCGTAACTCCGGTGACAAGACTTTAAACATAATGTCGGGTCTTTTGGTACACTACGAAAATCTCACAAACCATTTGAGACTGACAAGAAAATGAAAGTGGCTAAGCAAACTACAACTAAGACATCTTTTCTGACCCCATCCGGTTCGGAGATCAGTTTTTTGGTGACAGCAACCGTACCAACAAATGAAGCAGATTATGATGTGAATGACTAAAACTCATTTTTCTTTCTACTTTCAACCGCCTCAATTTCCACTTTTAAAGTATCCACAGCATAAGCCCCCTGCTATAGAGTTGTGGATTTTGATAGCCATGCACATGATCTATGCTTACTATCTCAGAGATTTTATTTAGATGAAATATCCTTTAGGTAAGCAAGTTTTGTGTAATTTTAAATTTTGGTACCACAGTTTTACTATGGTGTAGGATTTCGTGAAAACCTAAAATATTATACCCGTCATAAAACGTTATATGTTTCAAAAATCTAGTCCAACCAGAAGTGTTCTGTTTGAAGCAATCAGAACACGGTTATTATGCATTTCGATGCATTAACATATTAGGGGTCACTCATAATCAAATGATACTTACGAACTGATGTATCGGCAAGAGTCCATATAGAAAGCAACAAAAGAAGTAAAAATTATGTCGTTAACGACTGAAATTGTTAAACTTTATCTTTTGACAAGTTAATTATCACTTTCAAATTCCCTCTATTATACGCCCCATCGTATCCTTGTATAAGTTAAAATGTCGTATGGGATGTCGGGCACTATCTATAATATGATTTATAATAAAGAAAAAACTCTCCACGAAATTACAAAAGTCGAAAAAGTTAAAAGTACCCAACAAAAGCTGATTTGTTTGCACAGGAAAAGTCAGCAATGTGCTAAAGTTAAATGTGTCTTAACTCCGGTGCCAATACTTGAAACATGATGTCGGGTCTTTTGGTACACTACGAAAATCTCAAACACCATTTAAATTGACAATAAAATGAAAGTGGCTAACCAAGCTACAACTAAAACATCTTTTCTGACCCTATCCGGTTCGGAGATCAGTTTTTTTGGTGACAGCAACCGTACCAATAAACGAAGCAGATTATGATGTGAATGACTAAAACTCATTTTTCTTTCTACTTTCAACCGCCTCAATTTCCACTTTTAAAGTATCCACAGCATAAGCCCCCTGCTATAGAGTTGTGGATTTTGATAGCCAAGCACGTGATCCATGCTTACTATCCCAGGGATTACTTAGATTAAATATCCTTCAGGTAAGCAAGTTTTGTGTAATTTTAAATTTCGGTACCACAGTTTTACTATGGTGTAGGATTTCGTGAAAACCTAAAATATTATACGTGTCATAAAACATTATGAGTTTTACAAATCTAGTCCAACCAGAAATATTCTTTTTGAAGCAATCAGAACACAGTTATTATGTATTTCGATACATTAACATATAAGCGGTCACTCATAATCAAATAATACTTACTTCCTGATGTATCGGCAAAAGTCCATATAGAAAGCAACAAAAGAAGTAAAAATTTTGACGTTAACGACTGAAAGTTCTTACTTTATCTTTTGACAAGTTAATTATCACTTTTAAATTCCCTCTAGAGAGTATGTAACAAAACCTGATTTGTTTGGACAGGTAAGGTCAGCAATATAATGAAGCTAAATTTGTCGTAAGTCTGGTGCCGAGACTTGTAACATAATGTCGGGTCTTTTGGTATAATAGGAAAATCTCAAAAACCATTTAAATTCACCAGAAAATGAAAGACGCTGAGCAAGCTACAACTAAAACATCTTTTCTGACCCTATCCGGCTCGAAGATGACTATTGTGGTGACAGCCATCGTACAAAAAACCGAAGGAGATTGTGAGGTGAATGACTAACACTCATTTTTCTTTCTACTTTTAACCTCCTCAATTTCCACTTTTAAAGTATCCACAGCATAAGCCTGCTTTATACAATTGTGGATTTTGATAATGCACGTGATCTATGCTTATTATTCCAGGGATTCCTTAGATTGAATATCCTTTAGGTAAGTAAGTTTTGTCTTATTTTAAGTTTTGGTACCACAGTTTTACTATAGTGTAGGATTTTCTGACAATGTAAAATATTATACGTATAATAAAGAGTTTTGGAAATCTAGTCCAACCAGAAGTGTTGTGTTTGAAGAAGTCAGAACACAGTTATTATGCAATTTGATGCATTGACTTATCAGTAGCGGTCACTCAAAATCAAATGATACTTACGTTCTGATGTATCGGCAAGAGTCCATATAGAAAGCAACAAAAGAAGTAAAAATTATGACGTTAACGACTGAAATTCATTACTGTATCTTTTGACAAATTAATTATCACTTTCAACAAATTCCCTCTATTGTAAGCCACATCGTATGCATGTATGAGTTAAAATGTCGTATACGATGTCGCGCACTATCTGTAATATAATAAATAATAAAGAAAAGACTCTCCAAGAAATTACGAGAGTCGAAAAAGTTGAAAGTAGGTAACAAAAGCTCATTTGTTTGGACAGGTAAGGTCAGCAATGTAATGAAGCTAAATGCGTCGTAAGTCCGATGCCGAGATCTGTAACATAATGTCGGGTGTTTTGGTACACTACGAAAATCTCACAAACCATTTGAGACTGCCAAGAAAATGAAAGTGGCTAAGCAAGCTACAACTAAAACACCTTTTCTGACCCTATCCTGTTCGGAGATCAGTTTTTTGGTGACTGCAACCGTAGCAATAAACGAAGCAGATTATGATGTAAATGACTAAAACTCATTTGGTATTATGGGGGTTCTGGCTCAGAGGACCCGTAATGCCCATATATGGTCATAACAAAGGAAATACAGCGTTCTGCTTGGCTAATTTTCACCACGTG
>OZ038000.1:6933303-6970803 GCA_964035705.1 Porites rus
AACGAACAGTACCACTATGCCTGGGTTAAGAAGCTAAACCGACTATTAAGTAGAAGTAAGTCTCACCACAGTCAGACTTACTTCTGTGAACGTTGTTTCCAAGGTTTCTCCCGTCTAGATTTACTTGCCAAACATATGGAGACTTGCTAGCACATTCCCATACAAGGCGTCACTGTAGTGGATCAGGAAATTTCATTCAAAAGCTGGGGGAAAACGGAAGAATGCCACTTTCAAATCGTGGGCGATTTTGAGTGCATTCTCAAGAAATGTGAGGAAGAAGATGTAAATGGAAAGACTATGAAAGTGCAGAAGCATGTCCCTTGTTCAGTAGCGTGGGTTCTACTGTCTAATCATCCTGATGTAGAATCAAGATCCATGCTGTACCGTCCTTCACCCTCTCCAGATATGACTTTAGAAGAGACTAGTGATACAGTAGTAGATCACTTCATGGAAAGTCTTCAAGAGATTGAAAAAGAACTACTTCCCTATCAGTTGGAAGTCAAACCTATGGTGATATCTGAACAGCAAGAAGCTGATTTCCAAGCTGCCGTCAAATGTTATATGTGCGATGAACCTTTCTATCAAGAGGAGAAACATTGGTGTAAGGTACGTGATTACAAACGAGCCATGGGGGAGTACCGCGGAGCGGCACACGCCATATGTAACCTGAACAAGAAACGTTCAACACACATCCCAGTCTTTTTTCACAATCTACGTGGTTACGATGCACATATCATCATGCAGGGGAATCCATCGTTACGCCAACAAGGAAAAAATAAATGTGATACCCAAGAACATGGAAAAATACGTCTCCTTCCAGCTGGGAAACTTGAGATTCTTGGATTCCCTCCAATTCTTGGGGCCAGGAGCCAGTTTAGATGTCTTGGCTGAGAATTTAACAGAGTTCCCACACCTCAAAGAACATTTTGATAAAGTGTGGTCATTCAGCACAGCAGAAGATATGCAGTTGCTTTGCCAGAAAGGCGTCTACCCATATTCATGTATGGACAGCTTCAGTAAATTCGAAGAAACAAGTCTCCCTCCTAAAGAGGCTTTCAAAAATGACGTGACAGAAGAAGACATCAGTGAGGAGAAATACGAGTTTGCACAAAGAGTTTGGAAGACTATCATGATTTATACCTCTATCAAGACATCTTTCTCCTGGCAGATATCTTTGATCAGTTTCGCAATGTATGTCTCACACCGTCCCTGGTCTAGCCTGGGACGCCGCTCTCAAATATACAAAGGCAAAGCTTGACACTCTATACGATATAGAGATACACCAGTTCCTTGAGCGTGGCATGCGGGGTGGCATCTCGATGATTTCCAATCGATATGCAGAAGCCAACAACAAGTACCTACAAGAGTATGATCCTGAGAGATCAAGCAGCTATATCATTTATGGTGATAAGAACAATTTATATGGAGAAGCCATGGTACAATCGCTCCCTGTGGGTGATTTTAAGTGGATCAACGAGAGATATACAAAGCTTTGATGTGATGTCTTTGAATGATGAGGCAGATACTGGCTACATTTTAGAAGTAGATTTGGAATACCCCACAGCACTCCACAATCTTCACTCCGATTACCCACTCGCCCCAGAAAAAATGGTGATTTCCCATGACATGCTGTCACCCTACCAGCAAGAATTGACGGAGGAATTAGAATATAAGCCGGCCAAAGTAGAAAAGTTGGTTCCCAATCTCTGGGATAAAGTGAAGTACCCTGTTCATTACCGCAATCTCAAGTTTTATCTCACACAAGGTCTCAAGTTGCGGAAGATTCACCGGGCGCTTCAGTTTAAGTAGGAAGCCTGGCTTAAACCTTATATTGACTTGAATACAAAACTCAGAGCAGCTGCCACCAATGACTTTGAGAAAGATTTCTTTAAGTTGATGAACAATTCCGTATTCGGAAAAACGATGGAGGACGTGCGCAAAAGAGTTAACATTAAGTTAGTGACTGAGCCGTCGATTTTCAAGAAACACGTGGCGAAAGTCACCTATAAGCGTAGCGAGGTATTTGTCAACAACGAAGAAAAACAAGAGTATTTTGTTGGTGTTGAAAAGACAAGGTCATAAGTGGTGTTGGATAAACCGATTTACACGGGATTCACTGTGTTGGAGCTATCAAAGCTCAAAATGTACAACTTTCATTACCATCATATGATGGAGAAGTATGGTCCAGAAAAGGCCAAGCTGTTGTTTACAGATACAGACAGCGTAACCTATCATATCACCACAGAAGACCTCTATGAAGACATGAAACAGGAGCTACACCTATATGACACCAGCAACTATCCACAAGATCATTTTCTGTTCAGCACAGTGAACAAAAAAGTGATAGGAAAACTCACAGACGAGACGGGCGGACTTCCCATCTCAGAATTTGTGGGTTTACGCCCCAAGATGTATTCAATCAAACTTGAGGATGGGAAAGAAAAGAAGACCGGTAAGGGGATCAAGAAAAGTGTATTGCAAAAAGAGGTTAGGCATCAAGATTTCAAGGACTGCCTGATGCAGAAAAGAGAATATGAACACACTATGATGGGTTTTTGCAGTCAGCGTCATCAAGTGTTTACCCTGAGGCAAACCAAAAAGTCGCTAAGTCCGTTTGACGATAAACGGTTCGTTCTTGAGGATGGATTTACTACAAGAGCTCATGGTCATTGGCGGAATGGGATTGCAAGGCCTTCTCAAACACCTACTGAAGTAGAACCATCCGAGGAAGGACTGATTGAATCAATGACCACGTTATCTCTTTCCACTACAGAAGCACAAGAACCAAGTACAGAATCTCATGTAAATCTACAAGAACCTAGCACAGACTTAGTTGCTCCACGTGCATTACCACCAGCCCTCCTTCTTCAAATGCATTTCATACTTATCTTACTTCTTTTTGGAAACAGACTTTATGAAGACTTTATTAAGGCTTTTTTCATACTTTTTCATATTTTATTAAGGCTTTTTCAATACTTTATTCAATACTTCATTAAGGCTTTTTTGATACTTTATTAAGACTTTATTAAGACTTTTTCGGTGAGGCATTTTGTGGGGGTAAGGTCTGCATGGTGGCACCAACCTCCAATAGCTTTTTTCTAGGTTTTTCTTAGGGGTGAGGTCTGCATGGTGGCGCTAACCCCAAAAGAACATTTGCATGCTTTTTTAAAAAACAAACCTAGAATAGGTGTTGTAACGTTTCATTAATAGTGTAAAATATACTTTATTACTTAAAAAAACATTGTGTAGTGTCTTTGTCCGGTTATAAGGGGTGTTAGTAAATAAATCAAAGTTCTCAATCGGAAAGGTCAGAGTCTTCCTCCATGGTAGAAATCTCTTTGAAGGCTTTCCATGACTTAAGAGGCTGCCCTCTGTTTTTGAGGGTCTTATTAGATCGGTTGCCTGTGTAATGCATCTTAGCTTTTGACTTCATTTTAGCCTGCTTTGATTGCTTCCGGGGATTCTTTATGTTCGTCTTTTGTTTCTTTGTGGGTCGTTTTTCGACTTCTGCTTTACGTTTCGCAGATTGATTTGGTCTCTGCGGTTTAACCTCTGACGGCTTTATACATCGAGGGTCTGTTACAGGGGTATCTTGAGATATGTCTGGTACTGAGTGTGTACTTGAAGTGATGTGAGGATAGCTTTGACGGTGACCAAACACATCCGAGATCACTTGTTTTTCTATTGTCGTCTTCGGCTGATTATCTACCAAGACATACCCATAAGTCTTTGCGGTTTCTTTGACATAGACCCCCATAAATTTGGGTCTGTCTTTGGCAAAAATCCTCTCCGCTACTATATCGATCTGCTTACGATCGCTTGGGCTCCCCCGTGGCGTGGTTGTGATCACGTACTTTACACCAATTTTTCTCCTCTTGATAGAAAGGTTCATCGCACATATAACATTTGACGGCAGCTTGGAAATCAGCTTCTTGCTGTTCAGATATCACCATAGGTTTGACTTCCAACTGATAGGGAAGTAGTTCTTTTTCAATCTCTTGAAGACTTTCCATGAAGTGATCTACTACTGTATCACTAGTCTCTTCTAAAGTCATATCTGGAGAGGGTGAAGGACGGTACAGCATGGATCTTGATTCTACATCAGGATGATTAGACAGTAGAACCCACGCTACTGAACAAGGGACATGCTTCTGCACTTTCATAGTCTTTCCATTTACATCTTCTTCCTCACATTTCTTGAGAATGCACTCAAAATCGCCCACGATTTGAAAGAGGCATTCTTCCGTTTTCCCCCAGCTTTTGAATGAAATTTCCTGATCCACTACAGTGACGCCTTGTATGGGAATGTGCTGGCAAGTCTCCATATGTTTAGCAAGTAAATCTAGACGGGTGACTCCTTGGAAACAACGTTCACAGAAGAAAGTCTGACTGTGGTGAGACTTACTTCTACTTAATAGTCGGTTTAGCTTCTTAACCCAGGCATAGTGGTACTGTTCGTTTTGCTCCCAATAAAGAAGAACCACATGCTTCTCTAGTTGCTTGTCTGGTGCTCTAAGAGGAAGCAAGGTCGTTGGTAAGACAACCCCTTTTTGGCTTCTCTCTGGTTCATCAATGCCAATCACTGTGACGCTGATTCCTGGATTGTTTTTTTCGAACTTCCCAATCTGGTTAATGGTGACAGGGAAGTCAATCCCTTCAAAATTGAGTTCGTCTTTATACTCTAGGTACTTGCTGACTCGCTCTGCGTTCTTTGAAGCAGGATGAAGGGCTGCTAGAACAGACCACTTGAAGCATTCCTGGTCGTGATTTTTCACATTAATCACAGCTTTGCTAACATAGACATCTTTGGGGAGCTCTATGCACGAACTCCCACCAATCAGCTGGTAATCCACCATTCCCAGCGCTATTGCGTGGTTCTCTTCTAACACGCACCCAGAGCCTGCTTGCATAAAAGAGGACATTCGCTCCACTGCAGCTTCCATCGCAGCATTCAATTGTTCCCTAAGCTGCTGAGGGTAGGTGATGGTCATGGGATAGGGTGTGCGAAAATACGGCTTGTTTATCAATGACTCTGTTCCATATTTATCAGGCATAGGGGGAGTACAATGGTACATTAAATTCCATTTGACGGCTTTCTTCTCCTTGAGGACTTTTTTGAGGTGCTTTTCCAAGCTGGGTAGCGTTTCTTAAAAAAGACTTGCTGGTCTATCCGCTGTGATTCTGTTTTCGTGTAGAAAAACGCATTCACTTTAACCCCTTTCATAGCATAAACTACTTTATCAGCGGGCAATACTCCCTCGACTTTCTCTGGTAGTTTGATTTTCTTGACTTCCTTCTCACTTTCTTCCTCCAATTTTCGTCTCGTGCCACAATCCAATTGTGAGAGGTGAGCGGGCTGCTGGTGGTGTTCAAGGGTACTTTTTCTTGCAAAGCATTTCCCGCAATCAGCAAAGGTACACTTGAATGGTTTTGGTTTTGGTTTCCCGCAGCGCTCTTCATGTAAGTGAAGGGCCAATTCATAGGCGAAAGCTTTTTTACAGTTTTCACAGCAATAGTCTTTTCTACTCACTACCTCTGCGTGTTTTTTTCTTGAGATTTTTCTTTAAATCGTCCTTTCTTGAATACGTCTTTGGACAGCGGGAGCATTGAACGCGATGCTCTGATGTACCACATCGCTTCACATGACAATAGAAATGAGTAGAGTGTTTGATTAAAACACCACACTTAGGACACTTCTTTGAAGCCATAGTTGATGTAGAGAAGAAGACCCGGAGATGTGAACTCGTCAGCGCTCTGAAATGAAATGTAGTTTTGAATAGGACCCGGCCTTTTATACTTTTATTTTTATGGCGGTTTAAACCGGTTAAAAGCGGTTAAAAGCAGTTAAAAGCAGCTTTGTATGATTTTTTAGCTGATTTCTCATATATTTTTAGTTTAATGAATGTAATGACAACAAGACAAATCTCATTAACCTTTGTTTTAAACCCTGAAGGCCTAAAAGCTTTCACTAGGTTCAATCTAGGAAAAGACAGTAGACAAAGAAACCACAAACGAAACACGCACAGTCAAAATCCCTCAATTGATAGCCGTAAAACGTATATTGTTGAGAGGCGCAAATAAAGTACTCTACAAAGCAAACAGTGAAGCCATTAGGTAAAGCACTCTAAGAAGCGCTCTATATAGTGAATAAACTCAATGAAGCAATCATTCAACGATTGATAAGTCATGAAGCGAAGTGCTCTTATGAGAGAACAGTGTATAAGCAGAAGCAGAAGAACTATAAAGTGACTTGAAACGTTTGATTGGTAAGTGGTTTGCTAAATCATAGATGGCTACAGTTAACCGATACATACCTCTTAGCTTCATCTATAAACACTAGATGAGACAACACCATTAAGGAGATAACTGTAAAGACTACACGACCGAGAAGGTCACTTTGTTAATCCAGCTCTGCACTGTGTATGCTTATCTGTTTTTGACCAATTTTTTCTGATGACTAATCAAAGTTAATGACTGGAACGGTTCACTAATGATATGTTTGCAAGAGTTTGCCCTATATTGTTTCGCTGACTCAGCGAATGCATTTTTAAAGTGAAACTGGATTAGCATACGAAATCAGTGACTGGAACAAAAGTGTAATTAAGATAATTTGTGTCAAATAAATGAACTTGAAGTCTTGAGACCTTTGGGTGATGCATTGCAAGTTGTAGACTCTTTCCACATGTAACAAAAATAAGTTGCAGACTTTTTACATACTACAATTTAAAGATGTAGACCCTTTTCGCATGTAGCAAAAATAAGTAGGCCATGGGGCCTTGGGGGCTTGGGAGCGTGGGGCTTTGGGACCATGGGATCTTGGGGCCATGGGGTCTTGGGACCATGGGGCCTTGAGGCCTTGATTGCCCTTGGGCCTTCAGCGGTCTTGGAGCCTTGTAGGGGCCTTGGGCCTTAAGCAAATTTTGTTAGGGGCCTTGGGATCTTAAGAATTTCTGGGGGCTTGGACTTAACTTGCGTAAAACGTCTGCATTTGAGAAAATTAAGTTGCAGTGTTTTACTGCATTTTAAGTTGTGCGAAATGAATTGAACTGTGCATTTACGTTTGCACACTACAATTCAAAAATTAGAAGGATTTGTATGGAAAACTTGCAGTAAAAGTCTGCATTTAAGAAACTTAAGTTGCAGTGTTTTTCTGCATTTAAGGTTTAGCGAATTGTTTTCAGCCGTGCATTGTTCATTGCACGCAAAAATTCAAAAAAGTTTTAAAAACATTGCACGCTAAAACACTTTTAATATAAATTTACAAAAACATTATGAGACAAGCTTCCTTAAGAAGACTTAAGAATTTTTTTGACTTAGGGATCAAGATGTCACCTGAGGTTTTTCACTGTCTGCTACTGTCGAGAGAAATGTCTCACAAGCATGATTAAGATAAAAAACCGCTCGTATATACACGTGTGAATACACGCGTGAATACACGCAATGATTAAACACACGTGAAGTGTATAAATTACATAAACGTAATCATTGAACGCGAATGTAATCATGTGACATACATGAATGATATACACTTCTACAAGTACATTGCACAAAGTACACTTTTCATCACAAGAAAAAAACTAGTGGGTGTATTGTGCTACAGGAAATATAAGGAAATATATCTCTACCATAGATATATAGCGACTATTTTACAATTTAGAAGAAATATATATGACACATGAATACTCTCACGACAATATAGAAGGAATGTATGAGATAGTGGATATCTATATGAGAGACTCAATTTTTACCGGATACTCTGCGCCAGAAATACATACATACAAATTGTAAAGAAATATATGAGAACACTTACATGGGAATTATTCTAGAGGTTTATATGGGATTTATATGGGATTTTTTTAACTTACCGGATCTTATAGAGACTACATGATATTGAATAGAAGGAATAAGTAGAGAAAGAAAGAAAGAAAGAAATGGATTTGGGTGTCGGGTCCTTCTAGAACCCGACAAAATAAAATATTCTAAGGAGACTATATGTGTGGTGGATGACTATATGAGGCGATTAAATGACTGTGGATGTCGGGTCTCTGCGCCAGAGGTAATTCAAGGCTAGGGAGACTATATATGATATGGATTGACCAATCAGAAAAGATCACATGTTATGATATGTCACGTGATGAAAATTAGCCAATCAGAACGCTGTATTAGGGAGGCTATATCATATGGATTATCGGGCCTCACTAGGACCCGAAAGATGCTAGGGAGACTATATGGTATGGATTGACCAATCAGTAAAGATCACATATTATCATATGTCAAGGGATGAAAATTAGCCAATCAGAACGCTGTATTAGGGAGGCTATATGATATGGATTATCGGGTCTCACTAGGACCCGAAAGATACTAGGGAGACTATATGGTATGGATTGACCAATCAGAAAATATCATATATTATGCTTGCCGGGTCCCTACGGGAACCCAGCTATTTTAATATGTCACGTGATGAAAATTAGCCAATCAGAACGCTGTATTTCCTTTTTTATGACCATATATCGGCATTACGGGTCTTCTGAGCCAGAACCCCCATAATACCACTACCTTTGTGGATTTTGGTAATGAACGTGATCTATTCTTACTATCCCAAGGATTACTTAGATTAAATATCCTTTAGGTAAGTAAGTTTTGTCAAATTCTAGGTCTTGGGACTACAGTTTTACTATGGTGTAGGATTTCGTGAAAATGTAAAATATTATACGTATCATAAAAAGTTATATGTTTTACAAATGTAGTCCAACCGGAAGTGTTGTGTTTGAAGAAGTCAGAACGTATTTATCATGCATTTTGATGCATTAACATATTAGCGGTCACTCATAATTAAATGATACTTACCACCTGATGTATCGGCAAGAGTCCATATAGAAAGCAACAAAATAAGTAAAAATTATGACGTTAACGACTAAAATTCATTACTGTATATTTTGACAAGTTAATTATCACTTTCAAATTCCCATCGTATGCATGTATGAGTTAAAATGTCGTATGCGCTGTCGGGCACTATCTATAATATAATTAACGAGAAACTTGAAAGTGCGTGACAAAACCTGATTTTTTTGGACAGGTAAGGTCAGCAATGTAATGAAGCTAAATGTGTTGTAAGTCAGGTGCCGAGACTTGAAACATAATGTTGGTTCTATTGGTAGAAATAGGAATTCTCACAAACCATTTAAAATTGACTAGAAAATGAAAGAGGCTAAGCAAGCCACAACTAAAACATCTCTTTTGACCCTATCCGGCACGTAGATCAGTATTGTGGAATGACTAAAACGCATTTTCTTTTCTCTTAACCGCCTCAATTTCCACTTTCAAAGTATCCACAGCATAAGCCCCGTGCTATACAGTTGCGTATTTTGATAATGTACGTGATCCATGCTTACTACTCCAGGGATTACTAAACTTAAACATCCTTTAGGTAAGTAAGTTTCGTCTAATTTTAAATTTTTGTACCACACGTTTTTTACGATGTAGGATTTGGTCAAAATGTAAATTGTTATACATATGATAAGAAGTTATGTTTTAGAAATCTACTCCAACCAGAAGTGTTGTATTTAAAGCAATCAGAACACAGCTATTATGCATTTCAATGCGTTGAATTATTAACGGTCACTCAAACAC
Organism: Porites rus; assembly: GCA_964035705.1. NCBI lineage: Eukaryota > Metazoa > Cnidaria > Anthozoa > Scleractinia > Poritidae > Porites > Porites rus. Next base: position 6,942,934 of record OZ038000.1, read on the forward strand.
AAATGCTACTTACCACCTAATATAGCCGGAAGAGTCCATATAGAAAGCAAACAAGAAGTAAAAAATTATAACGTGAACGACCGAAATTCGTTACTTTATCTTTTCACACGTTAACAATCAGTTCCAAATTCCCTTTATTGTAAGCCCCATCGTATGCATATAAGCAGTAAAAGTAGTCTGTATACGGCCTATTGTTATGCAAATGAGGTTCATCGCCATACAAAGCCTTTTAAATTTTGGAGTGATGACCGTCAACAGCGGGCATCATAGCGGACATAATTTGAGGTAACATCTATTACTAAGAATGCTAGCTGTTACTAAGGACGCAAAGGAGTGGTGACGACGACGTAACCCTAACTAGGCGAGTGGAATTTTCTAACCCTAACCAATCGAGTGGAATTTTTCTAAACCTAACCAATTAAATGGAATTCAATGTTGAGGGTTAAATCAGTTGAGGTTAGTGCTTAGGGTTAAATCAGTTGAGGTCAGTGCTTAGGGTTAAATCAGTTGAGGTTAGTGCTTAGGGTTAAATCAGTCGAGTTAAACGTTGAGGGTTAAATCAGTTGAGTTAAATGTTGAGGGTTAAATCAGTTGAGTTAAATGCCTAACCTGCGGAAAGAAACTCAAGAATGGAAGTTCCTATTCATGTCATAGGAAATATTGTGGGAAGACAACAGACCCTATTCCATGCCCGTACTGTGAATCGAGATTTAAACGAAAAGATGACATGTAAAAACATACCCGACACTTCCATTCTGAAGCAGCAAAGCGAAAAGCAGAGGAGTCGGCTGAACTATTACGCCTAGAGTTATTGCATTCTGACAAAGTTCCAAAGCATGTAAGCGATAAAGGGCAGACAGGTGGGGCTGTGACTACTAGATGTATGAAAAAAGACCTCGATAGCGAGAAGAAGGACCTCAAACCTATGAAAGAAGAACCACAGGCAGTCAAAAGAAAATTAGAAGACGACGTTGACATGTCTCACTTGATGGACAACGGCCCAGATGACTTTTTGATAGAGAGGAGCCAACCGTTTAGAGCTGTCTGAGAATCCTTTGTTCAAAGGCAATCTTACGTTTCTACCATACAAACGCCATGGTTTGAAGGGAGCAGCCAAGAAGGGACAATTTTCCGTAACGTTTGACCAACTACGTATAGCAACCGAAGAGGAATCTTTGGGAGACGGTTTGTCTGAGTCGGTGTTTGAAGCGGTAAGGGATACGATCCTAAAAGAAAACTTGCCGGATTCAACAAAAGTCCATCTCAATTTAACCTCAAAGGAACATTCCAATGGCACAATCAATTCGGGATTTTTATCTCATATAAAATATGGGATTCCCGTGAAGGAGTTTGTAAAACGGGGTGATTATGTACATGCTATGTTTGAGTCACTCGCTAGAAAAATGAATAGTGCTCAAAACATGAATCCAGCGATTGGTTTCAATGCGACTCTGACGTTTATCGCCTACCCTGACAAAGGTGACAAAGGTCCAGCTTCTAAAAATCCAAACAGATTACCTTTTGATTTGATGCACAAAAAGGAAGATTGTATGATCAAGATCAAAAACACAGATGACTTATGTTGTGCCCGTGTCATAGTAACGATGAAAGAGTACGTGGATGGTGATCCTGACAAGCAATATGATAATTTACGAAGAGGCAGACCCATTCAAGAACGCTTAGCCAAGCAGCTTCCAAGACGCGGGTGTACCAGAAGGTCTCTGTGGTTATGAGGAACTAGAAAAATTTCAAACGTTTCTAGGACCTCAAGGCTACAAAATCATCGTGGTCGATTACGTCTCTTGTGCCTGTATTTTTCAAGGCAAAAGGGGTCAGTACAACAAAGTCATTTATTTACTTAAACACGAGAATCACTACATTGGCTTAAGAAGCATGATTGCATTTTTGAATCGGTCGTACTTCTGCCCTGATTGCTGCAAAGGGTATAATGTAGACGATGCAGCTCACCATTCCTGTAGGAGTCGTAATTGCAGTAGTTGTCAGCCCACACGTTCTAAGAAAAATAATGGCGGCTGCCCAGATTTTTCCTCAGACAAGAAACGCACAATTCACTGCAAAGACTGCAAGCGTGATTTCTATGGTCAAGATTGTTTCAAAGCCCATAAAGAACTAAAAGGCAATTAAAAAGTCAGTCTTTGTCAGAAACTTTAAAAGTGTCTAAACTGCTGCAAGGGTTATAAAGTAATCAAAAGAAGTCACACAAATGCTACCACGACACTTGCCGTCACTGCCATGAATTTGTTGAAATATACAACCCCAAATGTTACATTCAACGTGTTGAAGATGTAGACGATGTGGACGACGATGATGATGATGGTGAGAACAAGAAACTTCCACCTCTCATGGTGTTTGCTGACATCGAATGTTTGATAGAACCCACAGAGCAGGGAAAGCAGTTATTCATAGCAGATTTAATTCGATATGCTTCCGGAGAAGATCCACCAAATGTATCCCATGCATTTAGTGGCGAAACATGCATTCAAAAGTTTATTGATGCTATGAATAAGCTAACAGAAGTGCGCGATAAACAGAGAGATTTATTTGTAATTTTTCATAACCTCAAGGGTTTTGATAGTAACTTTATTATCGAAGAACTTTACCGTCAGGGCACCAGCTAAAAAACAGGTACTAAAACGTTAAAGTTTCATTATTGGTATCTGGACCAGAGTTGAAGTGAATTGAAGCGAAAGGTATAAATAGGATGAGACTTTGTGGAAAAGTGACTAGCTGTGATAAGGCGCCGAAGAGTCAACATGCCTTATCGAAACAGACGAAATTGTCCAATCTGTTGTAAGTCAGGTCTACTATACTTGAGTGACCACCTAGCCCAAGTCCATCAGTTATCCAGCGAAGAACGAAAACTGTGGCTAAAACCTGCAATCGTTTCCTCAACAAAATCCACTGGATTACCTTACATGGCTCCTTACCCCTTTATGGGAATGCCACCTCCTCCATGGAGTCACACCCCTCAACCATTACAACCCATTAGACAAGCTCTAAAGACTGAACCGAAACAGCGAAAAGTAACCAAGCTACATACAGCTAACTGTTTAGAGACGAGCCCTTACCCAGACTTTAAGTTTAACCACATGTTTTCAATGCTGGTGGTGGGACCGAGTCAGAGTGGGAAAACATCTTTTGTAGAACAACTGCTAACAAGTAATTGCATTAAATACGCGAGCAAGAAACCCAGACGTATTTGCTGGCTTTAAAATCTTGATATTTTCAGGTGCAGAATTGTTAGCAACGTCCCACATGATACTACAAAGACAGTCAAAGTAAATAAAAGATAGGGAAAGACTTTTGATTTTAAGAAAAATGGTACAGCATGTTGCTTATAATCCGTAAAGTAAATCAGGCGTAGGGCTCGTTTTTGAATTAAGAGTATCTTATTTAGATAAGTTTTAGGTGCAGAGACCCAAGCACAGATGCCATGATAAAGATAGGGGTTGATAAGGGCTTGATAGATATTTAAGAGGGGACGTAATGGAATACTATGTCTAAGCTTTGCTAGAATTCCCACGGTTCTACTTATCTTTAAACAGATTAAATTAATATGGTTTTTCCAGGAAAGTTCATAATCAATCAGAACACCATGGTTACCATGGAGACAGACACCGTTCCAATGGTTTCTAATCCATCGTTGAAGTGATCGCAAGAAAGCGTCACTCATAGACGTCAATAAACTCTCATTTCAAGCAGGGACACGTAGTTGTTGAATACTTAAATCCAATTGAATTCCCTCAACTGCATCGTTATTGGCTACCACACGATCAACTAATTCCGTCAACTCTACAGAAATGTCTGGGTTATAAATATCATAGCAATGATAGCTTGACAATCGTTTTTCCTGCCATTAAGAAAATTGCTCTAAATCCTGCATAGACACCGACGGCATTGTGACTGTTGTTTGAATACACGACTAAATCACCACCCATTTCTATTCCCGAAAAACGCTGAGTTAGCAAATCAGCTCTCACTAGTGTCAAGACCCTCTAGCTAACTCTGTTAGAGTAGGGCCTGGGTTAAGGGTAAGGGTTAGGGTTAGAATTCTAGGTAAACTGCTAGAACGGTATTACTGGTAAACTGCTAGAATGGTACTGCTGTGTAAGAGATAGGTAGTCAGACAAGCAATCACACGGATGTAATGATTATCACACACACGTCAATTTGAGTCCAATGCTTTTATCGTAGCTTACACTCCCGTAGGCAAAAATTCTAACTAAAGCCATTAGAGTCTCAGTTCAATGGTGGTCGCCTAACCAATGATAACCAAAAGGTCTCCTGCTACAGTCCTCTGTTTGAATCACCTGCTTTTCAAAGACAAGGCGATATTTCTTGTCCTTGGGGGTTAGACATATTTTCTTGGTTGTCCTATTTGTGTCCATGTTAATGCTTACAGGTACCGCAATAGGTTGAGGTTCATCCAAGGGGTTCTTGATCGCGCCTAAAATGTGGCGTTTCATTGAATCAAAATTCAACAAAGCACAGCCCGGCTTATCCCTAGTAAAGCCACGTATTTTGCATTCTGTCTTACCATTTTGTAGCATGTGGGAGTAATTTTTTGGACCACCTGTGACAAACTCTTGTATAGGCACACCTGTAGTTTCGTCTTTCATTTGACCCAAAAATGGACCTGTCTGTACTTCAGGTAAACCGTCAAGCCAAAGATAAATGATGCTGTCTGTATCAAAATATAGGACTTGATCCTGCAACTGTTCCAAATACTTGTAAAACTCTAAGCGAGCCCATGACGTCGTGAAACTTGCAATGAAAATGTTTGTTTTATTGCTTGGAATGACCTTCTCTTCAGCTTTACTGATATCGACTTCTACGATATCGTCTGTGCAAATTTGTATATCGTCAATGTTGTTCCCATAATCCTCTATGATTGCATATAGTTCTCCAGGACTTGTCACTGTTAAGTTTTGCGTCTTGTTAGGTTTCTCACCAAATTTCCCCCAAAAGCTGGAAATACAAAGAAAACAATCAAACATCATTTCATTGAAGATCTTGGTCATTATGTTCATTCAAAAATTACCTGTTGAGCATGAGTTTGGCAACCTGTTTCCGTCCCCCGTTTTTGGCGACTTTTTCAGGCTCCAGATGAACCCCTTCACGGTCATAGTAGGCATTGATGTATTCTGACTTTGCTGACTCTGTGGTACAATTCTTGGACCATCCTGATGCTTCTGTTTTGTCTTTCAGCCATTCGCCTACATAGTCTGCAAACAAGCCTTCTTTACACTGTTCCTCCCCGCCATTCCTTACATGGCGTAGTTTGTTTCCTCCTAGTTTGAAGTGTTCAAAACATAACCATTCTAGTGCTACTGTACATTGATTGACATTTGCCCCACGCCAACCATTCAAGGGTTCAATAGCAATGGTATCCTCAGGGATAGGGTCTCGTCGCCAGAATAAATTGCAAGCAGAAGCAATGGTAGCACATTTTTCTATTGGATTAAACCCTGCTTCCTCCTTAAATTCTTGTATAAACTTTAGACAGGCAGCTTTCAAGACCATCACATCAGAACGGCAGTATTTGTTTAACTCATCCCAGAGGACATATTCGTCATTTCTTGCCAATTCAGTCGCGTACCAAGTCTCAAACTCTTTTCGTTTCTTTTCCTTCATTGCTTGTGGCTGAAAATAGTGTCTTGCTTGGTATACCACCCCTGTAAGTTAAACTCTCTCTTGTATGGAACGCATGCAGAAAGAAACCTTTATGATGCTCAACGAAATTGAATGTTTCCGGCAGCGAGTGGCATAGGTAGAAAGCAGAGAGAATCTTTGAAGGTAATCATGGCGTCCAGATACCAATAATGAAACTTTAACGTTTTAGTACCTGTTTTTAGCTGATTTTCCACCTTGATACCCTGACGGTCAAGTTCTTCGATAATAAAGTTACTATCAAAACCCTAAAGGTGGTGAAAAAGTACAAATAAATCTCTCTGTTTATCGCCCACTTCTGTTAGATTATTCATAGCATCAATAAACTTTTGAATGCATGTTTCACCACTAAACGCATGGCATACATTTGGTGGATCTTCTTCGGAAACATATCGAATCAAATCTGCTATGAATAACTGCTTTCCCTGCTCTGTGGGTTCTATCAAACATTCGATGTCAGCAAACACCATGAGAGGTGGAAGTTTCTTGTTCTCATCATCATCATCATCGTCGTCCACATCGTCTACATCTTCAACACGTTGAATGTAACATTTGGGGTTGTATATTTCAACAAATTCATGGCAGTGACGGCTAGTGTCGTGGTAGCGTTTGTGTGGTTTCTTTGGATTTACTTTATAACCCTTGTAGCATTTTAGACACTTAAAGTTTCTGACAAAGACTGACTTTTTAATTGTCTTTTGGTTTTTTATGGGCTTTGAAACAATCTTGATCGTAGAAATCACGCTCGAGTCTTTGCAGTGAATTGTACGTTTTTTGCCTGGGGAAAAATCTGGGCAGCCGCCATTATTTCTCTTAGAACGTGTGGGCTGACAACTACTGCAATTACGAAGCCTACAGGAATGGTGAGCTGCATCGTCTACATTATACCCTTTGCAGCAATCAGGGCAGAAGTACGACCGATTCAAAAATGCAATCATGCTTCTTAAGCCAATGTAGTGATTCTCGTGTTTAAGTAAATAAATGACTTTCTTGTACTGATCCCCTTTGCCTTGAAAAATACAGGCACAAGAGACGTAATCGATCACGATGATTTTGTAGCCTTGAGGTCCTAGAAACGTTTGAAATTTTTCTAGTTCCTCATAACCACAGAGACCTTCTGGTACACCCGCGTCTTGGAAGCTGCTTGGCTAAGCGTTCTTGAATGGGTCTGCCTCTTCGTAAATTATCATATTGCTTGTCAGGATCACCATCCACGTACTCTTTCATCGTTACTATGACACGGGCACAACATAAGTCTGTGTTTTTGATCTTGATCATACAATCTTCCTTTTTGTGCATCAAATCAAAAGGTAATCTGTTTGGATTTTTAGAAGCTGGACCTTTGTCACCTTTGTCAGGGTAGGCGATAAACGTCAGAGTCGCATTGAAACCAATCGCTGGATTCATGTTTTGAGCGCTATTCATTTTTCTAGCGAGTGACTCAAACATAGCATGTACATAATCACCCCGTTTTACAAACTCCTTCACGGGAATCCCATATTTTACATGAGATAAAAATCCCGAATTGACTGTGCCATTGGAATGTTCGTTTGAGGTTAAATTGAGATGGACCTTTTGTTGAATCCGGCAAGTTTTCTTTTAGGATCGTATCCATTACCGTTTCAAACAACAATTCAGACAAACCGTCTCCCAAAGATTCCTCTTCTGTTGCTATACGTAGTTGGTCAAACGTTACGGAAAATTGTCTTTTCTTGACTGCTCCCTTCAACCCATGGCGTTTGTATGGTAGAAACGTAAGATTGCCTTTGAACAAAGGATTCTCAGACAGCTCTAAACGGTTGGCTCCTCTCTACCAAAAAGTCATCTGGGCCGTCGTCCATCAAGTGAGACATGTCAACGTCGTCTTCTAATTTTCTTTTGACTGCCTGTGGTTCTTCTTTCATAGGTTTGAGGTCCTTCTTCTCGCTATCGAAGTCTTTTTTCATACGTCTAGTAGTCACAGCCCCACCTGTCTGCCCTTTATTACTCACATGCTTTGGAAATTTGTCAGAATGCAATAACTTTAGGCGTAATAGTTCAGCCGACTCCTCTGCTTTTCGCTTTGCTGCTTCAGAATGGAAGTGTCGGGTATGTTTTTACGTCATCTTTTCGTTTAAATCTCGATTCACAGTACGGGCATGGAATAGGGTCTGTTGTCTTCCCACAATATTTCCTATGACATGAATAGGAACTTCTATTCTTGAGTTTCTTTCCGCAGGTTAGGCATGATCTTGGGTAGGTAATAACCATTATGGATGAGTTCCGTTCGCTACAACGACTTGAGAGTCAATGAAAAATGAGGGTTGCTAGCTGTCTTTTATACCTGCTCTAGTCAAAAGAATGACGTCACCATCTAAAAATAGAAACAAATTCTGCTGAGTCAGCAAATCAATGTGAAAAACGTGCTCGCTGTCACGAACCTAGACACTGCCCTCGATTGATTTAATAGTCAGCATTAAACTCAACTTGTTGTTAGAGTAAGACATTAAACTCGCTTGGTTAGGGGTTAGACATTTAACTCAACTGATTTAACCCTCAACATTTAACTCAACTGATTTAACCCTCAACAATTAACTCGACTGATTTACTCCTAAGCACTGACCTCGACTGATTTAACCCTAAACACTGATCTCGACCGATTTCACCCTAAGCACTGACCTCGACTGATTTAACCCTAAGCACTGACCTCAACTGATTTAACCCTAAGCACTAACCTCAACTGATTTAACCCTAACCACTGACCTCAACTGATTTAACCCTAAGCACTAACCTCAACTGATTTAACCCTAAGCACTAACCTCAACTGATTTAACCCTAAGCACTAACCTCAACTGATTTAACCCTAAGCACTAACCTCGACTGATTTAACCTCAAGCACTAACCTCAACTGATTTAACCCTAAGCACTGACCTCAACTGATTTAGCCCTAAGCACTAACCTCAGCTGATTTAGCCCTAAGCACTGACCTCAACTGATTTAACCCTAAGCACTGACCTCAACTGATTTAACCCTAAGCACTGACCTCAACTGATTTAACCCTAAGCACTGACCTCAACTGATTTAACCCTAAGCACTGACCTCAACTGATTTAACCCTAAGCACTAACCTCAACTGATTTAACCCTAAGCACTAACCTCAACTGATTTAACCCTAAGCACTGACCTCAACTGATTTAACCCTAAGCACTGACCTCAACTGATTTAACCCTAAGCACTAACCTCAACTGATTTAACCCTCAACATTGAATTCTACTGATTAGGGTTAGAAAATTCTATTCAATTGGTTAGGTTTAGAAAGATTCCACTCGATTGGTTAGGGTTAGAAAATTCCACTCGCCTAGTTAGGGTTACGTCGTCGTCACCACTCCTTCGCGTCCTTAGTAACAGCTAACGTTCTTAGTAACAGATGGTACCTCAAATTATGTCCGCTATGATGCCCGCTGTTGGCGGTCATCACTCCAAAATTTACAAGGCTTTGTATGGCGATGAACCTCATTTGCATAACAATAGGCCTATATAGACTACTTATACTGCTCATATAAATGAGTGAAAAGATCGTATGCGGTGATGGGGTACTATCTATAATATAATTATAAAGAATGTTACTAAATACAAAACAGTTGAAACTGGGTAACCAAACATTTGTTTGGACAGATAAGATCAGAAATGTAGTGAAGCTATTAAAATGTGTTTTAAGTCGAGTGGCGAGACTTGAAAAATAATGTCGGGTCTATTGGTACACTACGAAAATCTCACAAACCATTTGAGACTGACAAGAAAATGAAAGAGGTTAAGCAAGCTACAACTAAAAAATCTTTTCTGTCCTTATCCGGCTTGGAGATCAGTATTGTGGTGACAGCCATCGTACTAAGAAACGAAGGATATTATGACGTGAATGACTAAAACTCATTTTTCCACCCTTAACTGCAAAAAAATTTCCACTTTGAAAGTACCAAGGCTATACAGTCGTGAAGTTCTATACAGTCGTGAATTTTGATAATGCACGTATCTATGCTTACTATTCTAGGGATTACTTAGATTAAATATCCTTTACGTAAGTAAGTTTGGTCTAATTTTAAATTTTGGTACCACTGGTTTACTAAGACGTAGGATAGGGTGAAAATGTAAATTATTATCCATATCATAAAAAGTTATGTTTCACAAATCTAGTCCACCCAGAGGTGTTGTATTTGAAGCAATCAGAACACAGTTATTATGCATTTCGATCGGGAGTGGAAGCGGAATCATGAATCATAGTTACAAAACATGTAAGAATCATTGTGCGGTCCTGGGAACTTGTTAGGGGTCAAGTAACCTCTGTCGTGTTGTTCTGTTAGTCCGAACCATGTGCTTGTTTACTTGTTGTGTTCCGTGAGATGTTTGGAGATTTTGAAGCTGTTTAGTCGCTCGATACACTACAATCATGAATCTTTGTTTTACAAACTTGGGAATCATGAATCTTTGTACTTCGGCTCGGAAATCATGAATAACGAGACTCTGAGAAAAGGTCAGTTAATTGGGTTCGATCCAGGAAATGCAGGATATGGCGTTTCCGAGAGTCCAATTTTCTAAAATTTCTTCCGGGGGAATATGCCCCAGGATCCCGTATATAATTCGTGCATTCGGGGCGGACAGTCCCCTTGTTTCTCCAATAACCTTGTGCTTAATATTTAGTTACAAAAATCTCCATGCCAAGACAAAACGAATGATGATACCAAGTCTGAATGAAGCAGAAGTTTGAAGACCAAAGAATACAAAACGAGACTAAGTTGCCCCTGAGAAAATCATTAAATCAATAGGTGATCAGAAGTATTCGTGAATCCTGAATCTGGAGGAAAATTCTTGTATGAATCATGAATCATTGAGGCAAAAACGACAGGAATCATGAATATCAAATGATTCAAATGATTCCGCTTCTATCTCCGAATTTCGATGCATTGACTTCTAAGCAGTCACTCAAAATTAAATGATACTTACACCCTGATGTATCGGCAAGAGTCCATATAGGATCGAAAGCAAAAAAGAAGTTAGAAATTATGACCTGAAAGACCGAAATTCTTTACTCTATCTTTTGACATGTTAATAATCACTTTCAAATTCCCTTGATTGAAAGCCCCAATGTATGCATATATATGAGTTAAAATATCGTATGCGGTGGTCGGGTACTATCTATAATATAATTATAAAGAACGTTGCTAAATACAAAACAGTTAAAATTGCGTAACCAGACATTTGTTTGGACAGCTCGGGTCAGAAATGTAATGAAGCTATTAATATGTGATTTAAGTCGGGTGCCAAGACTTGAAAAAAAATGTTGAGTCTTTTGGTACACTGAGAAAATCTCACAATCCATTTGAGGCTGACAAGAAAATGAAAGTGACTGAGTAAGCTACAACTAAAACATCTTTTCTGACCCAATCTGGCTTAGAGATTATGCGGTATTGTGGTAACAGAAATCGTACCAAACAACGAAGCAGATTATGATGTGAATAACTAAAACTCATTTTTCTTTCTACCCTTAACGGCCTCAATTTAGACTCTCAAAGTATCCACAACATAAGTCCCGTGCTTTGCAGTTGTGGATTTTGATAACGCACGTGATCTATGCTTACTCTTCCAGGGATTGCTTAGGTACCAAAAAGACAAAAGTCAAAATAGTTGTGTAACAAAACCTGATTCGTTTGGACAGGTAAGCTCAGCAAAGTAATGAAGCTAAATGTGTTGAAAGTCGGGTGCCGAGACTTGAAACATAATGTCGGGTCTATTGGTATAATAGGAAAATCTCACAAACCATTTGGAATTGAGTAGAAAATGAGGGGAGCTGAGCAAGCTACAACTAATCTTTTCTAACCCTCTCCGGCCTGGAGATCAGTATTATGGTGACAGCCATCGTACCAAAAAACGAGGATATTATGATGCGAACGACTAAAACTCATCTTTCTACCCTTAACCGCCTCAATTTCCCCTTTTAAACTATCCAGAGCCCCGTGCTATATAGTTGTGGATTTTGATAATGCACGTGATCTATGCTTACTCTTCCAGGGACTGCTAAGATTAAACATCCTCTAGGTAATTAAGTTTCGTCTAATTTTAAATTTTTGTACCACAGGTTTACTATGATGTTGGATTTGGTTAAAATGTAAATTATTATACATATCATCAAAAGTTAGTTTTCCCAACTCTATTCCAACCAGAGGTATTGTGTTTGAAGCAATCAGAATACGGTTACTATGCATTTCGATGCATTGACTCATTAGCGGTCACTAAAAATCAAATGATACTTACTCTCTAATGTATCAGCAAGAGTCCACATAGAAAACAAAAAAGAAGTAAGAAATTATGACGTGGACGACCAACATTCATTACAGGTTAATTATCACTTTCAAATTCTCTTTATTATAAGCCTCCTTGTATGCATAAATGGGTTAAAATACCATATTCGATGATCGTGTAATTTTGATAAAACTGAAGAAAGGACTCCATGAAATTAGTAAGTACAAGAAAGGAGAGAGTACTTATTGGAGAGTACTTATTGGACAGGTAGGGCCAGAAATGTGTCGTAAGTCGAGTGTATACGCGCATGCTACAAATGGATCCCTCTAAAGTCTACTCTAACCAGGAGTGATGTTTTTCAAACAATAAGAACACAGTTATTTTGCATTCGCTATGTCAAATGATACCATTTGTAACTGCAAACGTTCATATAGAGCAAGAAAGAAAGAATTTTGACGTGAACGAACAAACCTTTAAAAGTTCAATTGTTACTTTCAAAGTCTCTTAAGTATATGCCCCCTCGTATGCATGTGTAGGTTATGATAACGTATGCGGTGGTTGGTTACTATGTGCGATAATAATTGTACAAAGGTCTCCATATGAATTACCTAAATAGAAAAAAGACGAAACTGCGTAACAAAACAATTGATTGGACAGGTAAGGTCAGAAATGTAGTTCAACTAAACGTGATATAAGACGACTGTGCCAAGAGTTGAAAAATAATATCAGAAGCCATTTGAAAGTAACAAGCAAATGAGGGATGCTAAGAAAACTATAGCGAAATTGTTTCGAAATTGTTGAGAATTTTTGGCCAATATTTTTTTCTTACCCCCCTATATGACTTCAATATCAAAGTTGCTGGTGACAGCGATTGTATCAAAAAGAATAAGGTTATGAAGTGAATGAGGAAATTAATTTTTCTACCCTCGGCCAACTCATTATTCATTTTCAAAGCCGTTTATGGCTAGCCTGTGTACGGACGTCCCCCCTCCCTCAGAAAAAATCGGGAGAAGAGAAGTCTGTGAATCGCCGACGATAATTGTGTTCCCGTTTTCCCGGACTGTTGGGGACAGCCTCTGATTGGTTGTAATGTTCATGCCGTGACGCAAATAATTTCCGGTGTTGCAATTGGTTTATTGAATCTCAGAATAGATTCCAGGGGGAAAAACTCAGCCTTTGTGGACAGCTTACCGCATTTATATTTGTTTACTTGGATTTCGGCTCTCTGGAATAGGCATGTGAAATTAAGGCCACCGATGTTTGCTGCGCCGGTTGCAGGTGGACGTACAGAAATCAACACTTAATCAGAAATCTTATATCTGGATTTTAGCGTGGACATTGCGTGAAGATGTTCGGCTGGCCCATGCACAGACGCTAGGGCTATTTTTTGGCCTACATGTGCCGGTCATGACTCATAGAATTAGGCAAAAGTAAGGCTATTGTAGTTTCTCGCTGAAGAGAAGTGAACGATCCTTTACATGAAAACTACTCAAGATCATCGAATGGATCAACTCCTGCATAAAACGCTTGACTGGAAATGTAAACAGTGCTTCCGAGATCAAAATTCTGTCAAACCAAAAACCACAGGAAATTGATGTACAGTTACAGACAGACTTTATGAGCTAAAAAGAATTTTTAAAAAAAAATTCAAAAGCATGAAATACTCGTTTTAAATGACATTTTAGCTAGATATTTTAGTTAGAGCATAGCTTAGCAATAAATGTTGAGAACATCCGACAGAATAACTGCGTACGTGCTCTGAAAGAGTCCCCAGTCGTGTTGGTCTGTCAACACCTTTTCAAACCGTGATGAAACAACAACAAAACATAATTTATGCAAATGTATACCGGAACACGATTAACGACGGCAATTCACAGACGTCTCTTCTCCCTATTTTTTCTGAGGGAGGGGGGACGTCTGTACACAGGCTATTTACGGCATAAACTCTCTCTTATGCAAGTGTGGGGTTCATAATGTACGTGACCTCTGGTTATGCGCAGTAGATTTTAAGACACGAGCTAGTTGGCGGCCATTATAGCGTGCTTTGGTTGAACCCGCGTGTGTGTTTATATCTGGTTAAATCCGTGCTTACTAAGTTTGCTTAGATCTGCGTTCAGTTTCAAGTAATACTTCATGAACGTCAACGCCGAATCAAAAGCAGATAGTGTCATTTAAAATGCACTTATTTTCCTTTTGAAGTTTTAGTTTTTGTGGTGTTTAAATTCAAATTCTGAATCCATTCAGCTGGCCTAATTCTATTCGGCTCATGTGAAGTTTCTTTGTTTTCAATGTAATTATATAGCTGGTAGTTAATCCGGTATTGTCAGCAAAGCTATAATTATCCTTTCACAGTTAAAATCTGTCTAATTAACGAATAATTTGGATAGTTTCAGATAGGACTTTCCTTTACAAAAAAGCAAACTGTCCAATTTGAGAAAAATAGGACCGCTGGTCTGAGCCAATCAAATGCCAGAAAATGCAATAGGCAATACAAACCAGCCAATCAGCACGAAGCCCCCTGTGACAACGCACCAAAAAGTCTCGTTAGCTGACGGCGGGCTCGTCGGCGAACGCTCTTGCCTTCTTGTTGCTGTAAATGTCATTTTATGACAGTTAATGCTGCTGTTTTGTTTTGGTTTCCTGTCTGGGCTATCTTAATACAAGGAAAATGTATGACCAAACCGATGAAAGGTTGTATTAGAAACAATCCAGCATTCGCGGCAACGGTTCTGGAGAATGTGCAAGCACTGAAACTTTGGACAAGAATAAGATAACCGTAATAATAATTGTTTTTACATGTCGGCATTCCAAACAAACATTTGTATCTTCAGTTGCGGAAAAATTCTGTGGAATCGTTTGGGATGAAATGTTTATTTTCAATAGTTTTCTTGTTTGAAAAAATAAATAGGTACTCGTGACTAGTTTCCATAATTACTCCCTGATTAACATGCACGCTGTTAGCCGCTACATAAAAGCACTTGTAATTTCAAATTCAGTTACTTGATATCGCCGTTAGCTGTTAGCAAGGAAAATACTTAAACAACTTGGCCTTACGATTCAGAACAACTGACCATAAAACGATTATTTAGACGAAATAACATCCAAGGCTGTCAAACGCTTATACCTATTATGCCAGCTTAAAGTAATTCCCTTGAAATTGTTCTACTAACAATTTTTTTTTAAACTTAGCATAATCGACATACATGATATGAACATTAAAAAATACAATAAAAAGATGGGGTCACCGTGCTTCTTTACGCGTCAGCAGGCTCTTAAACTGGGGTATTTTTACTGGTTGCGCGTTGAAAATTCGAATCCCCTTCTAACAGAATTAAGTCTTTGTTACTTGAAACACACAAAATTTTATCTTGAACATAAAGCTTCTTTTATTCAAATAAGCAGTATTGCTTCATTTAATTAGTATTTGATTGCCTGGTTTTGGAGATATTGCACTTTTTCGGACAGTTCCGTGGTTAGCTTGAAGTCCTCGCGTTGACCCAAATACACCAAATACGAAACAATTTCCCCCCAAAAAAATCATGTTCTACTACCAAACATTTTTTCATCTTCAAATATGTTCTTTATTAGACTGTTCTTAGCAAATAGCTGGGGAAAAAAATCGAGGGTAACCGTGCTTGTTTCCTCACAAACTGCTGTGAAAGGTGGACTGGTTTTGAGATCGCAGTCCGGACGGATAATTTGCGCGGCGGGGACTGGGACGAGATACAAAATAACGCCCATCGTGTTCTAAGTATGCATTCGAGATCAAGCTTGTTTTCGGTTGTTTTTATGTGTTTGATATCGCCAACACAGAAATTCAAATTGAAAAGAGTACATTAAATACCAATGAATGAGGTTAGTCAAGACTTGATGAGATTTTGGAGTTATGAATCTTTATTTTGGACTGTTTTGTAGCGCCGGCGTTTTTGTTTAATTCCAGTGAGCTAGGGTTCGATTTTTTTGCTTTTGCACAATAATGCTTGAAGGGGAAACTTGAAGAAAATACTATTGATTCCTATTCTTCATATGTTCGCTTGTTTGGTTTCTATACACAGCAAAATGTGAATTCAGCAGCAAACTTCGTGTTTACATCAAAGACTGGTCTCCCTCGCGTGGTCCTGGTGCTACGGTGGGTCTTATTTGTTCCAGAAATATTCGTCTCTCCACTCTCGGAGTTTGAACAACATATGTACAGTAGCGATCCCAGGCCAGATACTGGCTCGTTAATGCAGTTGGAGAACCGTAGAGCTGTCCACAGGCTTCACAGGTCCCATAATCCAAAGCCTCGACCAGGACATTTTAATAACTCCCCAACTCGATGGCCGCGAAGTGAAAAACCAGCTCTGCAAAAGCGGCCCTTGTTTGTTCTTTTCCCGCTAGTGGGAGGAACCGCCGCAATCTTGAATGTCGCAATGTCATGCGCAGTAGAGGGTGCGCAGTGCAAAACAAGGGAATTGCCTTATGAGCGCCGGAACCGTCAGCCAGGCGTGAAAATCTCTCTTCTAATTTATTCGAGGAATAGTGAATAAAAATGACAACAAGCTTGCCTCCCTCTTACCCCCAAGAACCAGCCAGCACACTCAGCTACACAACAAACGTCTCTTCAACGCCCCTAAACTCTTTTATCATCAGCCACTGCATTTAGGGGCTGACTTGCCCACTAAGCGTGAGCCGACAGGTTATTTTTTTAGTATAGTCGTTCACTCTCTCTATATATGTTTTATTTTACCAGAGGTACAATTTTTTGTCAACTGAGGATTAGACTCCCTCATTTTGCTACCATATAGTTTCGTACTACACAATTGGTGCAGCACTCTTCAGATAAAACAGCCAAATGGTTGATTACAAGAGAACGCTGATTATAACTGAAGCTTTAAAATGCGGTTACTATAGATACAATACCATGTTAATGGATTCCATTACGTAACAAAAGGGCACTTAGAGTTTTTAACAGAAGTTTACTGGCGTATCTACACGAAGATACAAGTTCGTTTCGCTTGTCATTGAAATGTCAATTTCTAAAAGAACGGACTGTATTTTTCCACAACCTGCTGTCATTTTCCACGAAAGTGACGTGAGTTCCTTGTGCACCGAATCTTGAGTGGTGCAGCATATTTAGAGGATGGGCAGGAAAAAAGTCCCAGATAGAGATGATGAATTGTATAAAGCATGATTTCACCTCGTCCTCTCGTCGAGTAGACTAAGTAGGGCACGTTCATGTGAACGCAGGATGCTTTTGTCGGATTTGGACAATTGTCCGTTCCTCGAAAAATCCTGGCTACCCCCTTGTTTTGTAGTTACGGTCGCTTGATGATATACAATGGATTTCTAGGGGCCACTTGCCAGCCATGGAAACCACCCAACTGCTCCAATCAATTTTTTTACAGATCAGCTGCTGTATTGATAGGTTGACTCATTTTTATTATTTTCAATGCGTTCACCTTTCACCTGCCTCAAATAGCAGTTTTTGCTAATTTGCAGGGCAATTCCACTTACTTTTTTGTAAAATATCTGTGAATAGTTTTTGTTTGTTTGTTTTTTTAATTTTCAATGTTCGAATCTCAAAGATGTGTGTAATGTTAGTGTAAAACCATAAATAAAGTTTAAAAAAAAGATGAGCATGGAAAGGTAAAAAAATGAAATCAGCATCTACCAGAGGTCACTGAAACGGCACCCCACTTGACACATGACAGAGACGCCATCTTTGATGGTTCATTTTGTATTTTTTGGTATTTTTTTAACTATCTAGTAAATTTTCTAAAACTGGTTACCTCTGTTGATCTTAGGAAAATTTTTCTTTTAAACCTCCAGTCATGTGAATTTTAGCTCACGCGCTTGGGAATTCCCTAAACATTTTTTTTTTGGTCTGTCGTTTTCTTGTAGTCACTTGAATTCTCAAGTGAGAGGAATCTAAAGAATAAGTTATATCATACCCCAAGAATCAGCACACTGAGGAGCAAGCAACGCAACTGCCAGGAAAATCAATATATGCATCTCAGCTCGAAGGAAAACCTGGAAGTGAGATAAGACAGAAAAGTTGTTTGGTAAGAGATAGACATTCACTTCTATCTTAGTATCTTGGGGGTAATAGTTTCCCTCGTTCACTATAGCACGTGTCAAAGAGTTTTAAACCCGTTTTATTAATTTAATTGTTTTGAAACCCATATAATAGAGAAATACATTTATCGAGTCCTCTCGCAATAGGAGCGTTTCTACACTTCATCAGATAAAAATAAGGGCAATATTTCCAACGTAGAACGACAACTTGCAAATAGCTGCTATTTGCAAATTAAAAAGCAATTTATGATATAAAACAACTGCAGTATTTCGTGCGGTATCTGAACCGTAGATATTACCATGACCAACATCGATAACACTTCATGTTTTAGGTCAACGATTAGGTGCTACAACAACAGTTTTGGTCTTGCTTTTGTTCAGATTCAGTTTGATAATGTGGAGGTAATGGCTATCCATTCATCAGTGTCCTACAAATAACATTAGATGATTCAAACCGGTAGAATCGTGTATTCTAGAAAGAAAACAATATAAAAAACGTTTCGCCTGCATATGGAGGAAACTGAATATTGTCAAGTAATTGGTCCCCGACATTGAGGTTTTGTACTATGTCGCCAGGGGTGAAGGGGGTCATTATATATGACATAGACGATAGGACCAGGAACTGATCCATTTGACAAAGTCAAATCAATCATTCGCCCAACCGGAGGATAGCCTCACGTGGGCCCACTCTTCCAATGGGCTGACCACATGCTAACCCAAGGAAATATAATAAAGGTAAAAGTATCTTTCAAATTACATAACCTGTGAACTCTGGTGGCTCCAATGGCGTATACGAGACCGAAATGTTTCTTGTAGAACGAACTGTGTTGGCAAATTCTGCACACAGCACTACTTTACGCAGTAAAAGGGAATTTAGGTGGATTAGCCTTGCCGAGCCTGTTGCATTTGAGTTCATACAGAGTTTGTGTTCATACGGATGCTATAAAAGAGAATTTTAGTGGATTGGCCTTGTCGAGCCTGTTTTGTTGGAGTCCATACAGATTGTTGACTGTGTCAATACTGTGGCGGAGATGCGCTTGAGTAACGACTAAAGACCAAAAAATAAGCGAAGCAGGGGAATGAGCTTGTTCCAGGGGAACTTAGATCTTCACGCTTGGAAATTTTGACCTAAAATTCGGCCAACTTTTCGCGGCCGCGCGGAGGATTGGGTCCATGTGAATCAAAAAAAAAAATGGCGGCTCAAAGGGAACCTGACCGAGTGGAAATTATTAGTGGCATTAAAGGAGCATTAAATCGCCAGAAGTCGAATTTTTCCCGGCGGATTTCAAATGTACATAAGCTGAGAGATCCAGATCAAACATTTCAAGCGCTAGGGAAAGTGGCTGAGGCTGTTATGAAGGGAAAATACGGTCCCCTTCGGGATCGATATCAGCATGAAATTTGTCCCATATCTTCCATGTTGGAGCGCACAATGATACGTGCTAAGAAAGGCATTTATCGCCGACTTAGTCCGCGGATGAGTAAAATCCATCCTTGGATGATTTGTTTTGACGTCCCGATGCCACAGGAAGTGTTCAATTTATTGAATAAAGGGGTTGTAAATCTTACACGTTTTGGTGTAGATGTTTTGGAGCAGCCTTATTCAGTCACAATAACATTCTCAAGTATGAAAAGACTGTATGCCCTATTTAACAAATTTGAGGACTGCCAAGGATTCACAAAGAAGCTACGAGTTGGAAAAGGGGAAGTGAACTCATTGTTGATGAAAGGAAGAATGGAATTATGAAATATAAATATAAAGAAGAAATGTTGGAATTGAAATTCCATTATGGCCATTGAAGTGCCTTTGGTATCCTTCATCATTGAAGAGGGAACAGTGTTTTCTATACAGTTACTAATGAGTTGAGGTAGCAACATATATATATATGTTGTAGTTAGTTTTTTTTATCTCAAGTAATTTTTATTTTTCCTTTGTTTCATCTTTATTACCATACCTAAAAACCCTGAGTCGAATACCAATGAAGACAATTGGCAGAAGTCGCATTATCAACTTGGGATCATTTGAGTGACCCTGAATTGCTTTCACTAGATACATAAAGCCATGCAAGATTAGGCGGGAATCTTTACCAGTTAACCTGTAAGTGAAGTCTTTATCTTTAGCTCTATTCTCAAGGAGCCACCTACCTAGTTGTTTTTTCATTCTCCCTGCTTTAACATCTTGTTCCATGGCCTTTAAATATCTGGACATTGCCGAATTGGAGGGCAAACCATCAAGGCTATTTAATTTTTTGGGGAGGTTACTTACAGAAATAGCAAGATCAAGTAACATATTTGCATGAAAATGTTGGACACCATTATTCTTAAGGTGAAGTGGTTCAACAACTTCCTTGTCACATAGCTTACCAATTAATGGTTTGAATTCTTGTCTGGATTTTTTTACAGCAATAAATTGAGTTACTTTGGATCTCTTTGTTGATACTGCTAAATGACTAGGTATTTTTTTCTTGAAATCTTCAACCTGTTTTGCAACATTGATTCTTTCTGCATACTGCCAAGGCTTCCACTTGCAATCATGAGATTCTCCATACTTCCCATTCAGTGCATTACAGTCATCTTTGGAGACATTAGCAAAGCTAGAAAAATATTTAGCCGCATTACTTAATTCCCCATTTATATATGCAAGGAGTTTCATATCTCCTGGCAGGAGATCAAAAAAAAATGGTGACATTCTTACCCAATACTGTGTAAGATTTGCTCTCTATTTTTTCCATGTCTGTAGCAAGTTCCACTGTAAAACGAGAAACAACCATGTGGTCCTCCTTACAATTAGCTCCAAATAGCAAAAAATTGTCATTGGGACTAGCTACCCTGGGCCCCACATTCAAAAAACTTATCAGCCATGACATAGATTGATCTCATTTCCCAAAAGGAGCCCCATCACCCCCTATAGCAACCTTAAATGCTCCCTCCCTCTCACTGAACCACACCAGCTTATCCCCAGGTTTCTTGTACTGATCAGTCTCAAAATAGAATTTGGCCAGCAGAAGTAAAAAGTTCTCCAGGTTTCTATAGACCCCTTCAACCTGCTGATCAGGTGGAAGGTTATGGCATAGGGTTTCCCTTATTGAATAAAATTCCCCCACATCAATCTCTTCAATTTTTTTCATTAACAACCGATAGGGAAGGAGTTTAGGAATGGGATACCCATACCAAACAAAACTCTTTCTTTTGACACAGAACCTAGTTTCTTGGTGTGTTTCTTAGTATTTTCCATAACAAGAGCTGATCTTGTTTGTTCATATTTTACCTTTCCCATCAATCCTCCTGCATAAAGCATAGAAAGTGAACGAATGACATTATGATCACTTTGCTCATACTGCTTAACCTGAGGTTTTATTACTGCTAGACTAGCTTTTCTCATCTTTTTTGATGACGAAAAGTATTTAGATAGAGCTGCTGTCTTCGCATATTTAGTCAGCGTAGAAAACATGCCATCCAAGGCTGGGGACCTGTCTTCAACAGATCCACCATTTACCTCTGTTGCTGCAACCAACGTTTCAAGTTGTCTTCTGCTGGCACTTCGCTGCGGCACGTTTAGCTTTCCCTCATCAGTGAGCACAGTTGGACTTTTTTTTCTTAGAGTGGATGTGTTAGCTGTCACTTCAAAAACTAACCTTCTTTTAGTCTTGACAGCGGGAAGATCAACTTTTACCGAATCAACATTTTCTTTTATGCGAGTTTTCTGCAAGTCCAAGAACGTAAGTTAACCCTTTAAGCCCTATGAATGATCAGCATCAAATTTCTCCTTGTAATATAAATACTTTGTTAAACAGAGTGGTCATGAGAATGGCGGACATGATCACACAAGATGAGTTTGCTTGATATTTTATCAACTTCTTCCCACTTCTTCTGTACGAAATGAATGTAGCGAATTTAACTTAGAGAACATTTACCCTGGAGTAAATTTTAGCGGATCGATGGAAAAATCGCAAAAATAAGAACCCGCAAAATTTTCGTGCCACACGGTAGTCCTCTCCTTTCACTAAAAAAACCTTTTTCAAGCTAAACTTACCTTATTCTTGAGTCGCTGAAGCCTTTTTTTAAGGTACAAATTTCCTTTGATTTCGAAAGGTACTCCGCTCGAAGCGCAGCCCTCTGCTTACTGAGCTCCCAAGCAGGAAAATTTGACTTGCATTTCTTCGATGTAGTGCTCTTTCTTCGTGACTTGCTCCCCATGTAAACAGCTCAGCGAACCATATAAACGCAAAAATTTCTAAGAAGCAGAGGCATCCGGTAAAAAACCAAAACGAGGAAAACACAGCCGAGGTTGCAGGTCTTCTGTTTACGATAACATACCTGGCAATAATACGTTTCCCAGCGAGAAAATTTTCGACAAAAATACTCAATTTTTCTTGAAGGACTGAGAACTCAGTGTGCATGAAACAGAGAGTAAAAGTACAAGGAAAAATTTTGCAGAAGAAAGATGTAAACGCATGCAAATCGCATATCAACAGAAAGCTTAAAGCCTGTAGAAATTTGTTTTTGAGTGGGAAAAACTCCCCTAGTACCCATTCCTCCGCAAATGGCCAAATTCTGACCAGGACTCTTGAGCGAAAATGGCAGCCAAATGACCGCGCTATAGAACTGCTAATTAGGGACTGGAAACTGGGGACACTAAACTTGGCCAAAATTGGCACAAAAATTTCCAAGCGTGCTTCCCAAACTTCGATTTAGAGAATTGAAAGTCTTGGTTTATACAGTGGGTATCAAGGAGCTTTGGATCAGAAACTAAAGATGCTAAATGACCTTTCTACGTCTACAGGGAAACCTTTGAAATTTGACTAAGGAATTAGTCGACGAAGAAGGCACACTTGCTGTTCCTAAACTGTAAAATCTTTTTGATAGTAATCTGTTCAAGTTGGTCTCAGCAGCACGATGTAATTAAAAATTTAGATGTTCAAATGAGGCCTTAAACTGTTATCCGTTTTAAAAATTTATTTAAAAAACCAGCTTTCGCCGATCGACGGCATCATGCCGATGATGCCGATGCCGTCGATCGGCGAATGCTTGAATTTTGTATATTTTTAAAACAGACAGCAGTTTAAGGCCTCATTTATGGAGCATTTTCATTTTTAACTTTTTGGTAGTGTTTGCTTTGGCCAAGATATGATTATGCCTGGATAATTCAGGATAATATAAATATCCTATAGTAATAATAATTTAGCATAATAGTATCCATTGATGTAATCAGTAGTAAATCAAAATTTCTTTTTTGTTGTTATACAAAGAATTTAATAATTTTATGCCTAAGACTTTTCTCTATCGGTGTATAGTAGATGGATCCTCTAGAACTGAATAGAGTGTACCAGAATTACTTTGCCGTATTATGTACCATTGTGATCAAGTGCATGGTAATGTTGAAATAGCATATAACTCAGATCCAGCTAGTACCTCCTAAAAAGTGACCTGTTCCTATACCGAGGAAAAGAATCCCCTCTTCACGGATGAAGAAATTTTTTCTGATGCTACATCTTCTAAGAAAACAAAAAATGAGCTGCTATAGGTACGATCGCCCTTTATCTTAACCCTATTCAGACCGTGGGAGCTTTTAAGGTCATCTCCAACTTCAAGCTTGATTTACTTCAAATCGTTCAAACAATGACTGCAAAACTCAGTATAGATCACAAATACCTCGCAGTTGACCAGACTGTCGGGATGATCGGCATATCGACGGTATTATAAGCAATTCCGACAGATCCCTTGGCTTTATAAGCAAGAAATTTACATACATACATACACACATGCATACACATACTGAAGCTAGAGTTGTACCCATCACGTCATAACTCATACTATATGAAGTACTATAACGCACTGTCCCGCCCTAATCCATGGCGAGTGTGCTGTCAAGTTACATAACCGTACCTGTGAACTATAGAGGTTCCAGTGGCGTATACGAGACCAAAATGTTTCTTGTAGAACAAACTGTGTTAGCAAATTAATAGCCGTAGCCTAGCTGCTTTTATTTTCAGTGCTTTTTGTTTCGCCTGCGTGAAGAAAAACATAAATTCTTGCTTTCAATTGCAAAATAAGGCTATTTTCAACTTTTTTGAAGTAGAAGTCACATGATGTGAACTAAACTTCTAACGAAACTAAGTAGAGCATTTGCATCTTTCACATATTTAAATTGACACAAATGTGGTTTTTATTAACTTTCAAAAAGGGAAAAACAAATTATTATTATTATTATTATTATTAGTAGTAGTAGTAGTAGTAGTAGTAGTAGTAGTAGTAGTAGTAGTAGTAGTAGTAGTAGTAGTAGTAGTAGTAGTAGTATCATAAATTTGTACCGCGCACTTTCTATGAAATATTCGACTGCGCCTTACGTAAGAAATTCATTAACGATGGAAAATAAGACCTAAATTTACAATGCTAAAATACCTAATTAAAAGCCTTACTAAATAAGAGAGTTTTCAGTCTATTTGTAAACAGATTTACACTGGAAATAGACCGCATCGTAGATGGAAGAAGGTTCCAGAATCTTGGGGCGGCACAACTAAACGACCTATTCTCTAAGGTGATCTTAGTTCTGACTTTTGGTGATGCTAATATAATGCCAGAGTCATGATTGCCCCTTAAATCGTACTTAGACGGAGGCAGGACAAATAACAATGAGATGCCATATCGGCGTGCAAAACTTTAAATGTAAGGAGTCATATTTTGTATTCAATATGGTAGCAAACAGGTAACCAATGTAGCTCCCGAAGCAGAGGCGTGATATGGCACGACTTTGGGGCGCAATTAATTAAGCGAGCACTATTATTCATAACACTCTGCGACTTAGATAGCTAACATTTTGGGAAACCACACAATAGGCTATGACAGTAGTCTACTCTATAGTAACAAATGCTATTTGTTTAGGTCTTTTGTCGCTGTGTCAATAGTAAAAAATAGAAATAGGTACTTTAAACTTCAGTAAAAAAAGCATATATATTTGAACTCACACCAACTGAACTCGGTCGTTTTGCTTCTGCAGCGTCCTCACACACTGTTGACTGCTTTTTTTCCTTTCGCTTTTGTTTTCTGAACTTGCAACTTGCGTTGCAAACGATAACCAGCCCTGGAAATTTAAAGACAATTTAAGCTGCGAAAAACGCTTTGGGATTAATGTAACCAACGGGAACATAAATTGTAGCTTTGAATTGTAAAATAGAATTATTTTCAACTTTTTGTCTGGGAAAAAAAGTTGTAGTAACATATTTAACGCGCGAAAAACGCTGTGTGATTAATGTAGACAGCGGGAACATTACTTCTTGCTTTTACTTGTAAAATAAGGCCATTTTCAACTTTTTGGCTAGAAGATAAGTTGTAGTCACTTAATTTTTACCAAATTTCAAAGTAAACTAAGGTTGCATTCATTACTTATATTGCAGGGAGGGGGGCAGAGGATATTTTTAAAGGAGCAAAATATTTTAAGATCTCCCCCCACATCATACAGAATTTTTTGACCACCCCCTTTTGACCAAAAGAAAAAATGACAACCCTCCCGCCATTTTCTTGACGAGGAAAGTAAAATGCAGGCAATTAAATATGATGAGATGGTGCAGAGACTTACGTTTAAAATAGAAAGCTAAAAGCAAAAGCTAAACAAAGATTCAAAGATCTTTGTATTTCTGGTGTACAGAAAGTTGTAAGACGTGTAAGAGGTTATTAAAGCTAGCTGTGACTCCGACTAGGAAATTGCATACCGGGGCCATGTGGCCGCTTAGATTCAATAAGGAAACGCGGTCATCCTTAGATGGGTTAAATTTGGGACCTAGACAAGCAAAGAACAAGCCCAAGTGAAAAGAAAACAAACGAAAAAAAAAAAGACGCCAACAAAAAGGCAGCTGAAAAGCCGTACAACTGGTGCTAAAAGATATTGAATGGCCTGATCAGTTAAGCATGAAAAGAAAAGGCAATTGCAAGTCATGATCAGCGTACCTCTGAAGGTCCACATACTTTACATATAGTAAAATACAATCTCTCCAAAAGAGGAGATGGAAGTTCATTCACTATTTTTAATCATTAATGCCAAATTAACAGCTACAACATTCCATCAACGGGAGAAAAAAATGAATATAAAATTTGTTATGCATCGGGTCAAAATTAGATTTACCTTAATGGTTCAAGTTTATTTTCCTTTTACCAGAGAATGCCAAGGACTATGAAAATGAGTTTTTACCAACGAATAGTATCCTGAGATCTGTGTCACTTTGCCTACTCCACAGAAAGCTTCAGCAGGTTCTGTACTGAAAACTATGTGGTCTTTTAACTCAAACAAGCATATAATTTTCTCAACCATCTACCGATTGTGGCTTTTTAGAAGGAAAGCTTTCTACAGACGTTGTATTCCTCGTTCGATTTTAAATGACACTGCAATAGTAAGAAATTTGTATCCTAAGAAATTCCACCCATGATGTAAATCAAAAAAGCTTTCTAAAGATTTGCCGCGAGCTTGACGGGAATTTGCATATGATCACTTTTGATTAAAGAACCGTGCATGACCTGTAGTCAAGTATATCATTCTGATTGCAGCATACTACTGCAGAGCCAACATACCAATTATTACTGATCATTTACATTCCTTCTAAGCTGTGAAAGTTGATTTAGATCTTCCGAGCCTAAAAGCTGAAGACTTAATAATAACTTTAGAAACTTTGAAAGTGAGAAAGGTGGGTTAATGTTGATAATGGTGATGATGATGATAATGAAAATGAAGACAATGATGATGACGATAATAAGAATAAAAACAATCTGTGACGTTATTAATTAAAGCGGAATAAAAGTAACGGTGGTAATGATTATGTAGTTAGAGCTGGTTACTGTACTGAAATATAGGGCATTGCAGTTTAGTGCATTAATAATAAAAACATCCTTCATTGAACTAGAAAATAAGAAACTTCACTTGTGTAGTGGTTTATCAATAATGTTATAAATACTTTATCTTTCGATGGCATCTAAAAAAAAATTGGCATCCCCCCTTCCTGCCTTCAGAAATTTTTACCATGCCCCCCTTTTCCCTTCAAAACCTTTTAAGACCCCCCCCAAAAAATCCTCTCCCCCCCCCCACTCCCAAGCGGTATACATAATGAATGCAGCTTAAGTAGAGCATAAGTATCTTTCATTTTCAATTTGACGCAAATGTGGCTTTTATGAACTTCCGTAGAGTGAACAAGTCCAAATGCTATTTGTTTAGGTCTGTTGTTGATGTGTCATTAGTAAAAAAAAAAATGAAATAGGGAGTTTAAACTTAGGTAAAAAAAAAAACATATATATTTGAACTCACACCCACAGATCTCGGTCGCTTTGCTGATGCGGCGTCCTCACACACTGTTGACTGCGTTTTTCCTTTCGCTTTTGTTTTCTGAACTTGCAGCTTGCGTTGCAAACGATAACCAGCCCTGAGAATTCAGAGACAATTTAACCTACGAAAAACGCTTTGTGATTAATGTAACCAACGGGAACGTAAATTCTAGGTTTGAATTGTAAAATGGACTATTTTCAACTTTTGGTCTATGGAAAAAAATTGTAGTCACAAAATTTGAACTTAATTTCAAAGGAAACTAAGTACTTATTTGCATCTTTCAGATATTTAATTTGACGCAAATGTGGCTTTTATGAACTTCCGTAGAGAGATGAAATCCAAATGCTATTTAACCTACGAAAAACGCTTTTGTGATTAATGTAGACAACGGAAACATTAATTCTTGCTTTCAATGGTAAAATACGACTATTTTCAACTTTTTGCCTAGAAAATAAGTTGTAGTCACAAAATTTGAACTTACTTACAAAGGAAACAAAGTAGAGCATTTGCATCTTTCACATATTTAATGTAGCACAAATAAGA
>OZ038000.1:6983303-7033303 GCA_964035705.1 Porites rus
TAAGTGCAAGAAGTGTTCAGTCTGGTTTTACCAAGCATGCTCGTATATTAAAGATTTTAACTTCAAAACCATGGAGAAGCACCCATCATACGTTAGGTAATGTTACAGCTGCGGCCTCACAAGTTTTTCCTCGTCAATGTTTTCATCTGGTATTGCTACCGGTAAAAGATTTGATACATTATCTGTAGTCAGGGAGCAAGTGTGCTGCCGTGGGAAGTTAGTGCTAAAAGTAAGCCAGTGGTCTGAATATGTTGAGGGGACCTCAGTGAACATGAAAACAACTTTGTCGGCAACTTTGTGACCCGCACCGACACGATTCACGGGGGATTAAAACACGTCACATACAATAATAGCATGGAAACGAGGCTACATCTTTAATTGTCTTTTTTCTCTGTTATATGCCAGTGTTTCATCACCAAATTGTAAGAATAACTTTACTCTAGCATTACACACACTTTTAGCTGGAAATTGTGATCACGTGACCTAAAGCATGAAAACGAGGCTCAATCCTAAATGTGCCCTTTTTTCGTATCTTGTTTTAAAATATCACCACAAAAGTAAGTTGTCTTGAAGGAGAAACATTTCATGGACTTTCTCATATCAAAAACTGAAACCTTCTACCACTTTATCACGTGATTAAAGGCATGAAAACGAGGCTATATCTTTAAATGACCTTTTTTCCGTATGAAAATTACCGTTATTCACGTGTGTCACATGTATCATCACAGATCATTTCAAGAGACAACAATAAAACTATCTACACTTCTACACACTCTACAATCTTAAACTGTGATCAATCGCCCCTTAAAAGTGTGATAAAGACAAAATTCAATAAATACATTAATTGTATTCATCATCATCACTTGTATTATCATAGTTATAGTCACTTTCATCATTTTCATCAATATATTCATCACCATCATCTTCCTGCAAAGTATTTTCACCGGGCTCGTCATCATCAGAGCATGCGCAAATTTAGTGCAGGTTAGCCTAGCCTTTCGGCACTGGCACCGATTTGTTGAGCATTGCTGCTTCACACAGGCACATTTCACCATCTCAATAACTACCTCTGGAGCTGGTGGCGTTGTCGTCATCACAGGCGGCCACTCCTTGCTGTCTTTCTTCCACCCATAGTTTTCTGGTGATGGGATATTCGGTTTTGGAACCTTGTTGTTCCATACCATGGTCTGATAATCTGTTAGAACAATGGCCTCACGTAGAGCACCTTGGGTTGGTGGTAATCTCAGCAGGCGCCGTAAATTGATTCCCTGGTACGCGATAGAAAGGTGTTTGCTTGATGTCATAAAATTAATTAAGACCGGAACATAGTAAGTAAACCAGATGCCAAGTATCCACGAGAGACGCGTCATTTGAGCGCGAGGCAAGGGCCGAGGAGCCAGCATCCCACGCAACGGTTTTTTTACGGCGTGACCTTTCTGTTTAAAATGAAAAAGATTTTGATCATTCGAAATGTATCTTCTTAAAAATAAAAGCTCGCTTCATCTACCCGTAGAAAGTAATTTACATGAATTTAGACTTACTGTTGGTCTGTAAAACCGATAAACAAATCCAGATCGGACTGCCGGTGATTTGAACGGGGCACGCAAGGCTTAAAAGACATTACGTTAAAGCATTTTATATTTCCTTTGTCACTTTGATACAAATTTTGAAGGAGCGACCCATATTTCATGTGGAAATATTAAATACTCGAGTGCTGGAGTCAGAAAATCCCTCTTGAGACATGACGTGACGTGTGTGACAAAGCGCCGCAAAAACTTGTTTCCAGTGCCGCTGAAATGAATGGACGGCAGCGTACATGTACGACTTTTTTTGTTTTTGAGGGTCAGGCAGCGATCATGCGATGTAAACGAGTTAAATACTTACTAATTAATTAATATTCTACCTTAGACTTTCAAAGTTCAAAAGCGCTGTGGTTTTGATTTCGAAACCATTTGAAGTGAAGGCGACCGTCGACGGTATGGGTCTTCGTTTCACATTTCGAGTCTGTCGAGGGTTACAACCCCCAAAAGCATTGGCATGCACTCAAAAAAGAAATATGTGGAGTCCGTCCTGCGGGTTTCTCCAAAAATGAAATATTTAGGAGATTTCCTGACGAAAGACGTGGCAACGCGGGAACTTGAACCCGCCAAATCGGCCGATGCCTTAGTGGAATTCAACATGATGCCAGCTACTGTGTACGTCGCTTCCACGTCCGTTTGATCACTGGTCTTCTTCGCCAGAAAAGCATTCCACCGGATGGCCTTGTAAATTCTGTTTTTCTTTAAGGTAGAGGTCAGACTAAAACGGACTTAAGTTACATATTAGTGATATTAGACTTGAGGTAAGTTTGTTTTCAGTCAAATTATTCCCAATACAGTGAAGTATTTCCGTTCTCTGGTCACTTCAATTTAAAGAAAACATTTAGCTTTATTATTCTGTTTCTCTTGGGTAGTCAGTTTATCCATGGGCTTTTGTTATCTAATGGCAAAATCTAATTTTTATCATTATTATTTTGCACTAACTGATTTTGTTTCTCTTGGGTAGTCAGTTCATTTATGGGCTCTTGTTATCTGATGACAGGACCTAATTTTCATCATTTTCATTTTGTACTAACTGGTTCTGTTTCTCTTAGGTAGTCAGTTCATTTGTGGACTGTTGTTATCTGATGACAGGTTCTAATTTTTATTATTTTCATTTTGTACTAACTGGTTCTGTTTCTCTTGGGTAGTCAGTTCATTTGTGGGCTGTTGTTATCTGATGACAGAACCTAATTTTCATCATTTTCATGTTGTACTAACTGGTTCTGTTTCTCTTGGGTGGTCAGTTCATTTATGGGCTATTGTTACCTGATGACGGATTATTATGATTATTGTGCTATTATTATCAACATCATTATTGAGTGATTTAAAATTATTTATCTTTGATACAGGGCTATAATTTGCAGCAGGTGATGGAGTGTACACTGATTTGCTTTAGTTTTCTTTCAAAAATTCACATAGAATTTACTTTAGTTACAATTATTGCTTGGGTACTGAGATAAGCTGTCAGCGACACAGTGTGACAAAATTGTTTTAACCAAAATCATGATAACAGCATCAAAACGCTTTTATTAGTAGTATTATTCGTTATTTTCAAACGATGCTAATATATGTATGTAAAAATGAAATTATCTTGCCGCTTGTTACCGAGCTATCCGTACTGTAAAACGCCAAATGAAAAGTTATAACACTCACATGTCTATTAGTTCTTACAAATGATTTTGTCAATGAAAATCAACGACAAAAATTTCCCTTCTCTGGCTTAATTAATTGGGTTGCAAAAAAATGTGTTTGTAAAACACAACCGAGTCAATTATCGTACGTTAAATAAATCAAAGCATTACTTTAGCAAAATAGAATCTTAGGGTTAACTTCCCGTGGCTAGTGCCGGAGAAAAGATTGGGCGACCAGATTACTTCAAACCCTCTGTTTGCCTTCCCTTCGCCTTGCCCTCTGAGCTTTGCGTTAGATCTCACGGTTTATTATTTCAGAATCAAGTCGCTATTAAAATGAAGCTGTTATAAGTCGGTTGTAGTTACTGATGTCCAAGAATTCCAAATGTTCCTGTTTCGGGAATCGTAGTTTCTCTGGGATTAAATCATTCTCATTGAGTAAACCTTAACTTATCACAGGTAAGTAAATGTACTTAATTTATCACATCGAACCTCGTTGCTGACGCCGTTTTGTGTAATGTTCTTGCCGACTACACAGTAATAGACAGAAGATAGTATACTGTTCGATCGACATAATTGCAAATAATTTCATTCCTCCCGTAAGAATAGATTATAGGCCGTCATTAAAATGTTTCTCGGGTGGTAAACTTTAGCTTCTCTGAGTCGGCAAAGGGTTTTTGTTTCATTTCCATTTTCTCATTAGTAAGAGATATAAATCCCGCTCTCGTTAAGGTTTGGTTCTTGATCTTCGATTATCCCATTCGACTGATAGTTATTTCTTGCTATCGCCTTTTATAATTATGGTTGTGCGATCAATAAGGAGCGGGGTTTTTTTACAGTAGAGCCATGCCTTGAATACTACTTCGCGTGAGAAGTAACTGTTGACGTCTGTCTCCACGCGAGTATCGCCAACAAATGCGCGTCCGTATCTGGAAAACCTTTTTATTATGTCAAGAAATGTCTTATTTACACGTCTCGTGATTCCCACGCCGGGTGTTTTTGGATGTCGGCAAGTGCGAAAAAAGTAATTACCGAGGATTCCAAAGTAACACCTCAGTCGTATGAAGGCCCGAATTGTGATCTCCCGTTTCAGTTAATCATAAGCCATGGGTAGATTCAATCTACCCTTAGCCTAATTTGCATAATTGTTTTTGGTGAGCAAAGCCCGTCATGGTGCTTGTTTCTTCTTAAATAAAGACCACCTTAGCTCATTCACCCGACAAATGCTTGTATTTGGCTGGTATAGATGGCAGACAAACTTCTCAACTCCCTTTATGGTATCTTCATGTGGGTGTTCTGTTGTTCCAAGGTTTGCGAGAGCAGTAATGACATATTCCTCAGCTCTACTGAAGACTTTCCAGCATGCCAATTTTCCTTTTCCTGAAAAGCTGCCGGTGTTATCAGCTGCACTCAAAGCATCAAAAGCAGGGAGGGGAGCTGCTTTAGCCGCAACAAGCGACTGGAAAATTGACATTAAGCTTATCCTTCGACGTCTTTTGGCTGTACCAGTTAGGAAGTAGGTGTTTTGGCAAACCTCCGGATAGCGTCATAAGGACAACACAAAGAAACCTGTGTCTGGCGAGTGGATTTCCAGTGTAGTTGCACCATTGGCAGTGGCATCAAGAGTATGCAAAATTAACTTTGTATCGGCCTCTTCCTGATTATCTTGGAGATGCTCGATTCTTTGATGAGTAGCTTCACATTGACATGCCCATGACACAACAAAGCGTCTTTCATTTTGCACCGCATATTCCATAGACTTCTGGGCCAGGTACACCCTTAGCTCCACCTTCCTATTTGGGTGAGACAGGAGTCGTTTCATGTTGACTTTGGCAATTTGAGTCGAGTCAGTGATGCGGTAATACACTGGCTCGGGTGGTTCCTTGCCTTTCAGCTCTGGTTGCAGTTTTCAGCGCAGAAGGTAAGTCATATCGGTCCATAACTAATCACACTTCATCACTCTCACAGTACCAGTGAAGAAGATAGTAATTAAAGTGTTTGGCTAACTGACAGCAACTGCTTACCCAATGTGGCTTGCCCAGAGACTGACGTTCTGCCATTCCATCGATGATAGCAGCTATCATTGTGGATGGAGCTGAGGAGGCAACGTTGTCCTTAGTCCTTGAAGTGTCAAGTGATTCACCGGTCTTCTCCAGAATACTCATGAGTGCGCTTTTCATTGAGCAATGAAACACTGTTCCATCATTTGCAAACAAAGAACGTGGAACGACTGAAAACTCATGCTGTCCGATAGCCCCTTTGGTGTCGCTTTCAGGGCGCCTTTTGGCGACCATCATCAGTCGGGCAAACAAGTTCCTTGTCTTCCTGTAATTCCACAACTTTGTCTTTGAGAGAGGCCCTCAGTTTCTTTCCATTGCTTCTCCATGTAAGAAGTTTTCTCTTTTTTCATTTTCAACCAGACATTCACCTTGTCTTACTTGATCCATTCATTCCTAAGGGTGTCCAGCAGCTTTCTTCCAATCACACTTTGACCACAAAGATCATCTTTAACTTTATCAGCAACAATTTTCCTTTTTGTTAGTTCAATAACCACACAGCAGTTCAATAAGTACACAACAGATCAATAACCACACCAGTAGTTCAGTGACCACACATTAGTTCATTGAGCGTAAACTACATGTAGCTGCGGGAAAAATAGCCACAAGTACATTAGTTATTTTTAATAAGAATGTATAGCATCAAGTAAGTGGTAAATACTCATTTAGCTATGGTACGAGAACTGAATAGATAAATAGCTATGTTACACTGTTATTAAGTTCTAGTGAGCTCACTAATATAGACGGGAAAATAGACTGACGTTAATTGTTGGCTTTCCCTTTTCGGCGCTGACTCTCTTTCCAGGTCTGTTCACTGTGCACCTGATGAGAATGACAGACCTTGTGAGCAGACTAAATTTTTAAATTAACATCAGTCTATGTTCCCGTCATGGCTAAATGAGTATTTACCACTTAGTTATTGCTATGCATTCTTATTAAAACTGAATAACTAAAGTATTTGTGGCTATTTTTGCCGCAGCTACATGTAGTTTACGCTCAATGAACCAATGTGTGGTCATTGAACTGCTGGTGTGGTTATTGATCGGTTGTGTACTTATTGAACTGCTGTGTGGCCATTGAACTAACAAAAAAGGAAAACATGGTTAGTTCCGGACTTTATGAGAAGTATCGTGTATTTGAAGGATTTGTTGAACTTAATTGTAGTACCAAGGAAGGCCTTACTGTCGACTTAGCTCACATGACTGCTCATGGAGAGATTCTTATCAAACCATGCCTTACGATTGCGGACGCTCGAAATAGGCTTAATTTCAGAATCCCCGGCAATGACCGATTCAAGTTGGACCTTGCTCGATTGCTCTGAGCGCATCATGTTAGGAAGACGTCGACAATGACTTGAAGGAACAAATACAGCTAGGTATTATCTCCATACGCATGGCTACTAGGCAGGTGGTTCTTAACGACGTTGAAGATCCCGGATGCATACATGATAAATAAAATCGCCCCCAGGCAGCTACCTTGTAGAACACCACAGTCTATATCGAAACTTTTAGAGGAGTTTTGATTCATGAGAACACGCTGAGTACGACAAGAGAGGATGGATGAAATCCATTTCTTTGCGTTGCTGACCCCGAAGTCAGTTTCAAAGATTTCTAAAAAGATCTTATGATCGATGGTATCAAAAGCAACCCTCAAGTCAAGAAGAACAAGAATGGCTACCACCTGCTTGTCCATGTCCATTAGGATATCACTATGAACTTCAACAAGCGTGGATTCCGTAGAGTGACCTTGGCGGTAGGATGACTGGTTATCCGGTAGAGGCACAAAGGCAGTACAGTGGTCAAATAACTGACCAATTGCCTCTCTCCCCGTGCTTTTCGCGATGAATGGAAGGTTGCTCACAGGTCATAAATTCTTATAAATCAGTTCTAAGCCTAGTTTCTTAAGAAAGAGGATAACAAGAGCGACTCTTGAAGAGATGAATTTATCAGCATGGTTGTGACAGGCGTCAAGACGTTACACACTGCTTGAGGAGCCATGTCGGAAGTGGGTCAAACTAAAAGGAAGCATTTGATGTTGCACACATCATGCTCACATCATCCTTAGAAAGACAGCTAAAGTTCTCAACTTTATTTCCAGGAATATGGTGTTCGACATAAATAGGCTTAGTTACAGAAGGCGTGGTCTCATTAATGCCACTTCTGATAGTCTGGATTTTCTTACAGGCCAGGTGGCAGGGATTCTCGTGAGTTGTTAATGGTCTCAGCTGCTTCTCTTTGCACAAGAAGGAAACGACAGCACATGGTTTCTTTAAGTAACCCGCGCCCCGCTCAAGTGGGTTATTAAACCGCCAACTTTCTAGTTAGGCACTTTCCGGTAGTTATAAAAAAATATCTGACTGGAGACCAGATTTGAGCATCTTCCTCACGAGCTTTCTCCTTTTTGATTTTAGAGCCCTGAGTGACTCTCTAAACCAAAGGAACTCGTTAGCCTTACTACCATCAACTTCTCCGTCAGTGGTGCATGTTTATCTACGATGGTTGAAAGTGTCAGGTCATATAAGCTAGCGAGGTCATCAACGCAGTTAGCGCGATCAGGGGTGATGAAATACCCGTTTACACCGAATACCACCATAAAAGAAGGATGAAGTTGACCTACAACTCTCCGAGCTCATGAAACAAGGGAGAATCCAACTATCCAGTAGCACCTGAAGCAGCCCCATTGTTTCGGCTAGGAGGCATGATGGTATAGCTACCGCCTATAGATAGATTACAGGAGTCTTGTCGCAGTTAATGTAAAGGATGCTTAACCCCTTTCGAGGGTAGACAATATTCTGGAATCCCTGGGTAGAGCAGATTGGTTCAGCTACTTCGACCGGGCGTTGGGGTATTGGTGGTCTCACGTCGCTAAGAAAGACAGGGCCAAAACTGCGCTCGTCACACATCGAGGTAAGTTCAGTTTACCCTTTGGGGTCACCAACAGAACTGAAACCTTTACGCGGCTAATAAATTTAGTGTTGCGGGGCATTACCTGAAAGCACTTCTTGGTTTAATTGGACGATATTATTATGTCCAGTATGTTAGCGGGACACCTATCCCGGCTCTGACAAGTCTTTGAGAGATTACGAGAGGCAGCGTTGAAGTTGAAACCGCAGAAGTGTGCCTTCGTTCAGCCAAAGGTCCCTTTTCTACATCATGTGGTATTGGTTGACCCAGAGAAGACTGACTGACCCAAAGAAGACAAAAGCTAACTGTGACTGGTCAAATAACGCCTCGGAACTGAAAGGCTTCCTCGGCCTTGTAACATACTACCGTCGATTTATTCCTTTATTCGGCGATAAAATTGTTAAGACATTGTCCTCAAATGAGGTAACCTCGGAGGACAAAATAATCCACACTCCTCCCGCTCTCCTCTATTCGAGGTTAGTGTGTTTGTCGTTTTTACAGGTAGCTCGAACAGCCGCACAACATTCTGTGCGGGGTTGAGGGAGGGAAAGCTTTATTTCCCCCTTTTAAGTTTGGAAAAATTTAGAGAGGCCCCTCAGGGCAAATTGTCTCCACTAGTTTTGTCGTCGATATCTGCTTATCACAATAGGCTGAACCTTTGAACTGTTGGACTAGAAAAGGAACAGAGTTACGCTGGGGCTCCGAACAGAAGAAAACCTTTTGTGAAATCAAACAGTGCCTCGTTCAACCAACTGTCCTTGCATATCCTGACTTCAGCAAATCTCGTGAGGATTTTTTATAACAACAACAACAACAACAACAGAAACAACTTTATTCTTTGTACAAAACAACAAAAGTTGGATGGCATCGGAGCTGTGCCGTCTCGGTAGCAGCTGGATGGTACAGAACGTCTGGTGGCCTATGAAAGTCGGGCGCTACACCAACATAAAAGGAACTTCCGTGCATCTCACCTCAAGATGTTTGCCTTACTGGAATTTTTTGACCATGTTCGTTGAGCGTGATTTTCTCATCTGAACGGACCACAACGCCTTTAAGTTGTCAATGTCGTTCAAACAAGCCAAAGGACAAGAAGCCCGCTGGTTGGAGAGACTCCAGGAGTACGATTTTGACATGCCTCGCCAGTGCTTTTAAGGATTACTGCGCAGTCTGTTTGACGTGTTCTGAGTGTAAGCCGCCAAAAACGAAAAAACGCACCGCGTTATCCCATCCCTTCAACCTACCCTATGCAACGAGTGCACATTGACATCATCGGCCCCCTGCCTAGAACCAAGCGTGGTAA
The DNA here is from genome assembly GCA_964035705.1 of Porites rus. Taxonomy (NCBI): domain Eukaryota; kingdom Metazoa; phylum Cnidaria; class Anthozoa; order Scleractinia; family Poritidae; genus Porites; species Porites rus. The sequence continues at coordinate 6,992,775 of OZ038000.1, forward strand.
TTGGTACGCCATGGCCGTCCACTATTCATTAACCAAGTGGGTGGAAGCGTCAATACCTTGCCAAATCAGAGAACCAAGACTTGCGCGAGGGCTCTAGAAGGCAACTGGACTTAGCAATATGGCGCGCCTGATGTCAGCCACAATGGGCAAGCCTGGAATTTTGAAAATGCTGGAAATTAAGAAAATCGGCGGGCGCCGTTAGGAGTTAGCGAAAAGAATATTAACTAATGCAGACTAATATATAGATTTAGCCAGGGCTAAAAGCGATGCTCCTATATATTAACTCGAATTTATAATTTAAATCAAACAATAAACTTGTTTTCCACAATTCAGTTAACTTAAGAGCACATTCATGTGACTTTTGAGGGAAAGGTTAAGTGATTTTAGAGAAAAGTAATTTGCAAACAGTCCAAGCTAAGAGTGAACTTAATCTTACATCGAGTTGATAGCCTTATATGTACACCCAAAAAATAGCAATCATCTTCGATCACATTTAGGAGCGCGGGCTCTTGATCACAGTAGATTAGGCCTGGAAAACAAATTCTTTAAAAACAAATCAGGCCGAATTTTTTGCGTTCGACAAGTTTACTTTACAAAATCTTGCCAACAAGTCTGGGGACGTGTAACCCAACCTTTTATACTTTTTATACATCACATCTGAGGTGAAACAGTACCATGAGGCGCTGTTTTTATCATACAGACCTCGGACAGAATGCAGTATTTCACAATTTTGCAATACAAATTGCACTCACTCAATATTCAGGACGATCGAAGCAAGTGTGGACTTTTAGCGAAACCGTTAAAAAAAATTTCCAAAATCACCTATACGGCTAGCCGGTTCTCACTTTTGACAAGCGCCAAAGTCGACTGTTTAAATTATGATTAATAGAGTTATACGCTTCAACATAATAAAGAATTTATTATGTTTATTTTTTATTTAATGGTTTTATAACGATGTGTAATCGTCAAAAGCGTTTGATACGCGCGGCATTTTGACTACTCCTGCACGCAAGTGATGTTCATGAGCGACTGAAAACAAACGGCAAAGCGATAAAAATTGCAAAAGAGACTACTAACAGTCAATAAAAGGAAAATAATTCGGTGAAACATAGAGACAACAATTTTCATTCACGAAGACAAGTATGAAAGTTTCTCTGAAAATCCTTGTTTTTGTTTTTCATTTTGTAAGCCGGCTTCCCGTGTTTGCTTTTGCAAAGATGAACTCGAGGCAAGAGAATCGCTCAAAGCTTTCTTTTACAGGCAGAATTATAACTAAATATTCTTTGGAACGTTTTCTTTCTATTTGCGGTCAGAAAATGTCTAAAGACTTTTTAAGGTTCTATAAGTTTATAATCAAACCTGATACTCGGTCAGATCATTGTCTCAAATCTTACAATTAAAGACGGCATAAACTAAATAGCTGCATAAACTACGCTCGACTTCATTAAATTAGATATACAAAACAAACGTCAAATACAATAATTACTCAGGCTCACCATTCGAGATGCACTAAAAACTATCAAGTAAGGCCAGAATCGCTTCAAGCATCAGGCAAGATAAAAACGAAAACGATGCCATCCGAAATCGGATTTCCGTCTTTGACAAGCGACGTATTTCTCAACCAAAAACCCAATAAACAAACTAGCCATGAATAACAAAAGACTCTTGATAGCAGCTGAATTTCATTTTGTACATTCAGTGGAAAAAGACGGTTAAAAGCATCACAAGTTGACACAAAACTCTGTCAGCTTCAGCAGAGTAAGCAAGTTTCAAGATGCTGCATGAATTTTCCGCATGAACTCACCTGTCAAATTTTGACCAACCAGAGCATAAAAATTGGACGCAGAGCGTGACCAACGCGTGACCTTGGTAAGAAAAGTCAAAACCAACTGACATGTCTTCCCTGCCTGTAAAAACTGGATGAATTTTAGCTTCCGAGGTCAGTTTGAAATCAACATTTTAATTGTGCGGCACATACAAATCACAACATATTTCATATGAATTTAAAAAAATATACTTGAGCCTGCGATCATTTGAAAACTAGTTACTTGTCAGCGGATAACTTCAAAAAGATATTCGACCTCGATGGGTCGACACCTGAACCCGCGATACGGTCGGGTGATGGTGATACTGGTCAGCGGATACCCTGTTTTGACAGCTGTCAATTGGTCGCAACATTGATGTGCAATATTTGTGTGCAATATCAGTCTTCCTGTGCTCCCAAACTGGCTAGAGAGTGTGAGGATTAAACACTGATTCCCTGTGGTGCGGACGGACGGGCGGGCGGGAGGTGTAAGGTCACGTGATTACCAAATTTTCTAGGATGGGTAGATTTACTTACCCATGGTGCTCCGCAGGCGCGCTTCGCGCGCCAGAGCTCCGCTACAAAGCTGAACGCAGGTTTGTCACAATAGCAACAACCTGGAAAACGATTTATACCAAAATGAATGTAGTTTTCACAACGGTATTTTTCTACCACAACTTAAACCTCTGAACAGTGAACACGACCTACCGTCGAACTTGCTTAAACAAGATCCCTGCCAAACTCTCTTTGCATGTGAAAACGAGTTAAACGTTAGGGAAAATCTCAGGCGATCGTGAATTTTACTGTTTCCCGGTCGTCCCAAATTTTGCCCACTAACGCAAACTAGAAACCGTAGATATCCCCGATCGCCTGAGATGGTCGGAAACAAATCTGGAGAATCGGAAGCGTCTTTTCCCCCAAAGCATCCGAGATTTCTGTGATGGAAATGGACGTAGGCGATGGATCTCACTGATTACCAATCCTCTTGTGTTTGTTGTGTTATTTATACCTTCTGTTTATGTTCTAAGCAGTTATTTTTGTTTCACTTTTATAGTTGGGTGGCAGTTCCCACTGTTTTAATTTTGACAAATTTTCATGATACAGCTCCTATGAGAGGAAAGCGATGTATCTTGTTGGGTCTATTAGTCCTCTGAGTAAAGAAATCTACTGTTGTTTGGTGATACTGAAGTCAAGAATCAACTGGCTTTTCACCATTCGAGCTGTTGTATGGAAGAGCGGTTAGAGAACCGATGACTAGACTCAGAGGTCTACAAATAGAAAATGATGTCATTCTACCGACTCGATATATATAACTTACTATTAGCCCGTTTCTACTTTGTGTGAAGGCGAAGTTGTATTGCGTGGAGAAAATGCAGAATGAGGAATATCATGTGGTATTTGCTGCTCCTAGTTGACGCTTAAAGTACAGGATAACACCAACCGACGAATCGACTGGCTTCTTTTCCATTTGTACCAATGGTACCGATCTTGCGCTGTGTGGCACCTGTGTCGCTAACGGCATGATAATGATACGATTGTAGTGGGCGTTTTCACGAATCGTATCTGTTTGTTTATATTGCACATGTGAAGCATGGAGGCCTGCATGCAAGGAATAAAAATCTTATAGGAAAATGCAGTTCAAAGGTTGTGTAAGCACTTCTGGTCCTTTTATCGGCTAGAAAAAGGCTATCATGGCTACACACAGTTTTGGGTATGTTTTGCCTTTTAAACGGATTAGGCCAGCTGTATTCGTACTTTTCATTTCATATAGATTATATTTCTACATTTACCCTAAAAATGAACATTAGATACATAGTAATACAACGCGTTGGTCCCATCCAGTTGTTCAAGGCAACGTGTTTAGTTATGTTAAGGTGGCTTGTCTGGATTTTTTAGGGGAGATACCTCCCAAGTTTGACCATTAACTACGTCGGCAGGAGTAAAGATATGGGAAAAAGATTACCACAACTGTATTACATAAAAATGAAAATTTCTTATGATCTGGGTCTTATTGCAATCGGAGTCGCCATGGCAACGTAACGATGCCATTACGTTTTTTATCTATCTTTGTGTTTCTCAATACCAGAATTGTCTTTTGAGCAATCGCTTAAGGTGTATTTGCCTGTCACAATTGCGTCAATCATGGCAAAGTTTGAACAAATTCCGTGAGAGAGTTTTCGAAATATTTTGAAACGAAGTTTTAACAATCATAAAAACAGTGAAATAGCATGCTATCCACGCAATTAGCTAATATTTTAAGAAAATGATAAGCTTTGGAAACGCGGCTTCATCTCATATTGGTTGGATTCCATTGAAAACTGCGTACAAAAAAAGAGGGGAATTGCTCTGGGCGATCACGAGTAAGAAGAATTTTATTAACTTGCATTCAGCTGCTTTTGGTATATAGCCTTGGACTACCATGAAGGATGGAAATAAACCACTACATCCATACATGTACACAATCAAGAGGCCCAAATCAGAGGGAAAGTAAGGCAAATATCACTCAATAAAGAATAAACACTGAATATGAAGCACTATTTTTTTGCTCGCTTAACCCATTCTGTCATAATACAAAATAATAGGTAACAATAATATTATTAAATTCTCTCCTTGAGACATTTCGGTTTATTCTGTGACCTCACAGTCAATATTAACTACTAATGTACTACCATTTAATAGCACACTAATCATTTCTTTCCTGATTCTCTTAAAGTAGCAATGAGCTAACCTGCTGTAACCTAGAATGGTTTAACTCTTAATTTAGTGCATATAACGACTAACAATATTACTACAATGAATTTAAATCTGTTACAGACTGATAATTTGGCCCTTGTGACACTTTCTAAAAAAAATTAACAGCAGCCAAACTGTCACAACAAATATTGTTAAGAGGACTATGCCTCTTAATTATACAGTTGATCCCGGTTAATAAGGACTCTGAGTAGTGTAGTGTTTTTGAGAATGTGTTATTGGCCAATAACAAATTGTACATACATGGGTAAAGGTGTCGTTAAAGAGGGGTTCGACTGTAATATAGGATACTTAAAGGCCCATGTTCACCCTAGATGCATTGCGCGCCCTGTACTCCAGTAAAAAACATTTCGCGTAGTTGAAAATCGCTGCTTTCAATGTGTAAAGTCAATCTCACAATTCGCTAAATCTGGTTTAAAAGAAAGTCTAAACAGGTTCTTTTGGTATTTTTCTTTACATCTTTTTGGATATTTTGGTGTGGTATCGAGCCTTTTTCTTTCTGTGAGTGTTTGTTTTCACTGCAGCACTTTCGATGGCGGCGCCATCGAAACGTACGGTTGGAAGTCCGCGTCGACGGGGGTCGTCGAAGTACATTCGTCTCCGTGAATCCTTTTCTTAAATCTCTGGAGAGATGGGAAAGAAGCTCTTGGCTGTAAATTCCACAGACAGCGTGTTTGCCGAGTTCCTTCTACGTCGAATGTTGATGTTCAATTGTAAACAAACTGAGGTCCCGATGAAATCAGTTGAAAGCAAAACAAGCGAGTCAATGTAACATGAACAATGCTTTATTTAATTTAACCTATGAAGCGAGTGATATCCTTAACATAAACTTATCGTCTGGCGTATCACGATTAAAGCTCTAAAGTAACGAGAACTGTTATTAGCAAACCAATCCTTAGCAAAACCTAAAGAAAGTGTAACACAGCGATTACAGCAACAAGACTGTACGCAGTGCTGATTCGACGCTTTGTAAACACAACTTCTCGCTTATTCTTTCGACAACACATACCTAAGCTTCCTAAGAATTAACACAAAATAATAGATTGAGGAATCAAAACATTTCACTGTCGAATGGGGCTTCAGGAAAATCTCACCTGGTGCTTAGACGTTTGGTATTTTTATGACCTTCATTGTATTCATCGGACTCAACAAAGCATCCATACGCATTCACTACCAGTTTAAATTTTGAACTGCTTTCTGCGAAGTCGGCGATATATCTTCCTCCATTTAGAAAAGAATTAAAGTCTTACTGGCCTCTTTGATACTGTCTCTTTAAGCTTCGGTTAAGTCTGAGTTAAGCGTGAAAAAGCTAGTCTTCCTCGCAGTCGTTTTTAGTATCGTCACGCAACGCTCTTCAAAAGTGGAAGCCAATCAAAACACTGCATTTAACAAAAGAATAATTTCAAAACAAAAACACAAGCGCGCAAAGCCGTTTGGGTGAACATGGGCCTTTAATGCTGTCTGAATACAGTGAAGCATTCTTGAACTTTTTTAGGAGGTATAATTGCAAGGGTTGTATTAACCAACCAACACCAACACGGACTCATTTTCGCCATATTTTTGTTTCTATTGAATCCACACAATTTTGATGGGAAATGCAAATTTTGTGCAAATTGACTGCTGTGGATGTTGAACAACTAGTAGTTTTTGAGCAGGCCATTCCATACTTCGCTGAAGCAGCTAATTCACCATTGTATACCACTGTGTTCGTTTAAGACCCGAATAAGTGCTTAGGTGGCTGGAAGTCAAATGATGTGTAGAAGAGAAGATAACCAGCTGACGTCTGTAGAAATACAAAAATCACAGTGGGTGTTTGCTTAACATTAAAAAGGCCAGGGTGTGGGGGGGGGGGGGGGGGTCGCAGTGAGGTCTGGAACCGAGTTTACATGATCGCCCCAGTTAAGAAATTTGGCCAAGTGAGACTGACTACCAATTTTCCTTCAAAACAAATATGGCGGAGAATGCAGACATAGAAGGACGATGAGTTTTTGTTCGTTTTAAAGTTTTAGGGCGTCCAAACATCAAGAAAAGGTTTTCATGAACTTTTTTAATGGAATTTTTGGACATCAGGAGGCGTAATGTATGAACAGTTCACGGGTGACTTAACTTATCGTGATTAGGCATCTCGGCAAGTTCAGTTATTTATAAGCTTCGTGAATTTTCGAGCGACCTGCCTGCTCCATCTCTTATTATATTTTGCTACCAACAGTGGTATTAAGAACTCTCTTCCTTATCCTAAACATATGCTACGAGTCCACTATATTAGTATGAGTCTTGCAACAGTCATATGGGAATGTTCATTAAACCAATTTTCTGCTTCGCTGTTCGTAAGTTTGTTTGTACACCGGGAGCCACAACAAATATTTACGGATGTAAATACAGAATACAGGGCCAATTTAGTAAAAGCTAGGGTAAATGCTCCAATCACTTTGCTTTACTTATGCTGGATCTGTCAGGAAAGCTATTTTTGATATCAGAAGGCCGAGAGAGGTTTACTGGCTTATCACTGGCGTGATAATCAATAAATATTTCCAACAGCAATACCGTATTTAGTAGTTTTAATTGTTTGTACAAAAACTACCCTTTAGTTCTTACTTGAAATGATTATAATGGTTTATTGTGAGGACAAGAGGTTAATCCAGTTGCTCATAAGAGTGAGTACACCAGAGAGTGGTATGCATTGAGAAAATCCCTCAAAGGACTGAAGTTCAAGAAACAGAAAAAAGAAAATAATTGGATGTTTCGCAAAATTTATAAAGAGAATCAGAAGGAGCTTGAAAAATGTACCACTTCAATTATTTGTGTAGGTTATGAATCTGATTTACAAGTAAAATAAACAAGGTAAAATTGATTTTTTATCAACCATCAAAAGACGTTGTTGTCCCTTGAGTCCAATCCCCTCAGCAGTTCTTTCTACGATACTACCCTTGGCTTATTTGGCCCATACGATACTACCCTTGGCTTATTTGGCCCATTTCACCGTTTAGAGTTTTGAACAGGGTGTCCGTTTGGGTTGTGAAGGTTGATGAAGAGCAGTCTATAGTTACATTTTTGGTACCACCAATTTTTTCCTAAAGTTTTGTTCCATGTTTCTAAGTTTAAATCTAACTTAATTCTCTATGCTAAATGAAATTAATTATGAAATAAGGTCTCTTGGCTTAAAAAGGGTAGGAAAATGAACACTGTGTCCTACTACCCATACTCTCTTTCAGTGCAAGCCCAGGGAGGTGATCTCACAATTTAATACCCTTTTACCACTTGTTGTGACAGTAAAGTCAGTGAAGCTTTATGGTCTCTGAAAACGGTTGTTGCCTGCCTCAACACAAGTTTCTAACTGTTATGGTTGACTACAAATAATATTATCTTAATAACCATTTTATACTTTTTTTCCAAGGCGTCTTATGGTGTTTTTCATATCTTCTAGTACAAGGCAATTTTTAAGTTGAGAGGGTTTGATTTCATTAACTACATTTTTATACACACATAAACTAATATAACCTGGCAGGTTGATGTCTAAAGGTGTAAAAAAAGTACATGCAACTGTATGTCAAAAACTGATTACAGTGGCCAACAACGAAGAGGCAAAAATAGAAATGTCACCATTTTCCTGACTTTATAAACTCCCTTTGAAGCATTTTTAGCCAGATGTGGTCCTTTTCAAAGCATGCAACCTTGAACATTTATTTTCTGGACTTAGCTAATCTTTTTTAAACCATAATCTTGTTCCAACGGATAGTGCAGTTTTTAAAATTTGTATTATATTTCTTAGTTTGCAACAAAACACACTTGAATGAGGACTCAAATTGAAGGCAGTGTAATAACTGCCGTCGTGAAAAGAGAATTCCAAACACACAAAATAATTACCCTTTCATTTGCCTAAGATTCATTTGTTCGAAACTACGGTTAAGTTTAAATTAAATCACACGAAGAAAAGAGCTTAAGCATATCAAAAAGTACACGTGGTCACATGTGCAAAATAAAGAGAGAATGATCTCTTGGCCAATTTTATTTAGCTTCTAGTGCATAAAGAAATACATGAACTACGAGATTTGACCATGCCACTCGATCATCCAACGCAACTCTGCCTGGATAAGTTCACAATCAAGGATGTAGAATGAAGAATCGATAAGAATCTCAATCATCATTTCTTGTCGTCTTAAGAGCCCATGACTGTAAATATCGAGAATCGCTGGCCAGGCTAAAAAAATCGAAAATTCTGATAATTTGTCAGAAAAACCCATCTGGGGAACTATCTTCGAAAAAAATATTTTCGACTTCCAAAATCTATAGTGTTCGAGAAAGTGAGGAAAACGAAAATAGCGGTTTTTACCTAATTAATTATGCAAAAATAAGAGTAAAAAGAGTAAATTTTATGGAAACTTTGTTTTGAACAGGCAATGTGTTGTTCGCAACATCATTTGTTTCTCAGTAGTTTATTTTCTTTTCTGAAAGAAGGGATACTAACTTTGCATGCCTGTCAGTCACGCACTAAAAGTTAGCATTTTCTTGTCAGAGATGTTGAAATCTGATTTTTTTACTACGTATTATAAACAACAAACCGTCCCTTGGTTAATTTCTTTACTTTTGACAAATAGAGGTATAATTAGGCAGCTACCAAAGGCCCTAGGAAACAGCTAAGTGATCGTAGTTCATACTGTCCAGCGGTTTCTCTCCTCCGAAACGAATCCGAAACATCTTTCCCGCAAAAACTGCCTCTTTTAGGTCATCGCGGAGTTGTACCACCTGCCAAGGGGCGTTTTCCTTCAAATACAAAATGATATTTGTTGATTTCAAAATATAATGTAGCAGTGCCTTAGTGTGTAAATCTATACGCGAAACCCATGAACCAAAACAAGTTCCAACCTACGCCGCCGAAGAACTGGAAAAGGAAACTACACGCAGTCGAACCTCTCGAAAGAGACCAACCAAAATGCGCAGACTTAGTGGTCGCTAACGGGAGGTGATCTCTTACGAGAATCGAACCACAGGAGGTTTCTTTGAGAAGAAAACTGGACACATCTACTTTAGGGAAGATAATTTGTTGCCTGCAATTTCCAAGTTACGATATGTGCAGTTCCATGTTGTTGTTGTTCCTACCACAAGAGATCAGAAAACTCGTCAGGTGGTCGCTTACAAGAGGTTAAAAACAATGCAAAATCATTAAACAGTCAGCCCCAATTAGTGGTCGCGGGTGCTTACAGGAGAGATTCTAGCTGGAAGACTTAACTGGGCGGGTTTTGGTGTTTTGGATAGGTGGTCGCACAAGGAGTTTCACTGTACTCCAACAGAGTAAATCACCTTTCACGACGATGCAACTAGGATTTGTCCATGGAAGATAAGACTCCTTGTTCACCGCTTTTGAGCTACTCTAACCAACTCCCACCCATGTCAAGTGCTTGCAAAACGTAGCATCATCTTGACAGAGAAGTATCTGAAAGGTCATCCATGACGCCCCTGGCCTATCGCAGTTTGCGGCAACGAACTTATATCGACGTAAGTACCATTTACTAACCGGACAGTAAGGTGACGCAGAGTAAAAGCGTAACTTGACTACGTTTTTCAGTTTACAGCAGACCCGAGCTTTGTTTAAAGAAATACCTGCCTTTTGCTCAGGGGTATTAACGTCAGTACCCGCAATGTCCCGGCTCGAGCCTTCACACCGAAACGTCCGATCGAATCACTGTTTAGTTGATAGTTAGCCTTCTCTTCCTCTTCACGACTTATCTATAGTAAGATCGAAGGACCTCTGCTCTCAGGGTAGTTGATAGCGACCAAGGAGCTAAATAACATATCGAGGTGAGTAAGTAGCATCGGCGGTTTTATTTACGCCTAACCATTTCCCAAAGTAAAGAAGGAAAGAACTTCAGACAAAGGGAAAGAAGAGTTATGCGATAAAACTGCTCTTAAATTGATGTTTAGCTATGGCATATGCGAGGGGGTGGGGGCTATTTAATTGCTGAATAACATGTGCCGTTGCCAAAAAAATTACGGAAAAACATTTTTTCGTTGGTTTGGAATTTTGACCATGAAAATTTTAGCTCTAGCCATTTGTGATACCAGGCAAAAAAAACAATCCAATATTTAGATATTTCTCTCTTAGCAGCAGACCCTCTACTTACAGTGTCCTTAAGTTTGGACGGTATCTAATATCATATATCCGCAGGAACGAAACATGACAACAGCTGGTTACAGATGGTCAATGTGTGAGGCGGGGGTTCTGGGCTTCCTGTGACAGTTCTTATCAAGAAGACCACAAATCAGTATATTTGCCGTTTTGGGCTAATTATCAGTCATTACTTACTGCCTTTACTGCCTTTACTGCCTTTACCCAGTCAAAAATGTTCCAGTACAGTTACATGTGGGGTATGGAGAAGATATCATTTTATCAGGGAGCACTAGCCAAAAATATCTTTTTGGGTGGTGCAGATGGCCCAATTTTTCCAACTTTCAGTCCATGTCCATCCTGGCCATCAGTAACAACAGAACGCGACAGGAAACAGTTACAGTGCCTAAATATAGTCTTACATAACAAAACTGGACCATAATTTTTGGAAGTAAATTGATGCGAAATAAAGACCATATTTGCTTTTTAAAATGAACTAGCAATTAGCTTGGCATAGCCCCTTTTAACTCTTTTTTGACGGCCAATTTTAGTAGAAGAAAACCCCGCCTTTTAACCAAACCCTCCTTTTCGGACCGGTTTTCAACCAGTTAGTAGCCTGCATAACAGGCGTTATTTTTTTTCGCGTTTTTGCAGGACAGCGAAGGCAAGCGCCAAGTTAGTGAGAAGCGCAGACAAGGGAGACAGGGAAGACGCAGAAAAAACAACGGCCTGTCCACATAGCATTGTTTTTTTGCTTTCCGCCCCAGACATACCCCTTAATGGCTCTCCTCACTCGCTTCGCGCTTGTATTCGCTCCGGCTTCGGGCTTAATTGCCTTCGCTCGCTTGAAAAACGCACGCCTGTTATGCAGGCTAGCCAGTTAGCTTGATATGGGAATGGCTGAAAAAGAGATTTGCAACACAAGACTGCTCAATTGGACGTACACTAATTTAGAAGCTTTTTTGGCGCATTCACAGAAGCCAAAATTTGGATATCTCTTACGAACCTATATCGATCTTTCTCTCCCGCTCTCTTTTTTCCCTTTGCCTTTCTTCTTCTGTTGCTTGATCGTCTTCCCACTGTCTTTGTTTTGCAAGGAATTTTGGCCGCTAACTTTCAGGAAAGGGACATTTAATTAATCTGTAGAGAATAGAAGGTGAATAGAAAAATTGGAAGTAGATTTTTTTACCCCAAATGTTGCTTTTTTTGTGTGTGTAACTCTCTCAAGATACATAAAGATAGGTGAAAATTTGCTAAATGAGGTACCAGTGCAAAAATCCATCCTTGTTGATTTTGATCAGTTTATAACCTTGGTGAATAAATGGAAAGCTAAATGGGTTCGTGAAGGATATTCATGGTTCAGAAAAAAAAAACACCAAAACGACCACAGTGTCGGCAGTACTCCCTCTATCTGATTTACTTTTTCTTTTGAGAGGACAATTGCAAGGATCCGTTAGGGTCCGTTCAATGAAGGTTTCAACTAATCAATGGCACAATTACGGGTCGGCCAACTTAGCGATTTTTGACTATCTTTGGGTGTTCGAAATCGTGTCTGGACTTAATAGAACGCACGAACAGTGAAGAGGCAGAAAGAGGAGGTGGAAGAATTTCAGAAAAGAGAGAAAAGGGGGCAATGATTACTTCAATCTTGTCTTTACTTACGTTATTTTTAATATGCGAGACGTGGCAATTTCACCAAAATATAACTTTGAAAAACTACTGAGAAAATTAACTATTTCGGATTTTTATTGATTGAAAACTTATAGGGTCTGATGTACACTGTTATTTAATAATGGCAAATCCCTTAAATGCCTCGACGAATGAACTATCGGTACCATAAAAGCATGTGCCCACTTCAAGAAAGATGTATGACCGCGAAATTCATTCAGGTGAATAAAGGAAAGTTAAGAAATCTGACATGAATAATATTTCTTTACTTACTTCATAAGCTCACATTTTTTTTATCGTACCGGTAAAAATAAAGTCTGACTGTGCTGAGTTTGACAACGGTCACGCAATTGCAGAATACTTACAGTACTCCAACACACAACAACAATTGCTGAGCAACCTTAATTTTATAATGTACAATTAAGAAGAGCTAACATACAAATTACAAAACATTTAACATTAGCTATTCTCTTGGTTATGCTATTCTTAAGCCTCAAATATTGCGTGATGCTAACAGTATTCAAACCTGTCCTTGTGTACGATAGGAATATGCAGAAGCATTTTTATGCAAATTTGCCACATTGTGTCACCAACCTTCACAGCAATTTGTTATCAGGGATATCAATTTTTCAGATACTTTACTTAATTTTAGCTTCATTTAAAGGCGCTTTCATCATTTCTCCTACGTTTCGAATATACCACGTACCGAAACTACAAAGAAAAATCCGGCGGCATCATTTCTCTACAAATTTGACTTATGCAAATTTGTGATATTCTGCCACTGGTGGTCACGAAACTTTTTATTTTGTAAAGGCGAACCCGGAATACCCAAAGTTTTTATTTCATATTCTGTTAATATAAGAGCTGAACTTTGCCCTAGTATACATTTTAGCTAGGTATCACACATACCAAGGTGAGTTTTTTGCCTCTGAAGTTGGTCCTTTTTTAGCCATTTTAAAAAGTGCGCTTGGTGGTAGTTTTCAAAAAACCGTAAAAAATTCAAAATGATGTTTATGGTTTAAAACATACCATGGATAGAAAGAAAAGATAAAATTCTTCTAAACAAAAATATTTCTGTTTTATAGCTTTGAATCTTGCCTCGGTACAGACGCGATAAAGTAGGTCATTTTTACTCTTATTTTTGCATAAGTAATTAGGTAAAAACCGCTATTTTCGTTTTTCCTCATTTTCTCGAAAACTATAGATTCTTGAAAGTTGAAAATGTTTTTTTCGAAGATAGTTCCCCAAAGGGGTTTTTCTGAGGTCTTCTAAACAGAAACACATACTAGTCAAAAGGTTAGGCATTGAGAAACATGTTCACTGGTCTCGTTCTTAGCGTAGTTAACCGCATGTAATGAAAAACGCAAGACCAGAAGCCCCCCCCCCTAAAAAAGGCAAATCAAACCTAATGAGGATTTTCTTTTTTTATTATTTTTTTTCCTAGTATTATAGATGCTATTGAGAGATATTAAGCCATACATTATATTTATAATCCATTCATTACATGTATACTTTGATCATATTCAAATGCTAACTTGCTCTTACAAAACTATTAACAAGAGTTAGGTCCATACTCTATGAGTTATGAACTGAAAAATGACATACTGCAACTAACATTATCGTTCGTGGAAGAGGTTACCAACAATCTGTCAACACAATCATTACTTTCACATGCTAAACGCGATTTTTCTGCTATGTAAATGCATCAGCAGTCTATTTGCAAGACCTCAGTAAAGTGTGGGTCAGACTTGAAAGGACTCAAGCAGGTTATACATTAGAAACCGTGCACTGATCCAAAATTGACTAATAAAATCAAAAAGTGTGTATTGAATAATGCCATATGTAATATGAATAGCCTGCATTGCTGGCCTTAATTGTTTTTGCGCATGGGGGTTTTGGCGGTGAGGCAACTATTTTAGCGGCTGGGCAAGCATGTCATCACATTCTCCGCACGTCTTTGCAGCTCCTCTTGTAAAACTTTTCTCGTGCGAACAATCCCGCCGGCTATAATGTGAAATGTGGAGAATATAAAAAATATCAAATTTGTATTCTCTACACATAAACAAGCTCCACACAGAAGGGTGCTGACAGACTTACCACAACACCATTCGGAGACATCTCTGTCGCATACTGGTCATCAAACTTGTACCATTTCTTGTCATAAACGTTCTTGGCAAATGCTGTGCAGTGACCATTATGCATTGTCCCACAGTGATTTGATACCGCATGTAAATTGTAGCGAAGAGTGGACTTTGGACCCACGACATAGTATGACATGTTTGACATGGGGAAGGACGCACTTGTTTGGAGTTTCTGTCTCCACATTCCTTCATACTGGAAGCTAATAATTGAAAAATTGAACAAATGTTAATGTCAAAGTAAAAAAACTGTTAACAGCGTTATGATCATGCGCAAGGGGATCTGGGCAAAAGCAACCCAGAGAACCATATCTATGCTTCTTGTCTTCCCATGCCTCATGAGGCTCTTTCCTGGTGGCGCAAATGTTTTCCTGGAGTTCATTTGTTCTATAGCATGGTACATCAACGACCGCTGTACCTCCTCTTGGCTTGAGAATTTTTCCAAGATGTTAAATATGGGTGTCCAAAAACCCAGCATGGATAAAAAAGGTGCAAAAATATTTGGACAAAACGTGTAAATGAAGATATGACCGTAACAGTTGTAATTGCAATCAGTTTTAGCAACTGCAAATTAAAGCAAAAATTTTAAAAGCTTGAACAGGATTTGAACTCATGGCCTCCGCATTAGCACTGCAGTGCTCTAACAACTGAGCTATGCTGAGCTCAACTAACCCATGAAAGGAAAGAAGCCTGGGAATGAAAGTGATGTGAACATTCATTCTTCAAGAAAGTCTTTTTAAGTAAGTGATAACATAAAACTTTTACCAATTGGCTGACATAAGTTCCGATGTGAAGTGGTCAGTGAAAACTAGGGAAACGGGAATTATTCTAACGTTTAAGGTGTACCAAAAGGATGGCTGGAAGCTTCCAGGTCTGAATTGTCTTACTGGCTTCTCTTCGCTGTCTGCACTTCGGACAAAATCTGATATTAAAAAAAAACAACAACAACAACAAAAAGAAAAAGAAAATTTGTAAGAGGAACACTTTGACAACAA
This sequence comes from Porites rus, assembly GCA_964035705.1. Taxonomy (NCBI): domain Eukaryota; kingdom Metazoa; phylum Cnidaria; class Anthozoa; order Scleractinia; family Poritidae; genus Porites; species Porites rus. The sequence goes on from OZ038000.1 coordinate 7,008,234, forward strand.
CTGCTTGATAACAGAGGAATCTGAGAACTGGGATTTGCCTATTCTTAAACTAGGAAAATGGGACTGGGCTTTTTCCCCACTAGGAATGTTTCATGGATTGCATAGAACTGAGAAAAATTGGGTAAGAAAAAGGGATTTGTACACCCTACCACTCCTTTCAGGACTGATGGGTATTTAGACTAACTGAGAAAGGGCAAGTGGAATGGCAAAATGTGAGAATAATTTGAATAATTGGCGCCAGAGAGTAATGATTCAAAGTAGTAAATATGAAAACCAGCTAAAAAACAGCGATGGTGAAAAGTCACTTCTCTTGTCAGGGTGGTTGGCATTCCCTTTGAATTCCCCATACATTGTCATATGTGCCATTAAGTGATCAAGCCAATAGGAGCTGGTCAACTCCTGGTTTATTGCTATAACGGTACAGAGGCTTTATTAAACCGAAGTGGAAGAAAAACCACCTCAGAGAATACAGACACATTGAACAACGTTTTTTCGTTTTCATGTATTAATTTATTGACGTACAATGCGCGGGTTGAATTGAATATACTCACTCGTACATGAAAAGAAGAAAGGTTTCTATAGAATTCTGACAATTTATAAATATAAATAAATATAAATTCACACGGACTTTTACATATGTTTTATACAAATAATACATTGGCATATTACAGCCACGGTCGAAGAGTAACAAAGAGTACATCTCTTTTTCTGTCACTAAGCGGCTTTCCTGCCTTCTCCGTTTAGTTCTAGGAGGTCCAGAATCGCAAACCTAAGGTCCTGGGCTAGTTTCCCGCTTAGAAATCTAGCTGAATTTGTCTCTCCGTCGTTCCGGGTTAGACATTAGGAAGCTTTAGCGTCGACGACGGCGAAGGCAACGTGAACGCCAACAAAACGGAAGAAAAAGATTTAATAAGCAAAACAGCATCACACTTTTTTGTTCATTTCCTTGCCGTCAATGCACGACTATGACGTGAAATTCTCTTATGCGGCGTTTTATGGAGCACGTAAACACACGACCACGAATCTTTCTTTTTCCTTCAAAACTTGGGTTCGGTCCAGAGTAATTCAATTCCCGGGAAATTCACCTTCATTTGACATTTTCCAAAAGTGACTGAGTAATAGCGACAAAGTTTGCAACAACAGTAAGTCTGTAAATAGTTTTGATTTTCGTCTGTTTCGTTCTTTATTTCTTCACGCACAACCGTAAGCGAAACCATCATCCGAAGGTAACTGAAATGTGCGTTTCGTGCTGAAAACCTCAAGCTGAACCTGTATCCGCAATTTAGACTCCTTGACGAGACGACTAGTATCACCGCTCTTTTAATTACGGAACTATTTCCCCGGGGGAAATTAATAATAATAATAATAGTGATGATGATGATGATGATGATGATGGTGATGATAATAGTAATAATAATAATAAAGGTCTTTATTCAATGTTTTAAACGTTAAAACTTACAAGTTCTATTATAAAATGAAGATAAAACTGTGTGAGTCTAAAAGATATTAATAAAAATAAATAAATACTAAATTACAATATATTTAAAATCAAATAGACAAATTAGCAATGACCAGGGCGATCTGAATTTCAATCAGATTTCCGACGGGCTTGTTAGCCTGGGTACCAGAGGTTCTTTTTCTCTGGTGTCAGCTGGATGTTTCGGTGTCACTAGTAGGACTTAACCGCAACCGGAAAACGCGCATAAAATGTCTCTGGCACCCAGGGTAAAGGTTGTATGCACTTCTTTCATTCTAGACTAGGAATGCCACTGATGAGGCATCACTCCCTTCATCGGACATAAACGCTTCTACTTCGGCTTCCATACTGACTCTGTAACCTTCTCTCTGGTAGGCTGAGAACATCGTCGGAGTAAACACTGATTGATCGTCAAATGCTGTGGGAAGGCTCCACAAATCGCCTGTGACAAACTACGACATGCGTCTCCATGGCAACATTCACAGCAACAAAACGTCAATCGATCAGCTTCCTCCGCGGATAACTCAGGCCTATTTCCTCACAGACTCCTCTCGATGTCAACGCATCCACGTCTCGCATCGTATGGTTGTTACACCTTTATCAGGATGTCTGGGCTTTATGTAGAGTATTTCACCTTCAGCAACTCCCGTCTCCGTTGGTATTTTTGTCATAATAATGCACTTTGAACCTATATGCGTATTACAGGTGTAAAGCTGACCTTAATTAGTTTATACGGAGAGCGATTCAGTTTGAACTCGCTCTGTCGAAACAGTCTGTTTACCGCAGCTAATGATTTCCAATCGTTACAAGCTAATTTCTAGCTATATTAAACTTGCGACCCCAGGTTTTAGCGCAATCATTCACTTATTCTACAAACGTTTCAAAACTGACGGGTGGATTTACGCGTACCCTGCGTAGCAGGTGCCGGTTATTAGGGAGTTTTAGCAACAACGATGGCGCCCGCAACGAGAACGTCAAAAAAGACGTGAAAATGCCTAATTTCACGTTTTACAGAAGACTTAAACCAGTAACGACGATATTTTCTTTCTTTTTCTAAACTTGAGTGCGGTCCCCAAGAAATCAACTCCAGGGAAATTTGCCTCCATTAGATATTTTCAGCGAATTTGAATAAACGCGACAAAGTTGAAAAAAACGCCAATTCATTCTAAAATTGACGTTTTCGCTGCCGTGGCCGTTGTCGATGCTAAGAGTCCCTATTTATTTAAAGGCCGCGCGACGGCAACACACGAAGGGGAGAGGAGGCCTCCTCTCTTTTTCTCCCCTCGCGCGTCCTCGAGATTTCTTCCTTCGCCCTAGAAAACAAACCGGCGCCTGCTACGCAGGCTAATGTAGGGGGGTCCGAACCAAAAGACCCTCACTGCACGGCGATATCACGTGCGTGAGAAGGAATCGGGTAATAGGAATAAATAAGAAAAAAAGTTACTAAGTAACAAAAAATAAATAGAGAGATTTCTTTCAAGAATGCAGTTTCTCTGTGGAGGAGAGTAGTGGAGCGGGGATTTTTTACTCCTTTCCTTTGTGGATTTAATTAACTTTTTGAGTGGTATAAATTAACGCAGATGACGTCATGCATCTCATTAAGATAGGATGATGTCATACTTTAAATTAATGCCAATGACGTCACGCATGCCATTAAGATAGGATGATGTCAGAATGGCTGATTTCATGCATGTCATATAGATAGGATGATATCATAGTTTATTTGTAGCTGGCATGGAGCAAGTGACGTCAGAATTTCCTAGAGTTGACGTCATCAAAAAATGTTGAGATCATAATCTATAAACAGAAAAGTGATTTTTATATAATTAGCTATTTGCTATAGTCTTATGATTAGATATTGTTTGCTATAGTCTTCTGATTGGATATTGTAGAAACTGCTATGTGTTCAAAATAAAAGCGGGCAAATTTTGAACGTGTTATCTTTGCAGATTATACTAAATGAAAAATCTTTAATCATTAAATTATTTTCACTAAAAATCGGCTATAAACAAAACCAAGACACGGAGGTTAACTGAACAATCTTTACTTCAAAACAAGGGAAAAGGAGGTTAAGCGAATGCGCAATCGTTCTCATTTTTCAGGCAAAACATGAAAACGAGGTCGAAGCTCAGCGAAGCGAAAAACTGCCTATCAAGCAAAAATGTCAATCTTTGTTTACTTGACTCTGTAGAAAGTATTACACAGGGTATGAAAATTCTATAGAAAACAACAGGTGGTTCTAAAGTAAACCCTAACCGTTTTGGTTCTTAAATCAACTCCATTCTTGTTCCTAACGAGTGGAAAGCCTATTTATAAAAATAGGAATAAGAGGTTCGGATCGCCTAGCAACACATGTCTTCTTGTTTAGCGCTAAAAATCGGACAAATAAACAAAACACATACACACATACACAGCGTGGAGCTGAAAACTCTCTATTTCAATTTTGACTCACCATTACGAAAGCGTTTTCTCCGTTCTATCTATCAGCGCTTGAGGAGCTTATGGTCGCCGTTAGTCAGTTAATTATGCGGGTTAACAAACCCAAAGTTGAATACAAATTAGTTCATCTCTACAGCTAGACCCAAGGGAGCACCTTGACTTATTATTGTAAAAGCACAAACAATTAATAACTTAACAAGGATCAATTTAAACACGCGACGAATAAATTGACAAGACACGAGATACAGTTTTAAAAACTTTATTGAAAACCAGTGACAAAAAGAGTCAAATAAACAGCGATTTGGAAGGGATGGAAATTAGACCTCCTCTTCGTTCTCCTCTTTAGAAGGTGAATAAAAATTGGTTTCCATCGTCTTGGCGTTTTTGTGTGTAATTAATCCACAATCGTGACACCGAAGGAAGCCCTCTTTGATGAATTTTCTCTCCTCGGGGATCTGGTGATCGCATATAGGACAAATCTTGTAGTTATCGTGCAAAAAGCATTTAGGACATTTCATGATCAATGTGGAGTACACATTAGAGTTTTCGCAATGTTCACAGGGACTTTTAGAGTGAAAGGTGGTGGACGTTTCAGGGCTACTACTTTCTGTTTCCTCACTATCGTTTTCAGTGTCGTTGTCGCTCTCTTGGGTGCCTTCAGTTTCAACGCCATTCTCAGAAGCCACTTCCTCCTCCTCCTCCTGATTTTCAATATCCGATGAACTCTCTTCATTATTACTCTCATCATCGGAAGTATTTTCTACATTTCGGTAGCCTTTTTCCTTTTCTATTAAATCACTTAACAACTTTTTGTTCTTGATTAAACCTTTATCGATTCCTAACTCTGCAAGTCCACCTAGAAACGTATTCAGCGCACGAGGCTTGGTAACCTCATTGTTATGAGGGAGTAACACATACTCAACTAGCTCGGCGATGTTTGTGACGGGAATTATACGTTTATTTCGAAGTAATTGTCCGCGGGGAGTCCAGAATAAAAGATCTTTGGAAGTGGCCCTACTATGCAGCAATTCAGAAGCACGCTTTACCGAAACCGCTTGGGAAAGATGACTCAAAACATCTTTTATTCTTGGTTCTTCATCCTCGCATTCATCACTAGAACTTTCGTTTCCTTCATCCTCGCTCTCGTGCTCTTTATCAACCAAGTCTATCTTTCTCTTCATCGCGATAGGCACAGGTTGAAGGTAGGCTTCAACTGAGTAACTTATAGTTTCGTTTCCTCTTTTATAGCATCAAAAATCCTAAGCTTGTAACAGCAGGTAGCAATAGGTCTTGAATAAAACCATCACCCTCTTGTACAAGGATTCGCTTCTTTGTTTTGTAAGGGACATTTGTTTCTGCTAGGTTTACTAGAGCATCCTTATATGGCAACAAGTTCCGCTTATTTTCTTCGGGGATAAGAATGTATTCCTTAAGTATATTGTATAAGACTTGGACTAATGCATGTAGTTGTTGTGGACTGGCTGTCCGTAAAAGAGACTGTCACTGCTGAGCTGGACAATTAGCTAAGAGTTGAAGAAAACCACGATTCTTCTTGACAACTCGAGACATTGCGACAAACTGAACTTATCATTGTAGTTTGCAGTCTTTTATTGACTGTCGTGGAGAAAAACAATGGAAATGTGGTGGCGGTGGAGGGAAAACAATAGAAATGTGGTAGCGGTGGTGGTGGTGGAGGGAAAACAATAGAAATGTGGTAGCGGTGGTGGTGGTGGTAGAGGGGAAACAGAAATGTGGTGGCGGTGGTGGTGGTGGAGGGAAAACAATAGAAATGTGGTGGCGGTGGTGGTGGTGGGGGTGGTGGAGGGAAAACAATAGAAATGTGGTGGTGGCGGTGATAGAGGAACACAATAGGAAAGTGGTGGTGGTGGATTGAAAACTATTGAATTTTATAGCCTTCAAAACTATATCAATGCGCATTATGCTAGCATTTTCTCAGTCAACATTCTGCTCCTGAGGAGCTGACATGAGTTGGTTCTGTTCCGTTTGCGAAAAATCATTTAGTAGAAAGGATAGCATGCAAAGGCACGAGATGTCTAAACACCACAATGTTGGTCTCACACCATTTCAAACAGTTCCGTTTTCAAAGAAATGTCAGCGGTTTCGATTCGAGCATCCTTTTACCTCCATGATTGCCGGAATGACCGGCTCAGGAAAACCGCCTGGGTTCGATCTCTATTGCAACAAGCTTCAGAGACAATTTACCCTCTCCCGGAGAGGATTGTTTGGTGTTATTCACAATGGCAGCCTGCGTATACAGAAATGCTAGTTGCCATGCCACACATTGAATTCGTCAAGGGAATTCCCACGGCTTTGGAGCAGGATTCCTATTTTGATGTGAGCAAACGGAATTTGATCGTGTTTGATGATCAAATGATTGACGCCAGTAAAGACAAGCGAATTGTGAACCTCTTTACTCGTGGTTCTCATCATCGCAATCTAAGCATGATGTATATCGTGCTGAATCTATTTCACCAGGGGAAAGGTAGTCGCAGCATAAGCCTAAACAGCCATTATTTGGTGTTATTCAAGAACCCATGAGACAAATTGCAAATCTTGACTCTTGCCAAGCAAATGTATCCCGGGCAAACTGACTTCTTTTAAATCAGTACGAGGGGGCTGTAAAAAGACCTTTTGGTTATCTGCTGATTGATCTGAAAACTACTACCCAAGATAATTGTCGACTGCGAACAAACGTCCTGCCCAGTGAAGAAGGTTTTAACCAAGCAGGGTTTCAAGAAAATATTCCTCAAGAGCTTTTAAAATATCTAAAGCAGCAAAATCTTTTCACCTGTCCCACTTCTTCCAGCTATGCAAGAAATACAGGGCAACATGGATTACTTGCTTTCTCGAAACGATCTTCGGGACGATGAAAAAGCTAAGAGATACTCTCAGTTGCAAAACAGATACCTGGCTTTTAAAGAACAATTAAATACAAGAACCCGTAAGGAAGAAAGCACTGTTCCAGACTTAACATCAAGCACACATGATTCTTCGACAGCAACGGCAGCATTCTCCACTCCCATTAACCCCTTCAACGTAACACCTAAATTAACACAAGCGGCTATCTTACAAAAACTTGAAAACGAAAGCTCCACCCCACCTGCTTTCCTGACCCCTCCTCCCACAGTAGAAACCCCATCACAAGGCCCGAAGCGCAAAAGGCGTCGGATTCAATTTGTAAATTATTTGGATGATTATAATGCTCATGGCAAACAGAGGAAACGAACTCAGCATAAGAAATTTCGAGTCAGACCTTACAAGTACTCCATGGGCGAAGAAGATGATTAATTTCCATCTCTTCCAAATCGCTGTTTGTTTGACTCTTTTTGTCACTGGTTTTCAATAAAGTTTTTAAAACTGTATCTCGTGTCTTGTCAATTTATTCGTCGCGTGTTTAAATTGATCCTTGTTAAGTTATTAATTGTTTGTGCTTTTACAATAATAAGTCAAGGTGCTCCTTTGGGTCTAGCTGTAGAGATGAACTAATTTGTATTCAACTTTGGGCTTGTTAGCCCGTATAATTAACTGACTAACGGCGACCATAAGCTCCTCAAGCGCTGAGATTTCAATAGTTAGTCGTTTCCTCGAGATAGAACGGAGAAAACGCTTTCGTAATGGTGAGTCAAAATTGAAATAGAGAGTTTTCAGCTCCACTCTGTGTATGTGTGTATGTGTTTTGTTTATATATCCGATTTTTAGCGCTAAACAAGAAGACATGTGTTGCTAGGCGATCCGAACCTCTTATTCCTATTTTTTATAAATAGGCTTTCCACTCATTAGGAACAAGAATGGAGTTGATTTAAGAACCAAAACGGTTAGGGTTTACTTTAGAACCACCTGTTGTTTTCTATAGAATTTTCATACCCTGTGTAATACTTTCTACAGAGTCAAGTAAACAAAGATTGACATTTTTGCTTGATAGGCAGTTTTTCGCTTCGCTGAGCTTCGACCTCGTTTTCATGTTTTGCCTGAAAAATGAGAACGATTGCGCATTCGCTTAACCTCCTTTTCCCTTGTTTTGAAGTAAAGATTGTTCAGTTAACCTCCGTGTCTTGGTTTTGTTTATAGCCGATTTTTAGTGAAAATAATTTAATGATTAAAGATTTTTCATTTAGTATAATCTGCAAAGATAACACGTTCAAAATTTGCCCGCTTTTATTTTGAACACATAGCAGTTTCTACAATATCCAATCAGAAGACTATAGCAAACAATATCTAATCATAAGACTATAGCAAATAGCTAATTATATAAAAATCACTTTTCTGTTTATAGATTATGATCTCAACATTTTTGATGACGTCAACTCTAGGAAATTCTGACGTCACTTGCTCCATGCCAGCTACAAATAAACTATGACATCATCCTATCTATATGACATGCATGACGTCAGCCAGCTAAAAATAAACAATGACATCATCCTATCTTAATAGCATGCGTAACGTCATCGGCATTAATTTAAAGTATGACATCATCCTATCTTAATGAGATGCATGACGTCATCTGCGTTAATTTATACCACTCAAAAAGTTAATTAAATCCACAAAGAAAAGGAATAAAACATCCCTCCTCCACTACTGAGGAGCTTTCACTTGCTAGATTGTATTGGGTGTTCCAACCTCTCCCCAGGCCTTGTTTCCTTCCCTTCTCTCTCCGTCTCCTATTTTCTAAGGTAAAAGCCATGGGAGCGAGGTTCTTAGATGTTCTTGTCAGAGAGTCACTTTCAAAAATTGTACAACCTAAGAAACTGACCTGTAACTTCTAGGCTGCCGGATCCAACACTTGTTTCCACGACGTTATCCCGTATATCCTCTGCAATGTCCAGTCCATCCATCCCTGAAAATGAACAACCGAGCTTTTTTCTGGCCAAATCTAAACCTGTCAAAAGAGAGCTTCCACAGTCTTCGTCTAATATGGTACGACCTCCATCCACCGACACAGTTTTACTCAGTCTTAACTTCAAGAGTGGAAGGATACCCAAGTTTGGGAGCTGGAGGCCTGGGACCTTGGTTGACAATTTTCATTGCGTTGCGAATAAAGTTGAAGTAATAGACATTGACAGTCAACCACCTTTTCAAAGAAATTCATGCTAATTCCACGTGTTATGGAGGACGTACTGACAAGCAACGACAATTGAAAAAGGACTCTTAATCTTCTTCAATAGAAACAACCGTCACTAATTTTCTGGGCCAAGTTCTTCGAAGGCCGATTAGTGCTAATCCGGGGTTAATTTTTAATCCGCGCTTCTTCAAACGATGGATAGCGCTATCCACCTGATTAATCACTATCCAGTGGATAAGTATAGGGAAACTGATTGCGTTATCCACTAGATAGAGATTTATAACCAGTGGATAGCTTTATCCACGTTTTGAACAACTGGGACCAGCACTTTAGCACTTCGCACAAAGGAAAAATAGCGCCGCTATTTTTTCTTCGCCCCTTCCCATGAGACCCCGCGCGCGCCTTAACCTAACCCCCAATCTTCTCTCACCCCCAAAACACATAAATAGCGTTGGGTACGAGTCTGAGAAATAACTATGACAAAGGAAGGTTTGTTTTTCATTGTTGTTGTTGTTGTTGTTGTTTTTTTAAATGACCCTGAGGCACCATGGCTTAAACTGATGGACAAACAAAGGAGTACCGCGACGTTAATGACTTATCAGGTCATGCAGTCATTCATTCGTCAAATCATTTACATGATTACTAATTTGAAATGAGAAATGCCAAAGTATAAACCAAGTCTAGTGCGGAACAATGTTATTTTAATAATACTGATAGTGTTACATGTTTTTCAGCCAGTCTATATCTAATAAGCATTTTGCAAAGTATTAAAACAATAGTTAAATATGTAATCCCTAGATTCTTATTTAAACCTCTCCGTTTATAATTTAAACTACTGACAGTAATAAATACAATCGCTTACGAAAAATTCGCCTTGCACTAAAAACAACTTCGGTGAAATCCAACATAACGGTTGATCTTCAGCTATCTTCTCAGTTAGTGGCTAACTTTTAAGGCTCGTCATTCAGTTAAAACCTTAATCACGGTTCATAGCTTTACGTTAATAGCTCTATACTTCTTTGATCGCATACGCTGATTGCTGGAAATCCTACTCAGTCCAGCTTTTTTTTCTGTGTGAAAGATTAGTCTATACTAGCCTAGTAAAAATCTTAACACGCTATAAGGGAGATTAACATTCCTGGATGATGGGCTCCTGATTAGATCTGGAGGGCCTTACCGTTACACTTTTTTTTTTTTTTTAATGCTTAAAGCTCTTTTTATGTTTGTTTTAATTCTTTCAGTATTTTCTTAGCTTAGTATGTAAGTCAATAAGTATACATTTACTGTTTATACTCGTTCCGTCTTAAACTGTCCGATTATTGGGGATGCTCCTTCTTCTCCATATTAATCAGAACTAGCTTCAGGTGGCATATTGTAATACGGATGATATTCATTGTGTTTGTTTACATTCAAATATGGTGCATCCCTTTCCATTATCGCCTCCAGTTTTTCGATCAAACGGTAGAAACTGGGACGAATGTAAGGGTCTTCATTCCAACAGTCAGTAATCAGCTCATATCTGTTATGAATGGAGAAAAAAAAGAACCATTCAATGCTTACTAGAGCTCCAGTCAATTATTAGGCAGTGTCAAAAGACCTCTTTATAGCTTGTATGTTTAAGTAGGCCAAAAGAGGTCCCAGGGGAATTTGACCGTTAGACATGACCTGTATTGGGAAAACAAAACATTCAAGCGAAAGAGGTCTATTGGAATGAAGGAAATTTTTTTAGCCGGATATATAGGCTTCTTAGCTTCATGAGTTTACAGGAAGGCTCCACAGTGAGGCCCAATCCTTTTTATACAGCATTTTTGAAAGAATAGATACCTCTTTCGTATACATTCCTTTCCTGCCTGCCCTGAAAAATGGTACGACTTCTTCACTTTTCAAGCCATTAAGCCCTTAACATTAAGCATACAATACAGGTACATCTGTTTAACATATCTTTTGATGTAAATTACCGAAGTTAGAAAATTTCCTACCATTTCAAACATTTTAGCTCGTGAAATTCCTACCTTTCCATATACATGTGGCCTAAAAAGGTACTCCTTTGGGTGAAGCTTCAACGTAAAGCCCATTAAAATGGGCTCTTGCAACGTTTGGGTTATCACGTGATTCCCCATTCCTTCATTCAGCCATTATTATGTAAAGCTCTGCCCAGCGGTCCAACCCCTTATCCTTTTGAGTATCATTTTTGACAGAAAAGAACTTTAACTTTATCCCTTTTAATTGCTGAAAAATGCACTTCCTTTTAAATATGAACAAATAACAAACTAGAAAATTTTCTCGACTTTTTTACAGCCAAAAAATCTTATCTGGTCCTCTTATGTCATTTTACAGACCGAAATGACAGATTTCCCTACCCTTTCATATACTTAGACTAGCAAAATTCCTACACCAGAAGACTGAGAGTAGTACCCCTTTTGGGGGGTGCCTCCCCAGTACAGGGAGTACTCCCCCCGACCCCAGGAAAGAGATCAACTTATCACTACTAATGATGCCTTTAGTGACCATAAAGCTAACGGAGGGTTTCCTTGTTCAAAGAGTGAGGATCCCATCAAAAGTTTTCCATTGCCGTCCGTCTGGTCATTCAGTTTAATATGATCAAAGAAGGCGTTAAAATATTTGACGAATTCGTATGCTGCACCATTCGGTGTGAAATGTAACAGAGCAGACGCACAGAAAAATCGAATCTTTTTGTTAAATCTAAGACCACTCTAATCAAGAAACGTACACGTCATCGGAGCACATGTCAGGCCTTTCCATGCGATAACCAGTACCGAGCAGTCGATACAACTCTGAGTTGGTCAGCGTGGGGTATGGTACGCCTCCTGACGATTGCGAGAAAGAATACAAATGACTACATATCAGCAACTGAATACATGCAATTTTCCATTAGATACATTTCTATTAAAGATGCCTTAGTCGATTGTCAATTCTCCTCATATAAACTCTATAAGGCCATTTTGCAAAAATGGTTGATTGAATGGAGGTCTGATATACAGCCAATGCAGTTAAATGTGTAATGAAAGAAGACAGGGTGATTAACAATAAGGCTTCTCGAATCCAGTCATCAAATGCTCGCAAATTTTTAAATTTGACAGATTAAAATATGTATTGTCACGTACGGTTATCATCTAGTAGATGTACTTGTCTCACAGCACTTAATCAATTAAAACAGAGCCCAGATCAAACAAGAAAATTCCAACTTGCCGCAAATGAAACATTATATAACATTGTTTTCGCCCTTCCTGGTAGCAGTAACCTTGATAACAATCGTAACAGTTAAGCCACATCCCACCATGGCAAAACGGGGAAGGTGGGTTAAGGCACGGTCCCCTTAATTCCCTTGGAGAGCTCAAAACTTTTCAGTGTAAAACCAGTATCCTGCTGGTCGTGCATGAGTTTTCAACATTTTGACATAATTTCTACGGTCGATAAGAGTCATAGACCATGAAAAATGTTTTTTTGATTTGTCAGTCACCTCAAATTTAACATGACAACTATAAACTACAAAATTACTGTCCACTCACCCAAGGTAGCCATTTCCCAAAGAACAACACCAAAAGACCAACTATGAGGAAAACCAAAGAGGTTATAAATATGTACAGATTCACGGCATTTAGATTGTCTACTGCCTACGGAGGAGCCCAAAAATGCGTGTACTCTTGAGTTTTGGATGTAATTGGAAAACTGTTAAGGACTGGAAGAATCCGTTTTTGGCAGCTATATATTTAGACAGAGATGCCTTCAATACAATGATTCCATATTTGGGCAAACAATTTTCCGTGCTTCTAATTGGACGACTAAAAACCCTAGCATGGTTATAAAAAAATAAGGGGATTTAGGCGCTTCAGAGGTATATGCTTCTGTAATTTTTGACGGCAACTACAATTTTGAGAAGTGATTAAGTAGAAAAGTTTCAATAGTTCCCTTGTCAAAGGAGCGGGAAAACTCATCACTCACACATCACTTTTGGTCGTGTAAACCCCTTGATAAAGTGATTCTGGGGCCATCCACTTTACAGGAAGTTTTCTGGACTTCGCTGAGCTGCTCACATCTTCATAGATTTGTCTCATCAACCCAAAGTCTGACACTTTGATCTGGTTGTCATGGCCAACAAGAACATTACGGGCAGCAAGGTCTCTGTGAACAAGATTGTTTTCGGCGAGATGATTCTAATAACGAATAAGCAACGAAAAAACGATTAAAATGATCTCAAAACATAATAACGGGGTACGCGGAACACTAAGTAGTTAAGTATAGATGAAAAAATACAAATGAAAAGTAAATATCGGCACTGATCTGATCCAAATATTTACGTTTAGATGCATAACGAAACGAATTTAGCCAAAACTGGGTCGACCAAAAAGAAATTTTTTTCCATATAAGCCATTTTAATGTACTCATATCTAGAAAAACAGCCAATATATTTATCCCATCTATTTCATGTTTATAAAATATTGACTTTGAATTCTTCTTTCCAAGTTATACTTAGAATCAGAATCCCAGCAACATTATCCAGAAAACAAGATAATTACCATTCCTTTAGCTATTTGCCAGGCAAATGAAAACAGTTGTTTGGTAGAAAAGTTCTCCTCTACGTCACAAGGATCCTCGCCTGACTCCTCAAGGTTTTCTGTTGAAAGTGGCATCGCAGAAGCTTGAGTTTTTCCTGGTGATGTCGTTGGCCTGGTTAGAAGTTCTTTGTCAGTCACTTTGAATTCCTCATCCTAATTAAATTGATAAAAAACTATCAAATTTTTGGTTTAGCTTGAGACAGCACAGCTTTCAAGTAATTACTTTCCTTGTTAGTAAATAAGTAACTAACGGATAAAAGATAAAAATAACATACCGTAAAATTCCGAAAATAAGCCCCGGGGCTTATATTTTTCAAAGGCCCTTTTTGAGGGGCTTATTTTTGGAGGGGCTTATATTCGGAGGGGCTTATCCACGGAGGGAAATTTGCGTTTCAAAACGATTGGGCTAGCTTGTAGTAGGAAGAAAATTTACCATTTTTGCTTTGCTTTACTTTGTATTCGGGGGCAAATTCCAAGTACAAGCCCCCCGGGGTGCTTATATTTGGAGGGGCGATTTAACGGAGGGTTTTTTGCGTTACGATTTTGGGGGGCTTATATTTGGAGGGGCTTATACATGGAGGGGCTTATTTTCGGAATTCTACGGTAAATTGCTTGAGCCAGACAAGAGCCACAGAATATATAAGTATTATTTATTAAAAGTAACTTCAAAGTGACCAGTCGAGAGCTAGATACAATTTACTTTGGGTCAAGGGTACTGTTTTCAAGTCTAGGATGAATATCCATGCCCACAGTTTGATGTTTACCCAGAAAGCCTTGGCCACCTGCTGAACACTAAGCAGTTAAGTATAGATGAAAAAATACAAATGAAAAGTAAATATCGGCACTGATCTGATCCAAATATTTACGTTTAGATGCATAACGAAACGAATTTAGCCAAAACTGGGTCGACCAAAAAGAAATTTTTTTCCATATAAGCCATTTTAATGTACTCATATCTAGAAAAACAGCCAATATATTTATCCCATCTATTTCATGTTTATAAAATATTGACTTTTGAATTCTTCTTTCCAAGTTATACTCAGAATCAGAATCCCAGCAACATTATCCAGAAAACAAAGATAATTACCATTCCTTCAGCTATTTTCCAGGCAAGTGAAAACATTTGTTGGGAAAAGTTCTCCTCGTCGTCACAAGGATCCTCGTCTGACTCCCCTAGGTTTTCACTTGAAAGTGGCATTGCAGAAGCTTGACTTTTTCCTAGTGATGTCGTTGGCCTGGTTAGAAGTTCTTTGTCAGTCACTTTGAATTCCTTATCCTAATTAAATTGATAAAAAACTATCAAATTTTTGGTTTAACTTGAAACAGCACAACTTTCAAGTAATTACTTTCCTTGTTAGTAAATAAGTAACTAACGGATAAAAAGATAAAAATAACATAATTTGCTTGAGCCAGACAAGAGCCACAGAATATATAAGTATTATCTATTAAAAGTAACTTCAAAGTGACCAGTCTAGAGGTAGATAAAATTGACTTTGGGTCTAGGGTACTGTTTTCAAGTCTAGGATGAAAATCCATGCCCACAGTTTGATGTTTACCCAGAAAGTCTCAGCCACCTGCTGATACACGTGATACTGATTGAAAACAACGAACACCATTTTACTAGACGATTCCTTATATCAGCCATCGTTCTGGAAGTCACAAGCCCGCAACTGAAAATAGCTCAAGAGAATGAAAACAAGACGCTGAAACGTAAATCCAAGACAGCGCAGAAAAGGTACACCATCGACGAAACACATTAGTGGCACAGGAAAACCAAGATCAGGTTGTGTCCTTCTAACGCGAAACGTAAGCAAAATAAGGCGCCCTAGAGGCAAATTCTTCTTTATTAGTGAATAAGTAATTATTATGGTGTTTTTGTTTTCGTCTTACATCTACTTCCGTGGAAGTCGATGGAATCACTTCAAGAACGGCATCTTTGTTGCTTTGTTGCGGAGACACTGCAATGTCTTCTTGGTCTTGGTGTATAGAATGTTGATCCTCCTTAACTTCATACTCATCAGCCAAACTTTTCTAAATTATTAAAGAAAATGGCGATGACATTTACATGTAGAAAAAATGTAACGCTATTGCAGGTTTTCACTGTCACGCTATTAAAAATAAAAATCAAACCCGTGTAATAGATAAAGTCTAGAATCTGAGAAATGAAAGAAGGCAAATATACAAAGGCCCTTGCCAAGACTCAGGTCGGTACAATTTTTCATGTGCGAGAAATTCGGAGAATTTTTTTACCTACATCTATAGAGCTTTATATGGAGACGCAATGTTGGTGCCCATCAGGATGGTCACTAACATGGCGGCCGGAAACCAACAGAAACATGTGTCAAGGAGTTGTGCTACTTAAGGGTGAATTCATCCCTTGAGGAACTCATTAACTTTGACATTAATACAATGACCATTCAGATAGCAAAATCCCCCCAACAGAGTCATTTTTTCAGCCCCCATGGCAGCTCTCTCATGCGCCATGTAAATAGCCTGCGAGCAAGCTCTCTGGGGTGCTCTGGCGGCTCGACGGCAAAAGGAAGGAGATCTTGTAGCTACGTCTCTGGAAAATGAATAAGTCGATGCGAAATGCTGATTGGCGGAGATGACATTAGTAATGACGCCATTACCCTTGGCACGTGTTTTTTGTTTACAATCGCGCTCTTTTCCGCTTCGCGCTGATTGTTGGAAATCTGACAGCTCAGTCGACGGGGAGCCACAGGCGAATTGGAGGTAGAATTCAAATTCCAGAGACGTAGTTGCAAGCTCTCCTTCCTTTCCCCGCCCCGCCGCCAGAGCGCCCTGGAGAGCTTGATCGCAGGCTACCATGTAAATGCCGCGTCACGCAGTTAACCTAATTAAGTAAGTGCCGATTAAATCGACAACTTCGATAAAAATCGATTAAAGTCAATAATTCTCGATTACCAACAACTTTTTTCTATATCATGTTTTGTGGTATAAGAAACACTTCTGAAGGCAAAACCACAACGACAAACCAGTGAAGGTCAGCTGGATCTTTAGTAGGCCTGATCAGTAAAATATTCAATACCAAATTTAGTCTTGTGATAAGCCTACTTGATCCCCAAACCTCTCTCTGATTTTTCTAAACGTCTTTATAGTTAACTAATTCTTCCATAAAGAGGCGCTTCGCGGTTCCCAGATCATTAACTAAAGAGACAACTTTTGCGTATTCACCTGACTAGCGCAATCGATAAAAACCGATATCAGAAAATCAATTGTCAACACTATCGTTTTTAACTATTTTAACGATATTATCGATTGCCTCTCAGGTTCAAAACCTAATAATGCATTATTTTAAAGAAAATTATTTTAGCCACACGCAGATGTTTTCTGTTTTAAATGATGATTTTCTCTCACATTTTTATCATGTTTTATGGTCATGCTACTTCTCTTTCCATTTAATTGCGGAGTTCATTATCTACTTTGTTTTGCATATTTACAGAACGATTTAAATGATCCTTTCCAATATCCTTTTTGAGGAAACAATTTAAGGGTCTTGCTGAAAAACTGTGCACTGAACATTATCCTCACCACTTGAACAGTTTCCAGTGCAAGCAAGCCAAAACAGTTGTTTATAACTCTTTTTTATCCTGTCGATTGGCCGAAAATGTTTAGTAAGAATATTGAGTTAAATTTGTGAAATAAATAGAGTACCGAAGTGATGACGTCATAAAAATGAAATTTGTGAAATTATGGGATTTGTTAAGATACTCTGAAAGAACAACGTCCAAGACACCTACTCGCCAAAAATTAGCAATTCGGGGCAAATTGTCTCTGAGATATTAGCCCAGTCATGCTGTGACGACTCCATACAAATCCTTCTAAATTTGGCTTGGTTCATAAGATTAGGAACCAGGTAAGATTTAGAAGGATTTGTATGGAGTCATCGGAGTATAACTGGGTTAATATCTCAGAGACAATCTGCCCCAAATTGCTAATTTTTGGCGAGTAGGCGTCTTGGACGTTGTTCTTTCGGAATATCTTAACAAATCCCATAATTTCACAAATTTCATTTTCTATGACGTCACACTTCGGTACTCTATTTCGCTACAAATTTAACCGTCCAAAGCCACATAAATAATGTACTTATGTTCGGAAACAACGATCTTCGCCAAAGTTAACCTAATTAAGTAAGCGGCCGATTAAAATCGGAAACTTCGATAAAAATCGAGTAAAGTCGACAATTATCGATTAGCAACAACTTTTTCCCCTATTAATTTTTATCGATTTTCAATTTAATCAATCGCTCTTTATCGATTATTATTCATTCAAAATATTTCCCCGATTCTGATTGGCTAAAAGCACACATTTAATTCACCATAACCAGTTACCGATGACCAAATGTGGAAGAATTTTGTGTTTAGCGAGGAAATGACGTCAAAAATGCAGCGTTCTTGCGGGTTAATGCACCGTTAACCGAGAAGACCTGGGGACAAGGTTGAGTTGTTTTGGTTGTGAACTTGAAAAATGGCGGACATTTCACTCGTTTCAAGAGCAAGAACTAGGTAAAAAAAATAACTAAAAACATGGCAAGAACAGCAAGAAGACAACTCGAAGGGCGACATCTGCTGTTTGGAGAATATTTTCGGAGCTGAACCGACCCTAAACGTGCACTATCGAAGATAAACTTAACATCGATGGATCGATGGAGGTAAGCATGAGTTTCTTAGCAAGTTTACTGACCTGTGTGAAAATGAATAAATTCGATCAGGAATCTAAGGGATATGCGAAAACTCTTGCTAAGATTCAGGTCTGTGCAGTTTTTTTGTTTTCGAGGTATTCGGAGATATGTGTTACCCAAATTTATAGAGGTTTGTTTTGAGACGCCAGCCATGTTGGCGTCCCACTAAGGAACACAGATATGGCGACCGAAAACTAACAGAAACATTGCCATAAAGCGAGTACTCATCTCAAGACAGCTCATAAACATTAAACTTAATACTTATTCAAAAAACAAGGACTGTTCAGATAAAAAAAAATCTAAAAAAAGATATGTCACTCTTTAACTTACAGTTACGTGACAGCTTTTGCTGCCCCATTATTGTCGCGTCACGCAATATATTAAAATATTCAAACGTATTCTGTCACAAAATGAAGAACCCTTTCGAACTGAAACTTTGTAGAAACACACGTGTTCAGCTGCTCTAATAGTTCACTAAATTGAAACTCAGAAGGATAAATAATTCTTTATTTTGAAGTATCATTACGTTACGTGCAAACCATTCAACAACAATCGGATGGGTAGATTAGATAGCTACAATAGGTCAACCAAAGCTATTGTAGCTCTATCTTCGATAGACCATTTAAGACAGAGCTAGTATGGAAAGTTAGACTACAGTTTATATACAAGCCTACATGATCTCTGGTCTCTCCCTGATCTTTCAGAACCTCTTTGTCAGCATAACATCTCTCGGTAGCTTGAAGTTCTTCGATCTAAACATCAAGCAAGTAACAAAAACCGTACTTTACGTCTGCATGGCTTCAAGCGATCCTACAGTAAAAAAGTTATTATCTCCATACTAGATTACGGCCCCTAATTAAAGGCACACCAGGTTTTATGGACTAAGATTCGTAAGGAGGATTTTAATACCACCCCTATCATTGTTACACCCAAGGATAAAACACGTTTAAAATTATAATAATAATAATAATAATAATAATAATAATAATAATAATAATAATAATATAATTATTATTGTTAGTATTATCATTAAATGCTTTTATAATTTTGAAGTAACTGCAGTTGCTTAAATAAGTTGTACAAAATGTTCTGATAGTACCAAAATATATTCGTAATATTGCCTCCCTATATCTGTTTCTTGATAATTTCGTTATAAACTAATTGTATAATTGTTCATGTCCTTTATACCTTTTTTCTTCTGCGGCGTAGCCACGTCAGCAGGTCACCACTGGGAACGTATTCTATAACCAGGAACATGTTCTCCTGAAGCGTGCAGCATCCAACCATGGATACAACGTTCTTATGTGAACCCAACAGTTTCATCTGCTCAATCTCAAACGTGAACTCTTCTTTCTGTGCTTCAGATGGATTATCTAAAGATAATTGAATAAAATGACATTGATTTTATTATTGTTATTCTTCAGCATTATTCAGTGCAAAATGTTTCATTTGAAAAATATATTCGTCCATTTTTACCGCCTCCCACTCATCCTCTAATGCACAAGGGTATATACAGATGTATTCTACCGTGTAATAGAATATCGAGAAATATTCAGACATTAGGTAGGTCTCTGAGTATCGGGTGGTGGTGTGATGTGACCATGTGATTTACCTCATTACCTAAACTGCTGTTCATAAAACGCGAAATAAATGAATAACAAACCAACAATAAAGTACAAAAAAATAAATACAGACCTGGTACAAGGTAGAGCAAAACCTTATCCTGTTTCACGTTTTTTTAGAGCCAATTTCACACATAAAGGGGTCAAAAATCATGCCCTTGGACCCCGCTCACACATGGGTCTAGCCGTCAGCTTGGTGATGTCGTAGCTCAGTTTCATAATTTTAATTCCCTTTTCGTCGTTATCAAGCGACTTGCGGAGTAAACTGGACGACATGGATTACAAAAGGGGGAGCCAAAATCTCTTTATATGTATCCGATCCTTCAGAAGGAGTAGTAATGTTGAGTAGAGCTTGCATTTTTTTAGCTTCCCCGCAGACGTCCTTTGGGGTTCGTTCGAACTCCAAAGGACGTCTGCGGGGAGACTAGCTTTTTTTAAAACCGGACTTGCTTTAATTCTATCTGTAGGTTAGGCTTTGGCACATTATGCTACCATTATTTTGAGCATAATAACATGGCAAAAGCATGGGGCATTAAATGCCAGCATTTTAGCAAGATTTTTGTATCATTAAAAAGGAAAATTTTGTTCTAAAGTGATGAAATTCACCGAAAAACAGCCAAACATATATATTTACAGAGGTTTCTAGCCAAAACTAGTGAGAGCCTGGGTCTAGTCAATGCCCGCATTCACACTGGTCAGTGGTTCAGCGTGTGCAGCCGCCATTTTGTTTGCTTGATATTCCAGTATGGATGGCTCAGACAAAAGAGTAACACATACATTCCAGTTACTGAAATTTTTGTGTCTATTATTGTGTATGTATTGATGGAACTTTCGAGCATTTTAGCAGGGCCAAAAGAGCATAAGTTAGTAAACATTTTGAGCATTAAGCATTAAACATTAGCATAATAGCAAAAAATAAAAGAATAATGTGCCAAAGGCTACTGTGGTTCAATTTATAGTTTCTTTTGTTTTTGGGAAACGTAAATTTGTAAGAGATGCATTTGTTTAGGGCTTTTCGGCTTAAACCTACTTTTTTGGAACTTAACAGGTTTTGTTAATTTTTTTTTCACACTTGAATGGTGAAATAGAAACTACAAATTACTTAAAACACAAGACACAAAGCATACAAGCAAATTTCAAATTTCGATATACGCTATTTAGATTATTAGTTGTTTAGACATCTGTGTTACATGCAAATTTTCATAAATCATAAACTTACATGTAAACATAAAGTGAGACGCATATGCGGAACACCCCTTCTATGGCTTACAAATGGCAAAATATATCTTCCCTTTCCTTAAATGTGTAGTTAGTTTGTTCCTCCTGTTGGCTATTTCTTTTTTACCTGATTAAGCGCCTTAATCTTGACTTAGAAGATTTGTTTAGAAGGATTAGAAGGATGGGTATTATTCAATTTACACTTAAAGATAAAGAATTTAGCTGCCAGAATCAGATGATTGAGAAATTTAACCTACTTTGAAAATTTTAAGTAACGGAGTGCTTCTTAACGTCGATAATATAAACTTTATATCTTACAAAGATCGTAACGTCGATAATACCAACTATTTATCTTACACAAGCAATCCCTTTAGGTGGTGTAATTTGTTTTAATATCACGTCGAAACAGAGGTTTACTTCAACGAGCTCAAAAGGTCATGGTTTGTGATTTGTGATTGGTGGATTTTGATCCGTTTTGATTGTTTCTGTGTTTCAAGGTTCGTTGCTTGTGATGTAGTTATGATTGACGGCAGCGAAAAACGTAATTGTGAAGGCGGCTTTTAAACTTCAGAGTTCGCGTGTTTTTGAAAAGGGCAGTTAAAATCCAAAAGGGTTCTTAGTATGAAGAGGACTGCAGTTGCAAAATCAAAGACTTTGGCTATGTCTCCCCTTTATGGAAATAACATTGTTTCTTACCATGTAAAACTTTGACAGCCACCACCTGTGCTGCCTCCGCATTGTTTAACACCTCCGCCTCATCACTCTTTCTAAATGTTGCTTTGTGAACAACACCAAACTCCCCTCTCCCCAGCTCCTCCTCAAACTGTATTTGCTCAGGTAGAATTTCCCACTTGTCAGGAGGAGTAGGCTCTAGTTGTGAATAAGATGACCTAGAAAAAGGAAAAAATTGATGCAGGATTATTACGCTGAGCACAACATTAATTAACAATTAGTATTCACCAAATTAGTGGATAGCAATTTTCGCGCGGTTTGATTGGCTCCCGTAACTCGGAATATCCTCGGATATTCAATGTTTTGGAATGGGATTCAAAATGGCTTCTCGTTTCGCGACAGTTTCGAAAGATGAAATTTTGGCGGTAAATGAAGCAGGTGCACCAACAAATACCAAGAAAGAGGCCAAATTTGGCTTGTCGGTGTTTTCTGGTCGGTAGAAAAAAAAAATTTCTTACTGAGTAAAAAATAAAATGATCCCCGAAACGATGTCAATTGAAACGTAAACAAACTCTTAACTAAGTGACGTCTTTTATCTACAAAAAGTTGCTTTTTGATTTTTATCCAACTGATTTGGTAAATACTAAATCAACTATCGCCCTCAGGGTCGGTTCATAACGCTAGATATATACCTCAACGGTTCGAGTCTCGGCATGTACCCCACCACCATTAGTATTTTTCAAATCAGTGAATAGCAATTTTCGCTCGTTTTGATTGGCTCCCGTAACTCGGAATATCCTTGGCTATTCACTGTTTTGCAACAAGAGCCAAGATGGCGTCTCGTTTCGAGACATTTTCGGAAGACGAAATTTGAGCGATAAATGAAGCATTCGTACAAACAAATACCAAGACAGCGACGAATTTTGGCTTGTCGGTGTTTATAAATAATTACTTGTAGGTAGAAAATTATTTTCATACTGAATTTGCAACAAAATAGTAAAATGCACTCGACAAAATCACCGAAATGTTTGCAAATTGTAAACAAAGTTCCTATAAGTGACGTTTTTACTTTACATAAGGTTACTTTCAGTTTTTCATTTTTGTCCAACTGATTTGGTAAATACTAAAACAACTATCCCCATCAGGGTCGGTGAACAGTGCTAGATATATACCTCGACGCTTCGCGTCTCGGTATATATAGCTACCACTATTCACCTCCCCTTCGGGAGATAGTTGTTTACCATTCACTTCCCCTTTCGGGGGATAGTTGTATACTATTCCACGAGTGCGCGTTGGATATAGATGGTAGATATTGCCAACGAGGCGCGTAGCGCTGAGTTGGCTATTATTATCTCATATCCAACAAGCGCGAGTGGAATAATTGTTTTATTAAAAACGCCCACACAATATGGAGAATTCTTCCCGACTTTATTTGTAAAAACAACCGATTTCACTCGTACAGTTATCAGTCCAGAACTTTTCCACTTTTGTGAAATATGCGACACAATAGCGTGACGTCATAGCATGGCGGGTTAGAAATATCCTCGAGCGGATTCGAATTGGCGTGGAAATCTGTTGTGTTTCGCGTTTTTCCAGCAGTCTTTGCTCGCCTTTTCGTAACAAAACAACGAAGAAGAAACGGTAGAAAGACTTGTGCATAAGGTGATGAACAATGGATTAGAAATGTTAGCGAAAGTGAGATTTTTCTTTTGATGTACGTGTCTATTATCATCTTCACTTTGGAATATCTCTCGTGAAAAAATTTTTCAGGTCTTAGAAAAATCCACTGGACATTCTCGAGATATTCTAGGTCTTCTAGCTTTTTTATGTGAAACGTGCAGATGGGTCGCACTTCTGGTAGACGGGCCGCCGGATTTTTTTGCGAAGCAATCATCTGTAGCAAAATAACCGCCTTCTGCGTGCAGAGAACCACGAAGGTAGAGGCTACATGTCCTATATTTTGGACGTATCAAGCATTGTTTTACGGTTTTATCCACTTGTCAACCGAATAAGCACTATACTACAGGTCGATATGAGTTTCTGGTTACTGACCTTTTCACACGTTATTCTGGAGTAATTGAAAGTCACTGCAGAGTGAACTAAGGCATCGGGCGGCAGGCCTGTACGACTTTTCCCTCGAGTGAAAATACCATTTGTTCAATTTTTTACTTTCAAGCAGGTAAATTATGCTGTTGTGGATTCTTGAATTTGACATTTTAAAATATTTTTGCCTGCTGCTTTACATTCAGAGGTCATGAAAATGAGTTTCGCGCGTATTGATTTCCTATGGTCTTCGCATCTGACAGGATTTGACCGGGATTTGACCTCTGATGCAAAGTTTTAGCATTCTCTTTTTAAGAGCTATTGCTTTTTACTACGACTAAATAATCTCTAAACTAGAAATACGTGTATCGCAGAATCTCGCGAAGCTAGGGGGAGGCCCATAAAATGTCAGGGATGGGAAGGCGGGAGAAAAATAGAGTAAATTGTGTAGCTGGGGAGGGATAGCCTGGGACCAAGCACCGCAGTGGGGGAAAAGGCAAAAAAAAGACGGGGTCATGAATATCCACCACTAGCCAACGACACTGAGGTGAATAATTGTTTTAGTATAGAAAACAATGAGATAATTGAGCGCAAAAATAATGATTTTTAACTCATTTACTATTTCCAAAGGTTAAAATTTTGGCGCGCAATGACCGAACGGCCGTCGCGTTTTTTTTGCCGATTAGCTCTTGCGGGGAAATTTCTTCAAAACAAGTTGTGAATTCTACCTTATCAATCCTTTAAATGGGTCATCCTAAAATGAATTGACCCATTTTTAAAATTGAATGAAGAACACTTTACTTTTCACCTACAGTACAAACATTCTGGTGCGTTTGCTAACCGTAAATATGAAGAAATTTCTTACCCCAAAAATCAGAAAAATGTGCGAGCCCGTTCTAGTAACTCTATTGAAAATGCGACCCCATTATAGTCAATCCAGTCGTGAAAAAAAAAATACCTTGCACAGCGAAAAACTAATAGTAGCTTTGAGTGCACTTTTGCTTTTGTCCTACGATGTGTCAGAAATCAACATTCGTTACTTCAAATGAGACTTTCGTTAAAAAACAAAATCAATATTTTTATCTGATGGTGACACAATTCAACAATCCAATTATGATGAACAAAATTATTTCCCAAATAATGACCGGGAAAGCGCCATTAAAAAAAAACATAATAAACGGTCGTTAACTTGCCTAGTCCCTAAGCGTCATTATTTCGCGCGGCCAAAGCGTTTCGGGTC
>OZ038000.1:7045803-7118303 GCA_964035705.1 Porites rus
GGGGTTTCATTGGTCTGCCGCTGCTGCGCGTTTTCAAGCCGGGCTAGATAGGCAAGTTAGCCCTTTGAAAGAAGAAATGATTGTCATTAGTTTGGAGTCACAATTTTGCCCTAAATGAGAAGTAAGTGTTAATGTTGACTTATGGGAGGGGTAGGTTGATAGCAGTTACCCAGAAACTTCGATTGATCAAGCATTATTTTTAACTGGGACTTTGCACAACACACCTCCCCGCCCCGCTTTTCCCCAAAAATATAACATGACAGTATAATTTGACTAATTTGATCTAACCGGAAAGTTTCGGAAATTATTGTCGCTCTACACCTATAAAATGTGACAGGGTCAATTTCTGGGGTTTTAAATACTGTTATTTGTAAACAGTAATTTTCTGTCCCTTAAAACTTGCAAAGCAAATAAAGTTTCAGTTTTATTTCTGTCGGACATTGCATATAAAGGATTTGTTACTATCCAAATGGACTGTCATATATAGATTTAGCCAGGGCTAAAAACGAAGCTGCCATTAATAAATTTGTAATTTAAATCAAACAATAAATTTGTAATCCACAAATCAGTCAACTTAAGGGCACATTCATGTGTGAGGGAAAGGCTAAGTGATTTTAGAGTGAAACACCTTACATCGAGTTGATAGCCTTATTCGTACACCCCAAAAAATAGCAATCATCTTCGATCACATTCAAGAGCTATAATGGCTCTTGATCACAGTAGATTAGGCCTGAAAACAAATCAGGCCGAATTTTTTGCTTTCGATAACAGGGTTCATACAAATAATTGCAATCATTTTTCAACTGCTTTTCAAGGACCACCTGCTAGGAATATAATTTCAAAGATTGTACAAAAATGCACACTTCCAGTCTATTCTTATAAGGCTCTAAAGCCCCGTGTAAACGGACGCAACATGTTGGATGTTACATGTTGTGTCCGTTTGCACACCTTGTTGCATGTTGTTGGATGTTGTTGCGTGTTGTTGCGCAAAGTTTGAAACCGATCAAACTTTTCAGCCAACAACTCCCAACATTTTCTTTGTTCCGTGATCGCCGAAGCGTAGCGCAACAATATTGGATCCGTTTGCACAGCCCTTCCAACATTGTTGGGGCCACGCACTCTCATTACGCATGGATTACAAAGACTTAGGGGTTGTATTCTTCTCACGATGCACTGCAGGTCCCAAACTTGTTGGGAGTTGTTGCTTCCGTTTGCACACCACTGCCAATACGCACGCAACAACTCCCAACATTGTTGGCGCAACAATGTTGGGAGTTGTTGCGCCCGTTTGCACGCAGCCTTAGGCTTGAACTGTTTGCCTCACCAACTTCTCTACATTTTTCAGTTCACTTAACTTTAATTAAGTTAGTTAATTATTGCGTAAAAAATTGAGCACTTTGTGTAAATAACCTTTAAATGCTCTGAGTTATGATTCATATTCTAGGGGTGTGCGAATGGTACCTCAAAAAACGTGGGTCTCGGAAAATTTTGGCAGGATCTCGAAATCTCGGAAACGTTTTTGGTAAGTCTCGAAGTCTCGTTTTTGCATGGTTTGTTTTTGCTTTTTTGAGTCTCGAAACTTTTTACCAAAGAGTCTCGGGCTCGGATTTCTAGCTAGGATCTCGACGTCTCGGCGAGTCTCGGATTTTACCATCCACCACCCCTTATTCTGTCTTAGACAACCAAAAATCATCAAAAAAACACTTCCATGCCACTAAATTCGAAGTTGAAGAAAATTCAAGGACTTTTCAAGACAGGCTGTGCGAACCCTGGATAAGTTTACTTTACGAAATCTTGCCAAAAAATCTGGCGGTGGTAACCCAACCTTTTATACTTTATATACATCACATCTCAGGTGAAACAGTACTATTTATCATACAGACCTCGGACAGAATGCAGTATTTCAGAATTTTTCAAGACAAATTGCAATCAGTCAATATTCAGGACGATCAATCGTGGGCTTTCAGCGAAACCGTTCAAAAAATTTCCAAAATCACCTATACGGCCAGGCGGTTCTCACTTTTGACGAGTGCCAAATTAGCAGTGAACATTAACAGAGTTACGCTTCGACATAATAAAGAATTTATCATGTTTATTTTTTTCATTGAATGGTTTTGTAACGATGTGTAATCTTAAAAAGCGCTTGATATGCGCGGTATTTTGAGTACCCCTGCGAGCGATGTTCATGAACAACTGAAAACAAACGACACAGCGATCAAAATTGCAAGAGAGACTACTAAAAATCAATAAAGGAAATAATATATAGATTTAGCCAGGGCTAAAAGCGAAGCTCCCATTAATAAATTTATATTTTAAATCAAACAATAAACTTGTAATCCACAAATCAGTTAACTTAAGGGCACTTTCATGTGACTTTTGAAGGAAAGGATAAGTTATTTTAGAGTGAAACATCTTACATCGAGTTGATAGCCTAAATATGTGTACACCCAAAAAAGAGCAAACATCTTCTATCACATTCAAGAGCCATAATGGCCCTTGATCACAGTAGATTAGGCCTCGAAAACAAATTCTTGGAAAACAAATCAGGCCGCAATTTTTTGCGTTCGACAGGTTTACTTTACAAATTCTTGCCAACAAATCTGAGGGTGTGTAAACCAACTTTTTATACTTTTTATACATCACATCTGAGGTGAAACAGTACTTTTTATCATACAGACCTCGGACAGAATACGGCATTTCACAATTTTTTAATGTTCAGGACGATCAATCGTGGGCTTTTAGCGAAACCGTTCAAAAAATTTCCAAAATCACCCATACGGCCAGCCGGTTCTCATTTTTAGTGCGAGCTGTCAGTGTGATCGAGTGTTTGAATGAAGTTTAATGGAGATACGCTTCAACATAATAACGAATTTATTATCATTATTTTTTGTTATTTAATGGTTCCAGTTATAACGATGTGTAATCTTATAAAGCGTTTGATACGCGCAATATTTCTAAGTACTCCTGCAAGCGATGTTCATGAACGATGAAAACAAACACCACGGACAAGCGATTAAAATTGCAAGAGAGACTACTAACAATCAATAAGAGAAATATAATTCGGTACAACATTTACAGAGACTACAATTTTCATTCACGAAGACAAGTATTAAAGTGTCTCTAAAAATCCTGAGTGTTTTAGCTTAAAGCTTGAGCTTAAGTTTATTTTGTTTTACTTTCAGCCGGCCTCCCGGTGTTTGTTTTTTTTTTCAAAGATGAACTCCTCGAAACAAGAAAATCACTCAAAAGGTTTTCTTTCTACAGCCAAATTTATAACTAAATATTCTTCGGAACGTTTTTTTTTCTATTTGCCGTGAGAAAATATATCTGAAGGCCTTTTATGTTCTGTAAGCTTATATCAAACCTGATACTAGATCAGATCATTGACTCAAATCTCAACAAACGTACAAAAACTTGCTGCATAAACTGTGCTCGACTTCATGAAATTAGATATAACAAAAAACAAACATCAAATACAATAATTACTCAGGCTTACCATTCGAGATTAGGTTCCTGAAAGATATCAAGGAAGGCCATAGTTGCTTGAGACTTTTAAACCCTCTTACGCATTGAGCAAGGTGAAAGACGAAAACGATGCCATCCGAAATCGGATTACCCAATTTTGACAAGCGACGCTTTTCTTAACCAAAAACCCAATAAACAAACCAGCCATGGATAACAGAAGACTCTTGATAGCAGCTGTATTTCATTTTGCACATCCAGTGGAAAAAGATTTAGACAGTTAAAAACATCACAAGTTGACGCAAAATTCTGTCAGCTTTAGCTGTCAACGTAAACAACTTTCAAGATGCTGCATAAATTTTCTGCATGACATCACCTGTCACATTTTGACCAATCAGAAGAAAAAAATTGGATGTAGAGCGTGACCAACGCGTGATCATGGTAAAAAAAGGTCTTCCCCGCCTTTATTTTTAAAAAAGTGGCTGAATTTTCGCGTCCGAGGTCAGTTTGAAATCAAAATCTTGACAGTGCGGGGCCATAGTGACATAAACACAACATATTTCATATGAATCATTGGAAAAAATAGACTTGAGCCTGCGATCATTTGAAACTGGTAATTTGTCAGCGGATAACTTCAAAAAAGTACTCGACCTCGATGGGTCGACGCTTGAGCCCGCGGTACGGTCAAGTGATACTGGCCAGCGGATATCCTGTTTTGACAGCTGTCAATTGATCACAATATTGATGTGCAATTAGTTTTCTATTGGGCTCCCAAACTAGCTAGAAGGTGTGAGAGTAAACATTGGTTTCCCTGTGGTGCGGACAGACGGTCGGTAGGCATTTGCCGATTGTGCTAGTAAAAGTGGCATATTATGCTAGTGGCAGTGCTCGTTTTTTGCCCAAATTATGCTCAAATTATGCTCGCTTTTCAAAATTATGCTACTTTTTTAAAAAATTATTCTGTGCACAAACTTCACAACTCACAAGACAAGTTTGAAAATGTATTTTATTAACCCTGGCATCTTTCCCTTTGGCATGTTTTCTTGAACTACAATGTGATGCTAAAATGCTCTTTTTGGATGATACCATTTCTCTGCAGGCATTGCAAAAGATCGTTGTGCCTCTGACACTCAGGTGCTGATCAGGGAACTGATTAATACGATCTTGCAAAGGGACATTTTTTACATTAGTGACATTACTCGTCCCCCTCCTCTTGTATTTTCCAGTGGTGGATTCGAGGCGTCTATCCCGGGCAAGTTGTGCAGGCTTTGGTCTATCCTCTCTGTTCTCGCAACCTTGTAAACTATCTGGATGTAAGTTCACTGCACTTGACTGGTTTGGCGTGGCGGCCGCCATTTTGAAACGAGCACTGGGAGAAAGACTAAGGAGTCTGGGACCGAGACACAGACTTCCGGTTCCGTTTCATCGAACTCCCGCGGTATCTCAACACAAGTAAAAAAAAGTCGAAAAATAGGAGTGGAAGCAACTGTTAATAGTAATCTATCGTTTTTAGTAGCTGAGATCTTCGTTTTCTTGAATTATTCTAAAATTGTGCTATTAAGACAAGAAAATATACGGATTATGCTAGCAGTGCTACTTTTGGAAAAAGGGCAAAAATTATGCTCAATTCCTCAGATTATGCCAAAAATTATGCTAGCACAATCGGCAAGAGCCTAACGGTCGGGCGTACGGTCACGTGATTACCAAATTTTCTCGGATGGGTAGATTACCACATTTCCTTAGCTATGGGGCTCCGTCCACGCGCGCGCTTCGCGCGCGGGTGGAGCTCCGCTATAATTCAGTGAAACATTTACAGAGACAACAATTTACATTCACGAGGACAAGTATTAAAATGTTTCTAAAAATCCTGCGTCTTAAAGCTTAAAGCTTAAGTTTTCGTTTTATGAAGCCGATCTCCCGGTGTTTGCTTTTTTTCAAAGATGACTCGAGGCAAGAAAATCGCTCAAAGTTTTCTTTCTACAGCCAAATTTATAATTAACTATTCTTCGAAACGTTTTCTTTCTAATTGCGTTGAGAAAATATATCTAAAGGCTTTTTAAAGTTCTGTAAGCTTATCTCAAACCTGATACTAGGTCAGATCATTGTCTCAGATCTTACAAACGTGCATAAACTTGCCGCATAAACGGTGCTCGACTTCACGAAATTAGATATATAAAAAAAAAACAAACATCAAATACAATAATTACTCAGGCTTACCATTCGAGATGCAGCTCCTGAAAGCTATCAAGTAAGGCCGGAATCGCTTGAGACTTTTGAACCCTCTTTTATGCATCAAGCAATGTGAAAAACGAAAACGATGCCATCCGAAATCGGATTTCGGACTTTGACAAGCGACGCATCTCTCAACCAGAAAACCGATAAACAAACTAGCCATGAATAACAGAAGACTCTTGATAGCAGCTGTATTTCATTTTGTACATCCAGGGCAAAAAGACAGTTAAAAACATTAGCAGTTGACACAAAAGTCTGTCAGCTTCAGTGAACAGGCTGCATAAGTTTTCCTCATGAACTCACTTGTCACGTTTGACCTATCAGAGTATAAAAATTGGACGTAAAGCGTGACCAACGCGTGACCTTGGTAAGAAAAGGTCTTCCCCGCCTGTATTTCTAAATAACCGGCTCAATTTTCGCGTACGAGGTTAGATTGAAATCAAAATCTTAATAGTGCGGGGTCATAGTGACATAAACACAACATATTTCATATGAATTTTTTAAAAATATAAACTTGAGCCTGCGATCATTTAAAAACTAGTAACTTTTCAGCGGATAACTTCAAAAAGTACTCGACCTCAATGGGTCGACACCTGAGCCCGCGATACTGGTCAGCGGATACCTTGTTTCAACAGCTGTCAATAGATCACAACATTGGTGTTAAATCAGTTTTCTCTTGGGCTCCCAAAAGAAGTTAGAAAGTGTGAAAGTAAACATTGGTTTTCCTGTAGTGTAGACGGACGGTCTCTCGGGACTATGGGACTCCGCCCACACGCGCGCGAAGCGTGCGCGTGGAGCTCCGCTATCAATTTGACGAGCGATCTACAAATAGCACATTCCTTTATTGTAAGGAAAGACTTTTTCACACGCAGGGAGAGAATTGCGACAAGTTGAAGCTTTTTTCCGTGGGACCCTGGGAGAGAATTGTTTTTGCAGCTCCCTTGCAGGCTAACTACCTCATCGAATAATGTATTTAGATAAGGCATTCGGCGTAGATATAAGTCCAACAACTCCACGTAATTATTTTGTGTTCGTTCCAAATAGACTTCTAAGTCTGTTCGCCAGACGACCTGAAATAACCAGTGGGAGTTCCGTCCGCTGTTTCTTTTTTTTTTTTTTCGACATATATGGAAGGTACTTCTTGATTGGGCGTTGCCCTCACGGGCAGCCCAACAATTATTAACATGACTATGCCATAATTCAGCGAGAACCAAGGCTACCCTTGAATTTTAATTACTAATGATCAAATCAAAAAGAAAAATAAGTACCTTAATTAGTATTTAATTTCGTGGGTCTTTAGTTTTTCGCGATTTAAAAAATATCTCAAGATTTAAGATCATTTCTAGAAATACTGGCTGGTACTAATGGACCGCTCCTAATAACTGGAGATTTTAACTTCCACCTCGACGTCCCAACTGACCGTTTTGCTATTCGTTTTATGGGTTTAATTGAAGCTTTCAATCTCATACAACGCATTAGTGCTTCCACCCATAAAAATGGACATACCCATAGTGATCACCAAAGCCAATGCTAACTTTATAAAATACATCAAAGTGTCTGATCCAGTTATACACGACAATTCTGCGGTGCATTGTGGGTTGTTTATCAAGAAACCAGATTTTGAAAGGCTGGAAATAACATATAGGAAACTGCGGTCAAATGATAGAGAATGCTTTATCCAGGATATTCGAAAATCAGAATTAGCAAATTATAACAAGTTTGAGAATGTCTCTGCTCTCGTAGACTGCTATGACAGCACATTATCGAGGTTACTTGAGCAACACGCGCCTGCTAAGAAATGTGTTGTTACTATACGACCTGCTGCGCCGTGGTATAACGATCAGATCAGAGCGGGAAAAGTATAAAGAAGGAGACTGGAGAGGATATGGCGGAAAAACAAACTTACTATTAATAGGGAAGTGTTTGATAAGCCATGCACATGCGTTAACAGGCTAATTTCAGACTCAAGGATGAAGTTTTGTGCAGACACCATTAAAGACAATAGTTCTAATCCGCGGATATTGTTCTCAACGTTTGAAAAACTGTTGCATCTCAAGGCAGCACCAAAACTACCATCGCACG
This sequence comes from Porites rus, assembly GCA_964035705.1. Taxonomy (NCBI): domain Eukaryota; kingdom Metazoa; phylum Cnidaria; class Anthozoa; order Scleractinia; family Poritidae; genus Porites; species Porites rus. The sequence goes on from OZ038000.1 coordinate 7,053,580, forward strand.
AAAACGACAACGATCTCGCGAACACCTTTGCTGAGTTTTCTGAGAATAAGATACAGTCTCTCAGGGACAACATGCTAAAAGTAATCTTACTGACTCACTTCAAGTTTCATAGTCTTGTGGAATTGCTTGAATTTTCTTATTTTTTACGAACTATGGCTGGGAAATCCTCTTGAGGGAGACGGCCATTTGCATTCTCGAACGATGGAAGAAAGGTATGAAAGAGCAATCACGTACGGGAGAATATTCAAACAGCTCAGCAACTATAAAATTGTATTGGTTCTTTCCCTGATTAATCGACTTCGGCTCATCAGAGAAGATTGATGCGTGCGCGTTGATTGACATGGCCGCCACATTTGCACGACCACGGTTTGTTAAGATTCAGAAATTTTGCTTCCATGCAATGTGACGTAGTGACTTCTCTCTATTCTTTACACAAAAAGAAGACTTGAGTAAGCATGTCGCTGCGCTTGACTTTAACACCTGGTGATGCCTGCAGTAAATAACTCGTACTTACATCTATTTCCGCTTCCTTTAGACCACAAATTTCCAGGAAACGAATCAAAAACCAGCGCTGATCGTAATTATCTATCTTCACCAGACCTCCTCCGAAGTTAAAACAGCCCTTTTGAGCACCTTTCCATGTATTTTTTTTATTTTCTATGTAGCAAGATGACCCATTAAGATACCAACCGGTAGAGCAAGCCAGTGGACCTAGTTTAAAGAACAGTTAGTATTACATTAAACCAAGAAGGTTAATCTGATCATATTACGGTTGACAAATTACTCCTTAATTTTGGCGCGAAATTTCAGCAATTATATATAATTTCACATGTGAAATTACAAAATTGCCATGACAACCTTCCGTACGTCTCAATACCGAGATGGTGGCAAAGTTTTAAAAATGTTAGAAATGAAGATGTCAGGGCATTAAAAGACGCTTTAGAAAACCTGCACACACGGAAGAGCACATCAAGAGCGATTCTATCAGGAATGTTGTCGCAAAAGTCTGAAACTAATGAACTTAAGCAGATTTCTCGGTCGATGATTATTTGATAAACATGTCAAAAACCTACGATTGTGAGAATAATTCGTCACCCATGATATTAATATGTAATCAAATGGCATACTCGTGAAATTAGGGAGTAATTTCCCTTTCCTAAATTAGTACGATTTGGACAAAACACGCGTGAAATTATTCCCTAATTTCACTGGTCATCATTTGATTACACATACCAATCTAACAAGAGGAAAGACGTGAGCAGTGAACCAATTTAAACTCGAAGTAATTTTGGCGATAACTGTAGAAAAGACGAAAGCAAAACAATTCCTCGGGGAAGAAGTCACCTAAAAAAAATTGGGGGAGCTCGTCCTTCCTGTTGGTGGTTAAGATTTAATTTGTGGATTGATACCACTTGGTAGCCGGCTCTTATCTAAAATATGAACATATTAGATGTTGCCATAAGAGCTGTTTTGGTGCCTTTTAGAAGCCAGTCGAGATGTCTCGCCAAAAATTATAAGATGTATTTGTTACTCAACTGTTTTTTCCGTAGTTTTGCATTAAAAGTTTAATCTTTATTTGGCAAAACTGCTCAAAACGGCCGGGACCAATTATATTTAAAAGCTTTGACTTGTTCTTAGAGGGGGAGGTGCTTCTCTATAAAAGTGTGGAGGTGATAGTCGGAAATTTTTAAAATACATCCCTAAAAGATATCAGAATATGGCATCTGGGCGTGGCTCAAACTCAGCAGTTGAAAACTGATCCTTTCAGCTAGAAGACTGAGAGAATACGGAGATGAATTAAAAAGGAATAGCAAAATCTATTTGTATCCTAATATTTGTTTACAGAAGATCCGGTACTCGTCAGTGGTTTTTGCTGTAGCCTATGACGTTTTTATCTCAAAAACACAACGCTGCCTATCCTTTTTTTTTTCTTATCAAGTGCTCTCTTGGGAACAACTTACCTTTCGCCCTTTCACAGATGAAGTATTCGTTTTCCTTGCAACATTTGGTAAGGTTCCAACCATTTCTCAAGATTTCAACACATTTGTCTTCACATGCAGTACTCGATCTGTTACCGAGCCACTTGACAGGAAAAGACTCATTAAAAGATTCTCCATTGCTCCATAAATATTCACCTTTCTGAAACCGATAAACCAGCCCAATCCAGGCTGGATTGTCAATGATGTTGGAAGACAGGTTATAAACAAAATCCATTTCCCTTTTATTCGCTACACTTACAAGGTCTCCTCCAAACGAAAAACACACGCGTGAAGCTGTCGACCAACTGAATTGCCGCCTATAATTAATCTTGTCCATAACCTTGTAGCACGAGTTGTCAAATTCTTTCCAGTCTTGAGGACATGAGAGGTGTCGGTCTTATAAAAAGTCAAAGAAAATGACTTGAGAACGTAAGGGACTAACTCCAGGAAAATGTCCATTAATAATAATTATAATAATAATAATAATGATAATGTGGTTTTTCATGTTCAAATGCAGCTACTTTTTATGGAGCTAAAATTAGAAGGACAGGAACAGTAATAGTTGGTCTAAGCAATACAGTCGAACCTCCCGTAAGCGACTATCTAAAATGCAAAGACTTGGCAGTCGCTTACTGGAGGTGGTCGCTTACAAGAATCGAAACACAGGGGGGACATCTTCCGAGAAGAGGTCTGGGTACATCTACCTTATGGAAGACAACGTATTGCATTTAATTTCTAATTGACGCCATGTGTAGCTCCATCTTGTTACTTAAGTTTTGGCATTTTCTAAGTAGCATTGTGCACACAGCGAAAATAGAGAACAGAGATTGCGTCAAGTGGTCGCTTACAAGAGGTTAAAAACAATGGAAAATCATTCCATGTCGGCCCAAAAAGTGATGGCGGTCGTTTACAGGAGGTGGTCGTTTATTAGAGGTTCCAACTGTCAGCCTTTGACTGGGAAAATTGCGGTGTATTGGTTTGGCGGTCACTTATGGGAGGTGGTCTCTTACGAGAGGTGGTCGCACATGGAGGTTCAACTGTAAATAGAATAAAATTTCACGTAACCTTGCCCATAGCATGTTTTTAAGATCGCAAAAAAGAAAAAATACTTATACTAATCCTCTTGTTAAATAGTCTGCTACGCAGCCGTTTTTAGTGTCGTCACGCAACGCTCCTTCCCAGAAACGGCTGCTGAGAATCGAACCACTTTCCTTTCCAGCGGTTAGCCAATTATAATTCAGCTCCCATTTTCTGGAAGGGGTTCACGCCTCGTTTGCGGCACGCTCAGACTCCACCAATCACAACTTCGCTTTTATCAGTGCTCCATGTGTGAATGACAGCACAATCAAAATAATAGCGTGAAAACAAGCAATCAACGAGAGTAGTGTTGTCGTAGTTGATTCCTATTCAAAATTTATGAGATAAGGAGCAGCAGTAAGCAAGTCGGCTCATACTCGGTGTAAAAACCTGTGAAACTCACGAGTGACGTAAAACAATTAATACAAAGAAGCCACTGAGAAGTCAACACAATAGAGCCAAGAAAGTAATAGCTAGAAAACAAAGAAAAAGCTCACAGGTTTTTTCACCGAGGATGACCCACAAGTCGGGCAAATGCGACGCACGACATTGATGTGCTTATAAAGTTACCGGGTATAGTTTCGGGAAATCGCACATCGAAAATTATAAGATTGCTTTTTTTTAAATCAGTATCCTTGGGAGTTTTGTCTTCAAATGTACACCGTGCAGCAATATAATGAACACATCCGGCACATGAAATTCAGCATACGTATATATCAGTACATGTGCACGTTAAATGAAGAACCAACCGATCCTGGTAAGAGTCTTGTAGGCCTATCAAACTCTTTTTTCCACTTGGAACTTTCTTAACCGCTTAAAACAAACTTTTCTGCAAATTAACCTTTTCTTTGATTGCGGACACAGAGCCCATCCAAATTAAGCGACGATTGATTGATTTGTCGAAATTAAGCGTGTCCGCTTGCTAGCGCCCTGCGGCTCACGTAATGGTCAAGTTTCTTATACATGATTGGTTTGTTCGTTAGACCACAAACACAAAGGGAAAGGAATGTAGCTCGGTTCTCAGCAGCCTTGGTTTAGCTTTTGACCATTTTTGGAGATTTACCAGGAGCGAATAGTAAAGCCGACGAAACCTCTGGACAATAAGAGATAAAATTGATAACAAAAATTCCTAGAGAAGAAGAGGAGCCTGTTACTCACGCATTTTCATGGCGGACGAGAGGGCTGTCAAGTAGATTAAAAAGATATCTTATTTTCTATATGAACAGTAATTGCATTAGAAAAAAGTTTTACTTTACTGTTTACGGATTCTTCTAGAGATGAGTTCACACTTTCGTAAGAAACCTCAGCGGCAGATAATTTGGAGGGGTTCCGGCCCGCATGTTGGTGCCCATCCATATGGGCACCAACACTGTTGTACCAACCTGAATCTTGGTGAAGATCTTAGGGTAGCTATCTCATTTTGTTTCCCAGATTCTGGACTATATTTATTGTACGGTTTTGATTTCTCTTGGATTGCGTCACAGTGAAAACCAGCAATCTTTAAAAGTGGACAGCGCCTTAGAAGAAGAAAGTATACTTACCAGCCAGAGACATTGTTATCGATGAGAGAAGTAACAAAAGGAAGCCAATTTGGGTCATGATATATGCCAACAGTCCTAAAAAGATAGAGACAAAAAATGCTGATTCTGCAACTGCTCTCGCCACTGAACCGCGTGCAGGCAGTAAGGAATTTTATTATACGGCTGATTCCATGAGCGGACAAGATAAAGAGAATCCTGTGTTCTGATGGGCTACCCAAGCGAGCAAGATGGGCCGGAGATTTTCCGCGTTGGTACTGTATTCTAGCTTAAATGTTCCTATTTTAGCCATATAGTAAATCGGTTGTTGACCAAGCTTGTTCGGTCAAGATAGAGTGACATTCTCTGTAGAAAACACTCTCATACAGTTTGATTTCGACTTTTACTTCTCGATTCACTAGAACAATTATAGCAAAAAGGAAAATACAGAATTAATAAACGCGAACCGAAAACCTTCCAAAAACGATAACTTAAAGTACAACAACTGACTAAGAAAACGAGCAAAAAATACAGGAAAAACTATTAATACTTGCAAGATCTGTGCGGCACCTCCGGATACAACTAAGCGACCGATTTACATGGACCAAAAAATAAAACTTTATACTTAACTGGACTGAAACCAATAAACCTAACGAACTTACGAAAATTGACAATAACGATGACGTAACGCGACGCCGAGACTAGAATTACTGAAAGAATACGCATATGAAAAAAGGTTAAGCGCGGTAACAAAGGTACCACTTAAACTAACTTTACGCAACGCAAAACATGAGAAAATAAAGAACAGGAAAAAACTCGCAGTCTCTCGTGACTACATGCCTGCCCCAATGAACTTCCCATGTCTCTATACAGTTTATTAATAGAGTCACTACTTAAGCACGAGCGTAAGTCCTATATCCTTACATAGAGCTGTTAGTAGTGATGAAATAAATTCCTTTCACAGCTTCTGGAGAAAAAAAAGGTTGTTTTTTTTAATTCAATGTACCGCTCTCTGTCCTTCAAGGAAGCATAATTTTGTTACTGGCCTTGAAAGAACCGTTAAACTCGTCTGAACCTTTGCTAATCTGACATGTCCGTCTTTTCCTCGAAAGACATCATCAACTTTGCCTAACGGCCATTTTCCGTGATGGACATTTTCATCTGCAATCAATACTAGATCTCCGATCTCCAAGCTACGACGAGGCTTCATCCACTTTGCTCTTTCTTGTAGGGCTGGCAAATACTCCTTTATCCAGCGCTTCCAGAATATCTCTGAGATGTACTGCACCTGTCGCCAACGGCGCTTGCTGCAATCATCTTCCCTGCCAAAGGACTCAACGGGCAGACTTGGATTCGATCTCAATGACAGCAAATGTTTCGGTGTGAGAGGTTCTAGGTCCTTAGGGTCGCTGCTTACTAGTGTCAAAGGTCGGCTGTTCAAAATACCTGCAACTTCGGCCCTGAGGGTGTGCAGCATTTTATCAGTGAAAAGTTGTTGTCCCAGCAAGGCTATTAGGATTTTGCGAATTGATTCTTTCCCACGCTTCACCGATAAGAGATGCTCCAGGGGTATTAAATTTCCAGATGATGTTTTTCTGACGAAGAAAGTCATGAATCGTTATTTGGCTCCATTCACTTAACGACTCACGGAGCTCTTTCTCCCCTGCACGAAAATTTGTACCATTGTCACTGAAGATAGTAGCCGGACATACTCTCAAACTCACAAATCTTTGCAAGGCGTTTATAAAGCCATCGGTGTCACCTGAAGGAAATGGACAACTTCGATTCGATATGGACTGCTCTGACAGCAAGGCAGGTGAAAAGGCAACCATAACGTTTTACGTTTGAACGACCCTGGCGTACATAAAGAGAACCAAAATAATCCAGCCCCACATGAGTAAACGGCGGTTCTTCAGACATCAGTCTTTCCTTTAGACGATCACCCATCATCTGTTCCCCACGCACGGCACCAAGTTTCTTGCACAGAAAACAGCCACTGATCACACGACGCACAGCTGATCGTTCCTTGATTACCCAATACTGGTGACGCAGGCTAGACAAAACCTACTCTTGACCCAGATGACTGGTTTTCTGGTGATGCTGCGAGATGATTAAATCTTTCACGTGATCTCGGTAAGGCAGAATGATTGGATGCTTTGCATCCTAGTCGATTAGAGCGTTTTCCAGTCGACCCGCAACTCTTAGAATTCCCATCTTGTCCAACAGTGGATGAAGTTTGCGTGTATGGCCAATCATCTTCAGGTTCTTCAGCTCTGAAGTTGCCTGACGCGAGTGCTGTGATGAACCAATCCCTTGCAAGGCCTGGATGACTTCGAGAAATGAAATTCTCTGTGTGTGCTTGATGATCTCCCTTTCAGCTTCTTTCATTTCGTCCGCCGACAGGATTCTTCTATTTCCACTACTCTTAGCTTTGGAACTGATTGGACTTCGACGATATCGCTCAATGAACCACGTTCTAAATCTGTGTAACCAGGCCACTGCCCTCTTTAATCTTTCCCATGATGAATGGCGCTCCATCAAAGTTGAAAGAACATCTTCACTTTGATGGCGAGACGATGATTGGCTGTTAGACTGAGCACGTTTGATCTCTGGGTCGTCATCGGATAACTCAGTTTCATGAAGTGTAGGATCACGAGGCCAAAATTCATCTTTCTTGGCTACAAACTGAGGAACCCTTAGCCACTTGCTGTTTGCACACATCTCTTCTACTGTGAGACTTCTACTAACCTCATCAGCCGGGTTCAGCTCAGAACCTATGTGTCTCCACTGGTGGGGGGCTAAGTTTTCGTGAATAACTGAGAGTCTGTTTGCAACAAACGTGTGAAATCTCTTCGACTGATTTCTGATGTACTGCAACAAGCAGGTGGAGTCTGACCAATATGTTGATTGTGTAATCGGAACGTCCAATTCCTCTCGAACAGACTTGTCCAAATGAACAGCTCAGACTGCCGCAGAAAGTTCCAATCTCGGTACATTCATAGGTTTCAGGTGTGCTAGGCAAGATTTCCCAATGACAAATGTACAATGGATTCTATCTTCAACATCCACCATTCTGAGATACGAGACAGCTCCCTATGCTATCTGCGACGCGTCTGCGAAGTAGCGCAACTCGGCAAATTTCAAGTCTCCAAAGTACAACGGCTTAATGCATCTTCCAAGCGAGATCCGAGAGAGACGGGGTAATTGACTCTTCCACTTCTCCCATCTCTCACCATCTTCATCACTGACTGGGTCGTCCCATCGCATGTTCTTTATACAAAGATCTTGCAACAACTTCTTTGCCGTTAGAACAACTGGCGCGACCAACCCAAGTGGATCCTAAACGGAACTCGTCATGCTGAGTATTCCCCGACTGGTATTTGGTCTGTCTCTTCGGGTATATAACCTTGAAAGTAAACTCGTCTTTCTCTAAATCCCACTCGAGCCCTAACGTACGTTGAATCGGTGAGTTTACTTTGTCCAGGTCAAAGTAAAGTACTGACGGGGCTCTCTCAACTCGCGGAATACAGTCCAAGACCTCTGAACTGTTACTTCACCATTTAGTTAATCAAAATCCTCCTTTGGACAGAATGCTTCTTAGCTGATGCATAAATCCCTCAGCGTTTTTTGCAGCTTTAACCGACTTGAGGCAGTCATCGACGTAAAAGTTCCTTTTGACTGCCCTGACCACTTCTTCCAGGAATTCGCCTTTGTTGTCTTCTGCTGTCCTTTTCAACGCGAAGTTGCAACAACTCGGTGACGAAGTTGCGCCAAAGAAATGAACTTCCATACGATTATCGACTGGTTGCTGGTTCAAGTCACCATCCAGCCACCAGAGAAATCTGAACGTGACTTGGTAGTCTGGTGGTACTCTAACTTGATATAACATGCACTCGATGCCAGCTAATAACGCGACTCGTTTTTCAGGGAATCTCATCAACACGCCAACTATAGAATTGGTCAAGTCCGGTCCAGTAAGAAGCTGAGCGTTAAGAGATGTTCCTCCGTACCTGGCTGCACAGTCGAAGACTACTCTCGTCTTGCCAGGCTTGTTTAGCACAGGGTGGTGAGGTAAATACCACAGCGGCCGCTTGTCGTCTACATGAACTCGTTAAACTGTACCTCTCTTGCGTGTTCCTTACCAATGTACTCTTCCAGGTGGTCCTAACATTCAAAGAGTTTTTCATCTTGCAGAAACCTTCTCTTCCGTACTTGAAGCCTTCGTTCTGCCATGGCCGATTATAAGGCAAGAAAGGTTGGTACTGTCTCCAGGAAAGCGCCACCTGACAATCACCATGATCAAGTTTCACAGATCGTTCCATGATTGCAAGGGCTTTATTGTCTTCCACTGACATGCACATGTTAGAGTCACCGGCCAAGCCGTAATTCTCTATGGCCCAGAACCTTTCGACTTACTGCATGATACAATCTTCATCTTTCCTCGCGGACTACACTAAGCGAACAAAGTTAACATTCAGATAGCGTTCTCGACAATCGATGCCTCCCACTGGGCCCATGAGTGTCCAACCGAGAGGTGTTCGTATGGCATATGGCTCTCCTCTGTTACCACGCCTTTCTTCTAATACCCAGAAGGCCTCTGGCGCGTTGGTGCCTACGATTAATCGGACTTCTTTCTCGCTAATACTTGGTAACTTTGTCTTCAAGGTGAGGCCACTGTCTTGTATCTTGCTCTGAAGGGATACTTCGGCGTGAGGCGTTCTGTCTATCAACAGTCCGTAGTCTTTTAATTTCAACCTTGTCAGTACCATCAAGTGGGTCTACGGTTAGGCTGATCTCATGACCAACTCTTGGGCTGTGTTCTCTTTCTTGAGTTGTCGCTAGAGTCTTGTCGCATAAGGAGATTTCTGAACGGCTGTCTAGAAGTGCGTACGTTTCCACTGCCTTGTTTACATCGCTACTTCGGACTTTCACAGGGACCACCCGGAGGCAAACCTTTCCCCCTCCTGCTGAGGTACTGTTAGTCTGTCCACTTGGTAACGGCGTGCTACTGCTTACTTGGGTTCCTTGTTCTACTGCTCTGGTTCTGATTTCAACTGATTGCTGTGAGGGCGGAAGGTGAAGTAAAGTATGGTGTCTTCTCTTACAACCTTGGACTTCACACGTACTCCTTGCTAAGAATCCCACTGCAATGTGGCCGTCCTTGAAGCAATTATGGCATAACTCGGCTTTCCTCGTCACTTGTAGACGTTCGTCGAAATTCTTCTCTATGAAAATCTTGCATTTCGCTAAAGGATGAGCTGTATTGCATACCGGGCAGACTGCATATCTCATAGTTGGGGCTTCTTTGCGACCAGGTGAACTCTGTCCTTCTCTGGAATCGATGTACTGAATGCGTTACCGCGCTCATCGGATAATGTAGCTCTTTTAGGTTTAGCCTTACGTCTCTGACTATCCGATCTGTCTCGTGCGACGTCTATCACGCAACCAAACAAAGGGTTATTTGCAGCTCTCGCCTTGATCTTGACAAATTCTGCAATGTGACTAATGTTCGTTCTTTGACCTGCTTCCTGGATGTGATCTGCTACTTCAGCAAATTTAGTCCTGAGATGAAACAGTAGCCTCTGAACAATTTTTTTTAGGTTGTCAGCGCTATTGATTTCATCCAGGTAGCTAAAAGATTCAAGTGTATTTTCGCAATCCTTTAACTGGTCAGCAAATGCTAATAATCCTGTACGATCTGAAGGGTTCAGAAGAGGACCTTCTGTTAGCTTAGTCACGTGCTGCAAGGCAATTCTGAAGGAATGTCCGAACCGTTCTTCAAGTAGCCTTCTTGCAGTTTGATATCCTAAGGAAGTACCCTTGTACAAACAACATTTGATCGTGTCCTTTGCTACACCCGATGTGTACTGAAGAAGGTACATAAGCTTCTCGCTTTCGCTAGCTGCATTTGTAGAGACGATGCTTGTTTTAAACAATTTAATAAACTTCCAGTATTCGAGGGGATCACCATCGAAGATTGCCAACTCCTTCTTCGGCAACGCAAACTCCTGCTTTATTGTTAACGCCATCTTGTCTATAAATTCTTCAGGCAAAATATATTCGTTTTCTGAATGGGAGGAGGCTGTGCTGGATCTGGCTGGTAGACCTTTGAATTCTAGAGCATTAAGATTCAACTGTGACTGTGAACCTTTGGATTCAATTGATTTCTGTCTGCCTCTGGGCTCAGGGTCTTCCTGGTTATAGCCGCTTGTGGTTCGTCCTTCAACTCCTTTATCAAACGGATCCAGCTCTTTAAACACCTCCGGAAAGTTAGGGTAATCGATATCTTCATCTTGCAACAACTTACCTTGCAGGTCTGTTTTTAGGACTTCATACTGTGCTTCCAAAACTTCTAACTTTAATTTAGTCTCTTCCTCCCGGCGTAATAATTCTTGCTTTTGCGTTAACTGTTTCAGCTTTAAATGAGCCAACACTTGCTTGGCCTTCAGCTGTCTAATAGATAAATGCGCGGTGCTGAAGACGTCTTCAGGCGGTGTCTCTATATCTTCGTGAGTTACAAGTGGCACCTTTACGCTATGAATCCATTGTTCAATTCTTGATTCAAAATTCATTTTTCGGTGGCGATGTTCTTTAAAATAACGTGCTTCGCTTCCCCATTCTTCTAAGTTTCCAGATAAAGTGACAATGTAATCGTAATGCGCCTTCTCGAAGCGAGCAAAGGCTTCCTCAATGTCCAATAATTTCTCCGAAACTTCATTGACATTCTTTGCGTCATTTGAGAGTTCTTCAGTTTCTCGGTACAACTTGGTTATTCTCGATACGTACCCAGCTCTTGAATTTTTCAGTCGCAGACTGCCTAAGGCATCTTCAGAATGAAAACGGCGTCTTCTTTGCCACTCTCGATCAACTTCGGAAGACATGACATCCACTATCAGTTCTTTGAATACATGTAGAAAACACTCTCGTACAGTTTGAACTCGACCTTCATTTCTCGATTCACTAGAACAATTACAGCAAAAAGGAAAATACAGAATTAATAAACGCGAACCGAAAACCTTCCAAAACGATAACTTAAAGTACAACAAATGACTAAGAAAACGAGCAAAAAATACAGGAAAAACTATACTTACAAGATCTGTACGGCACCTCCGGATACAACTAAGCGACTGATTTACATGGACCAAGAAATAAGACTTTACACTAAACTGGACTAAAAACAACAAACCTAATGAACTTTCGAAAATTGACAATAACGATTACGTAACGCGACGCTGAGACTAGAATTACTGAAAGAATACGCATATGAAGAAAGGCTAAGCGCGATAACAAAGGTACTAATTAACCTAACTTTACGCAATGCAAAACATGACAAAATAAAGAACAGGAAAAAACTCACAATCTCTCGTGGCTACATTCTCGTTATTTTTTGTGTCTATCGACCTCAACTTCGTCTCGGTCATAAAAAGTGCAAAAAAACCCCGAAAATTACTTGAATTCGCTTTCCTTGGCCGTTATTAAAACTGATAGGAACGATAAAAAGTTGGCAGAAAGGGAGGCTTGCGTAATAAATATTGCAGCTGCTGCTCATTACAGCATTAAACAAGCTACTAGGGCTTATCAACAGTTATAGTAGAATGTCAGGCAAATTTTGTCTACATCCCGGGGGGGTACTCCTGGGAATTCTTGGTGGGGGTGTGCCGCACGGTTCTCCAAATCCTAGCCCTATTTCAGACCAAAAAATGTCATTTCCCACCCCCCGTTTTCAGATCAGACCTCTAAAATCCATATCCGTTTTCAAACCTGGCCTTTAGGGAGAAATTATGTCATCAATACTTGGATTAGAGCGCAAACAAAAACATTATTCAAATGCATTTCGAACTGGTATATTTCTATTTCGTTTTTATTCATTTGCAATTGAAACGATAAATACGTTCATACACTCCCGTAGTTCCCTCAAAAACCATACCCGATTCCGGACCAAACAAGACGCTACGGAGCGTACACTTCGGCGTCGTGATTGTGAAACTGGTTAATTGTAAACGCGGAGGAAAAGTAAGAAATGAAATACGGTAATAGTAAGGTGCTAATTTGTGGAATAATGGGATTTGTCAGGATATTCTGAAAAGAGCAACATCCAAGAGGCCTACTTGCCAAAAACTAACATTTCGGGGCAATTTATCTCTGCGATATTAGCCCAGTTATGCTCTGATGACTCTATAAAAAATCCTTCTAAATTTGACTTGGTTCTAAACGTTTAGACGTGAGTCAAATATGAGGTTACGGTGAATAACAAGTCTAACAAAACAAACAGTGAACAAAGAATTCTCTATTTTTTTTAAATCAGGCTTCAAAAACAGCATAGCATTCTCATGTACTGATTAAAGATATGTAAGGCATGGGTAAGGAGTCAATTACGTTGAGCATGGAATTGGCTAAAACTCACTGTTACGAGTTCGAATGTTTTGAGGATAATTATTCACTGACTATCAGCACGCAGGGATGTTGGATTAACACAAGGAAGTTTAAAGGAACACAGTCTTTACAGGGCTTTAAAACACAGCAACCGCCAACACAAACTTGACTTGAACTTAAGTGAAACTAAACAGCCTCTGCCAATAATAACAAACTCTCACTTGAACTTCAGATATCTTACGGCTTCCACCAACTTGTAAACACAGAACTTGAAATTCGACCTTCGTCACACTTGACTAAACACAGCACTCCAGCTCGTGAGAGAAAACTTAGGCCCCGGTTCAGACGCCGACCTTTCCATGAGCCGAACCTAATTCGAATAAAGGCCGACCCAAATTATTTAGATCGGCTGAACTGATTGCAGCTGAATTAAGTTTAAAAGGCGAAAAATTCTTATTTCGGTTAAACTGCTCACAAAGTAAGTTATAATAATTTATGCATTGGGTTCGGTACATGAAAAGTTCGGCGTCTGAAGGCGTCTGAAGGCGAAATTCTCGGCCAGGCTAGGCGAAAAGAACAGCTGAGCCGTTCCAAATTGAAACAGGCGTTCCTAATTGATTCAGACGCCGAACTTTTCATGTACTTAATTCAATGTATTAGGTTCGGCTTATGAAAAGTTCGGCGTCCGAACCGGGCCTTAGTTCGTCAAAAGAAGTCACTTGGACTTGAATACCGTTTGACATAAAGTTCTAGAAAATACTAAACAGGCGAATAGTAGTAGCTTTTGGACATATTTTGTGATTTCAGTAACTGATGCAAATCTGCTCACTCATGCTGAAATGTAAACATGCCCTAATTAATTATTCATTAATAATCCAAAAACGTAGAGAAAGTTCGAGAAAGTCACGCAACGCATGAAAACAATTTTACTACGTAACACTCAACAAAGACAAAACGTCTTTGTGGAGCATTTTGTAACTTGAAATTCGTCACAAAACAGTTCGAAAGGAGTGCTCGCTCGTGAAATGTTTTTCAACACTCGAAGAGAATTTAGTGTCTCTGCGCGAACATGTAATAGCCTCTATTTATTCCTCGAGTAAATTAAAGACTAAACTCAAAGTGATCTCAAGACATCATGCACGAAGTAGTCCGGTCTCATTTCGTGAAATAGCCGAAACAAGCCGAAAAGTCACGAAATCTTGTCCCAAAACTAGTACATAATTTCATAGCTATTTTTCATATCCCGAACTACCTTGGGTCACAATAGCGCAATCGGCTAATCCTTCAACTTAGAGTCTCCTCTGATGTGACGGGTCACACAGGTGAGTCGGTTCAAACCCCGGGAAAGCCAAAATAATTATTCTTTCTTCCTCGAATAACTTAAAGAATAAATCATAGAGATCGAAGTGATCTCGAGATATCTCGAACAAATTCGGGTCGCACTTCGTCAAATAGCCGAATAAAACAGAAAACCTACACACTTTGTGTGCCCAATCTTGTCCCAAAAATGTCAACTTTGATACATTCCTGAGGGTCGCGAATCCTTTACTTCGCGCTGCGCCGAAGTAAATAGGCAAAGTGTAAACTCGTTTTCAGACCAAAAAAGCCCCAAAACCCAAATTTCAAATTTCTTCCATCCCGCAAGAGAATTACCATAAATTTATTCAATACCAGACTAACCAGATTAAAAATTTCCCCTTACCTTGGGAAACGCCGTTCTTACTTCCCAATTTAACAACAAAACTCGAATGAAACAATTGTCACAGTCCTTTCATTCAGAAAGTATTCGATGGAGAGTACGATCCTGCGGAGTTCTTTCTCCTGTTATTAGCCTTTTAGACTTTTTTGTGATAGATAACGTATAATTTTCTTTTATAAAAGGAAGTTAAAACTATGACAGGTGCTGCTTATTATACTGCTTCCAACTGTGTCCATATGCGTTGTTGAGGATATAGTTTAAGCCATAAAATTTTTAATTTTATGTATTACTAAATTACAATATCGTTCTCTTTAAATATTCAAGCTCATGGTGCCCTACCTTACAGCTCACACCACTTTGGATACCTTTTATTTAATTGCTTTAAATGCACTTTGTATTAAATATGTATAAACCACATAACTCAAAAATTTCCTCGACTTGTGCACAGCCATGAGATCCTTCTTTAACCCTTTTAGGTCATTTTGCAGACCGAAATGGCAGATTTCCTACGCTGAGTACCAGAGGTCTATTTTCGAGCGCGGCTGATGCTTCGATGTCGGCTGGAGAAAAAAAAATCCTCGTACGGAGCCGCATGCCACTTACCTTTCCCGTTGAACTTTGAGCTTTTCTATTGGATTACATTTGAACCAATCAGATCAAACGTCTCCTACTGTGATCATACGGAGTGACACGTGAAGTTTCCAATTACAAACAAACGATACCGTAATATTTTTGACAAATTTCCTTGTGGAATATAATTTGCAGCTTTGTAAGCTTACATTACTAGCACAAATTACAAAGTCTTCGGCGTACCATTTCAGAATAAGGGCATTAACCGAATAAACAATAAACATTGTAGTCCTTTTGGGGTATTCGCTGATCCCACTTGACTAAATTACAATCTACCAATTATCATTAAAGCTTTAACTAGCCCGATATACCATTCCCAGTTTACAAGACCACCAAAACATCCTAGCTTGTGACCACAAAATTAAACCTGTCAGTTGTTTGCCTTCCGATCACTACTCTTCTCCGTCACCAATTTCTGTTGCTAGTACTTTCCGTCACTTCTGTTCCAAAACTTTCAGCTTGGCAAGCACAGACTACTATTCTTGTCAACCAATTGTAGCCTTCTGTTAGATTTAAAGTCCCTTGGCGTTAGGACCCTATCAGCCTTTGTGTCCAAAATCTGAACCAAACCGTTTTAATCGTTCTTGCGATTTGCTCGGCGCTGTGAAAGTAAGAGCGCTCTGGTCCAGAACCTTTTTTTTCGCGCGGGTCACTATAAAAACTATAGCGCAAACGGAAACCGCGCATTAAAAGTCTCCGGCATGCAGAGTACAGATTTCCCTACCCTTTAATATAATTCAACTAGTGAACCTATTTTTCTTTTCATCTAGATCAATACCCGTGGAAGGCAAGCTTCGATTAAGTAACTTACAGCTGCCTAACCTCTTTTACAGCATCAAAACTCCTACACTTGCGACAACAGGGACAGGTCTTGAATAACACCAAACCAGGGATTCTCTTGTTCGTCTTGCAAGAAAGGAACATCTGTTTCTGCTAGGTCTTAGTGCATCTTTATATGACAGCAATTTCCGCCCACTCTCGGCAACTTTTAAGAACTAAACCCTTTGTCAACACAAATTAGCATCTATTGTCTAATGACAAATCAAACGCATGCGTTGCTGGTACAACGCGCTCCGTGAACGCGTGCTGAAATGATGTCTCGCTTCCCGTGGTTAGCGACACGGTTAAGCAACATGTAGGAGGTTACTTTAATGAGGATTTTCTCTAATTCGAAGAAACATTTATTTATATTTGCCGACAATTTAGTCCATAAAACCCTTCTCTGTTTTCCCGTATTTATAAAAATTAAAACAGTTAAGAAAATAGAGGGTAGTTTTCACAGAATTGGAAAATAATTTTTGAAACAAATTAGCTCAACATTGACATAATAATTTAATTATCAGCACTTGTTTACCCATAGATAAGAGTTTATGAACAGCAGCTGCGAGAGCCTTAATCTCCGCTTCGTGAACAAATTCACTTTTTTTGTCCAAATTCAATACCCAAAGGGACAAAACATACTCAGGATCACAACTCGGAAAGGAATCTTTCAAGTATGTTGTAAATTAACTAAGGTTTTAATTGTATTATTGTTTTGAAACATTTGAAGAAAAAGAAACATCACCCTGGTAAAGGGTGCGCTTAGAATCGCATCTCTTCAGACAGTTAAATTTAAGAAAATACTACAGCTACAGATGAAACTGCATAGTATAACAATGTATTTATGTAGGGAAGATTTAAACTTAACAGTGCCTAAGTATTTTAAGCCAGTTATTCTTTTCAAAGACTCGAGATGTTGCAAATAAAGCACTCTCATAAGTCAGGAAATTACAACAATTTAAGCGACAGTCTGTCGAGCAAAATGTTTGTTTTCTTTAAGAACATATTTGATGTAAATCGAAAAAAAGCCAGAAATAGAAGGAGAAAAAGCATAATCGTGATCATAAAAAGGGCTGAACAAAACAGTTTTGGCTAGGCGGTATATGCACTTATGCTTTACGCTTCCTCGAAAATTAATGTGTGTCATTCGTTGTTTGATGCGCTGTGCGGCTGTAGATATGTACTTCCGTGTGCAGGACCTATGTAAAATTATATTCTTTATATGTACAACAATAATTGAACAGGCGCACCCAACGACTTTTCTCTGTAAAGTAACTGCTCGAAGGTTCAAAATATTTGGCTAGAAATTTCTAAAGCTCCACTTTCTAAAGCTCCACTGAAGGCTAATAACCGTTTCTTTCGTCTAACATATTCGGGATTTTTCAACCAACTTCTATACCTAAGACTTTTGGAAGTCGTATTTTTCCCATTCTATTACCAAAATATTGCAGTTAGTGTTCAAGCAGGTCACCTGAAAATTCCAGTGTGAAGAAAAAACCTTCTCTAAAATCTTCTAATGAAGAACAGGCTACTCCATATCCTTGAACTTTTAATCGGACTCATGGGTAGCTCATAAACAGTACCTCGGATGAAACGATAAAGGCATCTAAAACTCTCCAGACGATCAAAGTTCCCCTAAGACAGCCGAACAGACAAACAGTTTTTAGGGAAGCTCCAAATTAAACAAAGAGGGTTTTCAAGCATAGAAAAAACCGTTTGAGACACTTCTAACCTACTTAAAGCCATAATCGGTGGTGGCTTCCCTTGATTGCATTCACTAAATGGAGAAATAACATCCGTGTCGACTTTAATTAAGACTATGGTTGCTAATTCAGAAATGTAAAATTTGCAACCACTGCAACCGTTGGCCATAACCATAATTTGCTAAGGTCACAGAACAAAAGAAACTTTATTCCGTCGCAATTTGTCCACAGCGTATAGAGTCGTCTGCAATCCCAGGCTAGAAAACCACACAAAACAGAAACAAATATTCCAGGTCTTTAAAACAGTTAATTTTCGGAGTGATTGGTTCCAGCGGTTTAACGGCGCAACATGTTAAAGGTACAGCCGAACCTGACCGCTTACGGACAACTCTCTATGAAGGAAATTTTTGTTTGTCCCAACTACAGAACGTCTCAGTCTGTCCCGTGGTAAAAAGGTTTGAGTCAATCACTTTTATTTGGGTTTAAACATGTCGCTCCTTCTTTGTAAGAAGGCATTCAGTAAAGAGGAAAAGGAAACACTGAAATACTGAAATCTTCTAGCTGGTTGTATCCCCTTTAAGAAGTATAAAAGTGTAACAGGATAGCACCAGATGGAGCCATCATGGAATCTTCAAAAGCCGTAAAACTTGATTGTCGATGAAGGGAAAAACGAGAACAGTATACAACCTACCGCTCCCCCTTTACCTTTATCCATGTTTTTCATTTTCATTTCTGTTATCAAGACCGATGATCGAGGTGTCGCTGGTAACTGGATATTTTTTCAGAAACCTAAGTAAATTGATTACGACTTAGCAATAGCCCGAAGGCCTGAACAAATTCACCCTTCAACCATAAAATTATCGATGGATAAAAAACTGTATTTAAAAATTTGTCTTACCTTAAGTCATTCAGAGGAAGACGAACACAGGGAAAATAGAGGTCAGAACCGTCTGGAAATTCTGTGAAAATACTTCAAGCCCTGCGAGTTGTGTACGAATAATACTTTTAATATGTATTCGTTTGTGCATACAAGGATCAAATTAAGCTGCAAGCAGACGGTTTCCCTCTTGCAAGGCTTTTAACGTTTACGAAGTTGTTCGCATGTCTTGTCTGTTCATGCAAACGGACTACCCGACTGACAAGCCACATGAGGATTTGCAAAGCGGCCAAGTTGACAAAAGTAACCTGGACTAACAAGAAAGTCATTTTTGGTCATCACTTTAAGCGTACATCTAAAGAGAAGTCGCCATGAATTAAGTGAATGAAGAACTAAGAAAATGGGAGGTATACAGACCTAAGAAATTAACAAGGTTTAGCGAAAAAGAGCCTACAAGACGCCATCGTTGTAAAAATGAGACAAAGGAACCAGACACCTGAGATGTAGAGCAGCCTTGGAAGACATTATGTAGCAGAAAAATTCTTTAACTTTCTCTAAAATCTGAAGCCGCATGCAACGTCTTGAGGCTGTTAACTTGGCTTTTTATCGTCCATTTGCTAAATCCAAAGAAACCAAAAACTCAAAGCACAATTTTTAACGATTTTAAAGCATCAAGTTCATATTAGAGCATTGGAAGCTATTGGAGGGTGGAAACCTTCCCATTAAAAGGCCGAAAAACAAAACTAATTAAAACAAGTTTCCCAGTATTTAGAATCTCCTCAGGAGGAATTCACAACACCTTTGCCTCAAGATGCACTCATTACGTTGCATGTGGCTTTTGCCTAGTATCGAAAGGTAGATAGATAGATAGTTTATTACAACGATTTTCGTATGACCTTGAAAAATGGTTTCAGTAAGTGTTCGTTATTTGTTTTATTTTTGTTTTATTTGTTTTTATTAAGATCAAAACATGGACTCTTCGTTTTCCCGCCAAAGAAAACCCTAATTTGGAGAAGGCATTGTTCGATTGACCAATCGTGTTGCAGTATGACGTCAAAGGGAAGTATCGATTGATTTCTAGGAAGTTTTCGGGCATGAAGTTATTTCACCTGAGCGTTCGCTTAACCTACCAAAAGCCGCGCACGTTTGTGTCCGTTCGATAAACCAATCAAATCGCTTTTATTTCCGTTCGTTTGTTGTTTCCATTTTGCTCGCGCGTTTTCATTTCAAGGTCATACCAACATCGCTCTAATCAACAGCATTGCAGAAAATTGAGAATGCCTAAACTGCAAGAAACCTCAATCGTGTGTCATCGCTACAAGAGACTCGCTGTTTTGCAAAATGTTTATGCCATTATTCTTCTTTGAGCAAGGGAAGACGTTGAAAACCTTTTCGAAGAAACTGTTTACAAGTAAGATAAAGAAAAACAAGAAGAAGCAGAGACGAGAAGTACCGTCTTGAACTTAAATAATGCCTAAATTAGCAAAAATCCTGGAAAAGTCAAGTGTTTTTACGGTTAGAAATACAATAAAAGCTGGACAATCTTGATGTTCGGCCGTTATCTGTAGAAATCGAAGCGATTTTGAAATGCAATTTCGCCTCATAGTAGTTTCGACCTTTTTAAAAACGTGCGTGAAAGATCGTGGATTAAGATTATTGATATCTTGTAAGGCAGTAAAACGAGGGCAACAATTCGCTATGTTTTGTCGTAAATTTCGTGTTAACTAATGGGACAGTCTCTTATTATTCAAGGTATTGTCTCCAAGTTATTATTGTACTCATCCACGTCTACAACTGGGAGATCCGGCACCAATCACCGGTATTTCGCTGTGGACTTGCTGATATATATATATATATATATATATATATATATTTTATTATTATTATTTTTTTTTTTTTACTGAATTTATGCGTTTATCGCGAAATAGTTATCCGCGGGGAGTCCAGAACAGAATATCTCAGGAAGCGGCCATGCTAGAACTGATTCTATTCATGTAAAAAATCAGAAGCAGGCTCTAAGATCCTCGTCACAGCTACTACTACCTCGTCACAGCTACTACCTCGTCACAGCTACTACTACAACCTTATAATGCTACAAAAACAAAAAAGACATTGGGAGACAGAGCATTTCAAGTTGCGTCTCCGGGACTGTGGAACGGTCTCCCAAATGACATTAGAAATGCTAAGACAATGGACGTTTTTAAGTCCTTAGTGAAAACTCATCTTTTTAGGAAAGCATATGCTTGTTATTTTTTTTTAGAATTTTACATTTTTGACTCTGTGTAATTTTTAGTTTATTTATTAGATATGGACTGGATAGTTTTACTATATTAGATTTATTATGTTATTATTATTTTAATGTAACTTGTAAGGCGCATTTGAATATATTCATATAGATATTTGCGCCGAATAAGTAATAAATTATTATTATTATCTATAAACACCGAGTTGGAAATATTACTCAAAATTGTTGGCTCCCCATACTCGCGTTCACTACCAGAACGCTCTCTTCATTTCCACTCTCTTCATCAACCAATTCTATTTTTCTTTTCATCTAGAACAATACCCGTGGAAGGCAAGCTTCGATTAAGTAACTTACAGCTGCCTAACTTCTTTTATAGCATCAAAAATCCTACACTTGTGACGACAGGGACAGGTCTTGAATAAGACCACCGCCCTCTTAACCAGGGATCCCTTCTTTGTGTTGCAAGAAAGGAACATCTGTTTCTGCTAGGTCTTAGTGCATCTTTATATGACAGCAATTTCCGCCCATTCTCGGCAACTTTTAAGAACTAAACCCTTTGTCAACACAAATTAGCATCTGTTGTCTAATGACCAACCAAACGCATGCGTTGCTCAACGCGCCTCGTGAACGCGTGCTGAAATGATGTCTCGCTTCCCGTGGTTAGCGACACGGTTAAGCAACATGCAGGAGACTACTTTAATAAGGACTTTCTCTAATTCCAAAAAACATTTATTTATATTTGCCGACAATTTAGTACATAAAACCTTTCTGTGTTTTCCCGTATTTATGAAAATTAAAACAGTTAAGAAAATAGAGGGTAGTTTTCATAGAATTGGAAAATAATTTTTGAAACAAATTAGCTCAACATTGACATAATAATTTAATTATCAGCACTTGTTTACCCATAGATAAGAGTTTATGAACAGCAGCTGCGAGAGCCTTAATCTCCGCTTCGTGAACAAATTCACTTTTTTTGTCCAAATTCAATACCCAAAGGGACAAAACATACTCAGGATCACAACTCGGAAAGGAATCTTTCAAGTATGTTGTAAAATTAACTAAGGTTTTAATTGTATTATTGTTTTGAAACATTTGAAGAAAAAGAAACATCACCCTGGTAAAGGGTGCGCTTAGAATCGCATCTCTTCAGACGGTTAAATTTAAGAAAATACTACAGCTACAGATGAAACTGCATAGTATAACAATGTATTTATGTAGGGAAGATTTAAACTTAACAGTGCCTAAGTATTTTAAGCCAGTTATTCTTTTCAAAGACTCGAGTTGTTGCAAATAAAGCACTCTCATAAGTCGGGAAATTACAACAATTTAAGCGACAGTCTGTCGAGCAAAATGTTTGTTTTCTTTAAGAACATATTTGATGGAAATCGAAAAAAACCAGCAATAGAAGGAGAAAAAGCATAATCGTGATCATAAAAAGGGCTGAACGAAACAGTTTTGGCTAGGCGGTATATGCACTTATGCTTTATGCTTCCTCGAAAATTAATGTGTGTCATTCGTTGTTTGATGCGCTGTGCGGCTGTAGATATGTACTTCCGTGTGCAGGACCTATGTAAAATTATATTCTTTATATGTACAACAATAATTGAACAGGCGCACCCAACGACTTTTCTCTGTAAAGTAACTGCTCGAAGGTTCAAAATATTTGGCTAGAAATTTCTAAAGCTCCACTGAAGGCTAATAACCGTTTCTTTCGTCTAACATATTCGGGATTTTTCAACCAACTTTTATACCTAAGACTTTTGGAAGTCGTATTTTTTCCCATTCTATTACCAAAATATTGCAGTTAGTGTTCAAGCAGGTCACCTGAAAATTCCAGCGTGACGAAAAAACCTTCTCTAAAATCTTCTAATGAAGGACAGGCTACTCCATATCCTTGAACTTTTAATCGGACTCATGGGTAGCTCATAAACAGTACCTCGGATGAAACGATAAAGGCATCTAAAACTCTCCAGACGATCAAAGTTCCCCTAAGACAGCCGAACAGACAAACAGTTTTTAGGGAAGCTCCAAATTTAGCAAAGAGGGTTTTCAAGCATAGAAAAAACCATTTGAGACACTTCTAACCTACTTAAAGCCATAATCGGTGGTGGCTTCCCTTGATTGCATTCACTAAATGGAGAAATAACATCCGTGTCGACTTTAATTAAGACTATGGTTGCTAATTCAGAAATGTAAAATTTGCAACCACTGCAACCGTGGGCCATAACCATAATTTGTTAAGGTCACAGAACAAAAGAAACTTTATTCCGTCGCAATTTGTCCACAGCGTATAGAGTCGTCTGCAATCCCAGGCTAGAAAACCACACAAAACAGAAACAAATATTCCAGGTCTTTAAAACAGTTAATTTTCGGAGTGATTGGTTCTAGCGGTTTAACGGCGCAACATGTTAAAGGTACAGCCGAACCTGACCGCTTACGGACAACTCTCTATGAAGGAAATTTTTGTTTGTCCCAACTACAGAACGTCTCAGTCTGTCCCGTGGTAAAAAGGTTTGAGTCAATCACTTTTATTTGGGTTTAAACATGTCGCTCCTTCTTTGTAAGAAGGCATTCAGTAAAGAGGAAAAGGAAACACTGAAATACTGAAATCTTCTAGCTGGTTGTATCCCCTTTAAGAAGTATAAAAGTGTAACAGGATAGCACCAGATGGAGCCATCATGGAATCTTCAAAAGCCGTAAAACTTGATTGTCGATCTGTTACGCGGGTAATCTTTTAGAGGACGGGTAGCTTGCAAACCAAACTGAACGCAGGGTTGTCGGAACAGCAACAAGAAGATTTATTTTAAGAATGAACGTAGTTTCCACGAAGTTAAACTCCACGACAGCACGTAACTCGATAAACTTACACGGCCTCCGCCAACTTGAATAAACTTGATAAACTTACACGGCCTCCGCCAACTTGAATAAACACTGCTTTCGTCACACTTGACTAAACACGACTAACGTCGAACTCTCCTCGCTTGTGAAAACTAGTTAAAACTTAACTCGAGCTGGCCTACTTATATACTTTTACAATAAAGTTCTAGAACATTCCAAATAGTCTAATTATAGAAAGATTACAAAATATACCGCTTTAGGAACGCTTACGCAAGATCCTAAAATAAACAAACTACGAACTCTCGCGAAGCTTCTAGAAAGTCACGCTAGTCACGCAATACAATTTTTCGTAACACGATCAAGGGAAAAACGAGAACAGTATACAACCTACCGCTCCCCCTTTACCTTTATCCATGTTTTTCATTTTCATTTCTGTTATCAAGACCGATGATCGAGGTGTTGCTGGTAACTGGATATTTTTTCAGAAACCTAAGTAAATTGATTACGACTTAGCAATAGCCCGAAGGCCTGAACAAATTCACCCTTCAACCATAAAATTATCGATGGATAAAAAACTGTATTTAAAAATTTGTCTTACCTTAAGTCATTCAGAGGAAGACGAACGAAGGGAAAATAGAGATCAGAACCGTCTGGAAATTCTGTGAAAATACTTCAAGCCCTGCGAGTTGCGTTCGAATAATACTTTTCATATGTATTCGTTTGTGCATACAAGGATCAAATTAAGTTGCGAGCAGACGGTTTCTCTCTTGCAAGGCTTTTAACGTTTACGAAGTCGTTCGCGTGTCTTGTCTGTTCATGCAAACCGACTACCCGACTGACAAGCCACATGAAAGACTTTGTTAACGCTTTGTTAACGCTTCCTCTGCTCGAAAAGATCAAATGGACAGATATCAAGAAACTTAACTGCATCAAGTGAAAACTATTTGCAAAGAGACCAAGTTGACAAAAAGCAACCTGGACTAACAAGAAAGTCATTTTTTGTCATTTATTTAGGCGTACATCTAAAGAGAAGTTGCCATGAATTAAGTGAATGAAGAACTAAGAAAATGGGAGGTATACAGACCAAAGAAATTAACAAGTTTAAAGAAAAAGAGCCTACAAGACGCCATCGTTGTAAAAACGAGACGGAGAAACGAGACACCTGAGATGTAGATCAGCCTTGGAAGACATTATGTAGCAGAAAAATTCTTTAACTTTCTCTAAAATCTGAAGCCGCATGCAACGTCTTGAGACTGTTAACTTGGCTTTTTATCGTCCATTTGCTAAATCTAAAGAAACCATAAACTCAAAGCACAATTTTTAAGGATTTTAAAGCATCAAGTTCATATTAGAGCATTGGAAGCTATTAGAGGGTGGAAACCTTCCCAAAGGCCGAAAGAAAAAACTAAAACAAGTTTCCCAGTATTTAGAATCTCCTCAGGAGGAATTCTCAACACCTTTGCCTCAAGATGCACTCATTTTGCATGTGGCTTTAGCCTAGTGTCGAAACTTAGATATATAAGTAGTTTATTACAGCGATTTTCGTATGACCTTGAAAAATGGTTTCGGTAAGTGTTCGTTATTTGTTTTATTAGCCAATGCATGAAAAGATCAAAACATGGACTCTTCGTTTTCCCGCCAAAGAAAATCCTAATATGGAGAAGGCATTGTTCGATTGGCCAATCGTGTTGCAGTATGACGTCAAAGCGAAGTATGGTTGATTTCTAGGAACTTTTCGGGCATGAAGTTTTTTCACCCGAGCGTTCGCTCAACCAACCAAAAGTCACGCGCGTTTGTGTCCGTTCGATAAACCAATCAAATCGCTCTATTTCCGTTCGTTTGTTGTTTCTGTTTTGCTCGCGAAGAAACTGTTTACAAGTAAGATAAAGAAAAAAAGGAAGAAGCGGAGACGAAAAGTAGCGTTTTGAACTTAAATAATTCCTAAACTAGCAAAAATTCTCGAAAAGTCAAGTGTTACGAGGGATGTAGTGAATCGGTCTTTTTTTTCTTGTCAGTCATTGTATAAAACAAGCATTCACCACATTGTATTTGTATAATAAATAAATAGAATCCATGTTTGCCATGCGTCGGTTCGGTATTGTACAATCATAATGTGAATGCTACACGCTGTGATCGTTCGTTGCCGGAGAAGAAAAGAAGAGACAGACGAAAAGTAGCCTTTGATGGCATTGAAACATTTTTTTGGAGAAACTGTACTCAAGCAAGGTAAAGAGGAAAAGAGGAAGCTGTGGCGAAAAGTAACGTTTGGGACTTACGGTGGCTCGAAAGGGCTTTTCAGGGTCAGTACCTCCCACAACATGGCACCACAGCTGTATTAGGTAAAGTTGGTAAAGTCGAAAATTTGTTAATTATGATCAGGGTTACAATGACCTTGGAGTTGTCATACCAACGAATTGACGCCATTACCTATTTTACCGGTACCTGCAGTCGTATTTCTCGGCACTGGGAACTCTTCTTCCAATCGTTCTCGAAGTTTTTTTCCTCCCCGATAACCGTCCCGATGTTAGTGGAGTTTAAGCGGAATCTTTAAGAGTATTATCGAGATATTTTGGGATGACGTTTTTACGGTTACAAATACAATTAAAGCTGGACAATCTTGATGTTCGACCGTTATCTGTAGAAATCGAAGCGATTTTGAAATGCAATTTCGCCTCATAGTAGTTTCGATCTGTTTCAAAACGTGCGTGAAAGATCGTGGATCCAGATTATTGATATCTTGGAAGGCAGTAAAACGAGGGCTACAATTCGCCATTTTTTGTCGTAAATTTCGTGTTAACCAATGGGACAGTCTCTTATTATTCAAGGTATTGTCTCCAAGTTTCATTTTCACGTGAACAACAGTAACTATTCAATTAAACATATAACTCTCGGAAATTGGGGCGGGGGGGCAACAGATCAGGTGTATGGATATCAATAATCCGGGACTTTTTCATTTACCTGCTTGGTCGGTCAAACCCTCCAAGTCAAGCGCACCGTAAGGGTGACATTTTCTAAGAAAGGAAACTGACGCTTTTTAGATGATTTTGCAGCCTCTGGAAATAGAAGGCTGTTACGAAAAACTGTTGCATGACCGTATGCTAATTTAATCTAGAATATTCTTGCATATTTAACTAGTTTTGCATCATAGTGACTAAGCAGCTTCTCAAGCCGTTTACGTATGATGCTGTAAATAGTTTTACGTCGTAATGTTACTTTATTTAGTTGAGCCGGAAAGTTCTAGAGTCTCACGCTCATAAGTATATAAGCAAATCGGTTTAGCTTTTAGATGAGGTTGTTTTTGAGAAGAGAGTACGTGTTTACTGTAGTGTGGCAAAGGTCACGTGTAAAGTTTGGCAGAGGCCTTGTTTATTGAAGTGTGACAGAGGTCGCGTGTATATTTGGCAGAGGCTGTGTTTAATCAAGTGTGACGGAGGTCGAACGGTAATTTACAAGCCTAGCGTGTGCTTGCTGTGAAGTTTCGTGTGGAATTTACTACGGTCGTTTGGAATAAATAACCTTGTTGCTGTTCCGACAACCCTGCGTTCTGTTTAGACTACGAACTATCCGCCACTCACAAAACGAACTCGTAACAAAGGCCTTTTCATACAAAGTGGTTTGTACTGAGATCAGTCAGCTGATCAGTAGTTCGAGATACAATCTATTCGACGATTTACGCATACAATTAACAGAAATAAAAAGAATCAGGATAAAGACATGTTTGAAGCTCTGGCTGTGTAAAAGAATTATTCTACTGTAGCCTTTACCGGGTCTCCTTAGAAACTGCCGGAAGGGAACAGGCCTACAATAATTCTAGTAATATGCATGGTATATTATATATTTTAAATCTTTTTTGTCAAGAAAGAGTAGCATTTGAAAACAAACCGAGTGCACTGTCGTTTTTCACAGATCCCAAGATGGATGTTATGAGAACAACGATTACTGTTCTATTTATCATGTTCCACGCGCTAATAAAAGAACAGCAGGCACTAAACCTTCAAGGTAATGACTAGCATACCGTATTTATTCGAATAAGCGCCCAACCTCGAATTAGCGCCCACTTCGAATAAGCGCCCATCCTAAATGCAAAAAAAGTTAATACGCGCCCAGCCTCGAATAAGCGCCCACCCCCTCCCCCTCCCAGTCAAACTCAAATAAGCACTCACCCCCATCCCCCTTCCCCCCCCCCCCCCCCCCCTTGAGTGAATAAATTCTAATAAGAGACTTCCCGAGGACGGAGTTTTCTTCAGAGTATTTTACAGAAACCTTGCTTTGTTACTTCTTCGCGTTTTGTTATTAGCATTTATTGTTTTGTTGCAAAATAAACATACTTCACTTGCTGAAAATGGTGAAAATTTAATAAGCGCCCAGCCTCGAATAAGCGCCATCTCGAATAAGCGCCCACTCTCAAGGTCCAAAAATTTAATAAGCGCCCAGGGCGGTTAATCGAATAAATACGGTAACTGTAAAATAAGTGAGCAATTTCAAATTATAGTTGTACGCACTCCGATATTAGGGAGTTTAAGATACGGAGACTACGGACTACGAACTACGGCTGGACGAGCGATGTCCTTTGTTCGTAGCACTGGGTTGAGTCGTGCAAATATAGAACGTAAAGATTGCACTACAGACAGTAGACTACGACAGAAGAGGCAGAGAGGGATACAACACGCAAAGATTTTCCTGTTTTCATCACAGTTCACAAAAATGCAAGTCAGTTTTGCATGTGATCTTATCTTTTGAACAATGAACAAATTCTTCCATACTTGAAGGAAGCAATTACGTCGGGTGAAATTGGTAAACAAAGTTTTGGTTACACAGGCTTTATTTTTTTGCCCATGAATACTTATGTCAAATATTAAAGATATAGACAGAAATAGTAATAGCTCATTTATTAGATTTAGAAGATGGACTTCTCCGACTACTGATCTGATGTAGTTTGAAGTACTGAAATGCCGAGTTTCGATTGTCTCGAGCATGTTTACATCATTTTCATTCAGCAAATGGCCCGATACAAAAACTCGCATAAATAAAGCTACACAAGTACAAAGACTCACTAATCAGTTCGAACAAACATTGAAACTTTTCAAGTGCGAAGAGAAAGTAAATTACCTGCATGATTTCTCTTCTCCTAGGCCGTCAATCTGAATTCTGCGTATAAACAGCTAAGCTTATTTAAACATGAGCTTAGCTAGATAAAAATGTAGTCACAACAGTGGATTAAAAGCGTAAATCTGGGCAGAAATTAGACACAACTTACATATTTCGCCTCCCTCTCATTCAAAGCAGGTGAATTGAAAACGTTTTTACGAAAAGACGAGATTCTTAAATTACCGAGACGACAAAATACGGGCAAAATGTTCTCCGTAGTCCCGACTACGCGAAACAGCTCAACAACTCACCGTAGCCGCAGGACTACGCGGGAAAAATGAACAGTCACGTGGTTTTGATCATGCGCAGTAACATATTTATCCGTAGCCGTAGTCCGTAGTCGCCGTATCTTAAACTCCCTATTAATGAAGCCGCCTACATTGCTTTATTACGTGTTTGAAGTCATTCTGTATGAGAAAAGTGTACTTTGGTGCCCTTGAAAGCCTTTCCCAGGTTTTTCAAGCTCATTAAATCGCGCTGCAAACAAAAAGGGAATGTTTTCCAAGTTTTTCTTGAAAATGAAGGTTAAAAATAATCACTGAAACGCTTTCAGCGAAAGCCTTGGATAAGTTTTTTCTTTATTACCGTAAATGATCCGCACAGTTGAATAAACAACCTAAGCGGTTGAAAAAGAACCGAATCACACTGACCCTGGCCTTTGCAATGACCGGACGCAACGCTCTGGAGAGCAGGCTATTCTGAGTTCGTAAAATACCCGATGGTTGAAATGACATTAATGGAAATATATGAAAAATAATAGTCATTTCATATATTTCGATACATAAAAGAAGCTGATAAACAGGAAAGGTGTTCAACGCCGGCATAAGTGATCTAGTATATCATTTTTTCCTTTTGAATAACTCATTTGTAATTCTTATTTCCTAAAATGAACAGTTAAGCACCGTGTAAACGGACGCAACATTGTTAGCCAGCAACTCCCAATATTGTTGAGAGTTGTTGCGTCTGTTTGCACGTAGCTAAAAGTTTGACAGGTTTCAAATTTTACACAAAAACTCCCAACAACATGCAAAAGGCTGTGCAAACGGACGCAACATGTAACATCCAACAATGACTTGTTGGGAGTTATTGGCCAACAATGTTGCGTCCGTTTGCAGATAGCTTAATGACTACATTGTTGTCACACTGTTGTGTTGAAATAAGCCAGTTTTACGAAGATCTTTGTTAGCGATGAAGGATTTTGTCTTGGATTGTCTTCTGTGTTATTTTAAGGACAATTGTCCATTAAATGAGTTTAACATTCTCATTAAACTGGAGAAAGTACAAATTCCTATCCTTCTTTTTTACTACGTTTTTGCAGATTACTCCAACTATATAAACGAAAAAAAGAAGGAGATAAATGAGAAGCTGGAAGGAGTCAGGAAATTAAACGAAGAAGTTGTTGAATACATTGAAGCCAGTTGCCAAGGTAGGGAGAAGGACATCCTCGGAGTACCAGGAGTAGTGGGGTAGGCACCGGTTACTCCGTTTTTCTGCGGGGGAATCTCAGTAACTTCCTGGGGAATATATTGACGCCGATGACGTCATAACCTTTTGTCTTTATCTCGTAAATAAAATGTGCAGGAATCTCATTAAGATAAGGTCGTGCGCTATTTTTAGTTGGTTTAACCGGTTTTACAGGTCTTAAGTTGCTTTTAGGTCGGTAAATGCCACGGTTTTCGATTGGTTGATTAGAAAATATGGAACGTTTTCTTTAGTTAATTCATGGTGTCTGAGGAGTAAACTCAAACTTACCGGTGACTTCAAATCACTGAGCCGTGACGTAATTATGCAACTTCTATTTCAGTGCTGCTATGATTGTCCTAGTTCCGGTTCAATGATTCTTGGCGCGTTTACTTGATGATGATTCGCGTGGACAAGAAATCGAGTAAATCTTACGCAAATCCCGTAAATTTTGCCATCTTCTAGTTCTGCAGCCAGCTAGAGCTAGCCGGGTCAACCTGTCGAGTCCAAATAATACAGTGAGAGACTGTTTACTCGATGTTTACATCGCTGAGAACGCCGAATGAATAGCAGAAGAATTTTCCTTGGTTTTAGGCTAACAATTTAACCACAACATCGGAAATTACCAAATGATTCTTACCCAAACGCGAACTTTCGAGTATTAGAATCTCGCGTTTTATCTTGAACTTCAAAAGTGGCGTTCTGGGGTCGGCGACCATTCTCGACCCCAGTGCTTACGGGTGTGGGAATGCGCGCGTAAGCTCTGGGAAACTCTGCGCCGGCGTAGCCAAAATCTGGCTATCTGGGCCTCACAGCGCATGCTCTTTGGTCCAACCAAAACTCTTTGCTGCTTTTATATCAACTTCATTGCGAAAGTCTTGTGCTGCTTCGATATTAGAACTGAAGAAATTCAGTTAACGGAGCCCTTGAAGAATTCTCAGGTATCCGAGGCTCTTGGGGTAGCTGCTGAGAAAATGCCGTTAAACGTTCCCAATCACAGATTTGAGACTTGAAGTTTGTATATGCTTGACAGTTGATTAAATATTTCTGCACAGGCGGCCCAGACGTAATATGTGTCACTGAATGAATATATTAATATTCACATGGACAAATTAATGCGATGAGTCGTCGAAACTCCTATGGACTAAAATAGTCTAAAAGTCAAAATATAACAAAACAAACCTAAGATACCTTCAACTGAACGTATCCTTGTCTTTCCTGGCCGGTTTAAGTGGCATTTTGTTGAGTTTTGCAATTGTAGGTACTATCCACTAAAGAAGAATTAAAGGCTGGCTACAAAACAAACAGACCATCTCCACGCGCCTTCACACGAAGCGCTATAAATTCGAGAATAATCGACGAATCCGCTCCAAATAACCATCGGCTAATCTGCAGGTAACGTGTGCTCCCGCTTCTGGTTCGCTTGCTCCACAAAACCC
The DNA here is from genome assembly GCA_964035705.1 of Porites rus. Classification (NCBI taxonomy): domain Eukaryota; kingdom Metazoa; phylum Cnidaria; class Anthozoa; order Scleractinia; family Poritidae; genus Porites; species Porites rus. Next base: position 7,085,385 of record OZ038000.1, read on the forward strand.
ATCGCAACTGCACAATAATTCCTCGCTCTTCAACAACTACTGTTGTCCTTTACGCTTCGATATGACCGCAAACGACCAGGTTTAATACGCGACGTGAATATTCAAGCTTAGAGACCGCGTTCGCGCAACAATGCAGCACTTGCTATGGGAGGGATGGTTGAGATGTGCATTGGTTTGCATTAAAGCATGAAAATGCGCACGTCGAGCAATTTGTTTTTTTTTTTTTTTTTACATAGACATGACATGCAACTTCGATGAATCAATGTGTGACTTCGAGCGAGACAAAAATGGCAAGTTTATGTGGACTCGACGCAAGGGAGCTGGAGCGTCTGCCGATACAGAACCTTATTTTGATCACACAACTGGAAGCACAACAGGTGAACCGTATACTTAATTACTAATACCACCGTCAAAATCCGCCAAACAAAGAGAATTGCAATATAATTAGTTAAGGCCAAGAGACTATAAAGGGGACAGAGAGGCCATCCTCCATATACACCCTATTCCATAGGTAATTCGTCTCGAGTTATTTTTAACACCACAGATCTCTAGGGGGATTAAACAACAGCCAATCACATAGCGCGAATGTGTTCCGCGTGGATGACCCACGCTGAGAGCCACGCGTCCTTCACGAAATGACGCAGAACAAAATGGGGGAAGACGCGGAGAGCGATTTTGCTATTCCTTTTGTCGACGAAAACGACTACAGCGAGATTTCTGCGAGAGCTGTGTCAGCGAAACCGAAATTAAAAAAGAATCGCCCTTTCTCTCTTGTATAGAGCTAACAGTAGAGCAGGGAAATCCTTAACACACTGAATATTCTCTCAGGATCATTTATAATTTACAGTTTGAAGAGAGCAATTTCTGGTTTGATGTTTATTTTTTTCAGTCTTTATAGCGATTATTCCTACCCACACACTTTGTCAACAGTAGGCGAACCCTCCTAAAGCTGAATTTCAAGGGACCATATTCAAGCTCAGAAAGAGAAATAAAATTTCGTCGTTGCTTATTTACGTCCTCCATAAAACGCGAAATTAGGCATTTTCACGTCGTAGTCGTGCAAAAACGGGAAAGAAATGAACAAAAAAGTGTGTTGCACGTGCGAAGTTGTTTTTTTGCTAATTAAACTTATTGTTTTTTTGATGTTCTAGTTGTCGTCCGCGTCGTTGGATCTTAAACTCCCTAAATTGTACAAACGACCGGTTTCAATGGACCGGCGAAATTTCTCATTTTATTAAAGCACTGAGGTTACGACAACTTCGAGTTAAACTGATTTCACGGGTTGTCAAAGAGTCCAGCGATTCCTTTTTCCCAGGTGAGCGCCGACTCATTTCGCTTCAATATTCAGGAATGCTCTCGATCTTTTTACGCTTTCATTGCCTCTCGCCTGACATGTTTTGCACGGCGTTTGGTCATGAAAAACCTCCACGAAACATCCACGCCTCGCGCGAGGTAACTTTATCCCGATTCTAAAAATAACTCGAGACGAATTACCTATGGAATAGGGTGTATATGGGGGATGGCCTCTCTGTCCCCTTTATAGTCTCTTGGTTAAGGCCCTATCCACGCTGGAGAAAAAGTCGTTTATTTGAACAATTTTTCTTCTCACCAACGCTTAAATGCAGATGGTTTGTCGCGATTCAAAAAAAGAAATTAGACAAAACCGACTCAATAATCAAAAATTTGTTCTTCTTCCTAATTACGTTGTTGTTTCGTTAGTTTTTACTTAAAAAGAATCGACTTTTTAAAACATTTAGGGACTGGTCAAAAAGTATAGGCGGCGGTGGGCCGGAGCAGAGAGGGGGTGGGTCATGAGGTTTTGAGCCTTGTGAAAGGGGTGGGTCGTGCAATTTTCAGCTACCCTTAAGGGGTGGGTCACCCTATTTTTTACTAACTACTAACGAGACAGTTGACTACACTTGTTATATAAAACACAGCCAGCTGGAATTATTGCTAAAATACTCACAAACCTGTTGTACGAGAAAATACAAAGGTTGACAGGCCGCACATCTATACGGGCGTGGAACCCTCTGTTAACCTTTTTTTTTTTCGGCTCTAACGAGCATGTCCTTTAATGATTTTCCTTTTTTGTAAGGAAATGATTGGTGGTTCTTTAAAAATTTATTGAAGTTATAGTTGGTTTTGTATAAGATTCCATTTTTTCATTCAAGCTTCCTTTATAGTAGACACTGAGGGCTGGTATTGTGTCACGAATGGCAATATTTCTTTTTCCTCCTTGCTGTTTTGTTTTAGGAGTTTAGACTCCCTTTTGTGAATTTTATTTCTGACAGTAGGTTTTCTATCAAAGATAGGGGGCACACAACGAGAATGTAGTTCAAAACCACTTAAACATAGCATTCTTAAACGTATTTTAGTATTTAAACTGTAGATATAAGCATATTTTTATCCCCTAAAAATTTTTCATCTGTTCGGATCTCCTAGCTGAAAGTCTAGTGATACGAAAATTATAGGGATCAAAACTTACCTTTTCGAAAATTTCAGCCAGAAAAAAGGCTCCCGAAAATTCTAGGTAACCTTTTTAGGGCAAAAATCCGTTGAAAATGGGCAATTATACCATTTTTTAGATGTTCGAGAATCCTAGGAGGGGCAGACAAGCAAGAAATTTTACAACAAATGTTCCGAAAATTCTAGATCCCAAATCGTCTTTCGAACAGACATTTTCCGAAAATTGACGTTGGGTGCCCCTGAAAGATTGTTGGTAGCCTCCGTCCGTCAAGCGTTTTGTTTTTTTGAAATTTGAATTATTTTCCTCAAAGGTTGTTTCTGAGGAGGCTTCTCCTTTGACAAATTCTTTTTTAACATTTGGAGGGTGACACGAGGTGAAATGTGTGTGCAAGAAGCTTTCCGTTTGTTTAAAATGTGTCTTTGCATCAAGGATAGATTTTTCCTTGAATCTTGTGCTTTTGTATACAACCGTGTCTAAAAACGCAGTCTCAGTGTCAAATGTTTCGGCAGTGAATTCAATAGTTGGATGATGTAAGCTTGCTTGTTCAATGAAGGCTTCGATGTCTGGTTTACTCATGTCCCATAGGGAAAAGATATTGTGTATGTGGCATTTCCAAACTCTTGTTCTAAAGACAGTTTTGCTTAGAGTTGTTGTTTCAATATATGTCATGAAAGTATTGGCAAAGGAATCAAAACTGCTGTCTTTGTGCCCATTGCAGCTCCATGGTTTTGTAGGTAGTGCTTTCCACTGAAGTGGAAGAAATTTTCTTTGAGGATTAATCTAAGCATTTCCGGCAAGTAATGTGTAGGAATGTGTTGTCTTTGTTGAAATTTTCATACGCTTTGTGACAGATAATTTCAATATACCCTCGTTTTGCTGTATATTTGTGTCAAGACTCATAACGTCCATTGAACCAAGAAATGTTCGGTTTTTCACATTTGTCTTTTCAGTGAAAGGTATGATTTCTGTGATTTTGATATTGATTGTAGCAGTGTATCAACAAATTTTGTCAAGCACAGAACAAGGTTTTATTGGATTATAAAGAGGAAACCGAACGTCCATGTTTTAACTAGGGGGTGGGTCATCCAATTTCCAACCTTGCTTTAGGGGTGGGTCAGTCATTTTTGTGCCGAAGGGAGAGGATGGGTCATGTGTTTTTTATCAACCACATTTCCAAATGCTCCGGCCCACCCCCCCCCCCCCCTATACTTTTTGACCAGTCCCTTAGCTATAAAAAGTTGCGAAAAAACCTCTTTTAAAAAAACATTTAAGAAAATTTTAAAAGTTAAAAAATATAAGACGTTCTCGGACGTCATTATCAAGTATTCAAAAACTCATTTATTAAATGAGCTCCTGAAGTGTCTACTATCGAGGCTACCCTAGTGAGGGAGCTTCAAGCCATTGAGTGTTAGCTTCGATTACATAGTTTATTTATCAACGTAACTAAGACAGAGGCAATGCTGTTTGGGACATCGCAGAGCTTGCTAAGGTAGATCAGTTTTCAGTCAGTGTCAATGGGTCGGCTATAAGGCGTGTTACTTAGTTTAAATACCTGGGTGTCATCTTTGATGAACACCTCAGTTGGAACGAACATGTTAAAGGAATTGTATCTAAAGCTATCAGGCGGGTCGGTCTGTTAGGACGTGTTCGCCGTTATATCACCACACATAGTGCTAACGCCATTTTTTTATTTATGATTAGACCGACTTTAGAGTTCTGTGCTGGGGTCTGAGGGTTCTGTGGGGAAATTAATAGTAGAACTCTAGAAACTCTGCAGAAGCGCGTTAGAAGAATTGTAATTAAAACATCTAGTAGTGACATGCATTGAGACACGCTTTTCCAGAAATGCCTTTGAAGTCTTCTAGTAAACTCGCAGCACGTGTTTTATCGTGTCTAAAATCACTCGCCTTTGGATCGTGATTTTAAACCCGATAAAACACTACTGCTCGTTTATTAAACATTACAAAAAATACAGTATGAATGTTTTATAAATGAAAGAAAAACAATAGTTCATTAAAAAGAAAAGTGACATAAAAATATGTTACAAAAATCTTATTCATCAAAGAACTAAGGCCTAGCCTTAATACTCAGAGTGACTCCATCCGTGCTAAACTCTTTGTTTAACTTGTAAAATATTTTATGTTACTTTTCTTTTTAAAGAACTATAATTGTATGTATATCATACTGTCGATAATGACGTCCGAGAACGTTGAAACGTCGTCTATTTTTGAACGGTTTTAAAAATTTCTAAATGTTTTTAAGAAAAGCTTTCTCGCATTTTTTTATAGTTTGTACTTATTGGTTTCATTTAACATCATCGCGGATCTAAAGTACGGGTCACATTCTACAGGTCAAGGAGTACAGCTTACTACTCCGTCGATAAATTACCAAACCACACACATTCCCCTCAATCAAATAGAGCATTTTGTCACTGAGAGATTAGGGCTAAGAGACACTTTTAATGCTATTCATTTATCTGTATCATGGCGACCTGTACACTGACCTGTGAAAAAGTGACAGCCGTAAAATGTCTAAAATTAGCCCACCTCAAATATTGTTTCAGTTTTCTCCGTGCTTTCATTCTTTATCTCTCTACAGGTTCTTACATGTACATAGACACGTCTGATCTACGGCGGTGCGTCGAAAATGTAAAATTGTCTAGTTCCCCATTGAAATTCCTCAGGGACATGTGTCTGAAATTCTATTACCGCATGCATGGTGCAAATGCTGGAAGTCTAAACGTCACCATAGATGGAAAATTACTGTTTTCTACAAGTGACCTGTACGTGGAAAACATTTGGCTTGAAGCCGGTATAAATACATCATCTATTACGGGATCGTTGCTGGGAACGCATAGGGTAAACTTGTTGTCAAAAATATCGATTTCTCTCTCTTCAGTTGATAAGTTTTAGTTGATGTCACTTGATTTTTCGGTACTTTATAACACCAGTTGCTCTCAAAATTATACAGCATAGACTCTTTGGCATGATTACAGCTTTAATCTTGTTTCTTTGACAGGTAACATTTGAAGCCTTCCCTGGAAAAGGCCAGTCGGGTGGCATAGCAATTGACGACTTCTCCTTTACAGCTGGGTCTTGTCCTTTAAGTAAGTAAACTAACTAAAAGGGGCTTTGTTGAAAGACTAACATAGCATTTCCAAAGATGAAACCATTTTTAAAATGTTCCAGTTTAGTTTCTTGTAGTGACGAGTCCTTGATAACCGCACTGAAACTATTGCGGTATCTTACTTCCTCGATGAAATACCACGTGCTTTTAACACAATCTTCAAAATCAAAATTCACTTAGAAAAAGCCTTCCATCAAATGAATCAAGTGCTGTGTGAATGATCGGGAAAGGGAGTCTGAAATGGAGTATCCAGTCGGGATGGACGCAATCGTATATGTGTATGTCTCACTTTGTCATGTTCGGATAATTGTTTATAATTTCAGTGAATCTTAGTGACGGGCTTCTCATGCTAGAAAACACCAGAGAGATCACAGAAGTTCAACTCTGGACGTCAGATGGTAGCAATACGAGGTGTATCAATATAATAGGGTTGTAGTTAAGCAATAGAAAACGCACGTTTTCCGTGTTTGCATAGCTTGATATAACATGAGAGGGGCTGGGATAATTCGAACAGTTATGCAAACCCGAAACGAAATAGATAAATAAAGTAAATTTGTCAAATTTGTCGAGTTTTCACCTCAAAACATTTTTCAAAATTGTGCTTGCGATATTAGCGCACGCATAGCAAAACATCTTGACGTCACACCTGTGTTTACAGCACGTTTCTCGGCCAATCAGAGCACGCATTCTATCTTAGTTATGTATTAATTGCCCCCGCAGGAATTTCGCCCAGAAGACGAAATTGCGAGGAGGCACCCCAGTACCTCGCGCGTATATAGGGACAAATACTTACAGTTATAATACGCAGTCAGAAAAAATCTCGATTTGCTTGATCAGGGGCTGCATGGAATCGTTGGGTAATGATGACGTTTCGATTTTTCACTCCTGCAAGTAAGAGATGGTTACTTAAGATGACGTAAGACAGAAAAACCCCAAAGGCACCACTTAGGTTGATTTTGTGACGCTTATAATTTGCGTATACGTTGATACTCTTTTGCGTCACGTGTGTTCAGTGACATTCTGTGGAGCAGCTGTTTTGAAAGTTATATGCACCATAAAAGACACTCTTCAAGCGCGGATGAAGTTATAAGGAGCGTATAACTGTATTTAAAAAGTATATTCACAAGAAGTGATCTCAACAGAATCAGAAAGGAAACCTTAAAAAAAAACGATTAGTTTGATTGACAGGTGAATTCATACGTGAGCATGTAGCCGTAAACAGTAATGCGCAAAAGTTAGATCTTTACAGAATCTTCAAAAATGGCAAATCATAGTTTTAGTCTTTTGTAAGCTTTAGCATCAATGGTTTTAACGAAAACGTCGAAAGTTTAAATTACTACGGTAACCCCTGCTCAGAGGAAACGTAGAGCTTAATAAGTTTCTGTCAACTCACCATGAATGAGAAAGCTTTTTGTCGCTTCTCGCAAATGCTGTTAACAGCGGCTACAATCGAGGTGAGCGTTGTTTATCTGCAGTGTTCTTTGCTTTGTTAACTTGTTAGCACGTACAATTTTCGAAAATATTTGCCTTCCTTTTTTCTCCATAGATTAAATCCCGAGTTCACAAAACAGTGATAGAGCGGCCTCGTTTTCCTGTGTAGACTCTGTAGTGGGAGGAAGGGTAAGAAAGAGCAGAAGGGAAACGCCTGCTACAAAAGCCGCGTCTTTTGCATTTCGCCCCTTATTTCAATTATCCCAGCTGTCACTTCAACGACCAATCAGAATTAGGCGCGCGCTTTTCTGCTTGACTGACTTCACGCGGGAATGTATCGCCAAAGGCGGTTTCGTAGCTGTGGAGAAAATGAGAAATGAGAAAATCTTCGCAACAGAAGAACGTTGGCGCCGCGACTCCGACAAAAATTTGTAGGAGGGGACGGAAACGCAATGTAAACGTTCAAAGAAACAAACAGCAGTGGTAGATTTTATGGAGTTAACTTTACCTCTGGAGGAGGACGAGCCCCACTAGAAAATTTATTTTCGCCGTCGGGAAGAGTTGAAAGTGCGGGGCTCATTTTAGCTCATTGTTGCGGCTCTGTTGGGTTGCGATTAATCAGAAACGAAAACTGGTCAGAACGGGTCTGCAGACCTTGTGGTCGCAAAATTAGAAACGCAGCTGAACTGTGCAGTGTCATCGAGAAAGCTGTAAGCAACACTAATTTCGAGGAAGATTTACATTGAGAGGCTGTGGAAGATCGAAGCAAAAGACAGCTTCCCACCAACATCACGCCAGAAAGAAGCAATGTAAGGAAGAAAACGTCTCAAATCTGACGGTGAAAAGCTGAAAGAAAAAAGTCCTGGAAAGGTTAATTCCAGAAAGACCTTGTTTAGAGAAAGCTCGACAGTGAGTGACTCGTCGGACGTAGAATCGGGAATTGCTGGTATTGAAACATTTTATACACAGAAGCCTGAGCAAGTAACACTTACACTCTCAGGACAAGATGCCGATATTTTGTTGAATTATTCTAATATGGAAAATATTACGGGAAAACCAAGCACTCAGCTTAAAGGCACCGGTATTGATTTTAATTCTAACGGAGAGGTCATCGTTCGGAAAATGTTTGACAACACGACGCAGGCTAACTGAAATCGCCAGTTTAATTTGCTGAACAAGCTTGTTCTATTGTCTGATTATAACCAATCAGAATTTGAGGACGCCAGCCTCCGCAGAGGTGAATAAAACGGGGTTATGATAGCAAGCGTTCCCCTTCTTCTCTCCCCAGTCCCCTCTCCTTTTTTTCCTCCCTCGACTCCTTCTTTTCTTTTTTACCCCCGCCCCCCCCCCCCCCTCCAGCACTAACTTAGCAGAACGATGTACGATATTCCCTGCTCACAGATCTCCGTCTACAAAGTTTTATGATTAAGAAATGACTAGAAAGGGCGAACGTTAATTGATCAAAGGCTTACTTTGTGGGTACTAAAATGAACTGAAAGTAAAGAGTGAAAGAGAAATAGCGAAAAGTTACCACTTACTAATCAATCTTTTCTCATCATTTAGGAGAAAATATTCTCGAATCTGAGAATGTCTTGATTGTTAAATCGACCAGAATCCGAGTGCATGGAACCTTCCGTTTGCTGTTTTTATCTCACCTATTGTATGCAATATTTGTGAAAATCTTAAATATGAATCGGTATAATTCAAAGAGCTACACAACAACCAAGAATACTATTAACCGACCACATACAGAGCGGGGGCAGCCGTAGTGACTATTACAAGGACTAAATGATGAATAGATTTCATGATTAACTCCATTTGTTGCCTTGAATTTTGAGCCTATCGTGTAATAAGGCAAAAATCGTCCTAGAACGCCTAAATTTTGTGGATACGATTATATATTACACACTTAATGTCAGATGCCGGGGGAAACAGTTAGTTTTGTTTACCCTGGGGAAAACAAAACTAACTGGTTTCCCGAGGGACCTGACATTAGGTGTTTTGTTATATTTCTAAACTTTCACTTCAACAGCATCAAAAGAAGCCAAAGAATAACCGGAGCGAACAAAACAGTCGACTCGGTACTTATAGAAACACAAATTCAATTTACAAAACCACTGAATGAATGATTTTCAAAGTACTCTCCTTATATTATCAGCATCTTTTTCCTCCACTAGTTGCTGTTTCTCTTCTGGGATGACTTTTTAGCTTGAGGCTTCGTGTTTGTGTCGTTGTGTCCATTCACGGAAAAGAAAACTGGCAGTGTTTTTCCCGCCTTCTTTCACACCACTTTCCACCACGCTTTGATCACGTGCTTTAATGTAGCCCGACCGGGGTACATTGCGTAATGTATCACGATCGGGATACATTTCATTTTAGTCAAGGCACGTGACCAAGAATCAACCAATGGCAGTCCTTATTTAGTTGAGGAAAAGTCTAGGAATATAACAAGTGATTTTGTTGTAAGTGGAAACAGCAACGAAAATAAAACAGAAAAATGTGTAATCTAGAATTAGCCGTTGAAGCTTTTTCAAGCAAAACGACTGAACCATTGTCCATGAATTTCCTAGCAGTACTGTAGCAGTTGCTTGCATGGTGTACAATGCAATAATTTTCATGAGTCTCCTCTTTGGTGGAAGAAAACAATAACACACCATTGTTTATTTGCCATTGCTTTACGGCTAGGGCAGCAAACCAATTTTGTTTTAGGGTCCTTATAGCTGCTACAAAGCCTGTGAACTGGGGAAACATTTTAATCAAGGTCTTGAGGTTCATTGTCAGTGTCTACCAGAAGGAAACAGTTTTTTCTAAGCTGGTCACATAAAAGGGCTCTGAACGAGCGCTGTGGCTGCCAACCTGGTCGGATCCATGTAGGCATCATATCTGCCTAATTGAACGTAGCATTCGTTTGTTGACTATAATATAATTTATGTAATGTTTATGACCTGTTTGAAGACAATGGACCTCTTTCATCTACGTCCTTGTCAAAATATCGCCCTGTTATGATGTTTAAAACTTGACAGACTAAATGCTCAATGTGCAAATGTATTTTTACTTACGGTTATTTAAAAACACTGTAATTTACACAGAAAGGTCCGTTCTGCAGGTTTGCCGTGTGACAGTAACGCTCCCATCGGAATTTCCGACCCATCAATAATTTCTGATGGTCAGATGAACGCCTCTTCCCAGCATGATTCACCTCGTTACAAACCCTACTACGGTAGACTCCACGACAAAAGAGGCGATGGTGGGTGTCCTAGTCCAACTGCTGAGGGTAAGGACTCGCTACAGATTGATCTTCGAGACAAGTTTGTAATATGTGCTGTCGCCACACAGAGGAATAAACATGGCAAAGCATGGACTACAGCCTTTAACCTGTCCTATTCGTCTGATGGAAAGGAATGGAAATTTTACAAGTATGGCCATTGTACTGAAAAGGTAAGTTATTGTTTGCGCTTGCGCCCTCATTCCCCGCGAAGCCCCTCACTCCTTGCGGCACGCGTGGCACGCATGAGTGTATTTGTTTTCTTGGTAGTCGCAGTTACCTAGTATAACAAAGTGTAAACAGGCAACATGACACTGATTAGAATCGCTATTCATCGTCGGTGAAATAAAGTTTACTGTTGGCGAATCGCTACCTTTTTCTCCTGCAAATAACAGCGACCTACAAACATAACAACGCTGGATTCAATAAGCTGCTTGAAATCCTCGCCCCTGAAACTCAGCTGGAACGAGAGCGGTGACTTAAAATTCAGCGAGCAAGGGGAATGCGAGATACGTATTTCTAGTTAATATAGAAAAAAATCTTTCGTAATAGGTTACGATTCAGTGATTTTAGGTAGCATGCAAGTTGACGCTGATTACTTCTACAAAATAAGTCAGCCAATGAACACGTTTGAAATTTCAGTCAGCCAATCAAAACTTACATCTTCAATCTCAAAAATAACTAAAAAAGTGTCAGACCGGTTGAACTAGGCACGACATAGAGATAGAACATGACTAACCGTTACTCGCACTGATACCGGCGACCCTCCGCGTAGGCTCAGAGACTACCCACATAACACTGTTAACACATCACGGCAGCAACATCAACAGGGAATGGGCTACCTAAGAGCATGCAACACAACAGCCGATCCATCATCGGTATCACCGCGGACCGCAGAGGGAACAGACTCAAGCGTGAATAGTGAAGATCAAAGTCCACAAACCATCAATGATAAATTAACCAACATTCATCGTGCTTCAGTAACCCCGAAATCATCACCTGATGAAGCGGTCGAAACGTCGCGATCAACAACAAAGCGACTTTCACGATACGAACGATAACATGTGTTTCTAGGATATTAGCTGTCTCAGTGCGAATACAAAGGTCACAAAGTTGTCAGAAAAAAATAATTGTGACAAATCTTGTCCGTTCTTTTGAAGTCTGGACGCCGATCGCTTAAAGTTGAAATTTGGCGGTCTACGGTGACGTACTCTCCCCAGGACTCCGCATCTACGTCCTCCGTAGTAGAGGTTGCCGTAGCGGTTTGCTTAAAGTCCCTAATATTTGTATGCTAGTGCAGAAAAGCTCCAAGACGCCAAGCAAATACAAAACTAAGAACACTTCACCAGTAATGCTTACGGTGTAGAATCTTACACCTGATTGACGTTTTCCTCTAAGACATGACATTCAAGAATTACAGTCAACTCTTTCTACACGACAGTCATTGTAGGGACCGGCACTAAGTTTGCATCTTGGACAGATCTAGGCAGGTGGCCGTCATATGGCAGGAGCCCATAACCCGGAGCAAGCAACACCCATACTAGGCCTATGTCACGGCGTTTTTCAGGACCAGTTTATTTTTAGACACACTTTAGGACACTTTTTCTCGCGAAAATAGAATTTCCACCATGTCTATGAGCACATTCGGAGTATAAGATATCAAAAAGGAAAACTAAATGCTATTAAAAGGCAAAAAATATCAATTTTAGGTCTGTAGGTTTGTGGAATTCAAAATATATTCAAAATTCGCGCCAAAGCGTTCTAAAAATAAAGAACCTCACGAACTGAAATTACTTTTAGAACGCTTTGACGCGAATTTTGAATATCTTTGAAATTCCACAAACCAACAGACCTTTGATATCTTATACTACGAATGCGCTCATAGACATGGTGGAAATTCTATTTTTGCGGGAAAAAGTGTCCTTAAATGTGTCTAAAAATAAACTGGTCCGTCAAACCGCCGTGACACGAGCTCATGGAAGTTGCTCGCTCCGGGTTATGGGCTCCTGCATAAGGAAAATCTAATCAGGAAAGGAACGAGAAACGGTTTGATCAAAACTTTTACTTTTCGTTGCATGGAGGTAACCGTCTTATGGAAAAAAAACCGTCTTATGGATGTGTCTGTCGGAGAGAGTTGACAGCATTTCTAGTGTTTTCGACAAGGCTAGGGCATGTCGGATCGACGGTAATCGCAATTACATCAAACAGGTGTTAGACTATTATTATCATTGCACTGGTCAATAACCCCCATATTAAATAAAATAATTATCGTGATTGTTTTTGAAGGAATTTCAAAGGAAAGGTCGCAGCGATGATGTTGACAAATACATTTTGCCAGTGCAAATTCGTGCAAGATTTATCCGTTTCCATCTTACAAATCGTCATAACCGGAGCTGCCTCAGGGTAGAAGTATTTGGGACGAGAGGTATGTTATGATTTTTTTTGTTGTTAATTCTTTGGCGAGTTTCTGCTTCTGCGAACTGCTAAGAGTTCAACTCTCTTATGGTTTATTAATTAAGGCTTGGTGTGTTTACTGGCAATTTTTGTGATACATGCGAGCATATTTGAAGGATAAAGGTACGGTCAACTCTTTCGTAACAGAAATCACCATCAAACAGACACTTTTGCAGTTTCTTTTTCTCTGTCGTTCCTCAATTCCTTTAAAACTGGGACACTTAGTGCCAGTTTCAACGGTGTCCATATTGAACAGAATTGACAGAAACGTTATACACCTTAGACCATCTTGGAACAATTACATTGATAAACAATCCCACCAAAAGCAAAGTTCCTAAACAAAAAAGAAGAACAAGAGCTCTCTCACCTAGTAATGTTAAATCCTTCATGTAGTTCTAGTTAGATCACACTGTATTCAAGCCTAGACTCCGCTGGCAATCTATTTCAGAAATATCATACAAAATGAAATACTTCTACTCGATCTAACTTAAGGGCCTGTTTACATGGAGGTGGGGGACCTCAGGTAGATAAGGTAACCCGCCTGTCTCTCGTTTTAATTTGATCACGTTTACATGATAGGTGGGGTGACCCGAGTCGGTAAGTGCGACGAGCCGATTATAAACTCGCTTCGAGAGGAAAAAGATGGTGCTTAGTTTGATTATAGGGAGTTTAAGATACCACGACGGCGATGGCCACGAAAAAGTCACTCAAAAAGTGAATTTGCGTTCTTTTAATCTCTATCGCGATTACTTCAACTCATTTACTCTGTCAAATACAAGCAAACTCTTTTTGAGCCGAATTCCTAAGAACCATATTCAAGTTCAGAAAGAGAAAAAAATTTAGTCGTCGCTTGTTTTCGTCCTCCATAAAAAGTGAAATTAGGCATTTTCTCGTCGTAGTCGTGCAGTGACGACAAAGAAATGTACAAAAAAGCGTGATGCTCGTGCAGAACTGTTGTTTTGCCTATTCAAACTGTTGCTTTTCTTACGTTCGCGATGTCGTCGCCTTCGAGGCATCTTAAAGTCCCTTATATTATAGCCGAACCCCCAAAATGTATTCAAGATTGAGAAGCAACCATTCCTGTATTGATTTTGTTGCACAATGTCAACGCTTTATTGATATTTTATTTTTCCCTCCAAGATTTTTCCAGTAATTCCTTTCAAAAATACCAAGATCTACCAACCAGTGGAGCTGTGGATGTTGTGCAATTCACGATTAATGGAAACCAGTTTCTTGCCTTCGCCAAATTCTACAAATTTCACAGAGAACCGTTTATCTACAAGATGAACAACTTAACTGAAAAATTCTCTCTCTACCAGACTATCAATACTACGGGAGGAACAGATATGCAATATTTTACAATTGCTGATACACATTACCTTGCCGTCGTCAATTTCGAATCTGGATCTACACGGCAAGTGAAGTTAGTTATTTATCAGTGGAACGGACAACTTTTTGTTGAATTTCAAAGCATAAAGTTGTTTGGAAATGGAGAAACAGACTTGAAGTTCATGAAAATAGGGACTGAACCGCTTCTAACGATTGTAAATGTGTACTTTCGAGGTGATCTGTATTGGATAGGATTTGAAGGCTATAAATGGATAAACAACTCGTTCCATAACTATGAGGTCACGGCAGGAAAAGTGCTAACACATGCCCTCTATGGAGCTTCCACGGAATTTGTATTTAAGAATGAAACGTTTCTTGTTATTACCGCGGGTAATTATATGTATGTGTTCAAGTGGTTATTTGGAGCGTTCCACTTTTTAACACCTGTCAGACCTATACAATTTACGTATGGAGCACGAGATGTGAAGTCGTTTAAAATGAATGGTCAGATATTCGTTGCAATTGCAAACTTTGACGATGGAACGAAACCCAACATTTTGAAGTGGAATGGTAATTGGTTTGTCCCATACCAGTCACTTTATACTACTAAAGCCATTGCCTGCCATCCATTTGTGATGTACAGTGAAACCTTCCTGGGTGTGGTCGATGCTTATGACTCTAATGGAAAGTCATTTGTGTATCGGGCCATTGGATCAAGGTTCTTCAAGTTTCAAGAAATTTCAAGTCCGTGGGCTCATGGTATGACGTCATTTGTGCGCGGTGGTCACACCTACCTCGTTGTTGCAAAAACTACAAGCACAGTATACAAGTTTAAATAAATGTTACCTAAAAACATTAATTTTATACAGGAAATAATAAACCGTACGTGTAACATGGATATGTCAACGTTAGGTCTGTAGTAATTGCTCACTAAATAAGAAAACTCCAATAAAATAATAAAGGAAAGCTGCATTTCAAGGCTTTTTTATAACTCATTTTAGTCAGGACCAGCCTTAACTGATACAAGATAAAACGTAAGATAGTACAGCCGTCTCTCTTGCTCCTCGCCACTAGGGACGTTTCGCGGGGAGCTGAGAGACGTTTGCGATTCGGCCCCGAAAATTCCATACTCATGGCGCAGATTTGTTCGGCTTCTGGTCAACGAGCGCTGATTCGTGGACGTAGTATTTTTATTCTTTCAGCTGTTGTTTTAGAATGAAAGACCAAAGACAAAAGATCACATGAAAGATCAAATGAAAACACCATGAACCTAGTAAAAAACATTCGTATTCCTTTCTACAAGAAACATTGGAGCTTTGCTACGGTTTGTTCGGAGAAGAATTCAAAACTTTACGATAATAGACTAGAAGAACAACAGAACAATGATGACTAATATATTTCTTCACCAAAAAAAATGGAAAAGTTTTATACCGAATTTCCAGATATAGTCTTGTTTTTTTTTACGTCAAGTTCTCTTTAACGAGAAGCATAATTATGCTAGCTTTTATTTCGTGTAAGAGATCGTTTTGCCCACCAATATAGCCGCCTTGACGTCATGTCAATACGATCTATAGAACTGAGTGATCAATAAAATCGGACGACTGCGTAGCGCGAGTTCGGTTTGTTTATTCACGAGTATGATCACAGACCGAACTGGACGACACGAAGTTTTTTTGTGATATTTAAAGCTTTTAATTTTTAAAATTAAAACACTAGTAATCCAAGAGTTTTTTCGCCAGAAGTGAAAAAAAAATCAAGTGTGTGCGCACGATGGCGCGCACTTTCCAGTTACTTAGGCGTGACGCCGAATGTTCAGTTAGACTGTCCTATTAACGCTGAAATCAGGGCAGCTGATAATCACGCAGGTTAGAAAAATTTTGTTACAGTTGTGATTTATTTTACCGTAGTTTTAGCGCAAAGGAATCTATAGTGACGATATAAGTGATCAGAAGTAAAATCACTTGAGTAACTGCCTCGTATACCCAGACACTACATTGGTAGTCTCGGCGCAAAGATCAGGGGAAAGCTTCAAAAACGCAAAGGCACAAGAAAGGGCTCAACGTGAAAAGCGAAGAGCGCTTCCCGTGTTTCGTCCTTAGTAGTCTACGTGGCCCATATACTATTAGAGCCAATC
Organism: Porites rus; assembly: GCA_964035705.1. Lineage (NCBI taxonomy): Eukaryota > Metazoa > Cnidaria > Anthozoa > Scleractinia > Poritidae > Porites > Porites rus. Next base: position 7,101,591 of record OZ038000.1, read on the forward strand.
AGACAGCAGCATTCTATTGTTTGTAGCCTGCGTGGCAGGCGTTTGAAAGGGAAGGGAAAGGGAGTTTCAAACGCCTGCCACGCAGGCTATTCAAATAGCGGTGGATTTGCACAAACATGTTTTTGGCTACGACGTGAATTTTCATCTCTGGTACGAATGAAACCCTTCTTCGACAAGATTTACGCTCATGACGTCTCGATTTCCCATTCTCGCCCCCAGAGGCGCTCCCATAGGCTCCAAAGCCTTCCCCAGCAAAGCTCAGGACGCCATGAAGAATCTATTCAAGCGGACAAGTCAAACCTAAAAGTCACGTAGGCAATAGTTATTTATCATATTTAATGAAGACTCTTTTGTTTTTATACAACAATATTTTTTGAGAACAATACTCTTTGACACGACTACTACTTTTTAAGACCAATACTTTTTTTTGACAGCAATACTTTTGTGAACAATACTACAATACTCTTGGACAATACTTTTTAGAACAATACGTTCTTAGAACACTACTTTTTTTATAAGCCTATTAGAATATCTGTTTAGTCAAGTACTCTGAATAGCGTTAAACGTTCCCATTCTTTACTAGCCATTCCAGAATGTGCCCCACGGGACGTAGATGAAACCCGTCGATGAGCGCAACTCACGCTCCGTTTGGTCAAGAACCCCTTCATGTGTGACGTCACGCCTCGATAAAAGTATAAAGGCTACACCGCCGACCAATCCAACAGTCTCTTACAAGCGTCACCCATTCCAGTGCTTCATTCGTGCCCTGTTAGGAATCTCTGAGCTATCCGCCTTGGTACATCCTCGAAGCAAGCTACCCCCTCGACTCGCTCTTTGAAACGATGCATGCCGCCTACTCTACGACCTGCGTTGTGCCTCTTCCGGAGATCGCCCCGAACGGATCGCCTCTCTTCCCTATCGGCGATATCTAAAGAACAAGAAGAAAAAAAGATGGAGCAAGAACCTCTCAATAACGTGCAGTTGGACTATTTGGCGCGACACGATCTCGTGTTAGGGCCTGTATTCCAAGGCGTGTTTGCCGGTAATCAATTACCCAACAATCCCATCACCACTAAGCCCGCAGCGTACCTTATCAACCCAGATCCCGCCGGTCCACCAGGTCGCCATTGGCTTGCCCTCTGGACGCACGGTCAACATTGCGAACTCTTCGACAGTTACGGCCTCCCCTTGAAGACCTATCAAGTTCCCCTTCTCGAGCAATGGATCGAGGAGCATTGGAAAAGCGTTGCAAGCGTACCCTAGTCGAAGCTGTGGGCATTATGCGTTCTTTTTTTAAGAATGAGAGCCTGCGGTCATTCCCTGATGGACTTTCTCCAAGACTTTTCACCCACGGATCATAAGGCCAACGATCGTTTCATTGGGCAAGCCCTCCAACGCGTGAGCCTTCGAAACCCGGAGAGATGGGAACATGTGGGTCAATTACCTTTTGATCAATCTTGTACTTCTAGACTTGAGATGTAAACTGTACACTGTAAGAAGAGGAATAAAAAAGGTTGTTGTTTGGTGCTAACTTGGCGAATGTTTCCATGTCCCAAGCCCGGTGGCGCAAGGGGTAGCGCGTTCGATTCCAAATCGAAAGGTTGGTGGTTCGACTCCACCCTGAGCTTCCGGAGTGGATCCTTGGTGGGAACTATTCCTTCTTCTTCTTCTTCTTTAGCTGCCTGATCTTCCTTTTCGTCTTCACCTTCATGCACACGCCTTCGCAGAGAGTCGTCGGTCTGGGCGCGGCGAGATATCGAGTCTCTTTTTTCCAAAAGGCGCCGGAACAGACTGGGAAAACCCCTCCCTTTTTTTACCCTGTAGACCCTTGAGGCCCCTTAAATGAAGGGGTAACCAGGGGCCTATTTGTGACGCTTCCATGACGATCTCTTGTTTTTTCTTCATTGCGCATGCGTCCTCCCCAATTATGTCCCTTTCCTCTACCACAAGGCCACGCCTTCCCCTTCTTCCTCTTATATAAATCTCCTCCAACCCCTCTCTACCGCAGGCAAGTAATCAAACCCCTCTCACCACTCCACTCCTCTCCTCCCCTCTCTGCCTTGTTTCTTTATATCTCCCAAAGCGCATGCGCCTTCTCCAATTATGTCCCCTTCTTCTACCACAAGGCCAAGCCTTCACCCTTTTTCTCTTATATAAAACTCAATCCTCCCTTCTGTAGTCTAGGTAAGTAAACCTAACCCTAACCCTAACCCCCTTTTTCTTAGGGGATATTTCGTGACGCATACATAAATTAGGCGACATTTCGTGGAGCTTACATGACGTAGGAGATGTTTCGTGACGCTTACATGACGTAAGAGACATTTCGTGACGCTTACATGACGCAGGTTTCTGATGCCCTTTCCGGTTCCGAGCTTATGCCCATATAAGGTAAGGGTCACGTGGTACTGTCAATCATATTAAGTGAATTTGGGGTCTTGTGGTACAACAAACAATAGAATACTGCTCTCTGATTAATAATAATAATAATAATAATATAGATTCTTATATAGCGCATTTCTATCCTCAATGCGCTTTACATTATGAAAGCCGATTAAAAATCATTACATTTCTGATTGGCTCTAATAGTGTATGGGCCACGTAGACTACTGTCTTTCCCATAACGCCTTGTGCTGCCACTTCCCTCGAAAATCTCAAGAACCGCCTGGGTACGAGGCAGCTTGAGTAATGCTTTCGCGTTTGCGCGCTCTTCCACCGGGGTGAAACGTCTAAAGCGTTTCTTGTTTTAATCAGTTGGACTAAGTGGAAACAAGGGCAAGGATGTCTCGAATACTTTGTTATTGTGACTATCTTTTATTTTTCCTCAAAATAACGAGCTTCTTATCGCTGAAAACGCTTCGCGCCTGAGCAACTTGTTTACTTCAATTTACACGAAAAACCACTTAAATAAAATAGCACTTTATGCCAAAAATATTAGGTATGGAGGCAAAGACGCCGAGGAGGAAATTTAAATATCCACCTTAATCCAAACTTTTAAAAAATAAAAGGATTTAAAGTGCTTATTCAATCGAAAGCTATCGAATATTTCTTTTTACAACGTTTGTATTTCGTACAATGTTAACTGTTTGTTCCTCCTTTTCTTCTTTCTTCTTCTTTTTTTTTTGTTGTGTTTAAAGCACGTCTGACTGTGACAGACCTAAAATTATTAAAACTATATACATCGCCGCAAAAATATCAGAAATATTTCATCATTGTTATTCTCTATTTAGGGCTGTCACTGGAGAGCTGCCGTGTGGTTCTTTTGAGCTTTTTTAAGTTATCGTGGACATTTTCACTTCGCGGATCCAACTTCAGAGCCTTTCTGTAGTATTTACCGGCTTGCTCGTGTTTCCCCCATCTGTGATATAACACTCCTGTCAGTAAAATTATATCTTGAAATTAATTTGAGACTGCATTAATGCACAGATACAAGTTACTTATTTATAAAAGCAACAGTAGATAACAACCGAACGGGACAACTAGCTATTTCATTAGCGTTAATAGCTATTACTGTAAACACCTTATAAAGCATAATAAATTTTGCCCAGGAAAGAACATGCTCACTATATGCGTTTACTTCAATGGTTACACTTTATAATCGACCTTAAGCTGCGATCGGGTCTCCTTTTCTTTCGGGGAAGCGCAAAATTAGGCGGACAGGTAAAAAAGTAAAAGAAAAAAAGACCACCTTATCGCAGGTTAAATCGACCTATACAGCATAATAAACAGTACAACAGGAAAATAATGCTCAGAAACTTCATTTGAATGGTCAGACTTTAGCATTTGACTCACAGACTCAGAAGTTAGTATTATCTTGAACAACCTACTAAAGTGCACCACAGCAAAGAACTGCTCAATAGCTTTTATCTGTATGGTCACATTGTAGGATTTCATCCCCAGTTAGAACCATTTTTACAACAAAATAACCAGAAAGAGTAGCAACTCGAGGAATTCTTACCAAGATTTCCATAAATTTCCGCAGAATTAGGTTTTAGCTTCAAAGCTATTAGGAAGTGTTTCTCAGCCTCCTACAAAAGAACAAATATTTATTCGACTTTACTTAAATTTCCCTCAGATTCGTACAGTATGCAAAGAAAGTCAAGAAATGCAGGCTAACAGGATGAGCGAACTTGAATACGCTTTGGGTCAGTCCATGCCCTAAGTAAGCCGCGTTCCTGACTTTAGCCTGCGCCACAGACGAAACTTAACTCTAGGCTGTTCACAGTCCCCTATTTTCCCGTAAGATTGTCGAGATCGAGCGCTTTGCGTTACGGGCTGCCATCTTGCTCCATCTTGCTCCACTCCACCCTCCCCGGGAGCGTGTTCACAGCCTATGGCTATACATAAATTCATTAAGCGCCAGAGGCGTTGCGTTTGAACTGATTCCTCTCCTCGCAGAGGCAACTTTATTGAGGAGGGGGCGGGGGGGGGGGGGGGAGAAAGCGCGCGGGGGACGATTTCCCGCCTATTTTCTCCTCCCATTATACCCGTGTCCTGTTATTTTATTCTTGAAATACCAGTGGAAGCCTTCACCGGTCTCTTTGTCTAATCGTAATGTCATTCTGTAACGAATCACTTACCACAAACTCATCTTTCTGTCCGAGCATGTTAGCAAGGCTGAAATGAGCTGACGGCTGGTTAGGAATGTGGCTTTTAGCCTCTCTTATCACTGTTATCGCTGCATCTCTGTTACCTAGAAAGGGAAACCTGCCAGGTGTTACCTTAAAATTAACTCGTCTGTCAAGAGACGTCACTTCGCACATTAATTTTTCTAGTACACCTAGCTGTGAGCGACCAAGTAAAATGCCAGGATTGTGTGGTTGTCTAAGTGAGGTGGAGGCTTGCGAGAGTTTTGTTACTGGGGATCCGCCAGAAAAGGGACTGACTCATTTGAAGATCTAAGTAGGGGTAGAAGGAGAGTAATTAACTGAAAATACCCTACTATGCAAAAAATGTTTTTCAAGACTGTAGTTTAACCCTTGCAAGTTTTCCCACACCTTACAATAATTTCACTGTTTTCTTTAAGAGTTAAAAGGGTAATTAATCACTGATCAATGGGTCCAAAATTTACGTCAGTTGCTCGGAATAGTCATCATCTCAATAAAAAACCGTAGGCCGACGTTGCACTCATTTTATCCCCCCTCCCACACCTCTCTCTCTCTCCACCAGTGCTACGTTTAGTTTTAATAATAATAAAAATAATAATAATCCATTTATATAGTGCCTTTTCTACAAGATTCAAAGGCGCTGTTTACAAAAAATTAGATAGAACTAAAAAGTAAAAATAATCACAAGAAATTGACATTAAAACTAGACGCTACCTACAAAGTAGATAAATGTACACAATAGATAAAAAATCAGATAACAAATAAAAACGTCACGATTCATAAGCTCGCATAAAAAGAAATGTTTTAAGTTTGCTTTTAAAATCATCAATTGAGTTTGCAGATTTAATATCCTTAGGTAAGTTATTCCAAATTTCCGGAGCAGCAACAGAAAAAGCTCGTTTACCATACGAATTGAGATTAAAATAGGGTTTAACTAATAAATTTCTATTAGAGGATCTAAGATTGCGGCTGGGTGTATACAATTGAAGGAGTTCCTGTATATAGATTGGAGCTCGATCATGTAGTACTTTGTGAGTAACTAACATAATTTTAAATTCAATACGAAAGGAGACAGGGAGCCAGTGAAGATCCCTCAGGACTGGAGTAATATGGCAAAATCTTGGACACTGGTTGACAAGGCGAGCAGCAGAATTTTGAACATGTTGAAGCTTCCGAATAAGATAGGATGGTAGGCCGTACAATAAAGAATTACAATAATCAAGTTTTACGGGTATTTCAGTTCCTACACGGAGAGGACAGAAGTAGTTAGTAAAATGGCATCTGTGACGCACTTTAGTACCCCCTTTCAAACGCAATTAATCGGAAAAATGACGGAAAATGCTAATAATAAAATCCCACATTATGCAAGGGAGTATAAAAAAGAATATCTTTTCATAAGAGGATTAAATAAGGAATTTGGTCAATTAAAAAATAAAATGGATAAAATGGATATAATAGATAATGATTTTTTTGAAAGTCCTAAAATTATTAGAATTAAGAACTTTATGAAAAGATTTTTCAGGGCGCACGAAAAAGGTAGACTCAAGGATATTAGTGATTTTGTGATTTATGATTATGATGTTGTTGATAAAATAATTGATAAAAATTTTAATAGATTTTTAAAATTATATAAAATGCGATGGGATTATTTTAATGATAGCGATTATGAAGATAATGAAAATAATGGTTATGATGGTAAAAATGATTGTCCTGGTTTTAAAGAATTTTATGATAATTATGAATTATTTTTTAGTCAAATAAATTGCAAATCTAGTGATTGTGATTGTGATAGTGATAGTGATTGTGATAGTGATTGTGATAATAATTATAGTGATTTTGAAGATTATGAAATAATAATACCACATAGTGATAGCGATAGTGATAGCGATAGCGATAGCGATAGCGATAGCGATAGCGATAGTGATAATTTTTAAACTTATAACATTTTTGTTACAAGTTTTAAATTAATTTAAAAGGAAAAAAAATTAAATAAAACAAATGGATGATATTAAAGTTTATTCAATACATTTTCCTGAAAAACAAGTTTATGTTGGAAGCACTGTTTATTCATTTGATGAAAAAATAAAACTAATTAAAAACGATAAAGATCATTTATTATATTCCAAGTTACAAAAATATCCAAATCCAGAAATTCGAGAAGAAGGATCTAGTAAAAAAGAAGTAGCTAACAAATATATTAAAGATTCTTATAAAATACTGAATGTTAATCTTTTTCCTCCACCCAAAATTAGTTTATTCCAAACATTATATAAATGGTTAAATTAATATAACCAACTAATAAAAAATGGAACCAAGATCGAGAGAAACTACTCCTACAAAAGAGGATTTAGATTTTATAGTTGATGATGGTTATAGACATGATGAGGATCCAGATTATATTCCAAACGAAAAATATGTAGTTACTGGACCAGAGTTCAAAAAACTAACCAGAAATGCTAAAAAACTTGATGCAGAAACACTTGATTATTCAACCCGAAAAAATAACAAATATATGGCTACACTTCCAGGTGGAAAGAAAGTTCACTTTGGGTCACCAAAATATCCAGACTACACTATTCACAAAGATAAAGAGCGAAGAGATAAATATCGGGCTCGAGCTACAAAGATAAAAAATAAACAGGGAGAATTAACTTATAATAATCCAGAATCAAGTAACTATTGGTCAGTTCATTTACTTTGGCCAGAAAAAAAGTGAATTAAAGATTTGATAAAAAAAATAAAATGAGTTCAAATGGTATTGTTGTTTTAACTGATCCAACTGATATAGATATAAATTTTAATAATGTTGGAAAGGTTGATAATTTTAACGAAAAACTTTTAAATGTTTTAGAAGAAGGATTAAAAGAAATTTCAGAAAGTTTACATGCTATAGAAGTTACAATTGAAAATAAAATTGAATTGTTATTTAAAGATTAAATAAATATTAATAAAATGCAACTGTCCAGCTACGAAAATATTACCCAAGAGAATATTATCTTTAATGAAGCCAAAGAGTACAAAGTCAAAGATAGCAAGATTAAATACAAACGTATTCCAATTGAAGTCAAATACCCAAATGGAAAGAAAGGACCACTTGTAGTTGAATCTCCAGTTCTTTTTAGTTTTGGTGTTAATGAAAAGAAAAATCAAGAAACAGGTAAGTTAGTTGATTATAGTATTCCAGTATGTCTTTGGGCTAAAGATAGTGAACCTAATAATAAAGAAAAAGCATTTTTTGATGTTATTAATAATGTAACAACTCTATCTCAGCAACATTTAGAGAATGAATATGGACCAGATCTAGCATCATCTCTATCTTCACCATTTTACTATAAACAAATAGAATACACAGACAAAAAGGAAAAAAAGAGAACAAAAGTTGATGAATCATCCGCACCAGTTTTTTACGCAAAACTGATTTACTCAGAAAAATCAAGAAAAATATTATCTTTGTTTAAGGGAAAAGGGGGAAGGGGTTTAAATCCTTTTAAATATATCAATCAGTATTGTAATGTTAAAATGGCTTTGATTGTTGAAGGAATCTTTATTAGTAAGACTCTAATATCTTTACAAATAAAAGTACATGAGTGCTTTGTCAAACCATTAAAACCTAGAGAGTCTTTAATAACAATTGAAGAGGAAGAGAGTGAAGGTGAAGAGATAACTGATCAAGTAGTTGAAGACTTATTTTCATCTGATAAGGAGGAAAATGAGTAAATAACTATTTTTAATACATTATTTGTATTAAAAATCGACCAAATCCTTCAAACTTACCCATGAGTTAAATTTATCAGGATATCCACTCCATTTTACTAATGCCATTTTTTTCTTATTATCCCTCCTAATAATCTTTTCTATTCTAAATGTTTGTTGTTTTACTTTTTGTAATTCTTGATCGTAAAAAGAACCTTTAATCTCTTCTCCCATCAAATCAACAATGTTATATGTAATAGGTTTTGTTGGTAAAAGTTTATCAATTACAAATATTTCCTCTGTCCAGTTTGGTGTGTAACCTTTATCAAATACCTTTCTATTATACTTAGAAATTCTAACACGATCACCAACCACAAATTTTGATTTACCAGGTTTTAAGTAAATCAAATCACCATACAAATTAGACCAAACTTTACTTTTATTTTTCTTTTTACTTGCTTCAACAGGAGTCATTTTTATACTAGAATGTCTCGTATTATTGTAGTCATTAACTAGTTTATCTATTTTATTCCAGTAAACAGTGTTATTATTCACAGTAAACATTTTCCACATTCTGTTTTTCATTGTTTTATTCCATCTCTCAACAACACTAGATTTTTCTTCGTTTTCAGTGTGATACAACCTAATTCCCTCTCTTGTCAAAAAATCTTTGAAATGTTTACTGATAAACTCAGAACCTTTATCTGTCCATAACATTTGTGGTTTACGTTTACTTTTGAATATATCCTCAAATGCTTTACTAACAGTTTCAGTTTTCTTATCTTTCAATCCCCTAATCCAACCATACTTGCTAAACACATCTATTACCATCAGAAGATATTTTATCCCTTTGTTCCACTTAATAAACTTTTGCATTTCAACTAAATCAGCAGCCCAGATATCATCAATCCCGTTTGAGATTACTGATCTCTTTTGAAAGTTTCGTGTGATTGGTTTGTGAAGTTCGTCGGCTAATTGTTGAGACCAATCACTACTCAACGCCGCTTTACGTTTTTTGTTCCCATTCCAAGTTTTTGTTTAGTATTAATTATTGTTCTAGCTAAAGTATGCCCCCATTGCCTTTCTTTCCAAGGAATTGCATCCAAAGATTTTACCATCTTTCTGTCAGCTTTATTTTTACACTTTCGGTCATCACCACAAACACTATAATCAACATCATGCTGCATGGCTACAGCATCGGTTGGTCCTGTAGGTTGATCGTAAATTTCTAGTATTTCACCAGTTTTTGGATTGTATCTTACTTGGTTTTCAAGATCATTATAAGGGCCAGTATAATTATGACCTGGTAAGGTCCATCCACCTTTTGGTTTTGGCAATTTACCAATCTGCTTGTGAATATCTATTCCTCTTCCATCTAATTCTGGTCTATCAGTTTTATATTTATTTTTTGGTCTCACTTTTGTTGATAACTGGTCCATGGCTGATCCAACAGAATCTTGAATAAAGGGAGTGAGTTTACTGATTCCATAATTTACAGCTTTCTTCTGAAGATTTTTATTTCTCATTAACTCACTTGCTCCATATCGTCCCATTTCAACTGCTTTTTTACCCATCCAAGGTAAACCGTAATGAACAAAACCATCAACTGCAGTACCAACTACAGTATCAAAGACGCCCGCCCCTTCAGACGGGCTGATTAGTTTTTTGACTTTCGTTTTCTCTTTTTTCCACTTCCAGTTTGAGAAGCTGATCCAGTTTTTACATATTTAACTTTTTTACTTCCACAAACTGCACATTTACAGTAGAATTGAGTTCTACCTCTTTTATCTTTTTGATAACCACTTGGCTCTGTGCAAGGAGTTACTCTTTTATCTACAATGCAATATGATTCTTTCATTTAATATAATGTTTAGATAAAATATGTCTACCAGATCTAATTTTGTTAAAAGTGAACTTCAAAAGATATACAATAATCTAAACATGAGTTATGAAAATGCTGTGCATTATAGAATGGAAAATGATTCTAGATTTATAAAAATATTTGAGTTGTTAATGGAAATAAGTGAGAAATCAAATACTTTAAGTAATATTATAAAAGGAAATTATCTGTTTATATAGTAAATGGAAGCCAAATTCTTTTCTGAGATAGAAAAAAAGATGGATGTTAAAACACTAAAAGATTTTGAGAAAGATGTACGAACACAAATAAATAATGAGTTTGAGTCTCTTAGAAAGAAAAATGATGATCTTTCTAGAATACTAATGGCTGGTGAATGTGAGATGTGGAAAAAGATCAGAGATGAGGACTATTCTTGGTTGAAAATAAATATTGATAAAAAGAAGAAACTTTATCGTCTTATTGATATTTATTCAAAATTTGATGATATAGTTGATAGTGTTAAAGATTTAAATAAAAAAGTTGAAAGTGTTAAACAGCTAAAGGATACACCGGCGGATAGTGAATAAAAATGATTTTAAAATTAAATAAACAATAAATAAAAATGAAAGTTAAACCTAGCAATGAGATTGAAAATAAAAATGAAAAAAAATTTTTTATAGATTTTTTTAAAAAACATTTTGATATAAACGAAAATGTAAAGAATATTAAAATTTATTCTGGTTCTAATGAAATATTTGATTGTGAAAAATATTATAATAAAAACGAGACACCAGTGGATAGTGAATCAAATAATATTAAGGATTAAAAAAAAATAATATTTATTAAATATTATTTTATCCTCCAAAATACTCCTGTATGAAATCACTGTTGTCATTATCGAAATGTGGGTTATGTATTACATCTAGAATACTATTACCCCGCTGTCTTTCAAACAGATAGTATAAACACCAATAACCACAGAGAACAGTATTACGATTTTGTATTTCATCCATTGAGTAAACTATACGTTTTCCAGAAGTATGAAAATACTTTAATGCTTCATTTGGCATTATTAGACCAAAAGGATCAAAGTACTCAACTACATTGTCTATATTTCTATAACAAACCCAGTGTGTTCCAGGGCCAGTCATATCATCTAGATTTATTATTCCACATTCTTTTCTAATCTTTTTTGGTAGTCTATCCCTACTGTATATTCCTCTAAAATGTTTAATACCAAGTCTTTTTATCCAATCCAAAAGGTCAAAGTTGGAAAGAGGTTTAATTACAAAATGGTTCCGAGAATTGGAATTGAGTTGAATGGGCTGTTTTTTCCTAGTAGTAGTCCTGAACCTTTGGATTTGGACTTTTTTTTTTTAACTCCCATTCCAATTGGGTTTTCCCATTTACCAATAAAGGGTGGTGGAAAGTGATAAGGATAACCTTCACCATGTGTGGGTGGTGGAGGAGGTGGAACGTAAACATTTGATGTATTAGATGATCCACGTCTATCAACCTGAAGTCCCCCACCAAACATCTTAGATACTAAACTAATTGCCATTGGAATTCCAATAGAAGCAAGAGTTCCAAGAAATCCTCCTTCTATCTGTTTACGAGTTGGTTTTATAACTAATCGCCCACCTGTTTGATAAGCTTTGTTAATTTGATTTATTTGTGATTTGGTAAATTCTCTTACAAGAGGTGGTAACATTGGGAAAAATTGTGGGGGAATTGTAATTCCTTTTCCAAATATTTTATTTAATCCAATTTCTCCAAGTGCAGAAGCAGCACCAGTTGCTAATGCAGGAACAACTTTTGAAACTCCTTTTATTGCGTAAGGTAGTACTCGCGCTCCAAGAGATGCGAGTGATGAAAATAAGTTTCCACCATGTTTTACAGAACGTCTAATCTGTGTTTTACTTATCTTTATATCTGATCCTGTACCATTTGCAATAGATTTTTTTATTTTAGAAATTTGTCTTTTTGTCAACATTAACTCATCAGAACCTCGAAGCTGAGAATGTTTTAACCGAAGAGTTAGTGGTGATTTATTTAATATTGCAGAAGCCAATTTGGACTTTTGCCCATCTGTAAGTTTTACTTTATATTCAATATAAGTAGTCATTTTTATTTTAATAATTATATTAATATTTTTGTGATGGATTAAGTAACACACTTAATGTTGTAATAAATCCTTCAATAATTTCTTTTAATTGATTTCTACTTATTGAATATAACGACATTTTTCCACGATTTGCTGTTAAAAGAGAACTTATTATACTTGCCAAACCAAATGATGCTTCAGAGTCTAAATTTTTTATTTTACCTTTTAGATTTGTTGTTAAACTTATACCAAGTAATCTTTTTGTTTCGGGATAGTTTAAAATATTTTTTAGAATATTTTCACCATTAGTAGATGGTTTTGTATTTGTTTGAATAAGATCTTCATTTAAAACTTTATACTTTTTACCTTTTGGAAATAGCTCTTCATCCATAAGTAGTTCTTTTGTTGTTGGTTTTGGGTTTGGGATAACAATATTTAAATCTATTAAATCTTTTACTTCTTCATCACCAAAGTCTATTAAATCTTTTTCTTCATCACCAAAGTCTATTAAATCTTTTTCTAATTTTTCTGTAAGATATAATAGTTCTTGTTTATTATAAGGTTTATCACTAATAGCTAATAGTTTTGGTGTATTTGATTGTTTAAATCTTCTAATATTTTTATAATAGTAAATATAAGAATTTATTTTTATTACTTCTTTGTAAGTTTTTACAAGCTGTTTGTTGCTAAAAGTAATATTTCTGTTTCCTCCAATACCAAATCCTCCCTTTCTAAAAAGTATTAGATCTTTTATTTGGCTTTTTGTAAGATAAAATATAAATCTTTTTTGTTTATTGTTTAAATGAAAAGTAGTAACTTTTCGTAAAAAAAATCCTCTTTTATTTTTAATTAGTTTTTCTTGACCAAATTTTTCTTCTACTTTAATATTTTTTTTAACACGATCCAAATATCTTTTTAATTCTTTTATTTCTAAATAAATTAATGTTGGATAGTAATTTCCTATTTTTTCTTTAATGTTTAATTTTTTAATAAAATCACTTATATCTTTTTTATTTTTATAACCAATAGTAATTGTTTTTTTAGATGGTTGTTTGTATAATTCTACGTCTTTACTTTGTTTTGATGACCAATAATCAGCTTTGGGAGGAAAATATATTCCTGGATTATCTTCCCATTCATTTTCTAATGCTTTGGTAATAAGATTATTTAGTATAATATTGTTATTAAGTGTTTGTCGGCAAACTTTTTTAAAGTGTAAACCAGAAAATTTAATAATATATTTTTTTCCATTCTTTATTGCATTTATATTTTCTTTTGCTTTTTCTTTTGTTAGATATATAAGAAAAGCAACTTTATTTTTATCATTTTTATATTTATAGTCAACTTTAATTTCGTAAGAACTATATATTTTTTCTTCTACACATCTTTTTTCGAAATCCCTTTTTTGTTTAATAGTAAGAAAAGTAATACTTGGTGTGTATATATCTATTTTATTTTTAAATAATTTTTTAAATACTTCTTCTTGAGATGGAGTTAATCTTTTAATACCTAGTAACTTTAGCATTATTTATATTTATTTATATTTATTAATATATTAAGCTCTTAGCAATAGTTTTCCATCTTGTTGTGATATTTCTGCTATTCTTTCATGTAAGACTAACGCGTAAATATTATAATCAGCGTTTGGATTAGCTGTTAATTCGTAATGAAATGCTAATTTTGTAACACCATCTTTGATATCCATTTTTTGTTTTGTTAGGTCAAAATAAACAAAAGGAAATAAAGATTTGAAATTACTTATATTAAGTAATGTTCCACCTTGATAATCATTATTTGCATAGACGTATGACATTACATTTCTAAAAACCCTTGACATATCAGTAGAAGGTTTAAAGTGAATATCTGGGTATTCGTTTCCATTTGCAACTTCCAGTTAACATCTTGATATATTAGCATTATTTGGTAGATTAAAAGTATCGTATAAAAATGGATTTGCTGTTTGTTCATCAATTCTTGCTGTATCAATTCCAAAAATAAATACATGACGTGGTTTTGAAATAGCATTTGTAATTCTAAAATGTCCTGTCTGTTGTTGAGTATTATTTGATCGCTCTACTACTTCATTCAAATACGTCCATTTGTAAGGTTTAAGATAATTTTCCATGTACAACTTTTGTCCTTCTGAATTAAATGTAAGTTTTGGAATAAAAAGTTGTAGTCTTGTTATAATAACTCTACAATCATCAGCACCTTGAAAAATTAAATTTGCATCTTTTTCAATTTCGATATTTAGCTCAATTTTTGTATTTGGAAGTAATTTGTCTTCCAATGCTTCAAAGAAAGAATATCTATTAAGAGGAATTTCACAGTTTACTTTGGCTGATACACCTAATAGTAATTTTCTTTTATGAAAACCTTTATTATAAGTTGCTTGAGCAGGTCTTTCCTCTGCAGCTGTTGATGTATCAAGAAAATAAAATTCGTTTGTAGCAACACTCTCAGCATATGAAGGATTATACTCAAGAAGATTTTTAATATTTACAACATGATTTGCGTAGTAACAACTATAAACTTCTCTACCATTTGCTAGGATACCTAATTTTTCTATAAATGAGTTACTACCATTTACAATTCCATTATGATCAGCAACCGCGATGTTTGCTCCATCTGCCAGCTTATTTACTTTAAAATCCATTGATAGTCTGGCGTTATACCAATCAAAAGGAGTAGTTTCTCCTGTATTATCAGCAACAAATCTAAGACCTGTTTTAGTTTGGTGAGCGTTATTTGCTGGGGCGGTATCTAAAGACTGTTCCAGGTCAAATACAACATCTTCATATCTATCTAAATATTTTGGATTTCTAAATGACTTCATTTTATTTTAATAATTATATAATTTTCTCTTACGTGTTGATCCTCCACTAAGAAGGTTATTCAATGTTTGATTTATCTCTTGTTGAGTCATTGTTTCAACATTTTTATTAAAATTAACTTTTTTATTAGAACGTTTTTTGGTGGGTGCAGCCTTTTCTTTTGATAACAATTGTACTATTTTATCACCAGCCTTTTTACCAACATGTTCACCGGTTTTTGTTGCAGCTGCTGTTACCGCTTTTTGAGCACCTTTTTTAGCAGCTTTTTTCATTGTCTTTCCAAATATTTTTTTACCAACCGATTTAAACATATCCATCATTCCTTCTCCATAAAAATGTTGTCTTGTATATCTACCCAATTCAGGGTCAAGTCTCATTTTAAACTCTGATTGTCTCATCATTTTATTTTAATAGTTATATAACTACGAAGTATTACATTGAATGGAGTATTAAAGTCATAAACCAATCAATACCATTAAAATTTACAGGTCTTCCAAGTGAGTCTGTCACATAGATTCTCATTTCATCAATGTGAAATGAAGAGACATCGCAATACAATGGTCTTTTAGGTTCAAACATAAATGGAAAAGACCTTGTGAGATTGTCTGTTGGTATTACAGCAATGGTATTTGTATTTATTCCGTTTACAATGCTATCAGTTATTGCACTTGTGTTGATATTTAATACATCAATCGAATTTGTGATATTTGGTAGTTTTGTTCCATACTCTGTTTTTGTAATAAGTTTCTTTGCAAAACCAATCAGGTCTCCAAAATCTGTTCCTCTTAGATCAAGTTGATAATCACCATCAAGTGATATTAGAACTCGATAGGTAGATAGTATAAAAGTTAGATTAATTGAATAAGTTTTTTTTCCACTTGAGTCTGTTGTGTGATGAGACTTTTGAGACATATATTGATGAATGTAATCATTAATATCTGAGTAGGAATACATTCCATCTGTAAAAGTAATTGTTTGCCAAGTCCTTCCATCATGGGTGTATTTGATTTTATTGTTTCCATAATCACTTCTAATATTATACCAAGAGTAAGTCATTGACAACCGATCAAGAGCAAGTTGGTGTTTTTTATCAGGGTCAAGTTTTAGAGATGGATTAAACTTAATAGTAAAATCACCAGGTCGGCTTGTTCCTCTTTTTTCCCTATTTATTGAGGAAATGTGAACAGCTCGTTCTTCCATTTTTATATAATTGATATATAATTTTTTAGTAGATCGTTAAGTTGTTTTTTTTGAGATCACTTTCATTTGGTTAAGAAGATGTGCTATTTGAGAAAACTCAGGTATTACACCATTATTCCCAGCAAGAATTGAACCACCGAGTAATTCAAGTCTTTTTACAAGTTGATGCGGGTTGTTAAAGTAAATCATTCCTTCTCCTATTTTATACTCAAGCGAACCTAAATAAAGTTTAAGAATGTTTCTGTATTTATGAAGTAAATCTTTTTGCATTTTAAGATTTTCAATTTCATTTTTGTCTTCTTCTGTTTTATGTTTTCTTTTATTCAAACCAGCTATTTCTCCTGTAAAAGATTTTATATCATTTTTTACTTCATTATTTATTTCTTCAAGTCTATCAATGTCAGTACCAAAAAAATTATTTGGCCTTGAATATCCCAT
>OZ038000.1:7125803-7175803 GCA_964035705.1 Porites rus
AACCGCAAAGTAATTTTCATGACTATAATCAAAAATACTGAAGGTAAATAGAAGTATAAGATGGGAATTAATTTTTTCAGACTAGATGCAAATACTGATTACACATTGTGTTTGGAAATACTTAACACTGATTATAATCTTTGGAATAATACTCAAATAAGTGTTGACAAAGGAACTTCAACAGGATTATCAATTGGAAATTTAAGCGTAAAAAAACTATCCCATAAGTATACTGATTCAACAAGAAAAACAAAAACTATGTACTACCACAGAATAATAGTTAATTTTCGAAAGTTGTCATCTGGGAATAGGTTCTTTCTTCACATTTTGGTTGATATTCTTCGGGGTGGATATAACCTGGCTACGTATCCGAATCAGTTTTCAGGGGTTTATATTATTGCTTATGGTCTTAAGGGTACATTTAGCAATATCGATCCAGATAAAGTTTACGACTATCACACCGCATTTGATATCTACCCAGGATTGGTGATGTTCAATGTTCCCCCCATCTTTAATAGTAAAAAATTATCACATATCAGTCTTGACAGTATAAGTGATGATAATTTTGCAACAATTAAATCAGTAAAAGAGTTAATTCCTTTACTAGAAAAAAAAATTTGTATAAAAAATACTTTAGTGAGTTTTATGACTTTGCTGATGCGAATAGTTATGGAATAAATATAGGCTCATCTGGAGTTATTATTAATTCTTTAAAACCTAATATTACACTACCACCAAATAAAACCTAAGTGAAATAAAAGAAAAAGGATTAAATGTTAATGGTTATAATGTTACTTTTTCTCCTTCACATTCTTCGAAATCTACTTTATGTATTGTTTTTACTTATTGGAGAAATAGGAGTTTTACCCTAACTAAATATTTATCAACAAACAATAATATTTTAGTAAAATTAGATTATAATAAAACAAACAATAAAGTAACTTTAACTGTCAATAAACCAACTCAAAATTTTACCATGCTAAGTAGTTTTAACGGAAAAATAATTGTTGTATGGTTGGCAGAAAATCTTAGTGCAAATGACACAAAAGTTTCAATAAGTAACTACAGCGGAACATTAACTATACCAGCTGTTAATTACAATGCTAATCAACGTTGGAAGTTTACAACTGAAGATGGAATATTATTAAGATTAATGTATTCTCCAAACTTTTACGACACCGACTCTGAGCAATATCATAAAGTAATGCTTCAAGAAAAGTTAAATGGATCTTATATAGAATAGGGGCTGTTCCCCTATGACCCCCTTCCCTTGGCTAGGCCTTACTAATGTAAACAAAAGAATAAATGAAAAGAAATAGTAGTAAAAGAAAGAGTATTTTTGAATTTAATCATATTGATAAATCTTTATCAGAAGAACAATACCAAACTATTGCAGATCTTTATAAACATTACCACAAGAAACATTGGTGTTATAAGAAATGTTATAAGAGTTATAAATTTTTAGATAATTTTTTTTCTATTTCTAGTTTATCTCTTATTGCTGTTGGCACTATCACAGGAGGGTTGACACTCAATCCTATTATTCTTGGAGTAATCAACGGTGCAGGAATAATAGTGGCTGGAATTACAAAAAAGAAGGATTTTAAGAAAAAGATAGAAACAACAAAACTGGCATATACTACTTATGAGAAAGTATTAGTAGAACTACGATCAGCACTCAGAGGAGATGAGTGGAATAAACAAGAATTTATAGATCGTATTAAAATTTTAGATGAAATGATAATTGATCAATGTCCATCGAGTGTGGATAACTTTGCAGAGAAGTATAAAAATAAATTTAATATATAAATTAAAAACCCATTAACTAAATATTTTTAGCAGTTTCTAAAACATAAGTCATAGAGCAACAGTGCGTTTCGTGCTGGTTGTGATTTTCACTTACATGAATATATAATCCATCTCTGGACCTGAGCCGTCGAATCGACGGGTTGGCTCAAGCAACCATACTCTACATTTTTTGATATTAGTACTAATATCAAAAATTAAATATTTTTCTCAATTCTATGAATTACTTGGTAATGTTTATTTAGTGTTTTTTTACTACAAAATGCTTTTGGACAATATTTACAAGGAATACGAACACCAGCCATATACTTATGTATATTTTTGCTGATCTTATCATAATCATTACTTAGAATAAATGCGTAATCGTTATTTCGATACTTCTCTTTCATCTTTATTTGAGATTCTGATACGCAGTAATTGTTAGTTGGTGATTTGAATTCAATACAGAGACCTTTATATTCCCGGTGATAATCTAGAATCATTAGATCTGGTTGGCCTTTTTGATATCCTTTTTTATACGAATCTAGTCTTTTTTCCTCTGTATCTTGATTCTCCCCCAGTCCGGCTACCAATATAGAATCAGGATAATAATTTCTAATTAGTTGTACCACTTTGTAATGAAGATCTGTCTCATTACCAATCATTATCATCTTATTCCAAGGACTATCAAACATTTTGTACTGTCCATATTTACGGATAGATGGAAGAACTGTATTAAATACCCATTGGCGGAACTTTTTAGCAGTTTCTAATTTAGAACCAAATACAAGTTCGTAAAAGCCAGGCTCATTTATAAATGTACAATATTTTCCTCTAATATCATTTTGTTGAGGTGTCTTTTTGACACCCCCAATGTTACTTTGTTGAGGTGTCTTTTTGACACCCCCAATACTTGTTGTCCTAGAAAGTTGTATTATTTTGTTTTCTACAGATACGTGTTTTCTTATAACCTGTTTTGTGTCAATATACCCAAGTATCTGAGCAACATCCTTTCCTCGAAACCAAATATTTTGTTTATTGTCAATATATGAAGACAATTCGATTCCTAAATCTTTATTAGCAAACTTCTTCTCCAGCATGTTTGTCATTTATTAATTTATTTAAATCTTTAAACAAATAATTAATTTTTTTTACTCTAATTATGATATAAAATGATTAGTAAAATAGTTGAATATGTTAATCTTTACTTTCCAACTTATAAAACACAATTTTATCCAGATAACTTCATTAAAGCTTGTCTAATATACCAATTTCTCTACGCAAAGTATTTCTCACAAAAACTAGACATAGATCAAATTATTTACAGACTGACAGAAGCAAGACACTACCTAAATTCAGATTCAAATATTATTACCAATCATCTAATATTCAGCCTAGCTTTTCGTGCTTTTTGGAAACACTATAGAATTGGAAGAGGATTTGTATATTCAATCAACTCACCTTTCAAAGAATGTGAAGTACTTGGTTATCTAACTGGAATAATTTACTGGATTTTTCATAAAGGAATAATATAAACTATAAATAAAATGGCAGCTGTTATTATAAGACAAAAAGATGTAGACCGTCTTGCTAGAAAATTACTAAAAGAAATTTTTGAATTTATACAAGATGAGTATTCACTTAAAGAATTAAAAAAAGATTTTTTAAATAAAGTTGTTTTAAATCATATTATTTCTTCAAACCAAAAAGGTGAAAAATATGAATTATCAAATTCAAAATTAGAAAGTCTTTTTAATAAAGACGAAGAATTTGAAGGTTTTTTAAAACTTGTAAAAGATGCTATGAAAGATGATGGTATTGATACAGAAGGAATATATCGAGTTATTAGTGAATTTAAATTAGATATGGAAACACATGAAGATTTGTATTATAAAAAAGAAGCATTTTTAGATATTTTTAGAGTATTTGAAACTGGATATACTTATTTAGAAGATTAAATTTTATATTTTTTAAAATATAAAATTATCTAAGAATAAACACTAAAAAATATAAAATCCATTTCATTTAGACCAAGAAATTTTTTTTCCTCTAATGATAATCTATTAAGCCAAGATATAATATCATTTGGTTTTATATCTAAAGGTTTATTAAGAGGATCATTAATTATACATCGCTTAATTTCATCAAAATAATATAAAGCCATATCACATTTATTTCTAATGTTTAAAAATTTATTTTCTTTTTCCCTAATTTTTAGAATAATGTTGTTCATTTAATTATTTTTATACTATTCTTTAAACAATATTTTTTAGATGGTTGTATACAGAACTAATTCAATCCTAACAATCTTCTTGCTTCTTCTCTTTTTAATTTAGAATACTCACTCTTTAATTCTTCCATATAATCTTCTTCAGATATTCCATCTGGTGGCCTATAGCTTTCAAAAAAATATTCAAATAAAAAACTTTCTCCTTCTTGAACTTGTAAAAACAATTCTTTTGCTTCAATTTTTGGTGTATCAGCAACTCGATTACTCATTTATTATTTATTTATATTATTTAAATCTTTATAACTATCCCACCACTTTTCATAAATCTCTAAAGTTTGAGGACTATTCTTAAGTACAATAAGTTTATACTTTTCACATCCCATCTCCTCCAAAAGTTTTTTAGTTAAATAATTAATATTTATCATTCTCTTTCTGGAGTATTGATTGTTTAGTATTTCCATGATACAATTGTCTATTTTTAATATTTTATCATAAAGTTCACATTTTTCTTCATCATTTAGGTTTATTCTTTTAGAAATTTCATTTACCTTTTTCTCATAATGATACTTTCTATGATAAATACTCTTTTTTCTATAATGCAACCTATCCAAATCTTTTACATCAAATAATCCTAATACATGACCGTTTGCTGTACCACATTCATCACAGATTTTGAGGCCAGAATAAATGGTAAAACATTTAGTATTTGTGCAATTTGAACATTGTGTTTTTTCACTAACTTGCTGAATAGGTTTTTTATAATTATGAAGTATAGTTAAATATTTTTTTATTTCTTCTTCTGTATAAGACATTTATTATTTATTCTTATTTATCTTAAAGCTTCAGTTTTTTATCTAAAAGCCAAAGTATGCACTTTATCCTCTAAAACAATGCGTTTATCATCTTCATTACTTAGAGCTATTTTGTTAACTTCTTTTGAATATATATCATGTTTTTCACTTCTTATTATTTTCATTTTTCTCATTTCTTTCTCACCTGAAAATAGACATTTAACATAATCATCAAAATCTAATTTCTTTTTTACAATATTTTTCTTTATTCCTTTACACTTTCTTACTTCCCTATCCTCCTCAATTCTAAAACTATAAAGTTTGGGTCGCAGCCCAACAAAATGGCTGATTTGACGGCCAGCTACTTCATCTTTAAACATTCCAATCACTTTTTTATTAGCTCCTGTAATTATCCCAGAAGGATGGATGGAAGGATAATCAGAAGTATCAAACTTATCTCTTACATCAGGACATATATCTAGATAAAAATCTTTTGTTTTAATCTCATACATTAGGCTATCCGTATCTGTAAACAATAATTCTGCTTTATTCTTATATTTCTTTTTAATGTATGTGTAATGAAAATTAAACATTAGCGTTTTTGATAAATCTAAAATTGCTTGACCAACATACACTGGTTTGTTAAAATACACTTCAGTCTTTTTCATATGAACTGCGATAAGATTGCGATCAAATATTGTACATCTATCAAAGTTTGGTCGACTTGATAGTTTGACAGCTTTCTTACGATTATCAATAAGATGTATATTTTGCCTTTTCCTTATATTTTCTATTGTTTTACCAAAGACGGAGTTATTCATTAATTTGAAAAAGTCTTTCTCAAAATTGTTGGCTGCACGCATTCTAAGTTCAGTATTTTTTTCTGATATATGGTTCCATCCAAGGAGACTGATAAAATGATATTCCTCTATGAACAGCAGTTATTCTCATACCCATTTCAAGATATTGTCTAAGATTTCGATAATGAACAACATAATTTTTTCGAGGTTTAAAATGGCATATAAGTTTTTCAACACCATTAACAATCATCTTCTCAGGAGCTAAAGGATAATCATTATGCGAATCCCATAGGTGTTCTGGATACTCTAAATCAACTTCAAATATATAACCTTTTCTCCCAAGATTTGACATACTATGATTTGCTTTCTCTAGAATTTCCATTACCTTTTCCTCTGTTATATTTTTCATCCATTTAAATCCATGAGTAGGAAGATTTTGAGACATTGCCCAACCGTAAAGATTGTTTGCATCTAAATATTGAATAAATGTTGACTCCTTTCTAGGATTATAATTTTTCATATATTTATTATTCGCTTCTGCATATCGTTTTGATATATGAGTTATTCCACCACGAATACCTTGCTCAAACATCATTAACATATCATAATCATGTAGTAACTGTAATTGCTGACCTGTTTCTTTGAGACATGCATCCCAAGCTAGACCTGGTGATGTGTAATAGTGAACTGGATCTAGTTTGTAATGTTTGAGACAAGTTTTTCTAAAGTTTTCAAATACATCTGCTAGAAGTAATACATCAGATTTTAGGTAAAGATTGTGATAATCTCTTATTGTTTTACATTCAAATATATTCCAGCCTTTAATTGCATGTTGGTAATCTTCCTCACTAATATCTTCGTCATTAAGTTGGGAATAGAATTCCTCTTTGGGTGGTAATTGTGTTTCTGATAATTTATCAAGTGATGAAACCTAATCATAAGGATAAACTCCCTTACGAGTGAGTAATTCTGTGTTTCTCTTAAATACTTGTTTTGTATTATGAAAGTCATCTGGGGATAAATTTGAAACAAGATTGGCAAGTGATGTTTGAAGAAACTTGAATGAATCTAAAAATCGTATTTCAAAATTTACATCAATCATTTTATCAACTTTATAAGAATAATACTCATCAACTTTAATACTTTTTGAAAATGAAATATATTTTTCTTCCGTAGATGGAATACAGTTTAATTTTCCTCATAACCTTGAAGATTGTGAAATATAACTGGTAATACTTTTGGTTTTTTACACATAAGATTACATTTGTTATGTGCTGCTCCGCGATACTGGCCTGTAAAATGACAATGATCTCAAACTTTATCCTCTTTTAATTCGCGGCTACAAATATGACAGTTAACTGCGGCATTAAATGATTTTTGTTCTGCACTAGTTAGTCTAAGAGGTTTTGGTCTTTGATAAAAATCATTATAAATTCCTTTAGTTACTTCTGTAAGTTTTTCCACAAATACTTTTGATATATCTTCATCTTCGGAGGTTTTTGTATAAATGATTGGTTTAATTTTTTTTTTCTACTATTCCTTTAACATAAAAACAAAATCCTGATGGTTCATGCTTTTGATAGTTGTAATTATAAGATTCTTTTGGATTAGGACTGCAAGTATTTATTGGTTTTGTAAAGCATTCAAAATCTGCATAAACTACAAAAGGAATAGGAAGTTGTTTGTAATAATTTTTGAAATATAACATTGTGTTTGGTTTGGGCATTGTTATAAGTGCTGTTTGATTGTTAGAACAATATTTAATATGTTTTTCTAGTAATTCTTCTTTAGTGAAATGACTAAAACATCTCTTACAAATAAATAGTTTACCATTACTACT
This sequence comes from Porites rus, assembly GCA_964035705.1. NCBI lineage: Eukaryota > Metazoa > Cnidaria > Anthozoa > Scleractinia > Poritidae > Porites > Porites rus. Next base: position 7,133,250 of record OZ038000.1, read on the forward strand.
TACAGTTTTTTGAGACCTTATTAACCTATGAAAATTTTTAATAAGAGTATAATGTGAGGCACCATCTTCTTCATATAAAAATAAATCAATAGTATTTTTACAATCTCTCTTTGCCTCTCTCAAAGGATAAATAATCATTTTATCATCTTCAGAAAAAACATTTATTCCTGGAAGATCTGGATTAAGTTTCTCAAATTGAGTGATATTATTTACTTTCATTGGAAAAGTAATTCCTTTAGTGTTAAGTGAAAACTCATACTTTTTTAAATCATTTATTCTTTCTTCATCTCTATCTCTTGGATGAAGATACCTAAGTATACACCAAAGAAAGCATTTGTCATCTTTATTTTTAATATTAACAATTGCTTTTTTATTTTTTATCCAACTAGGAAGATCAATGTAAGACGATCCTTTATTTGGATTATACTCAACAGTATGAATTTCAAATTTTACCACTTCTTTAAAAACCCAATTACTTCCTTTTTCTGCATACATTTCCATTTGAGCTAAAATAGAATCTTTACTAAAATCTATTAAATGTTGAACATTATCTGATTCTAGATTAGTATATGTTGGTGAATTAAAATAAGCCTTATCTTCTTTTATATCAAAAATACCATTTTTTTTATCTACTTCATGTTTTTCCATCATGCAAACTAAAACAAACTTAAATTTTATATTTCTATGATAAGTAAAAAAATCAACTAAAGTTTCATTTATACGTTTAAAAAATTCAATTGGATCAAAACCAAAAACTCCTTCAATCGTGTATTTATTTGCAAAACCTCCAAGAGATGATTTTTCTTTTACAAGTCCTTGGTCATATTCTCTCATTGCGCGTTCAAGAGCTTCTCTTAAATAGACTGGAGTATCTTTGGGTATTTCTTTATTTTTTATACATTCCTCAAAATACTCATCAAATGTTTTTATCTTTTTCTTTTTAGTTGTATCTTTCTTTTTCTTATATTTCTTCTTTATATCTACTCCTTTTTTTACTCTTTCATTAAGCTTATCAAGTCTTCTTATATCTCTAATTAATTTTTCTTTTTCACTTAATTCCTTATAGCTTTTTTGTATTGTTTTTTTCTTCTGGTTTAATATATATCTTAATTGTTCAAGAGATAAACTCTTATATTCATTATCTGTGATAAAAGGTTGAGAAACCTTAAAACCGTTATCAAACTGGTTAGACATGACGTCTTCTAATAAGTGATTATATTAGAAGACGAAAACTTTTAAATTTCAATTTTATTTAATCCTCTTATGAAAAGATATTCTTTTTTATACTCCCTTGCATAATGCGGGATTTTATTATTAGCATTTTCCGTCATTTTTCCGATTAATTGCGTTTGAAAGGGGGTACTAAAGTGCGTCACAGATGCCATTTTACTAACTACTGACAGACGTCAAACAAGGATCGGAAGTCATAAATGGGAATCGAACTCAGGACCTCTAGCATAGAAGGCCTGACATTAACCAACATGAACTAAGCTGAATCCTTGCTCCTGTGCTCGAAAAACGTTTGCTTGAGTTCTTTTTCACTTTCCTAAAAAAGTGAGTTCTTTTCTCCCTTCCCTTGTACAAATCGAAAAAAATTTTCCATGGTCGGCACTCAAGTGAAACCACGATCAGCAAGCGAATGATTTCACTGCCAATTTTTGAACGTTTTCGCGTCATTTCTATGATCGATAAGAGTATGGACCATGGAAATTTATCGTCGATTTGTCTCGTACAATAACATTAAGAGTCTTTGACGTACACTCGTTAAATAATTCTCCACAAACTGCGCGGAAGAAAAAGAGAAAAACAAATTGCGCCACCGTCACGTAATTTCCATCACATCAGACCATTGGAAAAGTTATTGGGGGGGGGGGGGGGGTTGCTGAAGCATCATAAAAATATATTTGTGCAAGGGAAAATCTTATGAAAAAAATTCATGCAGGCCGAGTACCCCCAAAAAATATTCCCGCACTGGCCTAAAAAAATTCAAGCAAAGGGAAATGTTCACGAACAAAAATTGATGTGGCTCGAAAATTCCCCATCCACTCTCCCCAAGCCCATAATTATTCTAATGGTCCGTCCGTTATCGACGGTTATCGACCATAGCTCTCGACCAATCAGCACAAAAAATCGCTCAGTTACCGTAAAATCCTTCCTTCCCACCCGTTAAAAGGCCCCTTGCAGACATTTACCTGACTTTTCTAAGAGCAGAGCATGATTCATCCAGGCACCCACATGATCGTTTTTTAAATTGATGGCTGTTTTAAATGCGGCAATGGCTTTTACAGTTTTGTCTTGATCGATGTACTGGAGGAGAAGATTTTAAGGTCATTATAAATACGCATGAAAAAGCAATGAATGGGAAACTATCCAGGGTTCACGTAAAAGGATTATATCATTGTATCTGCACTGCTTGCGCTATCCATTTTGAACGTTTAAAAACTATTGACCTTTTTTTCTTACCAGTTTTCCAAGGTTGAAAAAAGCGTCTGGATATCTTGGTCTGTATTTTATAGCGTTGCTGTAGCATTTTCCGGCTTCCTAAGAAACAAATTTTGTAGGATCAGAGAGTTCGAAGATGTGCGGAAGAAATAATCGTGCAGAGAGAATCAAAGGAAAGAAATAGGAAAAACTGGCACAAGACGAGGCACAAGTTCGATTTGAGTATACCCTTAATTCTCTCTCTGCTAGATTGACTCACCACTACCTGCGCGCCTGGCCGCTCTCCGGTTGTTACACAGAAAAACAAAGCTTGCTGGAAGTTCAAATCGTAATCAATAATTTGTGGAAACATGAATAAAGCTATCAAACTCACATCTTCTTTATGCAATGCTGCCTTTACGGTGCCTAAGTTCATCCAGCCCGCCGCAAAGTTATTCCTATACACAAGAATAACTGCGTTGATAAGTTATCTCAGACCCGGGGGGGGGGATACTCCCTTATATAAGCTATATAGGTATGTGCCATCTCAGCAAAAAAGCGAGACATCAGAGAGTTTTAGATCCGAGTTTACCGCGAACCTCTAACCGCGGCTTGCGGTTACCCGTTTGCGGTTCGACGTTCAAACATAATTCGATTTAGATTGACGGTGGATTAAATTACGGCCACCATTTTGAATCAGCAGCCATGAATGGCACCTGTTTTCAAGATCCAATAGGATTTACAAAATTTAGCATTTCGCCCGAATTTGTGTCTCTCTTAATGGATAAGACTTGCTCCACAAGATTTTTGTATCAATACGTTGGATGAAACAAGAATTATACGCTAAAAGCTTTAAGGTAAATGGCATACGTGAAAACCTACCTCCCTACGTTGAAAACGCACGTCGTAAACCTCAAACGTGACGCGAAAGACTTGTCACGTGACCTCCAGCGGTAAGAGGTTCGCGGTAAACTCGGATGAAAACTCTCTATTGGGACTTACGACATCTTCCTGTTTTACATTATATCTACATTATTTAGGAAATGTGATTTGAAATAAACGCCACCCTTGAATAATCGCCGCATCGAAAAGGCTTAAACTTTAACAAAGGCCGCAGCGTTTAATCGAAAAATACAGTATTAAATCAAATTCCACTAATGACACCAATCGTATCGTTTTGGGCCTCTCTATTAGCTTTTCAACAATGAACTGGCAAAGTTGAGGATTCTGGCCTTGTGGGCCAATGCAGTTTGGCGATCCGGGACGAAAGAGCCACGTGACCTGAAACGACCAGGCCGCGCGGGAATAATGAGGCTACAGTTAGGCAAGGTTCTAGTAAGGACTCGTGCGAACACGATCTCGCGCACCTTGTACAATGTACGGGTCTCAAATAAGGACCTTTGGATAGCACTTCAAGTTTTCAAACCAAAATCGTGTGCATCATACAATTACTTATCACACCAATCTGAAACCTAAAGTTTACTAATGTACAAGTCAGCAACAGGGAAGAGTTACAGTCCGGAGGATATAATTACCTCAAAATTCCTAAGTCGTAATCATGCTTGATTTCTTACTCATAGTCAATTTGGGGGATAGGGGGGTCCAAACCTGCCAACTCCTGTACCTTGAATTCCCGGCTCTCGCCCCTTTTTTTTGGCTTTCTCCCACCAGCTCTCTTTTCGATTACGAAAGATTGAGTATTGTTGCATAATTTCCCCATATTTTCCCCTCCCCGCCCTTTAGAACTCTCACTTCCCGTACTCCTTCCGCCCCCTAATATAATTCTCCCACCCCCTGTCCTCCCCCATTAGTCAAATGTTAAGGTCACTACTGCGTTCAGAACTTAATGACTTCAAATTAAAGAGAAAAACACTTAAGTATAATATTGCAAAAAGACTAACCTTATTTCTACAGCTTTTTCTAACAGTGCTTCAGCTTCTATGTATCTTCCATCATCCTTAAAAAAACGATTTTTACACTAAAATTTTAAAATTAACTCAATTTAAGTCTGCTAATAAATTACAACTTCAGACAGTTTGGCAAAACCAAAAAAATATAATCAAGAAGTAGCCTCCTTGTTCTAAATTCAACGTGAGTAAACCGTGATTAGTACGGAGCGATCTACAAAGTTCCAAAAGTCCTGAATTTTTTTCAGGCTTCTTACCCAATTGCATAAATTGCGTTCATAACTGCGAGGATCACTCTTCGTTTTATTTCATTTCCCAGTTCTTATATGATTTATTTCATATGCATCTATCACATTCATCTCTTGAACACACAATTGACCAGCTCCAATTGGTTAGATTATCGCACCAGTATCGCAAGGTCACGGGTTCAAATCCCGTTGAAGTCCTGACAAAGCTTTTCAAAAAAGGACAAGCTCGGGACTTGTACCCAGTTTCTTGGTAGGGTCGATCACCCTCGAAAATTTGTTGCTTTTCGGGTTTTAGATGAGTTTCCCATCCGTTTATGCTCATTTCATTTTGGTCGAATAGGAAGGGGCCAAAATTTAAAAACCAAGAGAATCCATTCTTTTTGCAGGGTTTGTATCCCAAAAAAATCATTCTGTAGTCACCTCCTACGATTGACTTGATCTGCTATGCAAAAATCCGGCATGGGTTCTTTTTAGCGATCATTACAATGACAAATATGAGCTTGGTGTGATCTTGTTTCTCGTCAGAGGATCATTTTTGAAAGGACTCTTTATTAAAATGTTCACTGCCACAAAATCCAGGTACGCATATTTTGGAGTATCCACATGTTTACTGCCTCTCCGTTATTGAAAGTCTCATGTGCGTCAAAAATAAAATACATGTAAAAATACAGACATGCACTGTTGAAGGTAGTGATTAATTGTCGTAGAACCTGCATACTTAAGAACAACAAAAATTTACTAGAAATACGCGAATAGGATAACCTCGCACAGCAAGGGGGAAAATTAAGGGAAAAAAGCCATTAGGGTAGAGAAAATATATGAGAAATGCAAACAAAAAGAAAGGAAAAGAAAAACGAGCTCTTCCAAGAATCAATCACAGTACATCCTGTGTATTGGGACAATTCTATACGGTACGTGAGCATATGTCCAATCTGAAATAAACATTTCTTTAAAACATTACCCGTGGAACTTCCGCAGGCAAGGGCCGTTCCCGAAACCTTTTCATGCTTGGATAAAACTGCAGGCTATTTTTTTATTGTTAAAAACACTCAAAGGAAACTTCATTTAAGTGCAGGGAAGAACTATCATTTGACTCGACGTCAATTAACAAGAAATAACCCAGTACAATGAGTGTTTATCATTTCTCACTGATTTCTACACGGTACCTGATTGCTTCTCTATAAAACTTCTCAGCAATTACTGCATGTCCTTTTTCAGCTCTCAGCCTGCCAATGTTGTAGTGAACCTGTTGAAGGGACAAAACTGATCGTAAATATACTAACGTCCAAAAGAGCTACAGCGAAATTCTCTCATACGCAACCAAGTCAAAATGCCAGGAATAGGTGGTTACAGGGAACAGGGGCTAGTTCACGCTTTTTGCTATTCTTTAAAAAAAGAAAAGCTAAGAAACGTTTTTCGCATCAATTGAATTCCAAAATTAACTAGGTCCCGTTTTGTTGTTTAAGACTATATTAAGGCATCAAAGCTGTTTCCTGTCGTCTGTTTTCAAGTTCTAATGACATGCCCGCGAGAATCACCAAAACAAATTACTACGGTTTGTGCCTCGTCATAATTTTAAAGAAGCATTTTGTGTATGGGAAAGGGAACTAGGTAACTAGGGAGCGGGGTGGGGGGGGGGGGGGCACTTTATTGGGGCAAACTGCAATCATGAAAGGATTAACAAGAAGATATGTGATTAAAGAAATAAAATAAAAATAATTAATTATAATCACAAGAATAATTAAAAAAACAATTGACGATCCCCAAAAGGGCGAGTGCAAACGGGACCCTAGACCCATGCAAGGCACCGCCCTGGTGTTACTTACAATTACAATTTCAATTACAATGCTGATGAATAGCTTATTTTACTCTTGAAAAAAAATTAATTCAAAGCCTAGATGTATGTTAACCAAAAAAGTGAATAAAAAAATACAAGAAAGTGGATGTGGTAGGCACAGTCACTTCGACCTGCGACTGTGACAGAATTGTCCTTCTGTCCTGACACAGCAGGGTCCAACAGTATCCACCTTCAGACATAGCCCCTTTTTCTGGAAGAGGTCACTTCCTAGAGTTTTCCACCTTGACTGGTAAGACTGATTACTAACAGTATTTTGGATAAACGGTCCCTTGTGAGAGGTCTTGCTAGCTGCAATCGTGACTGTGAGAACATCCCTTCAGCTATTTCATTTACCTTGGCTTGAGTGGACAAACAGTGAGTCCAGAAGTGAATAAAGTGTCTTCATCAACCCATTCTGCGGATCTCTGAAAAAAGGAAGAAGGCAATATAAAAACAGCCACAACTCCAAAAACGTTTTCAGGCGAACACCAGAGGGACAAATCAATGTGTCTGTATTATGGAGAAGCTCATATTTTTTAAGCTTTCTACAGGGTTCTCTTTAAGTGCTGGCAACTGGCTAAAAAACCGACTAGGTTTGAGCCACGTACGTTTTGGGAAAAAGGGTAAAGCAAGGCCGAATGCAAGCCTGAAATTAACTACATAACTTGATTGCTAAGCCACCTATATTTACATCCTAGCTGTATACTTTAAAACTTAGTGAGAACCCTGAGCTCAGTATCTTTTGACAGGGGGCGCCTGTATCATAGTAGTATCAGAGGGGGAAAGGGTATGACCAAGACTTAAGTCCATGAAATCTAAAGCAAGAACTGGCCCCCATGAAGATTTCTTAGCAATTTGCCACAAGTCCCTTGCCTAATCTGGAAACGTCTGCATAGGAAGCAAGTCAAAACAAATTTCGTAATAACTTTTGGTACAGAATATAACATGGTGATATAGATGGTAAAAACATGGATGAAAGGGAGACTGCAATGCAATTACACCCTCACTCTTTGATTGTCTAACATTAGGCTTAATTCCAGGCACCCCTTTGATATGATTATCTGAGGCTCTGCGAGCAGAAGGGTCAGTTTCTTACCTGTACTGTTCGAGCCATGTACAAAGCTATCAGTGCACCAACAGTAAATTCTAAAACCTACAGGTGCAGGGCAGCAGAAAATATCAAATAATTAATTCTTGTCAGGGTGTTACACAGGGCGCAGAGGTGTTATTTGTCTCTTTATTATATCATACAGTGTAGCTGCTGTTATTCGTCCACAGTCATTACCTTCAGTGGTTTTCCGGAGCATTGGATAATATTTAACCAGGTTTGTAAGATGATCGCATGACGGTTTGCTTGAGTCAAAGGGAATGTGCGGTATCAACTGTAAAATTTAACTACAATCAACAACCAAGGTCACAAATAACTCCTCTGTGCCCTGTGCATGTTACACATGTATCTTGCTATACACTGCTTATGCTGGTAAAGGTTTCGGCTCCCTACTGTGTGCCCAGCGTACCTTTCAACCCTTTAAGCCCCAATATCCACATACAAATTCTCCACACTGATATTCATACATTTACTTACAGATATGTTGAGAGAGTTAAATAAAAGATCAAAGCATTTTCTCTTTGGTGATCATTTAATTAATTCTCATAACCATTTCTCTTGACAATGTATGGATATTGTTAGGGAAAAATTGACGTTGGTCACCATCGGGACTTAAAGGGTTAATCCATGTACTAGTATGCATATGATGGTGCCTGGGCCCTGCACACCATGACAGGGTTGTCATGGTTACAAGGTACATTCAGCTGCAGTTCTTGGCTCCACAAGCCTCTTAGGTACTTCCCCTCCTTGTGCTCCTCTTTTGGTCAGTTAAATTCAAAGGATAAATACTACCCATAATCTGCCTAATGGAGTGTTTCCCCTGCAGAAAAACAATCGCTTCCTCCAACAAGGTCAAGCCACATTGCTAAAAAGAGCATGGCACCTAAATAACATACATGTACATGTAAGCAGTCTTAATTTCAAACCAGCATATTACAAGTCTTTGAAGAGTGACAAGTGAATATATACTGGTATACATTATTCTGCTCACCTTTTTTCCAAAGTATTTCTTGCTTAGTGCGGGAAATCCAAGAACAGTGATCAGGACAAGAGCCAATACTGGAGAGATACAGCACCCTTTCAGCTACAACAAAACCAACTGTGAAGGAGATATTTGATGCTGGAAGGAATGGAACAGTAAGGATAGCAAGTCACATGGTTAGAATCCTGAAAAAAAGAAGATCTCTCTTGTCAAACACAACATGCAATATGAACTGCAAATGCAATGTAGCATGATGTACACGTGTTATCAAGTACAGAAAATTGATGCTTGCATGATTGTATTATTTAAAGTTGGTATGATCATGTTTGTAGAATTTAGACCAATATATTTTTCCATTTCTCCCACACAGACATTCTAAGGACTGCATCACACATTGACAGTTTTGCTCCATGACCGTTGGGGAGGACTGCATTACGAGCCAAAAGAATATCTGCTTGGGAGGCCTATTAATAATTATTCCAACACATAGACAATTATAACTGGAAAAAAATTAAGAGCCACAGGACCAAAGTACTGTTAAGTAAATGCATGTGAATCTTAACAACCTACAAGTTGAACAGTTAAGTAAAAAACAAGATGTTGATATATGTTGGTCCAAGAATTAATTCACTTTGCATTCACATCAGAAAATTGACTGGCTCAGCTTAATTAAGGCATTCTCCCTTCCTTGGTGTTTGTGCCAGATAAACTTGAAAGTGATACAAATGTGCTGGTGGCCTACAACTACATGGTCTGCTATCACATTTCTTATCAGAACAAAGTTAACTTTGTATTCAGGTTACACAATACCAGAATGGAATATCACACCACATGAATTAAATTTGTATTCAAAACTGGAATGAACTCATTCCAGAATGACTTGTGTAGGAATGGAACTTTGTCTTTGTATTATTAAGTAAACATATACAGAGTAATAAAGTTATGGAGATGGGACGGACTCATTTCAAAATTAAAGTATTCTGTGAATAGCCCCTAAAAGATCCTTACCGTTTTATTTGCAAATTCCTCCCACATAAACAGGACATAAGTAGCAGGAGAAGCACAGTCCACAGGGCAACAATGCAGAGTATACGTGGATCACTATATGTGTTGATTATTGGCACACAACCCATTGACCAGTCAAAACACTTACTTATGGTTGAATAATTTTTAATTGTTACATATCGATATTTTAGATTTTTATGGTGGAAGTGTATATATTCTTATTGTTTCTCTTACTGTAAATAGGTTTGTAGTTTTTTTTTTTTCATGCTTTTATTACTTTTCTGATCGAAGATCAGAGAGACGACGATATATAATTTACGTTTTTGTCTTCTCAAATTGTTTGTTTATGGTTCGTTGATTCCCATATTAATTTCCTGGGTCCTTAAGAAGAGCACTAAACACTCAACAAATTTATCGCAGCAATCTCTTAAAAAACAACAACAACAAAAAGCTCGAGCTGCTTGTTAACATTCAGCTTGTCACGTGCACATGCTTATCACGCAATGCACAATTTACCGGTTTCCATTATATGCCCATATAAAAAATATGTTGCATCTAAGCTTTTCGATGAAATTGACATTTTCAGCGAGAAAATGTCAGTAAAACGTCGTCGCAAAATCGACCGAATTAGTTGATATTATTGGATTTGCTTGGAATAATGCATGGGCTATGAACACACGTTTTGTACTTGAATGGGAATGAGATTCGTGTATTTTTGTAGAAAAAATTGCTTAATTATTTAATTTAAAAGTATATAAAGTAATGTTAATTATTCAATTAAAAAACTAATGACAAAATATACATAAATAATTCAGTGTTATCTCCTAAAACTCTCTAAAATTCCCTAAAAAACTTAAAAATATTTTAACCGCTGATAAGTTGAAGTGTAGATGACTCTGATGAAAAACTGCCGATTTGTTGTGCTCAGTGGACAGTACTCTAGACACTGTTGTAGCATATATGTGGACTGAGCCCTCTCTTGGTTGGTAGGAATTCAAAAAAATAAAAACGTCGAAAAAAAGTTTTTTTTTTGCATTCCTACCAGCCAAGATAAATCTCTATCCAGTGGATAATGCAATTAGTTCATACCTATCCGCTGGATACTGATTTATCCGGTGGATAGCGCTATTTAACGTTTGAACAACCGGGGCCTGACGAAAAACAAAAAAAAATTCCCGCGACACTGGACAAGGCGATGACGTGACGTGGCACCGCACTGGTCATTTACCCCTCCAAAGGAATAAAGTGCCATCGCAAAATTACCCTGAAACAGATCGCTTTCTAGAATTTCCAACACACCTGATGAAAAACGAACGCTATATTTTTCTCTAGTCTATCCATACCTTTTTTACTGCAACTTAGTTTGGGCCTCTACTTACAGAACTAACCTTATTCGTCTTGAGATTTTACAGAAACGAGTGATCAGAACTATAGCTAAAACCACTTTCGAGGCACATACTGATCCAGTCTTTCAAAATCTTGGTATCTTAAAATTTCATGATATATACTTACTACAACTAGGCTAACTATCAAAACCATACTCTACCTTTAAAATTTCATTGTAAATTTACCTTACAAAGTCAAATTCATTCGTATAATACAAGAAACTCGTGTAAATTTCGTCTGCCTTTCTGTCGCACTCGAACCAAACAATTTTCCGTTTTTTATCAAGGACCTAAATTTTACAACACCTTAAACACCAACATCATCAAAGCTTCCTCACCTTTCTCCTTTAAAAGGGCACTTAAGGCATTTAAAAAATCTTGGGAAAAAGCCTTTAAATATTCAACATTTGTAAACTTCCGTAATATTGATTAGTTTAATTTTTCACCTGATATTATATTGTATCCGTCGCCGTAATTTTTATGCCATCTTCGAAAAATTGTAATTGAGGAGGCCTAATTAACATAAGCTCTATAGTTTCTTTTAGGCCTCCTCGCCATCTCTTCCTACATTTTTTTTATTTTGGCATCTTTTTGTAATTATTGTAATCGTGTGGCAAATAAATGAAATACCTAAATACCTAAAACAAAAAAAAACCCGCGAAACGGGAGAAGGATTGGATAAGAACACAGTCCAGTCCCCACACTCTCCAAGTCCAAAATGGCGCGCCAGTTAATTTGATAATAATAACAATTGCATCATCTCAATGCAAGGTTTTGTTTGGGTTGTTTTCTTTAAAAAAGCAACAAAAGCGTTTTTGTTATCCAGCTCTCCTAACTGTGGATGGATGGTTTCATTTTTTCAGCTCTCAAGGACTCGGAAAATCAAAGGTCACCTCGATACTGCTCACTGAAGCTCGTATTTGTTTATATACCGTATTTATTCGAATAAGCGCCCAACCTCGAATTAGTGCCCAGCCTCGAATAAGCCCCAACAACCACTCCCTCCCCTTCCCAATCAAACTCAAATAAGCGCCCACCCCCACCCCCACCCCACCCACTTGAGAGACAATGAATAAGTACTAATGAGAGACTTCCCCGTGGACGGAGTTTTCTTCAGAGTATTTTACAGAAACCTTGTGTTGTTACTTCTTCGCGTTTTGTTATAATAAATAAATAATAATAATCTTTATTGAGGATATCAATTTCACTGATAAGTGATTTACCAAAGAGTCCTCAAAAATTAAAAAAGAACAAAAAGGAAAAATAAAGACTAATATATGAATATATAAAAATTAAACTAAAAACTATTTACATTTCTCAACACTCTTTTAAAACTAGCTAATGATGGGCTTTGTCTGATTGAAAGGTCCAATTTATTCCAATCGTTTGAGGCAAAGTTTGTCGAGGTCCAATGGCCCCAGTTCCCATTAGATGCACTCTTACGAATATTGTTTTTACATCTAGTATTATAATCATGTTTATCCTTATTGAATTCAATATTAAAACGATGTGAAAATAAGTTATTCAAACATTTATAAATAAAAGTTGCCCTATGCTCGGCAGATGATCCAACAGGCACATCTAAAATTATTTTTGCAGCTTTATTGTATTGTTATTAGCATTTACTGTTTTGTTGCAAAATAAACATTCTACACTTGCTGAAAATGGTGAAAATTTAATACGCGCCCAGCCTCGAATAAGCGCCCACTCTCAAGGTCCAAAAACAGTTAATAAGCGCCCAGGGCGGTTAATCGAATAAGTACGGTAATCTACGTATGTATGGTCATGCTCCTTTGCTGATGGGTATTCACAGCAAATATTCAGGCTATTAAAAAGTCAGACGAAGATTTAACAATTAATGAATGAGGCTGAGTATCTTATGAAGAATAATTATGGAGATCGAGGAGGGTGTTATCCGTCGAGGCCGTCCTCCGAGATCTCCATAATTCTTCATATGATACGAAAACCGAATTCAATAATTGTTTTATTATTCATTCAAAATAATTCTTAGTTTAAAAACGTAGCTAAAACAAGCTTACCTGCATCGATGTTATTAAGTTTATCTTCGATAGTTTACGTTTAGGTTTGTCCAGCTCCGCAAATATTCTCCAAATAGCAGATGTCGCCCTCCGAGTTGTCTTCTTGCTGTTTTTGCTATGTTTTTAGCCATTATTTCGCCTCGTTCCAGCTGTAGTTCTTACTCTTGAAACGAGTGAAGCGTCCGCCATTTTAGTTTATACAACGAAAACACCCCAATCTCGTCCCCAGGTCTTCTCTGTTAACGGCGCATTAACCTGTAGAAGGCTGCATTTTTGACGTCATTTCCTCGTTAAACACAAAATTCTTCCAAATTTGATCATCAGTAACTGGTTACGGTGAATTATGCGTGTGCTTTTAGCCAATCAGAATTGGGGAAATATTTTGAATGAATAATAATATATCTAAACGAACGTTTTGTTAAGCTAACTTTATCTGGTAAAAATATAAAAAATGGGCCTGACAAAATATGGAGACTTTCCATGCTTGGAGTAATGCTTAAAAATATGACATGAAACTGAATATAAATCAAAGAAAAATTTAAGCATCTTGTAAAAAGATCGTTATATCTAGGTCAGAACATCATCATTTGTGTTCTACGATGGTTACTAGGTTTTCAAAGGAAAAATCACCCTTTTTTGCTAAATCATGTGTTTGTTGTGCTAATCAGAGACCCGTTTTAGATCAATTTTAAGGTAAGAGTCGGTGTATTTCTAAACAACGAAACTGAGTTGGCTTTGACAATTCATTTTCACTTACCAAATACAGAATAAGGGCTTCTTGTCAACAATTTGGTTTGTTTATGGTCTGAATTATGCTCAAAATTCCATTTTGCATGTGCGAAAGTTCTAAGGCAGTTGATCTCGAAGCGATGTAATTAAAACATAAGGTAGTGTAAGGTTACTTTTATGCATACAGAAAATGCATTGTTTTCGAGTGTTGAAATGTGAATTGATCTGATTTACTAATCCGAGGCCGCTTTGTTCTAAACAAGGTTAAGTTAAACGAGGGCTACTCTCGATTTTCAATTCTGTTTTAAAACTTAAAGATGAAGACTCCTGTAAATTCCTGTAAATCTTAACTTTGGCTGCCCCTGTGCGACAATGACGTGAAACTAATTGTCTAATTTCACGTGTTAGAGTGGTTTTCGTTTGAGTGTCGTAAAACCAAAACCAAAGTAATTACTCTGGCCAATCACATAGGACACAGACAATACATTGAACCAATCAAAACTCGAAGTAATTACATGTGGCTGACGCAAAGCGCGGGAAAATGCATGCGAGCGCGTCACAATTGGCTTTGGTTTTACCTCTGATTGGATGAAAAGGTGGCGCGAATCTTTTAAGCCAATCGCATCGTGTAGAAAGTGCAAAACCAATTACTTTTCGACACTCAAATGAAAACCGCTCTATGGGGAACGTATACAAGCGACGACAAATCGAAAAGGACTCTTAATTTTCGTCAATAAAAACAACCGTGCTAATTTTCTGGGCCCAGTTCTTCGAAGGCCGATTAGCGCTAATCCGGGGTTATATTTCAATCCGCGTTTCTTTTTCTTTTATTCAAAAGCATTTAGCGTAAAACGGTGGCCCATATCTGCGAACACAACAAACAGTTCTTGAAACACAACAAAATATTCCTGGAACACAATAAACACTTTTCCAAACACAAAACGGTATTATCTTAACACAACAAAAAGTTTATCGAAACACAACACGGATTATTGAAACACAATACAACATTTGCAAAACACAAAACAAAATTCTTGTTGAATGGCCTGATAAATTTCGCCAACATTACTGTTCGTATTCCTTCTTCTAATCCGTGTACTCGCGAAGCCTATAGTTCAAGTACGCATAGACATGCCGTTGCATGGTACTGTTCAAAAAGAGTAATATAACCGAGTAATCAAACCCACGCTGAAAATAATGACGTATGAGAACCGTCTCTTTGTTTACGGCTTCTCCACATCTAGAGTAGTATTGGTGAGTTTCCTTCGAGCTCTTCTCATCAGTTCAAGCGCTTAAAAAACACATCCATTCTTGCGACAGATTGACACATGCGGGGAAGGCGCATAATCATTCAGCGGTTGAGTAAATGTGGATTCATGCTTTGTTTTGTAACAAATCCTGCATTACGTAGTAGGGAGAATTTTGTGTTGTGCTTTGCAAATATCGTCGTGTGTTTGGATATTATTGTGTTGTGTTTCCATAAATTAAACCTTTGTTGTGTTTGGTTAATACCGTGTAGTGTTTGGAAAAATGTTTGTTGTGTTCCAGGAATATATTGAGTTTCAAGAAATGTTTGTTGTGTTTGCAGATATGGACCACCGTTTTTAGACTTAATTTTAGGCTGCGAAGTGGCCAAGCGAGCGACGAAGTCATGAGAGGACGAAGGGCTTTTTGGAAAGTCCAAAAAGCATTTTCCGGGATGATTTTCTCTATTCTTTTTAGAGCATCCAATTAGCAAATCAATGGCTTAAGTTAATTAGCAAATCACATGCAAAAAAGTTTAAACTGGATTACTTTTAAAGTTTCCATACCTGAATTCAAATTTCGCAATAACCCTAGGTTATCTTAACCCACCTTTCAACAACCCCGCCCTGGTTAAGAAAAAAATCCCTTGGGAAAATAATGAAGCTTTCCGTTGAGTCTATTTTCTTAGACTACGCTGAATCCTTGAAGTTTCCCTCATACCATGAGACAATATATAGTCATTTGTACATTGGCAGGGAAGGGCTGAGGAGATGATAGCGGAAAATTACTTAAAATAATAGTTTAAAGTGTTAAATATAGTCAACATGTTGGAGCTCCTTCTTCCAGCAATTAACCCAGAAAAGCCCTTGCAAAACGTTATTTGGTCTTTAACCACACAGGGTGACAGAGGTTTTTTCCCTTTGGAACCCTCGAAAGCAAGTCGCGAAGCGGCGAGAAAGAAATAATCTCTCGCTGACCATGCTCTGGTTGTTCAAACGATGAATAGAGCTATCCACCGGATAAATCACTATCCAGTGGATGAGTGTTATAGGGAAACTGTTTGCGTTCCACTACATAGAGATTTAACCAACGGATAGCTTTATCCACGTTTTGAACAACTGGGGCCAGCACTTTAGCACTTCGCTCTTTACGCTTCTCCATCGCCGCTGATGAGCGGGAAGATGTCTGGCATCCAGGGTAGCCTTCCATTGACTGTGCGCTTGATTTGACATTACTGCGCTTAAAATTGGCTCAAACATTTCTTGCACCCAAGCAGCATTCGTTTTTGATTTAGTGGTACAAGCTGATTGTTTTGGCGTTGTTATTAATAACAGCTATGATTGGTTTGTTGGATTCTTTGCAGCTGTTGGCATCAGCCAATCTCGTCTCAAGAGCCCGTTTTCTCTCTGGTCAGCACCAAAAACGTGTCAGGACACTTAACACGTGGCCAAAAGGGATCTATGGAGACGTGATTGGTGATCAGCCAGTAAAATCACGACACTTGAGTAATGCGCACACGTTTGTATGCTCTTCCATGCCCACCGAGGTCAAGCGTCTTAGGCGTTTCTTGTTTTAATCAATTAGACCACGTGGAAACAATGGCAAGGATGTATCGAATAATTGTTTGTTATTGTAACTTGCAATTTGCCGACAAATGTAAGGAAAGATATAACTATGACAAAGGACGTTTTAGTTTTTTTAAAAAAAAACGTGACACTAGGGCACCATGGCTTAACTGACGGACAAACAAAGGAATACCGCGACGTTAATGACTTATCAGGTCATGCAGTCATTCAATGGTCAAACCATGTACATGATTAGTAATTTGAAATGAGAAATGCTAAAGTATAAAGCAAGCCAAGTGCGGAACAATGTTATTTTAATCATACTGATAGCGTTACAGGTATTTCATCCAGTCTATATATGTCGTAAGGATTTTGTAAAGCGTTAAAACAATAGTTAAATATGTAATCCCTAGATTCTTGTTTAAACCCCTTTGTCTATAATGTACACTACTGACAGTAATAAATACAGGGTAACTTGCAGTCAGAAATCCTTTGAAACTCCACCGGTGCATGGGAGAGCGGAGTACGTGGATGAATGCCAGTGAATATAGAGGACGGGTAATTCTTCATTCCAACCTGGCATTGCAAGGTATTTTTTATGTATATACTGACTTTAAGTCACCCTATACTCTAGTGAGAGTTTAAAGCCACGGGAGGCCCACTGAAGAAACACTTTTGTCCCATCTTGCCCTGAAACCCAGGGGCATCTAATTATAAGCGAGATTTCACCTTACAAATGCTGGGGCTTGGATCACAGCTTTTTTTTGTATCCTATATTACCAAGCTGGATGTTTCAAGGCCCTTTCGTTAAAGTTTTTTCTCCTTTTTTCAGGCTCTCTCTTTCTCTCTCTTTTTTAAGGTACGTTTTTTTTTTGTCATGGAGCTATCTCATCCAGAGGCTAGAGCTAATGCTAGTTTGTATTTTAAGAAGGGTAATTAACCCGATAACTGTCTTCTAAAAACATTAAAAAAAGTTTGTTTTAATTGCAAATCTGAGCCCGTAGAGAAACTAAATGGTTATTATATGATAAATCTGTGGTTGCTTAATAAATCTGTAAATTCAGTTTCAGCCCGAAAGTTTTCAACGTTCTGAATGACGAGCATTTTAGCAACCAGATATCACACTCTTTTGCATTGCATTGTCGGTGAAAGGGTAAGACATTACGTCACTCGTTTACGAAAAATTGGCTGTGCACTAAAAACAACTTCGGTGCAATTCAACATGGCGGTTGATCTTCTCAGATAGTGGCTAACTATTAAGGTTTGTCATTCAGTTAAAACCTTTATCGCTTTATACTTCTTTGATCTCTTCCGCTGATTGCTGGAAGTCCTACTCAGTCCCGTTTTTCTTGGCCTGAAAGATTAATCTATAAATAGCCTAGTTAAAATCTAAAAACGCTATAAGAGAGATTTACATCCCTGGGTGATGGGCTCCTGATAACATCTGAAGGGCCTTACCGTTACACTTTTTTTTCTTTCTTTTTTTTTTAATGCTTAAAGCTCTTTTTATGTTTGTTTTAATTCTTTCAGTATTTTCTTAGCTTAGTTTCTAAGTCAATAACTATGCATTTACTGTTTATACTCGTTCCGTCTTAAACTGTCCGATTATTGGGGATGCTCCTTCTTCTCCATATCAATCAGCACTAGCTTCAGGAGGCACGTTGTAATACGGATGATATTCATTGTGTTTGTTTACATTCAAATATGGTGCATCCCTTTCCATTATCGCCTCCATTTTTTCAATCAAACGATAGAAACTGGGACGAATGTAAGGGTCTTCGTTCCAACATTCAGTAATCAGCTCATATCTGTTATGAATGGAGAAAAAAAAAAAGAACCATTCAATGCTTAGTAGAGCTCCAGTCAATTAATAGACAGTGTCAATAAACCTCTTTATAGCTTGTATGTTTTGATTTCCCAAAAGAGGTCCCAGGGGAATTTTACCGCTAGACATGAACTGTATTGGCAAAACAAAACATACAAGCGAAAAAGGTCTATTGGAATTAAAGAAATTTTTTTAGTAGAATGTATAGGCTTCTTAGCTTCATGACTTTACAGGGAGGCTCCACCCTGAGGTCCAATTCCTTTTATGCAGCATTTTTCATGACAGAAAAGGTACCCCTTTCGTATACATTCCTTTCCTGCCTACCCTGAAAAAATGGTACGACTACTTCACTTTTAAGCCATTAAGCCCTTAACATTAAGCATACAATAAAGGCACCTCTGTTTAAAATATCTTTTAGTTTAAATTACCGAAGTTACAAAATTTCCTATCATTTCAAACATTTTAGCTCGTGAAATTCCTACCTTTCCATATACATGTGGCCTAAAAAGATACTCCTTTTGGGTGAAGCTTCCACGTAAAGCGCATTAAAATGGGCTCTTGGAACGTTTTGGTTATCACGCGATTCTCTATTCCTTCATCCAGCCATTATTATGTAAAAGAAAAGAACTTTAACTTTATCCCTTTTAATTGCTGAAAAATGTATTCCTTTTGAATACGAATAAATACAGACTAGAAAATTTTCTCGACTTTTTCACAGACAGAAAATCTTATCTGGTCCTCTTAAGTCATTTTACAGACCGAAATGATAGATTTCCCTACCCTTTCATATACTTCGACTAGCAAAATTCCTATACCAGAAGACTGACAGAGGTACCCCTTTTGGGGGGTGCCTCCCTAGTACATGGAGTACTCTCCACGAACCCAGGAAAGAGATTAACCTAATCACTACTAATGATGCCTTTATTGACCATAAAGCCAATGGATCAAAAATTTTCCCCTGCCGTCCGTCTGGTCAGTATTTAATATGATCAAAGAAAGCGTTAAAATATTTGACGAATTCGTATGCTGCACCGTTCGGTGTGAAATGTAACTGGGCAGACGCACAGAAAAATCGAATCTGTTTGTTAAATCTAAGACCAATCTAATCAAGAAACGTACACGTCATCGGAGCACATGTCAGGCCTTTCCATGCGATAACCAGTACCGAGCAGTCGATACAACTCTGAGTTGGTCAGCGTGGGGTATGGTACGCCTCCTGACAATTGCGAGAAAAAAAACAAATGATTACATATCAGCAACTGAATACATGCAATTTTCCATTAGATAGATTTCTATTAAAGATGCCTTCGTCGATTGTCACTCCTCCTCATATAAACTCAACAAGGCCATTTTGCAAAAATGGTTGATTGAATGGAGGTCTGGTATAGAGCCAATGCAGTTAAATGTGTAATGAAAGAAGGCACTCCAGGGTGATTAACAATAAGGCTTCTCGTTTCCAGTCATCAAATGTTCGCAAATTTTTAAATTTGACATATCAAAATATGTATTGTCACGTACGGTTATCATCTAGGAGATTTACTTGTCTCAAATGCACTTAAAACAGAGCCCAGATCAAACAAGAAAATTCAAACTTGCCGCAAATGAAACATTATAAAACATTGTTTTCGCCCTTCCTGGAGGCAGTAACCTTGATAACAATCGTAACAGTTAAGCCACATCCCACCATGGCAAAGCGGGGAAGGTGAGTTAAGGCACGGTGCCCTTAATTCCCTTGGAGAGCTCAAAACTTTGCAGTGTAAAACCATTATCCTGCGGGTGGTACATGAGTTTTCAACATTTTGACATCATTTCTACGGTCGATAAGAGTCATAGATAATGAAAAATGCTTTTTTGATTTGTCAGTCACCTCAAATTTAACATGACAACTATAAACTACAAAATTACTGTCCACTCACCCAAGGTAGCCATTTCCCAAAGAACAACACCAAAAGACCAACTATGAGAAAAACCAGAGAGGTTATAAATATGTACAGTTTCACGGCATTTATAGTTTGTTTGCTGCCCACGGAGCAGCCCAAAAATGTGTGTACTCTTGAGTTTTGGGTGTAATTGGAAAACTGTTAAGGACTGGAAGAATCCGTTTTTAGCAGCTATATATTTCGACAGAGATGCCTTCTATACTATGATTCCATATTTGGGCAAACAATTTTCCGTGCTTCTAATTGGACAGCTAAAAACCGTAGGATGGTTATAAAAAACATATAACGAGATTTAGGCGCTTCAGAGTTGTATGCTTCTGTAATTTTGACGGCAAATACAATTTTGAGAAGTTATTCAGTAGAAAAGTTTCAATAGTTCCCTTGTCAAGGGAGCGGGAAAACTCATCACTCACACATCACTTTTGGTCGTGTAAACCCCTTGATAAAGTGATTCAGGGGCCATCCACTTTACAGGAAGTTTTCTGGACTTCGCTGAGCTGCTCACGTCTTCATAGATTTGTCTCATCAACCCAAAGTCTGACACTTTGATCTGGTTGTCATGACCAACAAGAACATTACGGGCAGCAAGGTCTCTGTGAACAAGATTGTTTTCGGCGAGATGATTCTAATAACAAATAAGCAACGAAAAAACGATTAAAATGATCTCAAAATATAATAACGGGGGTAAGGCGAACATTAAGTAGTTAGGCATAGATGAAAAATACAAATGGAAAGTAAATATCGGCACTGATCTAATCCAAAATATTTACGATCTGATTCATAAAGAAACGAATTTAGCCAAAACTGGGTGGACCGAAAAGAATTTTTTTTCCATATAAGCCATTTTAATGTACTCATATCTAGAAAAACAGCCAATATATTTATCCCATCTATTTCGTGTTTATAAAATATTGACTTTTGATTTCTTCTTTCCAAGTTATACTCAGAATCAGAATCCCAGCAATATAATCCAGAAAACAATGATAATTACCATTCCTTTAGCTATTTGCCAGGCAAATGAAAACAGTTGTTTGGTAGAAAAGTTCTCCTCTACGTCACAAGGATCCTCGTGTGACTCCTCTAGGTTTTCAGTTGAAAGTGGCATTGCAGAAGCTTGACTTTTTCCTAGTGATGTCGTTGGTCTGGTTAGAAGTTCTTTGTCAGTCACTTTGAATTCCTCATCCTAATTAAATCGATGAAAAACTATCAAATTTTTGGTTTAGCTTGAAACAGCACAGCTTTCAAGTAATTACTTTCCTTGTTAGTAAATAAGCAACTAGCGGATAAAAAGATAAAAATAACATAATTTGCTTGAGCCAGACAAGAGCCAACTTCAAAGTGACCAGTCTAGAGCTAGATAAAATTTACTTTGAGTCCAGAGTACCGTTTTCAAGTCTAGGAGGAATATCTATGCCCACAGTTTGATGTTTACCCAGAAAGCCTTGGCCACCTGCTGAACACTAAGTAGTTTAAGTATAGATGAAAAAATACAAATGAAAAGCAAATATCTGCACTAATCAGATCCAGATATTTTCGTTTAGATGCATAACGAAACGAATTTAACCAAAACTGGGTCGACCGAAAAGAACTTTTTTTTCCATATAAGCCATTTTAATGTACTCATATCTAGAAAAACAGACAATATATTTATCCCATCTATTTCATGTTTATAAAATATTGACTTTGAATTCTTCTTTCCAAGCTATACTCAGAATCAGAATCCCAGCAACATTATCCAGTAAGCAAAGATAATTACCATTCCTTTAGCCATTTGCCAGGCAAATGAAAACAGTTGTTGGGAAAAGTTCTCCTCTACGTCACAAGGATCCTCGTCTGACTCCACTAGGTTTTCAATTGGAAGTGGCATTGCAGAAGCTTGACTTTTTCCTAGTGATGTCGTTGGCCTGGTTAGAAGTTCTTTGTCAGTCACTTTGAATTCCTCATCCTAATTAAATTGAAAAAAAACTATCAAATTTTTGGTTTAGCTTGAAAGAGCACAGCTTTCAAGTAATTACTTTCCAGATAAGAGCCTCAGAATATATAAGTATTATCTATTAAAAGTAACTTCAAAGTGACCAGTTTAGAGCTAGATAAAATTCACTTTGGGTCCAAGGTACTGTTTTCAAGTCTAGGATGAAAATCCATGCCCACAGTTTGATGTTTACCCAGAAAGCCTCTGTCACCTGCTGATACAGGTCCTACTGACTAAAAACAACAAATACACCATTTTACTAGACGATTCCTTATATCAGCCATAGTTCTGGAAGTCACAAGCCCGCAACTGAAAATAGCTCAAGAGAAGGAAAACAAGACGCTGAAACGTAAATCCAAGACAGCGCAGAAAAGGTACACCATCGACGAAACACATTAGT
The DNA here is from genome assembly GCA_964035705.1 of Porites rus. Taxonomy (NCBI): domain Eukaryota; kingdom Metazoa; phylum Cnidaria; class Anthozoa; order Scleractinia; family Poritidae; genus Porites; species Porites rus. The sequence continues at coordinate 7,155,858 of OZ038000.1, forward strand.
GGCACAGGAGAACCAAGATCACGTTGTGTCCTTCTAATGTGAAACGTAAACAAAATAAGGTGCCCTAAAGGCAAATTCTTCTTTATTAGTGAATAAGTAATTATTATGGTGTTTTTGTTTTCGTCTTACATCTACTTCGGTGGAAGTCAATGAAATCACTTCAAGAACGGTATCTTTCTTGCTTTGTTGCGGAGACACTGCAATGTCTTCTTGGTCTTGGTGCATAGAATGTTGATCCTCCTTAACTTCATACTCATGAGCCAAACTTTGCTAAATGATTAAAGAAAATGGCGATGACATTTACATGTAGAAAAAATGTAACGCTATTGCAGGTTTTCACTGTCATGCTATTAAAAATAAAAATCAAAACCGTTTAATAGGTAAAGTCTAGAATCTGGGAAATGAAAGAAGGTAAATATACAAAGGCCCTCGCCAAGATTCAGGTCAATTTTTCATGCGCGAGAAATTCGGCGATTTTTTTTTTCCTACATTTATAGAGCTTTATATGGAAACGTAATGTTGGTGCCCATCCGGATAGTCACTAACACGGCAGCCGGAAACCAACAGAAACATGTGTCACGGAATTGTGCTACTTAAGGGTGAATTCATCTCTTGAGGAAATCATTAACATTGACATTAATACAATGACCATTCAGATAGCAAAATCCCCCCCAACAGAGTCACTTTTTCAGCCTTCATGGCAGCTCTCTCGTCCGCCATATAAATAGCCTGCGAGCAAGCTCTCCGGGGTGCTCTGGCGGCTGGACGGCAAAAGGAAGGAGAGTTTGTAGCTACGTCTCTGGAAAAAGAATAAGGCGATGCGAAATGCTGATTGGTGGAGATAACATTAGTAATGACTCCATTACCCTTGGCACGTGCTTTTCAATGTTTGTTTACAATCGTTTCCGCTTCGCGCTGATTGGCGGAAATCTGACAGCTCAGTCGACGAGGAGCCACATGCGAATTGGAGGTAGAATTCAAATTCCAGAGACGTAGTTGCAAGCTCTCCTTCCTTTTCCCGCCCCGCCGCCAGAGCGCCCCGGAGAGCTTGCGCGCAGGCTACCATGTAAAAGCCGCGTCACGCAGTTAACCTAATTAAGTAAGCGCCAATTAAATCGGCAACTTCCATAAAAATCGATTAAAGTCGATAATTATCGATTAGCAACAACTTTTATCTCTATCACGTTTTGTGGTATAAGAAACACTTTTGAAGGCAGAACCACAACGACAAACCAGAGAGGATCAGCTGGATCTTTAGTAGGCCTGATCAGTAAAATATTCAATACCAAATTTAGTCGTGTGATAAGCCTCCTTGATCCCCAAACCTCTCTCCGATTTTTCTAAACGTCTTTATAGTTAACTAATTCTTTCATAAAGAGGCGCTTCTCGGTTCCCAGGTCATTAAATAAAGAGACAACTTTTGCATATTACACCTGACTAGCGCAATCGATAAAAACCGATATCAGAAAATCAATTGTCAACGCTATCGTTTTTAACTATTTTAACGATATCATCGATTCCCTCTCAGGTTCAAAACCTAATAATGCATTACTTTAAAGAAAATTATTTTAGCAATACGCAGATGTTTTCTGCTTTAAATGATGATTTTCTCTCACATTTTTATCATGTTTTATGGGCATGCTACTTCTCTTTACATTTAGTTGCGGAGTTCATTATCCACTTTGTTTTGCATATTTACAGAGCGATTTAAATGATCCTTTCCAATATCCTTTTTGAGGAAGCAATTTAAGGGTCTTGCTGAAAAACTGTACACTGAACATTATCCTCACCACTTGAACTATATACATTGTTGGGTTCAACTTGAACAGTTTCCAGTGCAAGCTAGCTGAATCAGTTGTTTAGGGACGGACCATTAGAAAAGTGATGTGGGGGGTGGTGAAAAAGCCAAAAAAAAATTCATGCAAGGGAAAATGCCAAGAAAAAAAATTCATGCAAAGAAGAAGGTAAAGAAAAAAAATTCATGCAGAAGGAAGGTCCAATTGTGACTTTTTCAGAAAGTCTGAATTTTTTTCAGAAAGTCTGAGTTTCAGAAATCAACAATATTACCAGGCACAATGACCGCAGAAAATCAATATGCGTGTCACGACCTCTCAGTGTGAAATAAGCGGAAAAAATCACATTTGATCAGTCAAAACATTTTCCTCCACAGCATAATCTACCCGTGAGAGAAAAAGAAAACAGTATTGGAACAAGCAGCATTTTGGCATGAGGTATTAATAGGGACGGCGCAGGGGGTGGGGCTGGGGGGCTTTAGCCCCCCCACTTTTTTGGCTGTTGATGGTAGAACATTGAATGTTCAACTGGAAATATTTAAGGTGTTGATGAAGGACGGAGAATTTACCTGTTTTGATGACATTTTAGCCAAGATCAAGCAGCTTTCTGAAGCCTAAAAGTGTATTATAACTGAAATCATAACCCTATGTAAACTTCTTCTTGTAAGTCCAGCAACCAGTGCAGCAGGCGAGAGATCCTTTTCTTCTGCTTGGAGACTGAAAACGTGGCTACGCTCGACGATGACACAAACAAGATTTAGCAATCTGACAATACTTAATACCCACAAGCAGAGAACAGACAAACTTTGTCTTATAGATGTTGCCAATGAGTTTGCAGCTCTCAATGAAAATCGAAAAAGCAACTTTGGTACCGTCAAAGAATCCGACTTAAAAATGTCCGGGTGACACTCATCCGTTGCGTCTGTTGGGTTTAGCTTAGAAGTTAGTCTATTCATTTAAATTTAGTCAACGTGAAGGCCAGTTTGTTACTCGTTGTTTTATAAGAATTAAAAATTACCTTCACTTTTGGCAGTTTTAGATCCATTTCTAGCCATTTCAGAAGACTTCAATTTCAAATTTTCCTGGGGGAGCATGCCCCCGGACTAGTTGGCTCACGCTAACGCGTTCGCATTAGTCCCCCCACTTGAAAATCCGCTCCGCAGGCCCTGGCTAAAAGTCGTGTGTTGCCTACCGACCCCCTTTTTTACACTAAAAATGCTCAGGGAAGCCGTCCACTCCAAGTGGCTTCCTCCTCTCTCACTGTCTGTACATTTTCGAAAAGATTTTGCATTTAAGTGGCCTGTATCCTTATATGTTGTGAGTGTAGAATAATTTATAAAGCACAAAAACATAGATAATGAATCAAGATTTCACTGTTCAAAAAAAAGCAATATTTGTCTGAAAAAAAAAATTCGTGCAGAGGGGTTCACCTGAAAAAAAAAATTCCTGCACAAGCAGTGAGCGAAAAAAAAAATTCGTGCAAGCTAAAAATTCCCCACTTTCCCCCATCACTTTTCTAATGGTCCGTCCCTTATAACTCTTTTTTATCCTGTCGATTGGCCGAAAATGTTTCGTAAGAATATTGAGTGTAATTTGTGAAATAAATTTCGCTACAAATTTAACCGTCTAAAGCCACATAAATAATGTACTTATGTTCGGAAACAACGTTCTTTGCCAATGTTAACCTAATTAAGTAAGCGGCCGATTAAAATCGACAACTTCGATAAAAATCGAGTAAAGTCGATAATTATCGATTAGCAACAACTTTTTCCCCTATTAATTTTTATCGATTTTCAATTTAATCAATCGCTCTTTATCGATTATTATTCATTCAAAATATTTCCTCGATTCTGATTGCCTAAAAGCACACATTTAATTGACCATAACCAGTTACTGATGACCAAATGTGGAAGAATTTTGTGTTTAGCGAGGAAATGACGTCAAAAATGCAGCGTTCTTGCAGGTTAATGCACCGTTAACCGAAAAGACAAGGTTGAGGACAAGGTTGAGTTGTTTTGGTTGTGAACTTGAAAAATGGCGGACACGCCACTCGTTTCAAGAGTAAGAACTAGGTAAAAAAAATAACTAAAAACATGGCAAGAACAGCAAGAAAACAACTCGAAGGGCGACATCTGCTATTTGGAGAATATTTTCGGAGCTGAACCGACCCTAAACGTGCACTATCGAAGATAAACTTAACATCGATGGATCGATGGAGGTAAGCATGAGTTAGCCATGGTTTTAAACTAAAAATTATTTTGAATGAATAATAAAACAATTATTGAATTCGCCTTTCGTATCATATAAAGAATTATGGGGATCTCGGAGGGTGTTATCCTCCTCGGAATATGGCCTCGACGGATAACACCCTCCTCGATCTCCATAATTCTTCATAAGATACTCAGCCTCATTCATTAATTGTTAATTATCGACTCTGTTGATTGCACTAGTCAGGATTACACGAGAATTCCTTTCATGAGCTACAAGCCTTAACCACGTTTAAGTTGAGTTAAGCAGTTTTTCCATATATAGTAGAAATAAACGTCATCTAAAATCTTTAAGCCCTCCTGGCTGACTTGTTTCATACTTCGTCACCGATTTGATAAGAAGTCGACGCTGTGCCCTCGCTGTTATCCTGTAGGAATGGGCTCATTTCCATGCTCAATTGTATTTTCTCCGCTTGCTTTATCTGTTTCTTAGCAAGTTCACTGACCTGTGTGGAAATGAATAAATTCGATCAGGAATCTAAGGGATATTCGAAAAGTCTTGCTAAGATTCAGGTCTGTGCGGTTTTTTCGTTTGCGAGGTATTCGGAGAAATGTGTTACCCAAATTTATAGAGCTTTGTTTTGAGACGCCAGCCATGTTGGCGTCCCTCTGAGGAACACAGATATGGCGACCGAAAACTAACAGAAACATTGCATAAAGCGAGTACTCATCTCAGCTCATAAACATTACACTTAATACTTATTCAAAAAACAAGGAGTGTTCAGATAAAAAAAAAATCTAAAAAAAAGATATGTCACTCTTTAACTTACAGTTACGTGACAGTTTCTGCTGCACCATTATTGTCGCGTCACGCAATATATTAGAATATTCAAAAGTCTGTCACAAAATGAAGAACCCTTTCGAACTGAAACTTTGTAGAAATACAAATTTTGAAGTATGATTACGTTACGTGCAAACCATTCAACAACAATCAAATGGGTAGATTAGATAGCTACAATAGGTCAACAAGACATAAAACAAACAAGCCCTCTGGATAATAAACGTTTTTAAGACAGAGCTAGTATGGAAAGTTAAACTACAGTTAATATACAAGCCTACATGATATCTGGTCTCTCCCTGATCTTTCAGAACCTCTTTGTCAGCATAACATCTCTCGGTAGCTTGAAGTTCTTCGATCTAAACATCAAGCAAGTTACAAAAACCGTTATTTACGTCTGCATGGCTTCAAGCGATCCTAGAGTCAAAAAGTTATTATCTCCATACTAGATTACGGCCCCTAATTAAAGGCACACCAGGTTTTATGGACTAAGATTCGTAAGGAGGATTTTAATACCACCCCTATCATTGTTACCTCCAAGGATAAAACACGTTTAAAATTATAATAATAATAATATAATTATTATTGTTAGTATTATCATTAAATGCTTTTATAATTTTGAAGTAACTGCAGTTGCTTAAATAAGTTGTACAAAATGTTCTGATAGCACCAAAATATATTCGTAATGTTGCCTCCCTATATCTGTTTCTCGATAATTTCGTTATAAACTAATTGTATAATTGTTCATGTTCTTTATACCTTTTTTCTTCTCCGGCGTAGCCACGTCAGCAGGTCACCACTGGGAACGTACTCTATAACCAGGAACATTTTCTCCTGAAGCGTGCAGCATCCAACCATGGATACAACGTTCTTATGTGAACCCAACAGTTTCATCTGTTCAATCTCAAACGTGAACTCTTCTTTCTGTGCTTCAGATGGATTATCTAAAGATAATTGAATAAATTGACATTACAACATAACAAAAGTAAATCGCGCGCTCTGATTGGTCAGTTAGCCATTACCATTTGCCCCCGGGTGCACGCCAAGAAACTGAGCTAGTGCGGTAAAATTTAGGCAAATTCAACAAATCTCCTCTTCTGACGGTAAAATACACCGATGAAATGCACAGATGAAAAGTGGAAGTTGAAGAAAATACTAAGCTGTCGTTTTGAAGGAAAAAAGACAAAAGATCAAACGACAAATTTGCCCTGGATGAATTAATCACTGTTTCCCTCGCGGCTAGAATCGCCTGTAGGAAAATCGAGCAAAGATTTAAGGTACATTTTGTGTGTTTTTTATAGAAGAGAAAGTCTGTTTGAATATAAATTTATCAATTAGCATGGTGTTATTGACTTTTTGGTCAAGCTGATGCTAAATTCAAGCAAATATTTTGGGAAACACGCTCAAATTCGTGACAATGAGCTTTGTTGTGAAGTTTTCATCGCATCGATTAAAAATTTTAGTTGAGTTTAAACGGACATATTACGCTGGAATAAGCGAATTTCATTTGAGTACAGAAACATGGGGTTTTCAAATAAATTTTTCAAAAATAACTTCTGTGTGTATTATTTTGTTCCCCAGTGTTCATTCATAACAGTCGTTCAGAGAACGGTCGAAAAACAACAGCTTCAGCGCCGGCTGTGTGTCGGTGAATTTCAGGTTCAACTTTAACTTTCATAGCTGGATTTCCCCAGACAGATTTCGATACAAAGCTATTTAATTTCTTTTTAAAATTAGTATTACCTGTTATTCTAAAGGAATTACAGTCAAATTTTCTCATTTCTACTTTACGTTTATTTAAAAAATTGTCACATAAATAAGCTTGATAATTATTTCATTTATTTAGTTTTAGCTTATTTTTTAGAGTCTTTTTAGTTGGTGTTTATAGTTGCAGCTATAGTTTTCCCTCAAAGTTTTTATCCTAATATTAAGAGCAAGAAGACAGATGCCATTCAGAATAACAACGAAAAACGTTTTAGAATTTACCTGAAGACGGAGAACGGTTGATTCAGCGAAAGAAAAACTCAAAGGCAAGTTTGTGAAAAACTTAGAACATGATTTTTTTTTCTTGCGGGCAGGTGGCAGCATACATGAACTCGGACCGATGACTCAACCGAGGGCAAATGGAAAATAATGTTTTTCTCTTTTGATTATGTTATAAAAGAAAAGGTAAACGTCGCAGCTGTGCAGCCATGGAGTTACGGATGCACTTGGGAGGTTTGCTAAGCACTCAAGAAGCTAGAGTCGCTCTTTTACGCTTCTTTCGTGCTTAGCAACCTCCCGAGTACATCCATAACTCCATGGTTGCACGCTGCACGTTTACCATTTCTTAATTGATTTTATTATTGTTATTCTTCAGCGTTATTCAGTGCAAAATGTTTCATTTGAAAAACATATTCGTCCATTTTTACCGCTTCCCACTCATCCTCTAATGCAAAAGGGTATATATACAAATGTATTCTACCGTGTAATAGAATATCGAGAAATATTCAGACATTTGTTACCATTTTCAGTTTACCACTGCACCCTGCCAGCAGCCCAGGTAGGTCTCTGAGTATCGGGTGGTGGTGTGATGTGACTATGTGATTTCCCTCATTACCTAAACCAAGTTAGAGCAAAACCTTATCCTGTTTCACGTTTTTTAGACCCAATTTCACACATAAAGGGGTCAAAAATCATGCCCTTGGGCCCCGCTCACACAAGGGTCTAGCCGTCAGCTTGGTGATGTCGTAGCTCAGTTGCATAATTTTAATTCCCTTTTCCTCGTTATCAAAAGACTTGCGGTGTAAACTGGACGACATGGATTACAAAAAGGGGAGCCAAAATCTCTTTATATGTATCCGATCCTTCACAAGGAGTAGTAATATTGACTAGAGCTTGCATTTTTTAGCTTCCCCGCAGACTTCCTTTGGGGTTCGAACGAACCCCAAAGGACGTCTGCGGGGAGACTAGCATTTTTTAAAACCGGACTTACTTCAGTATGAAGAGGACTGCAGTTGCAAAATCAAAGACTTTGGCTATGTCTCCCCTTTATGGAAATAACATTATTTCTTACCATGTAAAACTTTGACAGCCACCACCTGTGCTGCCTCCGCATTGTTTAACACCTCCATCTCATCACTCTTTCTAAATGTTGCTTTGTGAACAACACCAAACTCTCCTCTCCCCAGCTCCTCCTCAAACTGTATTTGCTCAGGCAGAATTTCCCACTTGTCAGGAGGAGTAGGCTCTAGTTGTGAATAAGGTGACCTAGAAAAAGGAAAAAATTGACGTAGGATTAATACGCTGAGCACAATGTGAATTAACAATTAGTATTCACCGAATTAGTGGATAGCAATTTTCGCGCGTTGTGATTGGCTCCCGTAACTCGGAATATCCTCGGATATTCAGTGTTTTGGGATGGGATTCAAAATGGCTTCCCGTTTCGCGACAGTTTCGAAAGATGAAATTTTGGCGGTAAATGAAGCAGGTGCACCAACAAATACCAAGAAAGAGACCAAATTTGGCTTGTCGGTGTTTTCTGGTCGGTAGAAAAAAAATTCTTATTGAGTTTGCAACAAAATAAAAAATAAAAAGATCCCCGAAACGCTGTCAATTGAAACGTAAACAAACTCTAACTAAGTGACGTCTTTTATCTACAAAAAGTTCCTTTTTGATTTTTATCCAACTGATTTGGTAAATACTAAATCAACTATCCCCCTCAGGGTCGGTTCATAACGCTAAATATATACCTCAACGGTTCGAGTCTCGGTATGTACTCCACCACCATTAGTATTTTTCAAATCAGTGAATAGCAATTTTCGCGAGTTTTGATTGGCTCCCGTAACTCAGAATATCCTTGGCTATTCACTGTTTTGCGGCAAGAGCCAAGATGGCGTCTCGTTTCGAGACATTTTCGGAAGACGAAATTTGAGCGATAAATGAAGCATTCGTACAAACAAATACCAAGAAAGCGACGAACTTTGGCTTGTCGGTATTTATATATAATTACTGGTAGGTAGAAAATTATTTTCATACTGAATTTGCAACAAAATAGTAAAATGCACTCGACAAAATCACCGAAATGTTTGTAAATTGTAAACAAAGTTCCTATAAGTGACGTTTTTACTTTAAATAAGGTTACTTTCAGTTTTTCATTTTTATCCAACTGATTTGGTAAATACTAAAACAACTATCCCCATCAGGGTTGGTGAACAGTGCTAGATATATATCTACCTACCACTATTCACCTCCACCTCAGGGGATAGTTGTTTACCATTCACCTCCCCTTTCGGGGGATAGTTGTATACTATTCCACGAGTGCGCGTTGGATATAGATGGTAGATATAGCCAACGAGGCGCGTAGCGCTGAGTTGGCTATTATCATCTTATATCCAACAAGCACGAGCGGAATAATTGTTTTATTAAAAACGCCCACACAATATGGAGAGTTCTTCCCGACTTTATTTGTAAAAACAACCGATTTCACGCGTACAGTTACCAGTCCAGAGCTTTTCCACTTTTGTGAAATATGCGACACAATAGCGTGACGTCATAGCATGGAGGGTTAGAAATATCCTCGAGCGGATTCGAATTGGCGTGGAAATCTGTTGTGTTTCGCGTTTTTCCAGCAGTCTTTGCTCGCCTTTTCGTAACAAAGCAACGAAGAAGAAACGGTAGAAGACTTGTGCATAAAGTGATGAACAATGGATTAGAAATGTTAGCGAAAGTGAGATTTTTCTTTTGGTGTACGTGTCTATTATCATCTTCACTTTGGAATATCTCTCGTGAAAAAATTTTTCAGGTCTTAGAAAAATCCACTGGACATTCTCGAGATATTCTTCTAGCTTTTTCATGTGAAACGTGCAGATTGGTCGCACTGCTGGTAGACGGGCCGCCGGATTTTTTTGCGAAGCAATCGTCTGTAGAAAAATAACCGCCTTCTGCGTGCAGAGCAACACGAAGGTAGAGGCTACATGTCCTATATTTTGGACGTATCAAGCGTTGTTTTACGGTTTTATCCACTTGTCAACCGAATAAGCACTATACTACAGATCGATATGGGTTTCTGGTTACTGACCTTTTCACATGTTATTCTGGAGTAATTGAAAGTCATTGCAGAGTGAACTAAGGAATCGGGCGGCAGGCCTGCACGACTTTTCCCTCGAGTGAAAATACCATTTGTTCAATTTTTTACTTTCAAGCAGGTAAATTATGCTGTTGTAGATTCTTGAATTTGACATTTTAAAATATTTTTGCCAGCTGCTTTACATTCAGAGGTCATGAAAATGAGTTTCACGCGTATTGATTTCCTATGGTCTTTGCATCTGACAGGATTTGACCGGGATTTGACCTCTGATGCAGAGTTTTAGCATTTTCTTTTTAAGAGCTATAGCTTTTTACTGCGACTAAATAATCTCTAAACTAGAAATACGTGTATCGCAGAATCTCGCGAAGCTCGGGGGAGGCCCAGAAAATGTCAGGGTTGGGAAGGCGGGGGAAAAATAGAGTAAATTGTGTAACTGGGGAGGGATAACCTGGGACCAAGCACAGCAGTGGGGGAAAAGGCAAAAAAAGACGGGGCCATGAATACCTACCACTAGCCACCGACACTGAGGTGAATAATTGTTTTAGTATAGAAAACAATGAGCTAATTGAGCAAAAAATGATGATTTTTAACTCATTTACTATTTCCAACGGTTAAAATTTTGGCGCGCAATGACCGAACGGCCGTCACGTTTTTTTTTTGCCGATTAGCTCTTGCGGGGAAATTTCTTCAAAACAAGTTCTGAATTCTACCTTATCAATCCTTTAAATGGGTCATCCTAAAATGAATTGACCCATTTTTAAAATTGGATGAAGAACACTTTACTTTTCACCTACAGTACAAACATTCTGGTACGTTTGCTAACCGTAAATATGAAGAAATGTCTTACCCCAAAAATCAGAAAAATGTGCGAGCCCATTCTAGTAACTCTATTGAAAATGCAACCCCGTTATAGTCAATCCAGTCGTGAAAAAAAAAAATACCTTGCACAGCGAAAAACTAACAGTAGCTTTGAGTGCACTTTTGCTTTTGTCCTACGATGTGTCAGAAATCAACATTCGTTACTTCAAATGAGACTTTCGTTAAAAAACAAAATCAATATTTTTATCTGATGGTGACACAATTCAACAATCAAATTCCGATAAACAAAATTATTTCCCAAATAATGACCGGGAAAGCGCCGTTAAAAAAAAACAAACATAATAAACGGTCGTTAACTTGCCTAGTCCCTAAGCGTCACTATTTCGCGCGGCCAAAGCGTTTCGGGTCACGCGGTCCAAGCTAAAATGTGAGGCCTTTTCCCACCCGTTTGCTTCGGATATGTCACCGAATTGAATTGACCGAGAGGGACTGGGAAAACGCCGTACAGGGACTACGCAAGTCGTTAACAACAAACATTTGGTGCGACAGTCAAATCACTCTTAAGCCAAACTCCTCCTTTTACAAGACTGGAAGTAGGGTTTCAAAAATCTCTAAGGGTTGTATGTAGGAGGGTTTTTTTTAACTGCCTTCTCCCCTGGCCCCCTACCCTATCGTCTCTTTTTTGTCCTCGGTTCAGCTTTCGCGTGGTTACTTTACGAAACAGAAAAGAAAAACACACGGAAAAAACCGCCAGCTACGCAGGCTGGAATTACTTATGCGCACGCTGTACGATGTAATTAGCAGAGCTCCACAAACCTTTTCTTTCTTTTTCTGTAGCACCAGACGAAAACAGCGAACGACAACAGCAAAATGGCGGAGGTGACACCAAGTGAAATGTAAATAACGTTGTTATTTTCTGGTACAGATGCGGGCGTCGTGTTTTCTATGACTGCAAATAAAATATATATATATATATATATATATATATATATATAATATCTGACTGGATTTGATAAAACGTGGCTAAAGAAATTTCAAGTGCATTTTAACAATTTGACATCTTACTGGAATGGAAAGCAGTTAAAAGTCACTAGCTGAGGCTAAACAATGACAGTATTATTGCTGGCAATAGACGGTAAAGTTCTCTCGCAGAGGAAGTAAAACGATTTTGCTATGAAATAAACAACATTTGAAACGTCCAGAAATTGTAATCTTTTAGTCAGCCAAATCGTGAGGCCCATGGCTCAGTGTCGGCCGAAAACAGATCAAGAATGCACAATCTTTGAGCACAGAATAGGCTTTCAAAGACAAAATCACCTAAACTAAACACTCACGGAGCGTTTTTATGCTCGGCACAAAGTATTCCGGTAACACGAGCTCAACCGCACGTACCTGCCATTAGTCTGTCAACACTTTCGGTAAATCACACAATAAATGACTTTCGTGGCAATCACAAAACTTCCGAAAACCACTCATAATACTTCCAAACTTAATACGGGCGAAACATCGTGAAATTATTATGTGTAATCAAATGGTGACAAGTGAAATTAGGGAATAACTTCACGCGTGTTTTGTCCAAATCCTTATAGCCTGCAGAGCAGGCGTTTTTTAACGAAAACTCGGAGCTACATTGATCGTGGCCGCCGTCTTGAACAGCAACGGAAAAGACTAAGGGGGAGGGGCGGTGAAAGGGGGAGGGTGGAGGCGAGAGGAGAGTTTTTTCCTCCCCTCCCCCTCCCCCTCCGCTATTTTAAACCCATCAAACTCTTCCTTAAAATCAGTTTTTGACTCGTCCCAACTCTCTGGTAGTATTTAATTATTTGACGTCCAAGATGGTGGGACAACGTCATTCCTGAAAACAATTCATAGATCGCGCTCCAAAATACGCCTGTTTTGCAGGCTAAAATCCTTATAAGGAAAATTACTAGGATTTGGACAAAACGCAAGTGAAATTATTCCCTAATTTCACGAGTATACCATAAATATTTGATTACCTATTAACATCATGGGTGACGAATTACGTTCACTTAGCAATCTTGGATTTTTGACATGTTTATCCTGGATCGCATCGATCGAGAACTCCCCTCTCTCGAACGTTTAGAGCTTAAATTTGGCTTAACTTCAGAATTTTTCGACAAAATACCTGTTAGAGTCCTTCTTGATGTGCTCTTTCGTGTGTGTAGGTTTTCTAAAGCGTCTTTTTCTGCCCTGGCATCTTCATTACTGACATTTTGAAACTTCGTCGCCGTCTTGACACTGAGAAGTACGGAAGGTTGCCATGGCAATTTTGTAATTTCACATGTGAAATTAAAAATTATCGCTGAAATTTCGCGCCAGAATTAAGGAGTAATTCGTCACCTATGATATTACTCCGTTAAACTCTCGCTTTCTCCACATAAATCGTCACATGGAACTTTTCTTGACTCACACAATCGAGTTATTCAAGATCCCGGATGTAAACCAGTGGTTGAAAAGGAGACATGCAGTCCCCGTCTTCCAAACAATTTTTTACTACGTCTTTGGCCTGGTCAGAAATTGGTGTCAATTTCCATGTCGCCGAATAGATTTCATCCTTAGAACCTACTTTGTGAGGCCAAAGACTTGTTACTGCCAACAACAAAGCTCGCAGTATCCAATCTTTCCGTCTCGAGCCCGGGATCAGTCTTTCATCCGTGTAGCCCGAAATGAGACGAAATACGAGAAGATATTGGACGCAGCAGACTTTGCCAGTCGTGAGAATTGTTCCTTCATAAGGCTTAATGATGCCCCGCGGAAAACGTTGCTCAAGCCAGCCAAAAAAAACTCTAAGACAACCCACACTATCTACTGCAGCCTATTCAGTAAATAGTCGGTACAAATTAGATAAATAGAAAGTAAGTGAAAAAAAAGACATGCTTCAATACAAGACTCGGTCAGAAGGTATATGAAAGAGATTTCTATAGCCATGCTTTTGCAAATCCAGTCAGATATATATATATATATATATATATGTATACTAAAAATAATGAAAAACGAAAGTCTTCTTTGCTTTTGCACTACGCGTTTCACCGCTGTTGCGGCTCTTCAGGCATAGCAAAGTGTTTTTATTAACTTATTACGTCACAGACGTAATTGTAATTAAAATTATAATGGCTCTTGTAATTCGTAGCACGCGCGAGCAATTAGCGTAATTTCAAATCATTAAGAACGGGTTTATATTTCAAAATAAAAAACCTCTCTTTGTTTTTTCTCATGCCCTCGGAGGAGCTGAGAATCAATCCCGCCGCACATTCATCGATATGCTTACTGACTCCCAGAATACGTGTGTGCGGGTCTCTGATATGTTGTTTATGAACTGTCACTCTTTTTCTCAGGACATCACCCGTTTCTCCTATATAATTATGTCCACATCCTGCACATGTTATTACGTAAATCAAGTTCGTTGAGGTGCAGTTCATCGAGTGTTTTATCCGAAATGTTTCATTCGTGGCGGAGAAGGTAAATTCTTTACCCTGTTTTAAATAGGGGCATGTTCCGCACCGTTTTGTTCCACAAATTTTAACTTCCGGATCAGTGTCCTTTAGCCTGGAGAAATAGGAGTTAGTTAACATTCGTTTGAGGTTTCTGGGTTGTCGCTGACTGTGAATTACTTTAGTCTTGCTCATAATGGATTTTAATGAGGAGTTTTGGTTTAACATGGGGAGTGTTCTCCTGACCAGCTGGAATACTTGCGGATTGTTGGGATTGTAAGTTGTTACCAGACAAAGGAAGTTATTTTCGGTAGCTTGCTCTCTCACCCTTCTTAACTCTTCCGTTGTCAGGGTGAGGGCTTTGTTTACACCGTAATCAATGATCTCAGCTGGATACTGTTTCCTCAGCAGGATCTGTTTGAGATCGTCTAGTCGCCTTTTCCTTATGTCCTGGTCTTCAACAATCATACATATCCTCCGAGCCAGGTTGTATGGTATGTTATTTTTAGTGTGTCTTGGATGGCTGGATGTATATGGGAGGTATTGGAATGAATCCGTCGGTTTATAATAAAGATCGGTTGTTAGGTGAGTTTTGTCTTTTCTTATCATCACATCAAGGAACGGAAGTTCTTTGTAGCTAGTTTCAGCAGTGAGTTGAATGCTTCCATCTAAGCTGTTTAAAATATCGTGAAGTTCCTTTAATTTAATTCCTTTAATTTATCCTCACCGTAAGGCCAGTTTATGTAGCATTATCCAGTAAGGATAATGATAGGAGCACCGGTATGTATATATATATATATATATATATATGCATAGAGGGTAAACAAAAATTAAAACAGCCGAAGAATCACCGTGTATCACAATGAACCTGCTGCGCTATCAATAACTTCTAAAACGCACCTACCTTGATCCTTCCGCAGATTGGCCGAAGACTTACAAGTTGCGAAATGAAGTTGCATTATAATCAAAAGAGGTAACAATTAAAAATTAAAAGGAAGAAAAAATCAGTAAGAGTACACCATATTTGCTTTCCGATCAGTTTTCCACTCCTCACCATGACCTAAAACCTTAACTTCGCGCTATTTTTCTTTTGATCAACCAACCTATCTCAGTTTTGGACGAAAATGTTAGAGTGCGCCTAAATTAATAAATTTTTGCGTTTCTATAACCATGATACCTACTAGTATTACAAAAATCTCCGTCGCAGCATTGTAAACGTTCGTCATCAAACAGTCTGCATTGATCAGCAGATATGCAGCCTTGAATAGTGACTTGTTCGTTATTCTCCGTTTTGTTCTCAAACATGAAACAAAGGTTTTCTGGGAATAAGCAGTTGGTTGTGATGGGAACCGATGAATTCTTGCTTGGGTAGTGATAGCACAAATTACCTAAAGGGAAATGCAGAATACGAAACCGACAATTAAATACAGTAATATACCAATACAGTACGCCGGTATCTCTTCATTAAAAATTGCCAAATGAGGAACAAGGGACTATCGGCTAAAAGCTAATTGGAAACGCAAACATTAGAACCCGCCAAAAAAATGTTTTTTGGGGGAATTTAAAAAAAAAAGATGTATAAAAAACGCGACATAAAAAGGACTATAAAAAAGTTACTCAACAATGACTCCAGGAGGAAAAATGAGTCATTCTTTTTCTTTTTCTTTAATCTTTTTTGTCAATACCACTTTAGCTCGCAAATCGAAATGTTCTTCCCCTCAACTCCCTGGGATTTCTGTTCTGTCGTGAATTGTATATCTGTCGTAAACTGTAATAACAGTTGTCGAGAATTGTAATAGGCAAGCTATCGTAAATTGTAATAAGCGTTGTCGTAATTTGTAATACTTCTTAATGTCAAGGGCTTATCTACTGAAATTTTCTTGTCAATCAAAAACATTTAAGCTATTATGTAGCCATTATTACGGCAGCAACTAAATTATCTCACCGACCACCTGATGAACGTATTCGAAACAGTCAACCAACCAACTTACTGCGAGCAACTGCCTGTTACTTCCACCACATATTCGCCATGGCGTGGGGGGTGGGGGGTGTGTTTTAGAGACAGTTCGAAGCGTATAAATACCGCACACGCACAATTGACGTCAGTGAGACTAATTTGAAATGTTTGTCTGACTTTTGTCAATTTTTTTTTTATTTTGATGACAAAGTCGCGACAAACAAGAAATCAACCAGCACGGAAGAGTACGCAATAAAGTATTTCTTCAACACATTTATTACGTCACTGATGACGTCATTTTACAAAGAAGCGTATGAATTATCAGTACTGAACACGAAAAAGCCCCTATGCTCTGGTGTTTTGCAGTCCCTGCGGTAACTAAATGAAAACAAGACTAGAGAATATAGCCAAGAATAAGGCGCCACTGTGATATGTTGCTCAGCGCTCGCCAAATTCCTTGGGTAGAAAAAGAAAAAGAAACTTGAAAACGCGATGAATTACAGTGTAACCTTTTGTAACGTAAACTTTGCTTAGACTTTGTTTGGAATTAAATCGATGGATTGAACTATTAGAGCTGTTAAGTGCAAAGACGTGTAAAACAAAGTGTCCGCTCGTCTTGTGTATCATTTGTGTATTTTGCGCGACGCGATAATTAACCGTAGCTGTAGCGAGTTTAGTTCGGATTGTTCGAGAAGGTAAACACGACGCTAATTTATTCATCGGAAAAAGAGTCATCCAGTTAGTGAACTTTATTACTGAACTCGTAGCTCAAAAAGTCAACAAAACGAAGTAAACGGCTAGCATAGTGTTGAAATTTTATGGGAAAAAGAAACTCTTGCCACCCTGTCACGGTTAAGTGGCTAGGCCGTTTCCGAGTCAACCCAAGCCTCTGTTTCAAAGCAAGGCTAAGTGCAAAGCAAGTGATATGAATACGGTTTTTTATTCTGATGAAGGTGAAACTCATTATCACAAACTTGAAGGTTTTGCTTTTGGAACTTGGAAGTGGCCCATTGAGCAATGAGGTCATGATGAACTGCATTTTGGGATTCCTGTCGAACAGAACAATTCTGGTTCTCTAAGGAGTTCTTGGTGAATTATTGTTCATTTTCAAGAATTTTTGCAAAATATTACAATTCACGACAGCTTGGCTTATTACAATTTACGACGTGTTTTTACAATTTACGATAGCTTGGTTATTACAATTCTCGACAACTGTTATTACAATTTACGACAGATATTACAATTTACGACGACTATTATTACAATTCACGATGTTATTACAATTCACGACAGAACAAACTCCGAGTAACCCGGGCATACGCAGTGCAAGTCTGACTAGTCGGAAAATGGGAATATTAAAAACCCCAAAAGGACACCAATCTCGGACGTAGCTGTACATGTAGCTTCATTTGAATCCTAAAAGATACCTAAGGCCCGGTTCAAACGCCGAACTTTTCATGAGCCGAACCTAATTCGAATTAAGGCCTACCCAAATTATTAAGATCGGCTGAATTGATTCAGACGCCGATCTTAATTGCAGCTCAACTAAGTTCGAAAGCTTATGTCGGTCAAACTGCTTACAAAATATTTTATAATAATCTATGCATAAAGGTTCGGGAAAAGAAAAGTTCGGCGTCTGAATCAAAGCCGTTCCAGAGTCGCTCCAAAGACGAAATTGCCTGCCGGGCTAGGCGAAAAAAAAAACGGCTGAGCCGTTCCAAATTAAAAAAGGCGTTCGTAATTAATTCAGACACCGAACCAGTTTCATGCGCTTAATTCAAAGTATTAGGTTCAGCTCATGAAAAGTTCGGCTTCTGAACAGGGCCTATTACTAAACCAAATAGCTAAATAAGAGCTATAGTAATTTTAATTGTGATAAAGAAGTTGTGATTGAATCAGCTTAGGCCCAGTTTAAACGTATCGAACCTAATCCCTTCAATCGTCGTTCGAATCAATTAAGTCCGACATATCTAATTTGGGTCGACACATGAATTTAGATCGAGTGGCCCACATAGGAATTTCGACTGTGGAGCGACTTCGTTTCAAACGTCTAACTTTTCATATACCGAACCTAATGATGCTTTAATTACTACAAATTATTATTCTGGTAAGCAAACGTGGTGAAAATGAATTGAGTCCGATTAGTTGAAGTTCGACGACTGAGACAACCATCGAACTTGTATCATAGATATCAAATTCGGTACATGAAAAGTTTGACGTTTGAACTGTGCTTGTCTTCTTTTCTTCTTCTTCGGCCGTCATTTCTTGGCGCAAAGCTCTACTTTTGTGGGTCCAAATATAGCCTTCAGTTCTAAACCCGTGAATGACACTAAAATCTGCAATTTACACGTGCCCCTAAACAAGAGCGTCGAGCATCCCCCTCTTTTGATATTGGGAAGCATCCCCCGTGTCTTAACTAAACCTTAAATAGAACTGGATCATATAAAATTTGCATTTACTTATTGTTAAGGCGGCTGGCCTTTCACAAACATAGTGCAGATACTGCTCTTCACAATTGTCGGGCTCCTCTATCGTTCCGGTGTCTGTCTTCATTCGTCTACATTTTGATGAGTTCCCGGTGTTGTCAACCCACACGTACTTAAAAATGGACACAGACAAGACATTAACAAATCTAGTCGAAGTGCAAACAAGGCCCACATATTAAATGGGGGTTCATTGGTCTGCCACCGCTGCGCGTTTTCAAGCCGGGTTAGATAGGCAAGTTTTTTGAAATAAGAAATGATTGTCATTAGTTTGGAGTCACAATTTTGCCTAAATGAGAAGTAAGTGTTAATGTTGACTTAGGGGAGGGATAGGTTGACAGCAGTTACCCAGAAACTTCGATTGATACAGCATTATTTTTAACTGGGACTTTGCACAACGCACCCCCCCCCCCCCCCCCCCGCTTTTCCCCAAAAATATAACATGACAGTCAGGAGCCGATTACTCGGCTCCTGACGACAGTATAATGTGACTAATTTGATCTAACCGGAAAGTTTCGAAAATTATTGTCGCTCTACGCCTATAAAATGTGACAGGGTCAATTTCTGGGGTTTAAAATACTGTTATTTGTAAACAGTAATTTTCTGTCTCTTAAAACTTGCAAAGCAAATAAAGCTTCGGTTCTATTTCTGTCGGACATTGCATATAAAGGGTTTGTTACTATCCAAATGGACTGTCATATATAGATTAAGCCAGGGCTAAAAACAAAGCTCCCATTAATAAATTTATAATTTAAATCAAACAATAAATTTGTAATCCACAAATCAGTCAACGTAAGGGCACATTCATGTGTGGGGGAAAGGCTAAGTGATTTTATTGTGAAAGATCTTAACAACAACAACAACAACAATAACAAGACCTTTATTCGCCTTGTACTTAATTAATTACATATAATATATAGATTTAGCCAGGGCTAAAAGCGAAGCTCCCATTAATAAATTCATAATTTAAATCAAACAATAAACTTGTAATCCACAGATCAGGGCACATTCATTTGACTTTTGAGGCAAAGGCTGAGTGATTTTAGAGAAAAATCAGAATTTAACCGTCCAAGATTGAAACAAATTTTACATCAAGTTATTTGTACACCGAAAAATAGCAATCATGTTCGATCAGAGTAGATTAGGCCTGGAAAACAAATAGACCTATTCGTGTATTGTATTTGCTTTAGCTGTACCATCATAATGTGGCATTCACCAGTCTCTCCAACATTGCTCCGTTAGGGAGACTATATGGATAATTGGACAACCCCGAAATATAATTTTAAGAAACACACGCGCCACGATCAGGCCCGTAACCAGGATTTTATGTGG